>OY728137.1:2011111923-2012361923 GCA_963277665.1 Viscum album
AAGACATTTTGAGGTCCCACCACCACCACCACCAGGAGGTCCACCCTGACCACAGGGAGCTGGCAGATAGGGGCGGGATCAGCTCCAGGCAGTCACGACCTATGACCACGGAGCACCTGAGATGATTCGAGGTACTATATGTGTCTACTCAACCCTTGCTGTAGTACTTATAGACACAGGTGTGAGTCATTCTTTTATTGCTACTTCCCTCATGTGAAGCTCAGAGATTCTGACAGAGCTGTTGGCTTGATCCTTATGGCTAGAGACTCCTACGGGAGCAGACTCGATGATTACGCACTGGTGCCAGCAGTGTGAGATTACTCTAGAAGGCAAGAGATTCGGCTGGGATCTCCTCGTAGCGGCGTCAAGGCCTTTTGACGTGATCTTGGGTATGGACTGGTTATCCACAGTTCATGCTCAGATTGACTGCATTAGGCAGAAAGTATGGTGTGTTCACAAGGATGGGATGAGGTTTACCTTTATCGGTGAGAAGGGAACCTTTGCAGTACAAGATGGACTTACCCAAAGGAGGGGGCAGCCAATCACACATCGGTTGGCTAGCCTCATTCTCAGAGCGGTTGATGTGCGGAGTCTAAGTTTTCCTATTGTGGTAGATCAGTACGCGGATATCTTCCCTGATGATGTTCCAGGATTACCTCCTCATAGAGAGGCAGAATTTTACATAGAATTGTACCCTGGGATGACACTGATATCCACTCCAGCATATCGGATGGCACCCACGGAGCTTCGTGAGCTGTGGGTATAGCTGGAGGAATTTCAGGGGAAGGGATTTATCTGACCCAGTGTTTCACCCCGAGCATCCCCGTTTTATTTGTCCAAGAAGGTGGATGGGAGCTTGCAACTGTGTGTTGATTATTGGAACCCAAACCAGGTGACTGTGAAGAACAAGTACCCACTCCCAAGGATTGATGACCTCTTTGATCAGCTGAAGGGAGCATGTTGGTTCTCTAAGATAGATCTTCGATCGGGCTATCACTAGCTCAGAGTACGAGATGAGGATGTGCAGAAGACGACCTTCAAACGCCGGTATGGCCACTACGAGTTCTTGGTTATGCCATTCGGCATAACCAACACACAAGATGTGTTCATGGGACTCATGAACATGATCTTTTAGCCATACCTCGATCGCTTTGTGGTAGTCTTCATCGATGAAATTCTGATTTACTCAGCTACCGAGGAGGAGCATGCCTACCATTTATGAGTAATACTGGACACACTCCAAGAGCACCAGCTTTATGGTAAGCTCTCTAAGTGCCGGTTCTTGATCAGGGAGTACACTTTCTAGGAAATGTCATCTCAGAGGCTTGATTTTTAGTGGATCCATTGAAGATTGAGGCAGTACTTGCTTGGGAGCCACCCAGGAGTGTGACAGAGGTATGGAGTTTTCTGGGTCTAGCTGGGTACTATTGGAGATTTGTGCCATATTTCTCTAGAGTTGCAGCACCACTTTCAGCATTGACGAAGAAGGGGAAAACCTTTGTGTGGTCGGAGAGATGCCAACAGAGCTTTCAGGAGCTAAGGTAGAGGCTGACTAGTGCCCCCATCTTGAGGCTTCTAGAGGAGGGCGTAGGGTACGTAGTTTACTGCGATGCATCAGGGACCAGACTTGGGTGTGTCCTGATGTAGGAGTGAGCGGTGATCGCATATGGTTCTTGTCAGCTGAGACAACATGAGCAAAACTACACCACTCATGACCTGGAGTTAGCAGCAGTGGTCTTCGCCTTGAAGATGTGGTGGCACTATCTGATGGGCGAAGGTTTTACAGTATACTCTGACCACTAGAGTCTTAGGTACATCTTCTCAAAGAAGGACCTGAACCTGAGACAGTGACGTTGTCTTGAGTTCCTTCAGGACTATGACTTTGAGATAGTCTATAATCCTATGAAGGGGAACGTTTTAGAAGATGCTCTCAGTAGAAGATCAAGCATTGAACTGCTAGGAGAGGTGACAGAGCAGCTGGCCGTATTGTAGATATCCTTTTTGGATCGAGATGGAGCAGCCTTTATGCAGTCTCTTACAGTCACTCCTACACTTATTCAGTGAGTCAGGGAGGCACAGTGTGGAGACGCTGACTGTGGGACACGACGTGCTCAGATATCCAGAGGGCAGGCACCTGATGGATTTTCTGAAGGTGGGGAGCATGTCATTCTCTTCAAAGGATGTACTATGGTACCGGTAGCTATTCATGAGTAAGTGTTGAGGGAGTTCCACACATCTCCTCTAGCGGTACATCCAGGTGTGACGAAGATCTATCAGGACCTTCGAAGACAGCACTGGTGGCCAGGTATGAAGAAGGCAGTAGCAGAGTTTGTCTCACGATGCCTCACTTTTCAGAAAGTGAAGGTGGAGCACCAGGTTCCAGTAGGTTTAGTTCAGCCCTTAGAGGCCCCAGAGTGGAAGTGGGATGGGATATCCATGGATTTCGTGACGGGACTTCCATGTACATCTAGAGGTCACGACTCTATCTAGGTGATTATCGACCGACTCACCAAGTTATCCCACTTCCTAACGATTAGGAGTAGGTTTCAGTAGAGATCTTGGGACACCTCTACGTACAGGAGATCAAACGGCTTCATGGTGTTACATCAGTGATCGTCTTCGATCGATATACTCGTTTCACTTTCTGGCTATGGAAGGGGTTGCAGGAGGATTTCGACACACAACTTCACTTGATCACCACCTTCCATCCTCAGACGGATGGCCAAACTGAGAGGAACATTCAAACTCTTGAGGAAATGCTCCGTGCATGCGTCCTAAACTTCGGTCACAGCTGGGAGGATCACTTACCCTTGTTAGAGTTTGCGTACAAAAACAACTACCACTCCACCATCAGGATGGAACCTTTCAAGGAATTGTACGGCTGACCTTGCAGATAGCCTCTGTACTGGACTAACCTAGGGGAGTTAACACTCATGGTACCGAAGATGGTGTAGGCTATGATGGAGAAGGTGCAGATCATCCAGGAGCAGATGAAGACTGCACAGAGTAGGCAGAAGTCCTATGTTGATAGGAGACAGAGACCTCTGGAGTTTGAGGATGGTGACCATGTCTTCCTATAGGTCTCACCTCGACGAGGTTTATAGAGATTTGGCCGGGGCAACAAGTTATCTTCGAGGTTCATCAGACCCTTTCAGGTCCTCATTAGAGTTGGTGAGGTGGCTTACCGCCTGACTCTTCCACCTCAGTTGCACCGGGTGCACGATGTCTTCCACGTATCTCAGCTGAGGAGATACGTCCACGACCCATCCCACATCATCGACCATAGAGAGATGGATATCGATGATGAGGAGAATTTTAAAGAGGTTACAGTGGAAATTGAGGATCGACAGGAGCGGGTCCTTCGTGGATGGTCGATACCTCTGGTGCGCGTTCGCTGGCAGCACGGGAACTTCCAAGAGAGCGCCTGGGAGCAGGAGGCTCAGATGCATGCTCAGTACCCCCATTTGTTCCCTTAGTTCGAGTTATAGCTTATAGGGACATAAATCCCTAAGGTGGGGAGAATATAAAGACCCAGAAATTCTGTGGAATTTTTTTTCATAAATACATGGGAATTTTATGAGTCCGTGAAAATTTACGGCGCTTGATTCGGAGGCCCGGTGTGCCCGGAATCAATTTATGAAGTTTTTTTCGGGTATGTTCAGTAAACGTACAAGAGGGATTTTATATCTTTTGAACCGGTGCTTGGAATTGAAATCCGAGGGCACCATTGATCTCGCAGTGTCAGTATTCTTTTAATAAGACTTTATCCTCGACAGTCGTTGGTCGATAATGGAAGATAGTTTTTGGGTTTTTAATTAAATTAAATAAAAAAGGTGTTAACTTTATTTTTTATTTATGGTGGTTAAAACCTCCAAGAGGAGGTTAGGGGTGGGGGCCACCACACCATAACCTCCCATGAGAGGTTATGGTGGTGGGCCCACCTAAGGTTTAAACACCTCTTGACAATTAGTAATGTGGGGACCACCCGAGGGTGAAACCCTTGGACTCCCCATTTATGGAGCCACCATCCGTGAAACCTCTTGAACTCAACTTAATTAATTTGTGCCTACACACAAGAATTAATTAAGTGGATCCCCCTTAATTATTTCCCCTTTTGAATTCTTTATGCCAAAATTTTAATAAGATGTGATAATTTATTATTTGGTGGTTGGCATAATCTTTTGGTGGAGCTTGGGGGAGAAGAAAAAGAAATCACTAATGAAGAATGTGAAGAACACCATCTTCAACTTCGTCACTTCCTGATGCACGAGCTTGAGATTGGGAGTGCCTGACAAACACAACGAATGATGAATCGACGACCTACCATTCCTCAACACTGCCAACGAGGAACCTTCAATCGAGGAACAAAACTGTCGCCCATGAGGAATGCCGACGACGTCATCTTCAACTTCATCTACTCCGAACTCTCCTTCCACCATCAACAATCAAAAGACGAGGTAGGGGATTTGAGTTGAATTCGTTTCTGTTCTTCGTCGTTCAATATATTTTTTGGAATATGAATATCTGATTGTTATCTCCATAATGAGGAGGGCTTGGACCACATGACCATGGCCTGACCCTCCCCCATCGTTTTCTCCTCACTTGTTGACGACGGCAGCGGTGCAACGGTGCCACCGGAAGAGTGCGCCGCGGTAAATCAACGATGGCCGAAAACGGGCCGGTCGTGAGAGGAACCAGCGACATAAGGGCCTCCGGGTCGCCGGAGGAGCACGGCACCCTCACGCCGTGCCAGAGAAGAACCACGGCCAAAGGCTGCAGTTGAAGGAGGAGGGCGGCCAGCTGAGCCGGCCTCTGGCAGGTGCAACACAGGCTTGACCCTTCGGGTCCCGCGGTCACCAGGCCGGCGCCACGCGCCAGTTGTTACACGGAGACAGGGAGGCGCTGACCCCCCCCCACGCTCGGTCAGTAAAGGCCCCGCATGGTGCGGCCACCTCTGGCTTCAGCTGGCGGACCGCCTCCCAGCCACGTGGGCCGCACCACCCATGGGCCGGGCCACCACACGGGCTGGGCCAGCAGTTGCAGGTCGGGCCGCCGCGCGGTCCAGGCCACCCATCGTGGGCCGGGCCAGTTTCTGGCGGGTCGGTCTGGTTCCGACGAGCTGGGTCGGACCTCATTCTGGATTCGGACCCGGGTCGGGTCGGTCTGGCTGGGCCGGACCGGACCCAGACCCAGTTTGACCCATTTCACATTTTTCACCCATATCTTAGGATATGGGTGTCCGATCGACGAACCATCTGCGGAGACAAAAATCTTAGAGCAAGAATGTTCTTTTGGCATACCCCACTTGATGTTTTGACATAGTTGGGGTACAGATGGGTTGGATTGAACCTAAATCCAACTGGGCCCTTAGAGCGGAAATGCCAATAACTCTTAGACCGGGCGTCCGAATGACGCGCCGTCTGTCATGTTGGGTTCCTTATGATGAGACAGAACTACTAGATACATCAACTCGAGACTTTGTGGTAGTTGATTTATCGACACTTGGCTCAAGGAGTGGACCCTCCCAGAATCGAGCGTACTGTGTGCAGGAACCCTATGGCTGGATGCGACTGAGATGATAGGATCCTTTGTGGGTTTGAAAACGACAATACTATACCAAGATCCTCCGTGGGTTCGATAGAAATGACTTCTGTACCAGGATCCTCCATGGGTTCGACAATGCGGATACTGTTCTAGGATCCTACGTGGGTTTGATAGAGGAGATGATTCAGAGGCTATATCTAATCATCTCTACCCCTATACTTGAGTTAAATACCTATGCGATCCGTGCCATGACTATGTGATGTTATCATCAAGATGATTTACTTTCTTCCTATGTGGAACGATATGTACTTGGGCTCGAGAGATGGAGCCAGTTGTGATTGGTAACTTAGGTATATACATGGGCATATAACTAAGTAGGGACGGTTGATAATCTGTGTTTGTATCTTGCTATTGTGGTTTATCCTTGGTGGATTTTGGGAGACCTTTGGGGGTATCAGGGTTTCTAATGAGTATCGTTATACTCACTCCTACACGGGCTCCGCCCGCACCTTGTTGTGTTATGTGTAGACGAAGGTCAATAGTGATCGAGGCTGAGGGAGATGGACGGGAGGCTGCTTAGAGATGGACTAGACGGGAAGTACCTCAGGTATGAGTTGTCCGAGATCTGTACCTACCCTTCAAGTAGGATTCCATGGTGGAAGATCCAAGAGTTGTTTTCCCTTTTTACTTGTACTTGTACCTGTTGTTGAGTTGGGTTTGTATACTGGCCCACTTACTTTCAGCACACTTTTCTTTTCTATATTAGTACTTGTTGTTTCTACTGCTTGTGTTTAGTCCGTGTGTGTTACATGTTATAGGCAGTGCTTTCCCTTTTATTTATCAGGGATTTTCCTTTGGTGATAGTCTCCAGCCCTTGACCTATGGAAGGCGGGCTTGGGGTAGTCACGACACGGGCCCCGAGGACGGGTCGTGACAAAAAAACTATATTGACTTTTTATGGCCTAACCTAGTCTCATGGAACCCTAGCCATACCTCTATTTAAGAAGGATGAGTCATATCTAACCAAAAATACCATATAGAACATGACTGATACCTTTTCACAAAAGGTATGACCCCATACCAAGTACCTAGTCACATATCATATCAATCACTAGACCAAACACTTCTCACGAAAGGGATGCTATATTCCAAAATCAATATCATGTTTTTAACTACAACTTATCACTTAAGGTGAGTCTCACATTATATCCCAAATCAATCTATGACCACATCCACTCATCTATTATTAGACACCCATCATCATTTTCATTATCATAGAGCCCAACATTCTCACTAAAGATTGAACCCAAAATCCATGGTCACAAACCATCATATAATATCCCACCATCATCTCACTTTTTATTTGGTCACAACCATATATCAAAACTTTTCCCATAATATGAAGTATGAACAATGAAAAAATATTAAAACAACTAGAACTAGCCTAAAAAGATTCTCACTTTGCATCTTCTCATGGTTCCCAATATAATTATGTTAATGCACCCAACATGTCCAAAAGTTATGGGACATACCACCCATAAAAAATTACCACTACACTATTTCCTTATTTACTTAATCAAGCGCAGACAATTAACTATAGTCCCATGTTATCCTAGTGGTTAACCAAACCTTAACTCCCAAAATGATGTTGGATTCCAATATTCCATGTTATTCCACACATAACTCTTCTTATAAGGGTGAATGAATTAACACAAATCTATCCAGAAAATTTTATATTAAAATATGGAATCTACAGGGTATACTCATGCACTCGTATAAAATTTGGTACATAAAACCTAATATAATTACCATAACATGGTATGGAAATCCTATCACACCTTTAAAATAGGCTAATTGTGAAATGTCAGTAGATGATTCCATCCTCAATAATAGAATCCCAAAAATTATCCCCCAAAAAATATAAATTATGGAATTGAAACCAAAATAGGGACACAAATGAGAGAAATAAGGATTAATGTTATAAACAGAGTTACACATACATGATAATGATCACCAGAAACAATGATACATAAATCTATTAGGAATTGGGAAAATGAGTGCTCTTGGATGCCAAAATTTCCCCAAAATAGATCCTCGGGTTGAGTCAGGGACGAGGGAGTTGAGTGGAGGGGTTAAAATTATAGAGACCCATATGTTTTACACATATTATTACATGATTATTAAACATAAATATCCAATAATTAAAATATAAGTATCGTAAAGGCCTAGTATCTTTGGAAGACTAGGTTCATAATAAATAGAAGAAAAATAAAACATGGAATACTTATTTTATTTTCCATTGTGATCTCCTAAATCCATTTGATCTTATAAAACTTCATGGGATAACACGAGGAGTACATAAAATAAATGGGTGAGCTAAAAATCCTAGTAAGGAAATAAACTTGATAAGGATGCATAATATGTGAGTCAAAGGTATAACATGATATCATAAAAGAAAAGTTTCATAAGTAATCAAGTGGAATAATAACATAAGAAGCATGGTGTCATTACAACATAAAAACATGGGAAAGTGGAAATGATATGAAACATGAAATAAACATAATTCAAGGCTAACTTCCAAGACAACATCACCTGGTGGATAGAGTCCCATAATGGATTAGTTTTACTCCCTAATAATAGACATTATGTCACATCAGACTAAAAAATTATCCAATTCAATGGAGGAATATATAATTATAGGCCTTCCCATTACATTCATTTCATATAAATGAATATGTGTTCCATATAATTATATCAATAATACGTATTAATAAAAATAATTACCCATATAAATAAATGAGTTGTATAATCTTATCTCATAACATAATCAAAGGAGATTCCATAAAGAAGGAATTAGAGAGATGATCATAAAGAATGTATTACCCCATTAAAGTAAGGTATGATAATGTAGGAATATATGTGATACATATATATACATAATTTATAAGCATTACATAACATTAAAGAGAGGAAAAAGTGAGTTAGATCACTACTACAAAACTATGTTTATCTAGTGCTAGGATTTATCAGCGCTAGAAAAAGCGCAGATAAAGGGGGACTTTATCTATGATATTTTAGCACTAATAAAAGGGTATTTATAAGTGATACAAAAATAACTGATAAAGGGTGGCCTTTATCAGCGCTTGTAAAAAAGCACTGATAAAGTCCCCCCTTTATCAGCCTTAGAAAAAAATGCAGATAAAGGTCTCCTTTTATCATCACTTTTTTTCTAGCACTGATAAAGGGTATATTTTATAAAAAAAATTATATCTATTTAAAAATAATATATAAATATATAAATATATAAATATAGTTATATTCATATAAATATAATATATATATATATATATATATTTTAAATATGTTTTAGATAAGGATAAATTAGCATTTACACTTAATATATAAGATATTTAGTAAAAATAACTTATAAAATAATTAAAAAATATTATTAATTAATAATTTGATAATTATTATCAAGTAATAGTCATTTAATATTAGTTTTATGACATAAAAATGAATTTAATTAATGAATGGTCTAAGATAAGTTGAAAACATGACTTGAAGTTCAAACGACCATAACTTTTTATTCGAGCGTCTATTTGGGCTCTTCCATATATCAAATAAAATACTGAAATGATATCTATGCACTAGTGATATGAAAAACCCTAAGTCACATTTTTTAGGCAAAAAAGGCCCATAAGTCCTTAGAAACAATGTTTTTATTCAGGGTATCTCAATTTTTTAACATTCAATGGAATATTAGCCTCATTTAAGGGGGTCTTTTTGCCCATTTTTTGTGGGGATTGAATTTATTCCTAGTCATTCCATTCATATTGATATCATGGTTTTGATTTTTTTCATAATTTAGTTTTCTTTTTAATTAAATATATGCATATTTTCTTATATTTACTTAAAATAAATCACTTTTATAAATACATATATCAATATTTTTACGTAAAAATGTATTTTTAAATATATAAAATAATTATTTATTATTCATTTTATTTAAAGTAAAAAATTATCCATTTTATTTACCTTATAAAAATGCATTAATATGTATATATATACCTATAAAAGTAATGTTTATATATAAACACGTGTCTTTCAATAAACAAATATACATGTATTTGTATATTCTAATATATGTAAATAAATATATATTCTAAAAATGTATTTAAAACAATATATAACCATTTTTACATTATAATAATATATGAATATATATATATATATATACTTATACAAATATATAAAATCTTTATATATACATATATGTGTGTATTAATAAATATATATATTTTTATATTATATTTTAGTATATGTAAATAAATATAATATATAATATATAATATATTTAAATAAATATTAGTCACACACACACAAACATATATTTTATAGACGTTTTTAAAAATAAATGTATAAATATATGAATTATATATATATATATGTATATATACAAAAATAGATTGAAATAACATAAAATAGACAATAAAACATCTTGGTGGAGTGGTAAAGTATTTTGAGTTCTAAAGGATATGTAAAATGATCAAATACAGGTGCACGAAGGAAGTTGGAATTTCACAAAGCACAGATAAAGGGAGTGGGTAAGTGCCAATAAGGGGGGGAGGATTAAATAGGTCCAATTTTCTCCCAATTATGAGTGCTTAAAAAGTGTTGATAAAGGCCCCCTTTATCAACACTTTTTTTCAGTGCAGATAAAGGGGACTTATCAGTACTTTTTTTCTCAAGTGTTGATAAAGCCTACCTATTAACCTCACTTTGGTAGTCATTGCTTTATAAGCATTGATAAAGTCCCATTAATAGCACTATTAAAATCCAATTTTGTAGTTGTGGAGTGATAATTTTCATAACCAGAAGAAAAGGGTGGGATAGAAAGATCCCATACCTTGAACCCAATTCAACATGTGTGTTCTTTATATCCATGAATAATAAAATTTAGTTAATTATTGAATTTATTAATAACATTTTTAAATCTTGTTATTCAATTTATTTTATTCATTACCATGTCATATTGAATTACTTAACCAATTTATTTCATGTTAGATTTTTTAATGATAAACGGTTCATATGTCTAAAATCACTTCAGAAAATTGACTAAGCTACAAGAGATTATTATTTAATCATATCCAAAATGGTAAACATGAAATAATTATTATTTTTATACTTAAATTATACTTTTTAATCCAACCATGAAATATGGTTATGAAAAATGAACTATGTTACAATCATTGATATGGTAGGTCGTATGTGCAGATGAGTAACGTTTCTATTTTTTGAAGATCATGATGGAAAGAAGGTAAGTGTTATTTTAACTTTATAGGATGATTTTTTATATCATATATATCATATTATTTATTTAAATATCCTTACACAATCCATTCATTTTATGCAGTAATAAAAACAAATCACATCGCTTTGTAAGATGGTAGTCCGCCGTACAAACGAATGATGTTATCATTTATTTAATTAATAATAAGGTGAGAAGTTATATGATATATTTATTTCCCATAATGTTTAATATATAATGAATATAATATAAAAAAATAAAATTAATCCTTATTACCTTACATGTAAAGAGTAACTAAAAAACAAAGCATATCGCTTCGTGAGTCGATAGTCCACCGTACACACGAGTGACGTTATCATATTATCTACAGAATGAAAATTAAGAAGTTTTATATGATATTATAATTACATAAGTTTAATTATATCATAAATATAATATATAAATATTATATATATCATTATATTCACCCATGAAAATGAAATATGTCAGTTCGTGAGGCGGTAGTCCACCATACACATGATCAATAGTTTTATTTCCCATTTGAGAAAGGAGGATATAGTTTCAGGTCATGTATTAACATAAAAAAACTCAGTATATATAATATAATAATGTTACTATATCATAATGTTTTAATAATATTTTAATTAGGCGGAGAATGAAATAAAATAAAATGATCGGTTAAGGACATTACCTTTCATCGGAAAACTTCTTTTTAGTTTGCACCAAAAGACTTCCTAAGTTGGATTTATTACCAAACCATGGATTATAGGTTGAGGGTGTAACACCCCAAGCTTCTACGGTACGCTTCTCTTTGAATAATGTGATAGCGTGTGTTGTACGCAACACCGAGTTCTAACACACCATAACCAATCAAACTAGCCGTTATGAATAGTAATACCTACTTTTTGAAATTATATATATTTTATATTTCAAAATGGACTTCATTTTTGGATTCGGAATATCGAATTTAGCCTAAGGTGAAATTTTGGTACATTTCGGATAACTTTCATATTTTGATGAATAGTGAAAATTACTAAATTTTAATTAAAAACAACTTTTTTAATCAAAATAATTAATAGTGATAAATTATGAATTTGAGTGGTTTTAAAGTATATTTAGAATATATTTTTACCATTTAATATAATGTTGGTCATTGGACATAATTTTACAATTAAACCGAACATAAACAAGTGTCAATCTTTTGATAGTTATTATCTCTTAAAAACACGCTTTTTGTTTTGACAGCGGGAATTAATTTTAAATTAATTTCTGCCACTTCTGTGTTTTGAATTTAGGAAAATGGATTCCATATTTGGAATCAGGATGTTCAAATTGTGTAAATAGGTAACTTTTATTTTTAGACATTTTGAATAATTACTGCGGTAAATATTTTATTTACCATGGTTAAGGGTAAATCCGGTAAATAAGGGTTAAAAAATAATATTATAATAATAATAAATTACCCTACAACGTGTCTTAACCCTATTGGTTGATACATGGTCGACCATGGACATCTTTGGGTCGATTTTGGGACCCCATGGATCCACTTGTAAGTGATAATGACACTTTATTTTAATTAAGTTAAAATGAATACAAAAATGACACAAGCATATATCTTTTAGAAAAACAATTGTTACATAGGGTTATATATGTTGGATTTTAGATTATAAATATTAATTAGAAATATAAAAAGATTTCCTACATAATGACATTTTATTTATAATTTTTAGACATTAAATAATTTATTTTATTGATGACACAATGATGATGCATTAATTACTATAATAGTGAAAAATTAAAATAATTGATATTATAAATACCCAAATAAATATAATATGAAACTTTTAATGAATTAAACTAATTTTATAGGATACTATGATATATTAGGATTTATTTAACTGACTTTTTTAGAAGTAATCAATCTGTTATGAGTTTCAAAAAAATCAACTATTGAATAGTGTCAAAATTGACATAAAAGAGTTCTTAAACAAAATATTATATTATTAATTGATATTAAATTCCTAAAAATCTAAGGTTAGGCCAAGAGACTTATATCATGATAGGTTAATAATTAATGGACCACTTGAGGGTAGTTTGGATGTATATAGTAAGTTTATTAACCATATTATATAAAAATACAAAGAGACATTGTAAAAGTGAAACTAATTAACTTAGAGTTAATACTTAAAGATGAGGTTAATATAAGTACCCAAACCTATCTAAATTCTATTGGTTGAGTGGTGTTATAACTATCCCCACATTAACCTTTGAATAATCAACTTTTTAGCCATTAGAAACCGAATATTAATTTATTATAAATTAATATTTCTAGCTTTTCCAAAGGTGCCCCTCACCCCTCTTATAAAAGGGCACTCCTCCTTCCCATTTCTTCACACCTTCAAAGCCTTTTGGTTCGGCCAAACTCTGCCCAAATACTCTCCCAACATCCCTCACTAAAACCTAGAGGCCTTATTTGGATCAGAAAGCTAACCTAAGGAGCTCTTTTGATCAAATCAAAAGGAAGAACCCGAAGAAGAGGTAATGTTTTCACCACCCCTTTTCAAGTTCCTTTCTTCTTCCAATTCTTCTTTCTTTGTTCTTACCATTATAAAATAATAACTCCAGTATCCCACATATACTGTGATGTTATTATAAATATTTTACAACCATATTCAGTATTCTATCCACCCTTTGAATAACATGTCACCATACGTGCGTACGTACGGCTTACCGTCTCCACGTCGTGGTGTAATTGTTATTCAATATATTATTATTTGGATGGGTATAATAATGATGTGTAACTCATGTAAATAATAAATATAACATGTTAATGATTCTGTATATATGATATACCATCCATTTATATATTATTTTAATATCAAAAGAATGATATTGTCGCTCGTGCGTACGTACGGACTACCGTCTCCACGAACGCGATGAGATTCATTCTCCATCGTATCCATTCAAGTATAATTATCATTTGATGATTTAAAAATGATGGATATGAATAAGATACAACAAACATGGCTTATGTAACAAAACATATAAAAGAAAATGAGTAAATTAACACCCGAAACGACGATAATTCTAAGATATTATTAACAAATCAATGTTAAAAGATCATATATGATATCATATTAACATATATGATTCTTGTATAATTTAATAACAATTATTTCACCATTATACAGGAGGTTAACCTACCCCAACCAAGGAAAAGTACAAGGTAAGAGTTATTTCACAATCTCTTTATTATCTGAGGTTGTTTATACGTAATAATCTACTGGGATTTCTTTATCATCCACATCCATGTTTCTTCGAAATGTATTTCAAAACATATTTATTATTTACAAGAATATGGGTTAAAGTCATTTATACCCTTGTTTGACTTTTTATAAGAGGTTTATAAAGGAATCTTTCCGTCGTTTTCAAAACAAGGTCCTTTTTAACCTTTTCGACAGAATTAAGGTAAGAATGTTTTTTTAACTTATACGGCGGGTGCGGCTATTTTCTGCCATTATAAAATCTTCAAAGCTTCCCTTACAAGCTTATAAGATTATTTTCAGAGAAAATGTTTTATTTTATATGGATCTTAAATGATTTCAAAATAAAAGGAGATATTTCTTTAAAAAGAATTTTGATTTCATCTATGTCAACACCCTTTGATGGATTTTAAGATTATTTGAAGTTGATTTATTATGATACAAAACTTCTATATTGTATTAAAGTTTTTGTGATATGTTTGACTGTGGATGTGCTATTTTTATACCATTCATAGTTTATGGTGAAAGTATTGACATTTCGTATGCTAGTTTTAATACAAATGTTTATGTTATGTTTAAACCTTTTCATATGGGAATGCATTGGACTTAATATGTGACGGGTGGAGCCTGCTATAGCTCCTCAATGCATCGGTAGGTCTCATGAGACAAACTAGTGTCTTGGCACAAGGCCTTGACAAAATCTTATTTGTAGTCTTGGCACGAGGCCTTGGCTATGTGGTTATGATAGTCTGGCATTATGCATTCCATCATTATGAAAGTGGTTATTGATTTTGCATGTGATTATTCGATTAGTAGAATAACCATGTGAATAAGTAAATTGAATTATTTCATTTTATTTATGCCATACTATGTTAAATGTTCAAGTTTAAAAGGCTTTTGTTTTAGTTATACATTGCCTTAAATGTTTATTCTTATTTATGAAAGTTTCCGCTATATTGTTATCCTTACTGGGCATTTGAGCTCACCCCTTTTCTATGTTTTATTTTTCCCAGGAAGTGAAGAAGTAAATTATGAATGACCTGTAGGAATATTATGTGGGGATATGAGTGTGGATTATGGATACAATATGTTGTTTTAGTAGTTTTTCATTTTATGATGTAATGTAAGACTTATGAATATATCTAGTGTTTCCAAGACTACAAAACCAATCGGTCTTTCAAGATTTGATCTTTCTTGTGATCATGCCAATGTTATGTAATAGTGCACCGACTCTGGGTAACTGGGGTTGGGGCGTTACAGTTGGTATCAGAGGAAGTTTAGTACAAACCTTGGAAGCTAGATTTAGATAAACTCTGATTAGAGCACGTAGACCTAAGATGAACTTTGAGGATTAGTATAGAAGAACTTCCTAGAATTTTGGTATTGTAGAGATTTTGTGAGTTTTCCAAGCAATACATCCCTGTCTGGATACGAGCAGGTAGAGGCGGCTCTGGCACAGATGTACCTAGGGGTAAAACCCAAAAACACTGCTTTGAGCTAGACTCGAACGGGAACTGGTGCACGACAACGGGCCTTGCTGCACTCTTGGTTACGACACTCCCGGGGGATATGCTTAGGATAACTCTCATTTTATTTACAAATCATTTTGAAGGGATTATAAGTATATACTTCCTCAAAGAAAACATTTTTATGATTATGGATTATATCCATAAATAGTTCAATTTATGTTAAGTGTTTTATAAGTATGGGATTATGTATTTTGATTCATAAACTGATCTAGTTTATGCCATTGTTTAGAAATGGCACCTAGTGGAAGAAATGGAAACCGTATCAATGCATGCACTCCATGTAGGGATTGCCCTCCTGCTCAAGATAATTATAGTGGAGCTGGTGATGCAACTGGAGCCGATCAACTAATCACCATACTGGGACAACTTACTCCGGTTATGAATAATAACCTTACTCGTATGGAGCACCCTGATCCGCAGCGTGGAGGATCAATGTTAGATCGATTCATGAGGCAACAACCACCAACGTTCAATGGGAGTACAAATACCTTAGTAGCTGAGCAATGGATATTTTCCCTAGAGAAAATATTTCAGGCATTGGGGAGCAGTGAAAGGGAAAAAGTTATCATGGCAGTTTACCGCCTCACTGGAGATGCTGATCAATGGTGGTCATTGATTCAAAATACGAAAGAAGATGATGAAGTATCAAATATGGAATGGAGGGAGTTCAAAGATCTGTTTTTAGAAAAATACTTTCCTCGCGACCATCGAGCAGATATGGAAAGGCAATTTCTAAGTCTGAGACAGAAGGAGGATGAGAATGTCACAAAGTATGAGGCTAACTTTACAAGGTTATCAAGGTACGCTGGTGATTATATACGTAACCAAATAAGTAAGATTGATCGTTTCTTTGATGGGTTAAAACCATTTCTCCATCAAGCATTAGTCTCACAATCCTTTTCGTCGTACGAAGACATTGTCTCATGTGCTATCAAGACCGAAAAGGAATTCTCTAAGTCTTATGACTTTAAAGCAAAGCAAGAGAAGAAGAGGCCTGCTGATCAATATGGGAATGGAAATAAGGGGAATAAAGGAAAGATTGAATATCCATCCTGTGATAAATGTGGGAAGAAACACCCCGGTGCCTGCTTGAAGGGAATGGGAGTCTGTTACAAGTGTGGTGAAAAAGGCTACCAAGATCGTGATTTCAAGGGGAAGAAGGAAGCTACCAACGTTCAGTGCTATAATTGCAGGGAGATGGGGCATTATGAAAATGCATGTCCTAAGCGTCCGGAGAACTTACCTCAGAAAAGGCCAAGGGATCAAGGCCAAGCTTATGCTATCACTACTACTGAGGTAGAAGCTCCGAAAGACGTGGTGGCAGGTAATTTAATGGTTTCCTCAAGTTTAGAAAATGCATTATTTGATTCTGGATCATCGCATTGTTTCATATCTTCCCAGTTTTCTAAGAAAATTAGATATTTCCAATTTGATTTAACAAGGGAGTTGTCAGTTAAAACTCCTAAGGGAAGTATCATTGCAACAAAGTTTTGTGAGTCAGTCCCCATTAGAGAACATAAATGTTCGTTATCTGCTGATCTCATCGTCATACCTATGATTGAGTTTGACATAATCCTCGGTATGGACTGGCTTGCGGACTATGATGCGAAGATTTATTGTAATAAGAAAGAGGTTACGATTCTTGATGATAATGATAAGGAACACCTTATCTTTAGAGCAGAATTGTCACCACCTAATTCTTATTTAGATCCACCCTCAATAGCTCAACTAAATTCAATTATTGGGGAGGAAGAGAATGAAATAACTGTGGGTGAGGAAAGGAATGTTCAAATAGAGGATGTACCTGTTGTGAAAGAATTTGTAGATGTATTTTCGGAAGATTTACCTGGACATCCTCCAGAACGATAAGTTGAGTTTTCCATTGATTTGATTGCTGGATCAAGGCCTATATCAAAGACCCCTTATAGAATGGCCACTGTAGAATTAGTCGAACTAAAGAAACAACTAGAGGAATTGAGTAATAAATGATTTATTCTCCCTAGTGTTTCTCCATGGGGAGCCCCTGTTCTTTTTGTTAAAAAGAAAGATGGATCTATGAGGTTATGTATCGACTACAGGGAGATCAATGCTATAACGATAAAGAAAAAGTATCCCCTACCTCGTATTGATGATTTATTTGACCAACTACATGGAGCTCAATACTTTTCAAAGATTGACCTTCGATCTGGATACCATCAGTTGTGTGTGAAGAAGGAAGACATTCCGAAGACAGTATTTCGAACCAGGTACGGGCATTACGAGTTTACTGTAATGCCGTTTGGATTGACTAATGCACCATCTATATTCATGGATCTGATGAATAGAGTTTTCAAGGAGTATCTCGATGAATTTGTGGTGGTATTTATTGATGATATCTTGGTATACTCCAAAACCTATGAAGATCATGAAAATCACTTGCGCATTATCTTGAAGACTCTGAGGAGGCATGAATTATATGGGAAGTTTAGCAAATGTGAATTCTGGCTTTAGGAGATTTCTTTTCTTGGCCATATTGTCTCTAAATATGGAATCTCTGTTGATCCTTCTAAGACCAAGGCAATCCAAGAATGGCTAGCACCTACGAGTATAACTGAGTTACGCAGTTTTATTGGTTTGGCAGGTTATTATCGACGTTTCGTCCAGAATTTTGCCCGATTGGCTAACCCATTAACGAAGCTCACACGTAAAGGGGTTAAATTTGTTTGGACAAAAGAGTGTGAAGAATGTTTTGAAGAACTTAAGAAAAGATTATTCAATGCTCCTATATTGACTCTACCATCGGGGAATGATGGGTTCGTTATTTATAGTGATGCATCAAAGAAAAGACTTGGCTGTGTCCTTATGCAGAATGATAGAGTTATTGCCTATGCATCACGACAGTTGAAAATTCATGAACAAAACTATCCTACTCATGATCTCGAGTTAGAAGCTGTGATCTTTGCTTTGAAGATATGGAGGCACTACCTCTATGGTGAAAAATGTGAGATTTATACTGATCACAAGAGTTTGAAGTATATTTTCTCACAAAAAGAACTCAACATGAGACAAAGGAGATGGCTTGAATTACTCAAGGATTATGATTGCACGATACACTACCACCCGTGGAAAGCAAACAAGGTGGCAGATACTTTGAGTAGAAAAGACCATGGAGTTTTGAACAATATGTGAATTGAAAGGGATCCAATTTTCATGGATCTAGTGAAGATGGACATGGGAATAACCTGGGAAGGTGAAACATCAATGCTTTTTCAAATGGTTTCCAAACCATCTTTAATAGAAAGGATTAAGAGTACTCATACCGATGATGAAGAATTTCAAAAGAATATTAAAGCTGTGAATGATGGGAGATTGAGAGACTTTGTGTATGAAGATGGAATTTTGAAATTTGGGAAGAGACTTTGTGTTCCCGATATACCTGATCTAAAAAGGGAATTTCTGGATGATGCTCATAGTTCCAATTTCTCTATACACCCTGGGAGCACCAAAATGTATAGAGATTTGAAGGAACATTTTTGGTGGGACAACATGAAGAGGGAGATTGCTGATTTTGTGTCAAGATGTATGGTTTGTCAAAAAGTGAAAGCTGGAAGGCAACGGCCTGGAGGAATCATGCAACCTCTTCCCATACCGGAGTGGAAATGGGACAATATTACGATGGACTTTGTTATGGGGCTACCAAAGATTCCTAGAAGGAACGATGCAATATGGGTTATTGTTGATCGTCTTACCAAGTCAGCACATTTTCTTTCTATAAGAGAAGATCTACCCCTAGAACGTCTAGCAAGACTATATATTAATGAAGTTGTGAGACTTCATGGAGTACCCCTATCGATTGTTTTTGATCGTGATCCCTGTTTTACTTCAAGATTCTGGAAAAGTCTTCAGAAATCCCTGGATACTGAACTTCATTTGAGCACTCCTTACCACCCTCAGACAGACGGACAATCAGAACGGACTATTCAAACCTTAGAAGACATGTTGAGATCTTGCTCACTTTACTTTCAGGGTATGTGGGATCAATATTTACCTCTGGTAGAATTTTCCAATAACAATATCTTCCATTCGAGTATTCAGATGGAACCATATGAAGCGTTATACGGAAAGAGATGTCATACACCAACCTGTTGGGATGACGTCAGTGAAAGAAAACTTGTAGGTCCAGAACTGGTGGAGGAAACGATGGAAAAGGTGAAGGTAATCCAAAATCACATCAGAGCAGCTCAAAGTAGGCAGAAGAGCTATGCCGATAATCGAAGGAAGGATTTGGAATTTCAAGTCGGTGATCATGTTTTCCTAAAGGTATCTCCATGGAAGGGAGTCATACGTTTTGGTAAGAAAGGTAAATTTAGTCCCAGGTACATCAGACCCTTCGAAATTCTAGAACGAATTGGGGTTGTAGCTTACCAATTGGCAATGCCGCCAAGTCTCTCTAAAGTTCACGATGTGTTCCACGTATCTCTGTTGAGGAAATACATGCCTGACCCAACGCATGTACTCACCTATGAGGAATTGGAACTGGAACCCGATCTGTCTTATTGCGAAGAGCTCGTCAAGATTCTTGATACGAGAGAACAAGTGCTGAGAAACCGGACGACGCGCCTGGTAAAAGTTTTGTGGAGAAACCATAAGATGGAGGAGGCAACATGGGAACCCGAGGAACTTATGATGAAGAACCACCCGAGTCTTTTCATGTGATAAGTATTCTAGAAATTTCGAGGACGAAATTATTTGAAGGAGGGGAGAATGTAACACCTCAAGCTTCTACGGTACGCTTCTCTTTGAATAATGTGATAGCGTGTGTTGTACGCAACACCGAGTTCTAACACACCATAACCAATCAAACTAGCCGTTATGAATAGTAATACCTACTTTTTGAAATTATATATATTTTATATTTCAAAATGGACTTCATTTTTGGATTCGGAATATCGAATTTAGCCTAAGTTGAAATTTTGGTACATTTCGGATAACTTTCATATTTTGATGAATAGTGAAAATTACTAAATTTTAATTAAAAACAACTTTTTTAATCAAAATAATTAATAGTGATAAATTATGAATTTGAGTGGTTTTAAAGTATATTTAGAATATATTTTTACCATTTAATATAATTTTGGTAATTGGACATAATTTTACAATTAAACCGAACATAAACAAGTGTCAATCTTTTGATAGTTATTATCTCTTAGAAACACGCTTTTTGTTTTGACAACGGGAATTAATTTTAAATTAATTTCTGCCACTTCTGTGTTTTGAATTTAGGAAAATGGATTATATATTTGGAATCAGGATGTTCAAATTGTGTAAATAGGTAACTTTTATTTTTAGACATTTTGAATAATTACTGCGGTAAATATTTTATTTACCATGGTTAAGGGTAAATCCGGTAAATAAGGGTTAAAAAATAATATTATAATAATACTAAATTACCCTAAAACGTGTCTTAACCCTATTGGTTGATACATGGTCGACCATGGACATCTTTGGGTCGATTTTGGGACCCCATGGATCCACTTGTAAGTGATAATGACACTTTATTTTAATTAAGTTAAAATGAATACAAAAATGACACAAGCATATATCTTTGAGAAAAACAATTGTTACATAGCGTTATATATGTTGGATTTTAGATTATAAATATTCATTAGAAATATAAAGAGATTTACTACATAATGATATTTTATTTATAATTTTTAGACATTAAATAATATATTTTATTTATGACACAATGATGATGCAGTAATTACTATAATAGTGAAAAATTAAAATAATTGTTATTATAAATACCCAAATAAATATAATATGAAACTTTTAATGAATTAAACTAATTTTCTAGGATAATATGATATATTAGGATTGATTTAATTTACTTTGTTCGAAGTAATCAATCTGTTATGAGTTTCACAAAAATCAACTATTGAATAGTGTCAAAATTGACATAAAAGAGTTCTTAAAAATAATATTATATTATTAATTGATATTAAATTCCTAAAAATCTAAGGTTCGGCCAAGAGACTTATATCATGATAGTTTCATCATTAATGGACCACTTTAGGGTTGTTTGGATGTATATAGTAAGTTTATTAACCATATTATATAAAAATACAAAGAGACATTGTAAAAGTGAAACTAATTAACTTAGAGTTAATACTTAAAGATAAGGTTAATATAAGTACCCAAACCTGTCTAAATTCTATTGGTTGAGTGGTTTTAGACCTATCCCCACATTAAATTTTGAATAATCAACTTTGGAGCCATTAGAAACCGAATATGAATTTATTATAAATTAATATTTCTAGCTTTTCCAAAGGTTCCCCTCACCCCTCTTATAAAAGGGCACTCCTCCTTCCCATTTCTTCACACCTTCAAAGCCTTTTGGTTCGGCCAAACTCTGCCCAAATACTCTCCCAACATCCCTCACTACAACCTATAGGCCTTATTTGGATCAGAAAGCCAACCTAAGGAGCCCTTTTGATCAAATCAAAAGGAAGAACCCGAAGAAGAGGTAATGTTTTCACCACCCCTTTTCAAGTTCCTTTCTTCTTCCACTTCTTCTTTATTTGTTCTTACCATTATAAAATAATAAATCCAGTATCCCAAATATACTGTGATGTTATTATAAATATGGTACAACCATATTCAGTATTCTATCCACCCTTTGAATAACATGTCACCATACGTGCGTACGTACGGCTTACCGTCTCCACGTCGTGGTGTAATTGTTATTCAATATATTATTATTTGGATGGGTATAATAATGATGTGTAACTCATGTAAATAATAAATATAACATGTTAATTATTATTTATATATGATATACCATCCATTTATATATTATTTTAATATCAAAAGAATGATATTGTCGCTCGTGCGTATGTACGGACTACCGTCTCCACGAACGCGATGAGATTCATTCTCTATCGTATCCATTCAAGTATAATTATCATTTGATGATTTAAAAATGATGGATATGAATAAGATACAACAAAAATGACTTATGTAACAAAACATATAAAAGAAAATGAGTAAATTAACACCCGAAACGACGATAATTCTAAGATATTATTAACAAATCAATGTTAAAAGATCATATATGATATCATATTAACATATATGATTTTTGTATAATTTAATAACAATTATTTCACCATTATACAGGAGGTTAACATACCCCAACCAAGGAAAAGTAAAAGGTAAGGGTTATTTCACAATCTCTTCATTATCCGAGGTTGTTTATACGTAATAATCTACTGGGATTTCTTTATCATCCACATCCATGTTTCTTAGAAATGTATTTCAAAACATATTTATTATTTACAAGAATATGGGTTAAAGTCATTTATACCCTTGTTTGACTTTTTATAAGAGGTTTATAAAGGAATCTTTCCGTCGTTTTCAAAACAAGGTCCTTTTTAACCTTTTCGACAAAATTAAGGTAAGAATGTTTTTTTAACTTATACGGCGGGTGCGGCTATTTTCCGCCGTTATAAAATCTTCAAAGCTTCCCTTACAAGCTTATAAGATTATTTTCAAAGAAAATGTTTTATTTTATATGGATCTTAAATGATTTCAAAATAAAAGGAGATATTTCTTTAAAAAGAATTTTGATTTCATCTATGTCAACACCCTTTGATGGATTTTAAGATTATTTGAAGTTGATTTATTATGATACAAAACTTCTATATTGTATTGAAGTTTTTGTGATATGTTTGACTGTGGATGTGCTATTTTTATACCATTCATATTTTATGGTGAAAGTATTGACATTTCATATGCTAGTTTTAATACGAATGTTTATGTTATGTTTAAACCTTTTCATATGGGAATGCATTGGACTTAATATGTGACGGGTGGAGCCCGCTATAGCTCCTCGATGCATCGGTAGGTCTCATGAGACAAACTAGTGTCTTGGCACAAGGCCTTGACAAAATCTTATTTGTAGTCTTGGCACGAGGCCTTGGCTATGTGGTTATGATAGTCTGGCATTATGCATTCCATCATTATGAAAGTGGTTATTGATTTTGCATGTGATTATTCGATTAGTAGAATAACCATGTGAATAAGTAAATTGAATTATTTCATTTTATTTATGCCATACTATGTTAAAAGTTCAAGTTTAAAAGGCTTTTGTTTTAGTTATACATTTCCTTAAATGTTTATTCTTATTTATGAAAGTTTCCGCTATATTGTTATCCTTACTGGGCATTTGAGCTCACCCCTTTTCTATGTTTTATTTTTCCCAGGAAGTGAAGAAGTAAATTATGAATGACCTGCAGGGATATTATGTGGGGATATGAGTGTGGATTATGGAGACAATATGTTGTTTTAGTAGTTTTTTATTTTATGATGTAATTTAAGACTTATGAATATATCTAGTGTTTCTAAGACTACTATACCAATCGGTCTTTCGAGATTTGATCTTTCTTGTGATCATGCCAATGTTATGTAATAGTGCACCGACTCTGGGTAACTGGGGTCGGGGCGTTACTGAGGGGAGGGATTTAGATAATTTATTTGGGTATTTATTGACCAATATAATGGGTTTTTTAAGTGTGTAAAGTAGAGGACAAGGGGTGTATTTTTATAAGTGGGGGAGATGACACACTTGGAATTTTTGAAAGAAAGAATTCCACCCATGTTTTTATCATGACACAAGGCTCCAAAATGTACCATTTTAAAACCTTATAAATTATAAGGTCAAAATATTACCACAAAATAGTAATTATATAAGTTTTTTGTTCGTTTTAACCCTTATATTTTTAGTTTTACCCTCATAAAACCTGGTTTTACCTTAACCGTGATAAATAATCTTTACTGTTTTCACTATTAATTATGGTAAAAAGATAAGTTGACATTATAAGATAATTTAAATTATTATGATTAAAAACATATAATCCATTTTTCCAAATTCAAATCGCATAATTGGAATAAGTTTATTTAAAATTAAACCCATAGACATGTCGAAAAAGTGGTTTTCCAAAAGAAAAAAATTTCAAAAGGTTAAAATTTTTTTATATAAATAATAAAAAATGAAACTGATTAAAATGAAATAATTTGGAATAATAAAAATTTTATTAAAAAAATTTTACTTTTAAACCCACATTAAAATAAAATTGGTCTTTTAAATGCTTTAAATAAAAATTATGTTTATAATAAAAATCAGAATTTTTTTATTATTCGTCAAAAAATGAAACTTTTCATAAAAATATCAAAAATTAACCATAAGATAATTTTGATATGATGATTTCAAATATTAATTTTATTTATTGATATAAATTTTATAAAATTGGTAAAAATTTATTTTAAAATTTGTATCCAAATCACGATGAAACAAATTTTTAGAAAAAATAGATTTTAAGAAAACATTTCTTGTCTTTAAAATGTTTTTTATTCTATTTGCAATAAATAGATAATAATTGAAGTTATTTTATATATGTGTAAACCATATTATTTTCATAATTTAGTTATTATTATTCATACCCACCAATTTAACAACTGGGTTTTAATGATATATTATATTATGGTTAATTTAGATTCGAGGTTGAGTGTTCCACAAGCTATCGAAGAGATTTAATTTTTTTAAAAGAAATATATCGTAAATTTAAGGGTGTTAAATTATTACCCCTTAAATAATTTATACCTATAAATTTAATATTAATTAGTTAGTGGAAAATATGTGAGGTTACTTCTGATTCATCACCTCTTCTAGTTCTGAAGTTTCTTCCTCAAACTTTCGGTTTTGACACAATACTTTAACTATGCGAGTTTTCTTGTTTCATAGAAATTTTTCTATACATTACAGAATATTTAATGGATGATAATCATTTGAAATTTCTTTATCTAATGGTACTAACTCTGGATTCAATACATGTGAGGGGTCTGGTATGTACTTTCTTAAGAGGGATACATGGAACACATCATGTACCTCAGATAGGTTAGGTGGGAGTGCTAGTGGGTAGGACACTGGTTTTATGTGATCAAGGATCTAAAAGGTGTTGATGTATCTAGGAATTTGATTTTTATTCTTCCCAAACTTCATGAAATTATTCCATGATTAAATATGTTGGAACATATTATCACCAACTTCAAACTCTAGGTATGGTCGAAAGTTGTCTTCATATCTTTTCTGTCAAATTTACATGGATTTAATGTAATGGTGAATGGTTTGGACCTTCTTTATCATCACTTAGAAAAAATATAGTCCCATCATCTTCCACTCTCTAACTTCCTCCCATCATGTCATAGTCTGACACCAATTCCCATACATAGCCTCATAAGGTTCCATTTGAGTGCCAGAAGGGAAACTGTTATTATATGTGAACTCTACCAGGGGGAGGTGATGATCCCAATATCCTTGGAAATAAATTGAATAATAAATCATAATATCCTATATATTTTGGATGGTTATATCAGACTGAATATCTATTTGAGGGTGATAAGTAGTACTGAAACCGAGTTCTGTATCCAACGCTTGTTGAAGTCTTCTCCAGAACCTTGAGGTAAACCTCAGATCTTGATCAGATACAATAGAGAGTGGAAATATATACAATCTTAACACTTTACTTATTTATATAATTTTAATTTGGTCAATAGATAAATCTACCTTTATAGAAATGAAATGTGCCGACTTTTAAAGATGATTGAATACCACCCAAATGGTGTTATTGCCTTTTGGTGTCCTGGAGAGTCCTATGATAAAATCCATGGATATGTTTTCCCATTTCAAAATATTTTTGGGAAATTATTTCACCATACCATTATAATTATATCATTCAGCCATGAATTTTTGGAATACCAAACATTGAGATACAAATTTCTCGATCCCCCTCTTCATGTTATCCCACTAGAATTTTTTATTTAAATATCTATACATCTTAGTGCTTCCTAGATGAATAGAGAATGATGAGATATACACATCATCAGAAGATCCCCCTTTATCTTTGGTTTTTATGGGACATATATCTAGGTTCCAAACATTATACCCTGATTTTTAGTAAAGTTTAACTCCATAATATTCATAATTTTTTTCTATAACACCTCATCATTTTTATGGACCTCCTCCTCATCTCAATAATGGATGGTTGAGTAGTTATTTGAGAAAGGTAGGATGAATATCCTTTTATTATTTCCATATCCATTATTTTCATGTCTAATAAGACTAGATCCTTCACAATCCTCATCATTGACAAATTTTTTGGATCCTTTCAACTTATAGAATCTTCCAAATTGTTTTATCTACCATGATAGTAATGGATTGAGAAGTCATAGTCCTTGATTATCTCTAAACATATTTTCTGGTGTATGTTAATCTTCTTCTGTATGAATATATATTTAAGGCTATTATGATCCATATATATTTTATACTTCTCACAATATAGATAATGTCACCATATCTTTAACGCAAAGATCACTACCACTAACTCTAGGTTATGTGCGGGATAGTTCTACTCATGAAATTTCAACTGAATTGAGGAATATGATATCACTTTATTATTATTAATTAGTACACAACCCAAACCCTTATTTAAAGTATCATTGTATACCACAAAAAGTTCCACACTTGAGGGTAGTATAAGTACTAGTGCAGTGATAAGACTCCTTTTCAAATCCTTAAATCTCTATTCACATTCAATATTCCAAAAAACATTAATCCCTTCCATGTTATCTTGGTTAGTGGGTTTGAAAATATTTTTTTTTCAAAAATCATCGGTAATACCTAGCTAGTCTAAGGAAACTATGGATATCTATTATAGATATCAGTTTAGGCCAGTCCTTGATTTCCTTTGTCTTAGAAGGGTCCATAGACATCCCTTTACTGGTGATAATATTCCCCAAGAATGATACTTATTTTATCCACAACTCACATTTACTATGCATTGCATATAGATTCTACTTTCTCAAATCCTTTATCATAGTATTAAAATTCTCTTAATTCTCCTCCTTGATTTTTGAGTAAATCAGAATATCATCTATAAAGGCTACAAAAATATGTTGAGGTAATATATAAAGAACCTACTTATCATGTCCATAAATATTTACGAAGCATTAGTGAGTCTGAAAGGAATCACTATGATCTAATAGTTTCCATACCTTGTTCGAAATGAAGTCTTGGGAATGTATTCCTCCTTGACCCTTATTTGGTGATATACTAACCAAAGGTCCACCATATAGAAATATTGAGCCCCATATAGTCAATCAAAAGATTCATCTTTCTTATGAAGGGGATACTTTTTATTAATCATGTTTTTATTGATCTCATGATAATAAATGGTGAGGCACATTGAATTATCCTTATTATTGGAAAAGAGGACTGGTTCACCCCATAGTGAAGCACTTGGGCATATAAATCATGTATCCATATTCTTCTATAGTTTCTTATTCAGTTCCTCAAGTTCAAAAATGGCCATTATATATAGAGTCTTCTACACTGAAAAAGATACAGGTATAAGATCGATTGAAAATTCAAACTCTTAGCTATGATGAATTCTAAGAAACTCTTTGGGAAATACATTGGTTTAATCCCTCACAATGGGAATGACTTCAAGCATGATTATTTCCTTAGTCTCAATCATTGGAGAAACATAAAATTTCTTATAAGGAAAAAATATCCATACTTTATATGATAATATAAAATGAGATTCATCCTCATACATTCACTTGTATATAATCGATGGGCGATTCATAATTCAAAGGGTGATTTACTTATCCTGGAATTTTATGTTGGATCATATAAATAAATATAATCCATGCTCTGAATTGAATTAAATTCCACTAACAGAAGTATACAAGGTTTGTTGGGAAGTTTATCCCACAAATATGGAAAGGGAATGAGTTATATTCTTAGGATGTAATAATAAACCCATTTTTTCTTCACTAATATCTCAACATCCATGTTTTGAGGTGGTTATTTAATAGTTATACTAAACATGTGTGATGTGAAAGAATACATAGAACTAGAATAAAAAATGTCTATTTTCTATTCTTTAATGAATAACTATCATGCCTATCACCGCTACATTCACGAGATCCACCACCATAGATTTGATGGCATTAGCCCACACTTTCTCTATAGGCCTTGTAGTTTGTTTTCCTCGATTATAATCATAATCCCAAGGATTAGTTCATTGACTCATATAGTGTGCTTGTTCTTTGTAGTTGTAACATTGGACAATAGGTTGTGGTTTTATTGAATAATTAATTTATTCCATCACATTGGTGGGTTTATCCTTTCAACAATCACTGACTAGTTTACCTTCTTTCCGACACCTAAAAAACATCTTGGTCCCATTTATAAAATTTCTAGGATTCTTCTTCTCACAATTTTTACAAGTGTGATGCTAGACTTTCCTTCCACTGTTATATTTCTCCATCATATCACCAGAGTTAAATTCCATTTTCCATTCCTTATCCCTATAAGATCCCTGATATTTTCAATCTCCATATAAACTTTGAGTGCACATCAGAAAATTTACTAATAAATGTCGAAGTATCACATTTCCAAATATTTTCACATACTTGTATTTAGCTCACCAAAGAAGCATTCAACTTTACTTTTGGGAGATATGAACAAGTTGGTAGTTTATCATCAAAGTTTTGTAAAGTTCTCATCATACACACCAATGAAATAATCATCCTTTTTTTAAAGGATAAGGTTATCCCAATCTATTTTAAGTCAAAGTGTTTGAGAGAAATATCTATTGAAAAACATTTTCTGGAATTACTTCCACTCCATCTTTTTGATATCTTCCTTAGGCTTTTTATTTTTTATCAATGTTAACCATTGATCGACTTCTCCATCCAGACAATAAACAACCAATGAAACCTTATCTTTATTAGATCATTAAAGGAAATAGAAGATATTTTTAATATATTTGATCCATTATTACACAATTAAAGGATTATAAGATCCATTGAATGTTGGAGGAATTTTTCATAAAAAGGTTTCAATTGCAACTTTCTCTTTCTTAGGAAGGTTTGGGTGTTCCTCCTCAGTTACGTTTTGGTTCAAAACTTGATTTATATAAGAATATATTGTTAAAAATTTACTTAATACTAATTCCATTGGGATAAGAATCTAATTTGGTCAGTCATAACATACCCCTTCACAATGGTTGTTGACTTAGATTCTTCTATTTCCATCCATTTGACTGAAATAAAAGGGTAATTAAGGATGGGTATTTTTAATGTATTAAACACATATATGAGAAACTATGAACATTAAATGGATAACTCAAATATTCCTTAACTTATGAATTTCAAGGTTTAAACCTATGTTATCCATGATCTATTTCATAATATAAAATCTTGTGGGAATTTTTTCACTTCATAATGGTTCATAAAGAATCTATAAATTTACAAAACATATCCCCTAAGAGTGTCAAACCTAGTGCACAATAAGCCCCATTTTCATGTACTAGGTAATTTTAGAGTCATTCCTAACACACATTTTTTAGATTTATTACCCCTAGGTACATCTATTATATAATCACATTCAATTTTAGTATCCATAAAGGGATGAAATTTTTTAAAATACACTCATTCTATACTTCACTAGAATTCTAGGATATTTTAATATACATAGGCTTATAATTAAACTTATCCTTAGGAGTTTACTCATATTTTCTCATCATAGTTTCCAAAGGTTAACTAAACAATTCTCTGATACCAAATACAGTGACCTATTCCTTTTACACATATTATTACATGACACTTAAAAATAAATATCAAATAATTACAACACACAGATCATAAATTCCTAGTCTCTTTGGAAGACTATGTTCATAATATATAGAAGGAAACTAAAACATAGAATCCTTATTTTATTTTCAAATTTGAGCTCTTAAATACATTCAAGCTCTTGAAGCTACATGGGATAAACTGGGTAATACATGAAAGAAAGGGGTGAGCTAAAAAGTCTAGTAAGGGAATAAACATGAAAAATAAGAATAACATGTGAGTCAAAGGTTTAATATGATATCATAAAAGAGAAGGTTCATGATTAATCAAGTGGAAGAATAATATACAAATCATAGTTACATAATATCATGATAATATGGGATAGTGTAAATGATATAAAACATGACATAAACATAAGTCAAGGATAACTACTAAGAAAACATCACATGGTTCACAGAGTCCAATAATGTGTTAGGTTAACTCTCTAATTCCATACATGATGTCTCCTGAGACTAAAAAATTATCCATTTAATTGGAGGGATATATAATTCTAGGACCACCCATCATATTCGTTTCATGTACATAAATATGCGTGCCATATAAGGATACAAATCATAAGGAATAAACATAAGAATTTTCCATGGAATTAAACAGGTTGCATAATCTTGTATCATAACATAATCAAATGAGATTACTTAAATAAGGAATTTGAGAGATGGCCACAAGGAATGTATTATCCCATAAAATTAATGGGGGAATAATCCAAGTATACATTTGAGATATATATATAGAATTTATAACCATTCCATAACTTTAAAGTGAGATAAAATGAGTTAGGTAAATAAAGGTCATAACCTGGAGAAAAGTGTAGGTTTGAAAGATCCAATACTATGAGCCTGATTCATCATGTGAGTTCATTATATCCATGAATATTAAAAATAAGTTAATTATGTACTTTCTTAAGAACCTTTATCAAGATTATTATTCCTTTTATTTTATTAATTAACATGTCATATTAAATTACTTAACCAATTAATTTCACGTTAGACGTTTTATAGATAAACGATTCATATGTTCAAAATCACTTTGGTAAGTTGAATAAGGTCAAAGTGATTATTAATTAACCATATAAATAATGTTAAAAATGAAATTATTATCAATTTTATTCAGAAATTAATATTTTTAAACCATCCATGAAATATTATTTTGAAAAATAAACTACGTTACAATCATGGAGACACTAGGTCATACGTACGCATGAGTAACAATTCCATTTTTCAAAGATCATGATGTAAAGAAGGTACGTATTATTTTACCATTAATGTATGATAATTATATCATAAATATAATATTATTTATTTAAATACACTTACACATACCATTCATGTTATGTGTTAATAAAAATGAATCACATTGCTTCTCGATCCAGTAGTCCGTCATACAAATGAATGACGTTGTCATTTATTTAATGAATAATAGGTTAAGAAATTATATGATATATTTGTTTTATATAATAGTTAATATGTCATTAATATCATATATAAACATCAAATGAATCATTATTACCTTCCATGTAAAGTGTATATGAAAAAATAATCGCATCATTTGGTGAGGTTGTAGTCTGTTGTACACATGAGTGACATTATCATATTCTCAATGGAATGAAAATTAAGAATTAATACATGATATTATAATTAAATAAGTATAATTATATCATAAATATCATATATAAACAATATATACATCATTTTATCTACCCATGAGAAGTGGTGATGGAAAATGAATTATGTCGATTCGCGAGATTGTAGTCCGCCGTACACACGATCAACAATATTATTTCCCATTTGAGGGAGGAGAAGATGGTTATAGGTCATGGAATAAACATAAAAACATATCATTGTATTTAATATACCTATTATATCATCATAAATATTCTAATTAGGGTGAGGAAAAAATAAAATAAAATGCTCGATTATGGACATTACCTCTAATTCGGAAAACTTATTATGGTTTGCAAAAAAATCCTTCCTAGGTTGGATTTATGACCGAACCAATGATTTTAGTATGAGTGGAGAAAATTAAGGAAGTTATTTGGGTAGTTATTTTCCAAGAAAATGGATTCTGGATGTGTGTAAAGGAGAGGAGAGGGGTGACCTTTTATAAGTGAGGGAGGGACACACTTGCAATTTTTAAAAATAAATAATTCCACCCATGTTTTTCTCATGTAAAAAAGATAAAAAATGGACAATTATAAAAAATTAGAACATATAAGGTTTAAAAATGTCCATAAAATAGTAATTAGACAATATTTAAGTCATTTTTAACCCTTATCTTTTCAGTTTAACCCCCAATAAACCCATTTTTACATTAACCATGGTAAATAATTTTTACCACTTTCAAAATGCATTATGGTAAAAAATTAAATTAACTTTATTAGATAATAAAAATTACTATGATTAAAAATATGGAATCCACTTTTTAAAATTCAACTCACATAAGTGGCATAATTTTATTTAAAATTAAACCCCCATATATGTTGGAAAACGATTTTTCAAATGAAAAACTTTTAAAAGTTTAAAAAGTTTTTTTTATAAAAATTCAATATGAAATTAATTAAAATTTATTAATTTGGATTAAATTATTTATTATTGAACTAATGTTACTTTTAAAACCATATTAAAATAAAATGGGGCTTGTAAATGCTTTAAATAAAAAGAAAGCTTTTTATAAAAATCAGTATTTTCACTATACAAAAAAATGAAACTTTTCAGAAAAATAACAAAAATTAAACTTAAGATAATTTTTATATTATGATTTAATTTTTTTTAATTTAATGGAATAAATTTTATAAAATTTGGAAAAATAAATTTTAAAATATGTTTGCAAAGTGTGATGAAAATGCTTTTTATAAAAAAAATCTTTTCAGAAAATATTTATTTTTTTTCAAATGATTCTTATTTTATTTCCAATAAATAGATAATCATTGAATTTATTATAAACACGTGTAAACCATATAATTTTAATAATTTAGTTAGTCCTATTCATACCCTATAGTTTAATGATATGTTATAATGGTATATTATATTACAGTTCATTAAGATTTATGGTTGTGTGTTCCACAAGCTATCGAAGAGATTGAATTTTTTACAATAAGAAATATATCGTAAAGGCATGGGGTGTTATAGAAATTTTACATGGGGAATTAAAAAATAATAACCTATTAATAAAACTCCTATGAAATTATTCAAGACATGACCATGATGGTCATACCATGATTCATCCACACCAAGACCATAATGTGGTGTGGCTTCTCGGGGTCATAGGGAGACTTCACCTAGATGGAGGGCCCAACCCATTTAAAATCACTATCATAGTTGAAGAATATGGTGTGGTCAAGATTTATCACCCCAAAGATGTATCATGGTCTAACTCCTCCACTACAATGCTATGATCCATCCCACCTTTAGGTTATCATGACATGGAACCTCCACCATACTCTGACATTTTAACCACTCCTAGTAGTCATTCTATAGTTCCTCAAGGACATGGAATAACCTTGGATCAACCACCTATATTTACATGACACATATTAATCAGGTTTGGATGAACTTAACATTATATAATTTCATCTCCAAACCAAACCCAACTCCCAAAACTCTGATTTTGAGCCACCACCAGCTCCTAAAATAGCCCAAACATGTTAAAATTCACATGATTCAATAAAAAATAAACAAAAAAATCGTTGATTTTTTTTGTGTATTAAAGTATACACAAATTTATAACTAAAAAACAATATAAATCTCTCTTTATAAATAATTAAATATTTTTTAAATGTAAATCAAGTCCACTCTGTTTTCCAATAGTAGGGAGATCACTATAAAATACCACTGTGTGGTTTTTTAACATTAAAGACCTCACTGTAAAATACTAATAAGAAATTTTATTCCCTTATAGAACTAATTGTAATATTAATTATCTAGAATCTATCCACTTAGAGTGACCTAGATATTACTGGGTATCCTTCATCTAAGACCTTCCCAACAATAACCCTCCCATAGTGAAATATAGTGGTTGTATACTTTCCCAACCAAAAATACCTTAATATTACAATTTTTCCACTCTCAAGGAACTCTATTACACAAATCAAAACATTATAACAACACAAAAAAATTATCCACTATAATTTAGCCATAAAATCATCATCTTCAGCATTATCATGTTATAAATATATTCATACACCCACTATCCATTCTATCTCCCAACTAGTCCATTCATCCATAATGACTGATTTTAAAAATTCACACACACTCTAAGGAGTTTATAACCATGACATATAAATAATACTATATTCCCACATTGGATAATCACAACACTTTTCATATGGAATTAGACACCACATTACCTAAACATTATATATATCCTTATCATTTACAAATCTTGAAATATCTTCCTTAGCCATTACATATTTAAAATAAAATTTTAGCATAGTTTCTCTATTAACCATGAAATTAAATATCCATGGTTAAATATAGAAACATAATAGGTTTTTATATAAGGTTTTAAAATGGATTTAATATTTCTTTAAGTGACATGTCCTAGATGTTAATTTGTTATAGAATCATAGCTAATTCGGCACATCCCATGTAGAAAATATACAACCCTTATATAACTCATTAGGTGAATGTTCATTATCACCAATATATTAAATTATCTCAAATATAAATTTAATTACCCTTATCCAATTCAAAATATCATAATCTATAAGTGAATTATCATTAAGGTAAGTATTATAGAAAGTTTCCTGACCATCATGCCATTTGTCCCGGACTCATTCCAAATGTTATAAATCGATATTTGAAACTTGTTAAAAATAATACATAATCATATCAACAAAATATGATAAAAATAACTTATATAATTAAATAAATATTCATTAATCAAATATAATTAATTTAAACTAACAAATTCACTAAACACTGAATTAAAAATACCCTCCTTTAAATATGTCATCATTTTTTATCATACTATTCAAATCCATCTGTTATTTAACCACTACTAAATCATGAACCATTTTTATTATATATAGGGTATATTTTATATATTTACTCATTTTGTATATATAATTATAACCTTTAACTTAAATTCACTTTAATATTACACCCTAATAGAATAATTAAATCATGATAAATTTATAGAGAGTAAAATATATGAGAGTTTAGAATCAACAACCAAAATTTTATATGAATATCATAAATACTCAATCATGTCCCCTATTTCATATCATATCATTCATTATATACCTTAAATGATTCATCATTAAACAAGGAATTTTCTAAGTTATCTTGAGATTAAAGATAAATCCTCTTATTAGAGGTGAAAGAGAAAATGTATTATTTAAAGCCTATACCCTATCAAAATTATAATAAATAAGTTATATTTATTTTACTAAAAATCACTTTATTTTCCATTTAAAATCACTTATTAAGGTCCAAACTAAATTAAATGTCATGAACTAACCTTTTATATCCCTAACCTATCCACCTTAGTTGATTTGTGGCATAGAACAATGGGTATTACTGACCCACATAGGATTCCAACAACTTGATGGGAATCATGAATGTGTCATGGGAATTATTTTCCCAATAAATACCTCACCATAACATTAATTATACCACAATAAAATCATAACAACCCATATAATATAATAAATATCCAAACATTGTATAAAAAGGCATTGTCATACATATACAAAAAAATAGAATTTGAATAAAAAAGTATATATAAAAAAGGAAAGAAGGTTCTATAATAGGAAACTAAAATAAATGAAATTAAAGATACCCATATTTATTTACATGAGGGTAAATCTCAAACTATGTAACTAATATCCCCAAACTAAGGTCTGCTAACAAGAATACTCAATGTATTAGTGTGACACCTTACTTTAACCTATATCAGACAAAACAAAGTACACATACACCAGTTGGGTGTATGAAGAGTGTGAGTGAAAACTCTTATTTGGGTCCCACCATTAATTATATAAATAACCATTTTTATGTAAAATAAACATGCAAGTTTGAAAACATTTTAAATGGAAGCATTCTTTTTACATTTTATATAAATAGAGGAAGAGTGATAATAATAATATAAAAAACCCAAGTAACATGGTAAGCCCTATGGTAACTATGTTCATGCCTTATTATATAATCCTTATAACCTTGGTAATGAAACCATTCAAAACCTTTATTATGCATGAGTCATTGGGGAGGACCAAGCTAAAGTCTTTGAGGCAACCACATGCACATAATAATTTTTTAGTTAGCATTATGTCATATTCCAAAGTCTAGGAAGGGTAAACCTTTAGATATAGGTACTTGTCCCAATCATCCCACCCAGGAACACAAGTTTCACATGTGTTATCCCATGTTACAATCAATTCAATTCCCATTTCCAATTCATTATATAAGCCACACGTGCCACACTCTATCCATTTACACTTCAATATAAAAGAACCACATTTTCAAATCAACCCAACACAAACCAATGGTTATCAAAACATCCTTTCATTCATTAAAACAATTATAAAAAAACTTTATAATTTTTTATGAAAACATTTAGTTTGTCACACAATTGGATAACATGGAATCACCTACCTTTAACCAGTAAAACCATTGAAAAATGAATGGAATTTTATGGAAAGAGAGAATGAAGATCCTATAAAAAAGGAAATCATAAAAACCAATTCCCACCCCATATGGTTTTGATTTTTTAATACCAAATCCATAATAGATGTACATAAGAGTGGAAATAATAGAAAATGGAAATAAAAACCAAAGGAAGAGAAAAGATGAATCTTACTTGAGGTTTTATTAAAGAAACTAGGTTAAATCCAATCAAAATCACCATTAAGAAGGGTGGTAGGAAATAATTTTGAGAAAGGGGGAGTATCATGGTTTTATGGAGATTAAAAATAAGGGTTTGTATTATTAAATTAAAGGAGGTAATATTGGTTTATTCTTTTAGTTTTTTGGGAAGGTCTCACTGTTTACTTGCACTGTTTTCCAAATTTTACACTAATAGTACTGGTCATCACTACCTCACATGGTAAATTTCATGATTTATTTTAACAATTTGCTAAAATTTTCACTAACCTTGAAAAAATGATATATAAAAAAACTATAGTATTTTTATAGTTATCCAAATGGTTTGTACTAACGTTGCACCAATAGTGTGAATCCCACTATTTTTAAAAAACTATAAAATTTAAAAAGAAAAAAACCAAGCAATGATATATAATTAAAATATAAAAAATAAGGTGAAAATATTCTTGAAGGTGACACCATGGTTGGAAAAATTCTCCCCACCATATCACTTTATTCCCTTAGAAAGTCAACCTAAAGAATTATCAAGGGACATATGAGTAAGCAATGCTAACTTATATGATAGTTTACTAATTCTATCAACAATATAAAAGGGTCCAACATATCTCATAGAAATCTTCTCCTACATCTTATGTAATTAGTGTAAAAACCAAGGTGAGACATTTAGAAACACCTGGTGACCTACTGAAAGATCTAAAAGATGGAATTTAAGATCAACATAAGACTTTAGGTGGCTCTAAGTTAATAATAATTTTTGGCTAATATTTTCAGTCAAAATGTATATCTCCTGTAAGATGCTCGAATCTATAAGAGAAGTATCCTTTACCTTGGTCCAATGGAGTAGATACTGACCTAGCGGACCATGCAGATCTTTTAAAGGATCCATCATAGTTAATGACTGATAACTCTTATTAAAAGAAAATTTAACTAGCGCTAAATGGGAATCCCCTGATCCTATAAGTTCCAAGACACAAGTGAAGAGCATATCCTATAGAATCCATACTTCCTACTCTATTTAAAAATAATTCTACTAATGGTAGGTTATAATCAACTTAACCTAAGATCTCATCACATCTTGGATGATCTTCCAGAAGAAAGAAGTAAAATTGGAATCTCTATTAGAGATAATCATAGAGGGTACCTCATGTAACCTCATGATTTTATACACATATAATTTACCAAGATCCCCCACCTTAGTGGTATCCTTGATATTAATGAAATAATAATTCAAGGTTTTATGATCAATTATTCTCTAAATTTCATTCCTTCCTGGATTTGTATATGGTAGCCTGATGAAAAATGCAATGGAAACATTTCCCCAATTCCTTGTGGGTATGGGGAGACGATAAAGTATACCCAATAGATTTTAATGCTCTGATTTTATCTATTGGAATTTAAAACACCAAGACTTGAATTTGGCTATATTTGGAATCATACCTAACCACCATAAGAAATGATTGAGATTGTAATACATCTATGTAGATATTTGATGAAAAATACACTTTTAGGGGTGGAAACACCTCATAAACTTCTTCCCAATTGATACAATAACCATATAATATCATTGGAAACAAATAAAACCCTCAAGAGACTGATACCACTCATTAGTGGTCACTATACAATTTAAAATTCTCATGATGAAATAACATTCCCATCACCTAATTTCTCTCAAATAATAATCTCAAGATGATAAGGAGTTCATTGAATATTAGTAAGAAACATGTTCTATTTTTCTTCCCTCTCTTATGGATTCATATAAAAAAAGAGGCCTATAAAAATCCATTCTTTATAGTAACCTTTTAGGGCATGAGAGGGAAATATACTACTAAGGCCATCGGAAACCAAATTTCCATTACCTAACATGCATGTGACGTTGAAATAAAATCCCTAAAGATAACCCACCCATCATCACTACCTAAGGTTCAAGTCCTTCTGAGAGAAACTATAGCTTAAAATTTTATGATTCAAATAGACAATGAACTTTTACCTAAAGAGGTAATGGATCCTATATTTAATAGAGTTCTTCACAACCACAAGTTTGGGGTCATAGATTGGGTGGTTATTTTCATGTGGTCAAAGTTGGAAGGATAAATATGCCACCACATGACTACCTTAAATGAAAATAAACCCCAAACCCATACTTAATTCATCATTATAAACCATATAAACTTGAATAGCCTTTGATAAACATAAAAATTAGAGCTATGTAAACCAAAACTTTATCTAATCAAAATAATCATGCCGCTTTTAATTTCCATAATATATTCACCACTTTATAATAGAGTATTTTCAGTGGTGAAATAAGATGAGATAAATCCTTCACAAATTATTTGTAGTATCTTTTGAGTCCTAAGACGCTCCTAATATCGAAAACATTCTTACACTCCTCCCAAGAAATCATGGCTCATAACTTCTAAATATTGATCATGATACCATGTTATGACACCACATTCATGAGGAACATGATCTATTTAATCTAGAAGCAATACCTAGAAAATTTATAAAAGAGGTAGTAATCATTCAAGGTTCACAAAACAATTTTAATATTTCTAGAATGCTCATTCTATATCATTGAGTAAACCAAAATTTCATCCATGAATACCATAATGAAGGCATCAAATAACTGAGGGAATATTTATTCCTTGATTACCATGTAGTGTGAAGGTGATCTAGTTAACCCAAATGGAATTATTAGGTAATCAAAATGACCAAACCTATTTTGAAAAGTATCCTTAGGGATGTTATCCTTTCTCAGCCTAAGATGGTGATAGGTCAAATTAAGTACAATCTAAAAAAACACATTTCACTCTTTAACTAATGAAAGTTTTCATCAATAAGTGCAAGGGGTATTTATTATTGTTTGTGACCAAGTTTAAATTCTAGTAATTGATACACAAGTGAAGGGACCCATATGCCTTTTTAGAAAAAGACATGGGGTGTCTGATGGGGACATACTAGGGTCAATAAAGCCTTTAGATTCCAAGATATATAGTTGAATCATCAATTACTTTAATTATATGGGATATATATGATATTAAGGAAGATATATTAGCTAATTCCTTAGGACTAGATTTATAGTGAACTCTACTTCCCTATCTAGGTATAATACTAAGAAATCATATGAGAATACTTTGAAAATTCCCTGACCACATAATGCAACTGAACCCTAGAATTTCATTTATCAAATTTATATTTAAGATAAGACACATAATAGATGAGTCTACCTAGTTCTGGAAGAGGAGGTTCCACCTGACTAGGACACATGTCCCACTCTCCCTGGAACACTCAATTGCTCCCACCAGGGATACTTAAAGTTACTATAGGATAGTAATAATAGATATTAGCTATATAGGATACCATCTAGTCCATCCCAGGAATCACATATAAAATATCCATTTCAAGGATGATAAATACCCATACTAGCTTGATATCTGAAAAATATATGTCACATTAAGGGAACCAAAAAGCTTTATCCATATTCCTTCTAAGAGGTGTGACTATATCAATAATATGGGGCATGTGATCAGTAAGGATATTGAACAATTCAACAGTACAAGAAGATATTAAAGTGTAAGTGGAACCGGTATGAAACAAAGAAATCTTTGAAGACCCTGACCATTATAACCCATAGTTTTTGGAAACTTTATTACATTAGTACTAGATACAAGTGGTCACATCCCAAAGGACTAAATAGTTTAGTAATATTGGTAAACTTGATACATTCATAAATCTCACATTACATTTTAAAAAATAAAATATAACATAGTATATTATTCTATATATAACATCCTTAAAAAATTTTCACAGTACACTTATTAGCATCCTCATAAAAAGAAACATAATAATGGGGTTAGTTTAGATGCTCAGTAAGGTAATACATATAGTGAAAGATACCATATAATGAATAAGTCATGAATAATATGGAAAAAATAAATGATGATCAAATAATTCCATATAAATAATAACTTTATCTTGAAACATAGTCATGGATATCACAAATACTCTAATAATCACATTTACATCAATAAATATTTTCATAATGATGGAATTCATAATTATAAACATCTAAAACATACTATCGAGACCTCACGACCAAACATATTACATAAAGGGGTAAGGCCATGGATAAATAATAAAACCTTTTTGTCTCATGATACTTATCGATTCATTGAGGGGATATATAATTTTGGGCCCCATTTATCACATAATAAGTGAAATTAATTCATAATATTAATAAATAATAAAACTTAATCAACAAATAATCAATAACAGTTTGTATTGGAAGAAAAAACATATAGAATTTCAATACTTTCCTCAATAAAATCAGATTATAACCCATCCATATAAATATATTTTATGGTATCATTATATTATATCCTTAATAAATCATAATATTCATCAAATGATGTCTATTTAGTTGAAAATATTAAAAAAACATTGAAAACATTCATGACTAAAATACCCTTTTTATTTTGAAATCACTTATTTAAAATCCAAATATTTCAAAAATTGTAAGGAAAACTTTATTTTTAAAAGAAACATATAAAATTGTAAAGTAATCTTAAAAAAATGAGAAGTCATGATAGTAATAAATTTTATTCATGTTGAAATCATTAAAAAAATATTATGGTCACAACTTTGGAAAAAAATACTTCATTTGGAAAATGAAAAAAATATTACTCTAATTTTTTATTGAAAGAAAAAAATTGTTATAAATTTATTTAATAAATAATTGGATAATAGTATGAAAAATTATGAAAACATTTTATAGAAAATATGTAAATTAAAGAAAAATATTTCACACTGAATAGAAAAAAAAATTTAGTTTTCATTAAAAACATTCTTTTAGTCTTTTGAGTTCCAAAGAAGGTAAAAATGGAAATAATACTTCAAAACACTTGAAATGACCATATTAGAAGAAAATATATTGGTTTTAATATATAAAGATCATATAATTTCCCCAACATAAGCTTAAACATAAATAATCCTGAATAAGGATGCGATTGTGAAATAAAACCTTAAAACTTTGGTAAATTTTGAATCATAACCTCAATAAAAGAAATAACTTCAAATTAAACATTAAATGAAAAAAATATAAACATATTCATGATATAAAATATAAAATGGGTAGTATTTACTACACAAAAATGAAATAATTTTTGAATATGACATATGTCTCACAAAAATAAAAGTGAGCTGAGAAACCATCACCTTAGGTATAACTTGCATCATACATGTTAAATACTTATTTATAATAAATATATATTAATTATAAATCTATTAAATGATGATTAAAATATTTATAATATCATATATGATTCACTTATAAAATTTAAATTCCATTTTATTCAAATTTTTATTTCCAAGTGTTAACTTTCTTATTTTCCATGTTAGTTTTGGTTCAGTAGTTTATATCCTTACATATTCATCATGTTTGAATCATATAAATAATTTTAATCATGATATAAATATCATATATATTAATTATATACATATTTATAATCATCCTTGAATGGTGGACATGAAAAGGGAATCACATCGCTTCGTGGAGGTGGTAGTCTAGACGTACACATGAGTGATGTTATCATTTTTTAAGAGGTGGAAAGGTAAAAAGGTAAATGATGTCATATATTTATAGAATCATAATTATTTCATAAATATAATATATATTCATTATATAAATATTTATAACCCTCCAAGTAAAATGGTAATGAAAAACTAATTATACCCTACATGGAGACGATAATTTGTATATATGCACGAGCGGCGTTTTGAACATTCTAGAGAATGTAAAAAGGTGGAAATGGTTGTAAAACAATCATAATAAAATCTTAGTATATTTATTATACTTCACTAATTATTTTAGGAAGGCTACATTATATTTATAGAAAGTATAATAAGAAATAAAATAGAAAGTACTCAGTTTAGAGTTAAACCCATTTTAACCATAACCATGATAAGTTAACTTTTAACCATGATAACTGTATAGATAAAAATTAAAAGGGAATTATAATTTTTTTAAATACTAATAATAATTTTAAATTAAATTTATCTGATTTAATTTTTATAGGTGGAATAAATTTATTTTAATATGAGAACACAAAATGTAAAAAAATAGTTTTTAGGAAAATACCCTATTTAAGAGAAAAAATAATTTCACCTTGAAATAAAGTAGAAAATTGGTTTTAGAGAATTTTTATGGTCAAATAATAAAAAATAAATTATTTATACTTTTTTAATAATACAAAATCAAATGTAATCTTCCAACCACACCATTAATTACAAAGACTCAAAAATTGTTTTTAATTTGAATAAAACATAACTTGTCTTAAAAAAAGGAAAGATTGGATCCCAAAATTCAAAATAATGTTTTAAAATAAATTATGAAACTAATTAAATATATATTTTTTCAAATACCACTCATAAAATAGGATAAAGTAAAGTTTTAAATATATTTTAATGTTTGACCTCATAGTCTTAACCCAGTTTTACCGCTTTTATTGAGGTGAATTTTTTTTACCATGGTCACTAATCATAATGAACAAAAATTAAGTTTAAAATATTAAATTATATTAATTATTATTATTATAAATATTTAATCCATTTTATCTAATTTAATTCATATAATTGGAATAATATAATTTCAAATTTAACCTGCAAAACGTGACGAAAAACAGTTTTCTGGAAAAAAATATCTTAATTGTAAATTTTTTTACGATAAAATCAATCATAAATTTTGTTAAAATTATATTAATAGTATTATTCATAATATAAATGAAATAATTTTACTTTGAAACCACTTTTAACTAAAATTTAACTTTGAAAATTCATGAAACGAAAAGACAGTTTTCGATAGAAATATTTATTTTATAATATTCAATGAGTAATTTAACTTTTCAGAAAAATACAAAAGTTTAATCCTAAGTTAATCATGATATGATAAATAAAAAAATTATTTCCATTTTTTAGAATACAATTTTTAAAAGTGTGGTAGGTTAATTATAATATTTATGCACAAAATTCCATAATAACCATGTTTGAAGAAAACATGTTTTTGAAACATAAAATAACCTTACTAAAAAATTAAGTACTTATTAATTATAAATTCATCAATATATTTAAATTATATAAATTTATATACATATTATTCATAATTTGTTTATTCCTATTCATATCGTTGCTTTTATCGTCTAGGTTACAACTGTCACATTTAAATAATAATATTTTAATTGTATATTGTGGTTTGTTTAAACTTGATGTCACGTGTAATGAAAGCTATCAATGAAATTAAATTTATTCAAAGAGAAATATAACATTAAAATCTTGGAGTGTTACATTTTTCACCCATTAAAATAAATTTCTCCCTTATAATTTTATCTTGGTCACCAAATGGTTTAACCAGTGCTGAAAACCCACATCGTACATAGAGATAATAAAACTTCTTTTAAAAAGGGAAATTGAGAAACATAAAGGTAACATAAAATATAACTAATTTGGGTTCCTAGATAAAGATAACATTGGTGGGATGTTAAAATATAGTCATAAAGGATAAAATTAGCATCTAATGAATAATATAGAGAGATATAGTACATGGTTATGAGAAAGTTAATGACCACAAAATCATAAATTAACGAGGAGTTAAAAGACTATCAATTACTTAGAAATGAAGGTATAAGAATAAATTTTTTTACTTAAAGAACATTTTATTATATTATTATATGCATAATTTACTAATTAATAAACCATCAAAACCAAATAAACCCAAAAAATCCAAATTATGTCCATACTAAACATGGGTATAACAACCATGTTGGCAACTAGGGAATATTTTTTCATCTTAACAGAAACTTCTTAGTATATTATCATTATAAACAGATTCCCACTAGCTTCCATATTATAAAATTATTTCATCATAGTTTCAAGGGATTATTATATATCATTACAATATATAAAATAGTGTGTAGGTATTTAATCAAATAAAGCATAAGTTCATGATCAAATATCTACTCTCACAATATAAGGGATTTTAACTTTACCCATAGTAACTGCAGAAGCTTGGACTTAATCCCCTAGACTCTTCTAAAATATATTCCCTTACTTATTAGGGTTTTTTGTTTAGTAATCCATATCCTTCTATTTGAAACATTGTACATTAGAGTCATCTTTCTTACCCCTTTCAGTCACGTGTCTGATGGCCTTTCTCTCTACACTCAAAGAAAACTCTCATTCCCTTCAAGAAATTACCAGGGTGTTCCATTCCATAATTATCACATATTGTAAGATCCATCCTTCCCATATTTTCCTTCACCCTATTTATTTTTTATTGGAGTTCATTTATCCTCTTATTATCATTATTTCCTTTGATAATATATGACTTGGATAATTTTATTATCCATCCCGATGGAAATTGATACTATATTTTCATATGATGAAAACATTTGAGAGACTAGTTTTATTCAAATTATTTTATTAAGGGAATCAAATATATGGTAAATATTACATTTTTTATGTATGTAGTATAAATAATGCCTTGAAAATTTTGTAAGTTTCTCATCATACACATGAACACTTTTCTATTCCTTTTATCTTAGATTGAAGAATTTACTTTCTATATCAGCTCATTTCTCATGATGAAATTATTTTTTGAAGAATATCCCATTAAAAATATTCCATTCCATTCCCTATATCTCCTTCTATAAATTTTTATTTTAAATCAATTACCACTATTTATTAGAATCTTCTAGTAAAAAACTATCTCTAGAATAACCTTATCCCTTTCATTACTTTTCAAAGACAAAAATATCTTTTACAAGAACTTGATCTATTAATAAATTTGTAGAACCATTAAATGATAGAGGATTACACTACATGAAGTGGTCCAACATTAACAAATGATGTTTTGGAGAAATATATTAGTCCATATGTGATAGGTTATTGGTCATAACCTGAGTCAACTATCCTAATACATTCAAAATCTTCTTAACTAATACTCTATTAATATTAACCTTATCATGAGGAAAATTTCTATATTGATTATGGTTGTTGAAATGTTTTCCATTCCTTCTACTAGGATCCATTTCTAATAAATTATATACACTATAATACCTCATAACATTATAAATCATAGTGTATAATTAAAAATATGACATAATACCTAACAAAAATTGAAAACTTATGCTTATATAAAATTAGAATCATAAGCTTAGTATCTTTGGGAATATCATAAAAATATATAAAAATATTTTATAATGGTTTGTAAAGAAAATGTGAATTAACTAAAGGATATCCCCCAGGTGTATCAAACCAGGTGCATAGTAAGGTCCCATTCACTATGCACTAGAATGATGAATGATATATACTCAACCAACTCTTTTTGGGGTCACTACCCCTAGATTCATATGTACCAAAACCATATCCACTTGTAGTATCTAGATTGGGATGTATTTTTAGGAAAACCACATAATATATGCCTTACCAAAATATTTTTTGAAATTATCCTATAATTAGATATATCATCAAATTTTTTCATAGGGCTATGTTACCTACTCTATATTTTGAAAAATCTAGTTCCCAAGGTTGATTCTAAACTTTCTCTTGTAACGTCCCCGAATCTGGAACTCTCTCACATGGACAAATCAAGTTGGTTAATGGACCTCAATAATGCCTCCATATACACTATAGGATGCTAACCTGTATTAGGAGTGTAAAGAGTATAGTGGGTAGACTATACCACTTGGTAAAAATTTATATTATGGTGTAAATAAAAAAATATTAAATTAAAGGAAATAGTGGAAACATTACAACATACAATGGAAGGTAAATTTTGAACCAAGTAAATTTTTTTACAGGTTGGGGCTGAAGCCTCAATTTATTATTTAAAGCAAATACCTATTTAGACTAGGTAGAGGGTGACCCATTACATAGCCCGAATGCCCAAGGCCAAGTGGCCTGAATACAAGGCTTGAAAGCCCATTTTTTGGCCCAAAGGACCCCTCAGTGAACAGTACTGCTATAGTACCCGTGTTACTACAGTACCTACTACAGTACAACTGCTTCTACAGTAACTACTATAGTCCCTCTGCCGCTACAGTGCCGTCGCTGGTACAATTCCGCCACTGCTACAGTACTGCTACAGTACCCTACTATAGTACTGCTACAGTACCTGAAATTTTCCCCCTACCCAGATTTGATCCTGGGTCTTTTGGATGCCAAGTAGAAGCCTATACCACTAGGGTACATGCTCGTTGGTAACCAATTAAAGTAAATAATAACAATGTAATCATAGGATTGAATTTATCTAAAATTAAAACGGAAGGTAATAAAAATAAAATACTATGATGACACAAAAAAACTCAATAACCCTAGATCCTGAACCCCATGTTGGTCCCATATCCAAGATCAAACCCATCCAGCAAGAAATAATCAACTACAATGTCCCTTGACCATTTAAAAACCTATATACATGTAATCTGATTGGATGGGAAAGGGAATCCTGAATAGGATGTGAGTAAAACTCACTAGGTCGACACCAATGTGTCTAAACAAAACCAGTATGATAAAAAGTACATGAAATAAAGTGATAAATAACTGTATTAATCAACAAATTAATATAATACATCAAACAACATGCTTTGACACCATGCCATAATATCTCTAAGCATATAACAGAACCATGCCAACCGTAACCACAAACCATGGCATAATAACATTGTCAAGTCAAGTCCTGTAAGCATTTCAGCATCACCAGACCAAGATCTATAAGCAGTATAGCATAACTGTGACAAGTCTTTTATATAATCAGTTTAGAATAACTACGCCAAGCCCTATTAGTATTATAGAATAACCAGGACAAGACCTATAATAATTACAACATAACTGGGCCAATCTCTTTATATAAGAATTTTAATATCACTGAGCATATCCCTTTATATAAGAATTATAGCATAAAGAACAACAAAATTCATAAGGGTAATAATATTGAAACATAACATCATAACATAAGTCACAATGGTTAATTATTACAATTACCATTTGTCTTTGAATTACCCATTGATTCATTAAATTGTATCTTAAAATGTTTCTATACTAATTTTTACACCCATTAATAACAAATAATTTAAATAACCAATTAACCAATTTTTCAAGGTGAATCTATCACAATCAATCAACTAAGGTCTCATTTCATGATAAACATACATTAAGTAATAATCTAGGTTGCAACACCATTTGGATCTAATGGAATTAAAGGAGTAATCCAATACATGATTTAACATCCTCATTGCTCTGCTAATTAATGTGCATGTTATGTTAATTCAATCACACAATATTGTACATAATTAAAAAATTATAAACTGAACATAGGATTTTGTTCTAGACCACCTACCTTTAACTAGAAATAAATGCAACACTTATAATAGGTAACACCAATAATAAATAAGGTGAAGAGATCATAAGAAGAACCTATATCACACAAGATCAAGATCAACAAATAATTCCATTGTAGTCAAAATATTCCACCGCTACAAAGGAGAATAAAAAGAAGATAGGGGAAAACAAAAGAAAAATAACTAGCTGGGGATCAGATTCCTGATTATGACATCTATAAGGGAATAAAGCACTCCAAAATCACCTAGAGTTTCCTAGGGTCCGACGGAGAGGTCTACATGGTAGACAATAAATGAATCATATTCATATTTTGAAGTTAAAACCATTGATTCTAAGAATTACATGGTGTGTAATCTTTTCATGTCATGTATTTATCAATTTATGAGTTACACTGAAAAATATGTCACCTCAAGTTAAAATAACCTTGATTGACTATTACACCTCATGTAATAGTTTCATGGTGTAACATCCCCCAATTCAATAATCTCTCATGTATCCAGAAAGGGTTGTCTAGAAGACCTCAAGTGTGCCTCCCTGTATGCTAGAGGCTTCCAACTAGTAGCAGAGGTGTAAAGTGTATAGTGGGGAGACTATACCTCCTAGTATGAAGTGTCATAGAAGTATAATCAAATCATAATAAGAAAAAAAATTAAAGTACAAATGTAGAGGGAGAAAATAATAAAAGCCAACTGAATAATCCAATAAATAATAAATGAATAATATAATGACGTGCTAGAATGTAACTAAATGTCATGATAGAACAATACAAGAAAAATAATAGAATAATAAAATAAAATAATCAAGGTTCTGGGTCTTAAACCCCACATCATTCCATCTTCAAACTCCAGTCCAACAACAAACAAGAAATCAACAGCAATGTCCTTTTCTCTTTTCCAAACCTGCATCCATGAAATCTGCTCGAGTTCCAAACGGTGTCCCGAATAGGGTGTGAGTATAACATAGTATGTCGACACCACCATGTCTAAAAAAAATTCTCAGAAGAAGTGTATTAAATAAATTGATAAATAGGCGTATTAATTAATTCAACAATTAAATAAATACAACAACCTGCTTCAGCTCTGTGTTGGAATATCCCTGACTATGTCTTGTAACCATGCCAACCACAATCATATTACCAATTTAAGATAAATTTATTCAATTCCATGATAGAATATCTCTAAGAATGTCTTACAACCATGCCAACCAGCACCATATAACCATGGTATAGTCACAACAGTCTAGGTCAAAGCCCTATAAGAATTACAACATTTTCGAGGTCAAATCTCTATAAGAATTACATCATGGGACTGAGAATAGATCATTGTCTATAAGAATTATACTATGGACTGGTCCAAGACTACTCAATATCATCATTACAACATAAAAGTGTGTAAGTTCAAGGGACTATCCTGATATATAAGCATTACAACCTGGAAAAAAATTCCTATCATATGGCATGGATATCACAATATCACATCACAATTATTAGTGGTTAATTATGAAAATTACCATTATTATTTCATATTACACTTGAAATTAAATTCAAAACTGATTGAAAATTATATCAATAAGAAAAAGTAACAATTTAGGGATTCTATAGCAAGAAATCACCCTAGGTCACATGTCATGCCAAACATACTTTATGCCATTAGACAATTACAAATCCATTTGAAACCAAATGAATTCAAGGAATAATCTCATTCAATTGTTTAATTGATTTATAAATTAACAACAATGGTGTAATCATAATATTTCCTAAACTTAGAAATTATCAAACCATATGGTTAAGATTTAGACCCCCTACCTTTAACTGAAAATCCAACAACACTTCCAATGGGAAACACCCATGAGGAAGAAGGTGAAGATGATTGAAAAGAGGTCCCTAGATAAAAAATTACCATGATCAAAACCAACAACGCAATCGACTAATGGATTTCACATCAAAAGTTGGAGAACCAAAGGGAGGAAAGAAGAAACCTAACCAAAGAAACTTACTTGGGATTGGAGACACAAACAGAATGTCCAAAAGGGAGGTTGGCACTCCCAAATCACATGGAAAATTCCCTAGGGTCAAGAGGAGAGGATTTGCAATGAAATAGAATATATTTTAGCTGCATTTAATTTTAAAAAAAATAGGTTTTCCATTTATATGGTGTGTCATGTGGTTACATGTCATGTAATTTTTTTAATGGAATTAACCAAAAAACCCATCACCCCATATTTATTTTATTAAAAAACGCAAACAATTACATGACGTGTAATCCCTTTACACAATGTGTAAATTTTCTGCTATTGATTTTTCAGCCCATTCTTCTTTTAAACAACCTGAATCCCCTTTAAAGCTTCTCAACTTACCAAGAACCCCTATTAACACTTAGTCCCCATTATACCTAGAATACATTAACTAAAACTAGTATACAATCACAAAATTTAGGTTTTTTTTCTATAAAACATTCTCTCCATCTCCAAACAAGACTCGACCACCAAGTCTCAAACAAAAAAATTAGAGAGAAGCACACCTGAAAAAAGATAGGATCTTACACAGGGTGTGTAACCATTTCATGCTATGAACTAGTTCATGAAATCCGTCTAGAAATAGTTAAATATCATGTAACCTATTCACAAAGTGTATTTATTTCATGCACTGAACTAGTTCATGACATATTTCTAGTGATAGTTACATGTTGTGTAACTTGTTCATGACATGTACATGTCTAGAAGATAGATATTAGCCAAGTTTATCCAGGAAAATCATTAACCACCACCATAGCTATCCAAAGTAAGGATAACCCTCATAATCCCTTGAAACATTTATACCTAGAATCTATTAATTTAGACAAACATGAATCTACGAACCTTAGGTCATTTTACCCAAAACAAATTATCCACTATCAAAAGGAACTCAAACACCAATGTTTAAAGAAGAAGGAAAACCCAAATTAAAGAGGTCCAACACAAAACCCAAAGAAGTACATACCAAGAAAAATAAAATATCTACAACCTCCCCACAATATAACATATTTTCCATAAGCTTCTCCAACAATCACTGTAGGATCTCAATGAAAAATTCTAGCTAATGTACTCACTTATCAGACTCCCTCTCACATGTCTCCTCTTGAACATTTCCATGCTGCAACTACACTCGAACTAGAGGCATAGTATTTCCCTGAAGATACTTCTCACTATAGTCACAATCCATACCATATTCTCATCAAAGGGCATATCTACACCAAGATTAATGTTATCAATATCTACCACATGATAAGGGTCACATTGATATTTCCAAAGCTGTGACAAATGAAACCCATCATGTATTGAACTGTAGCACTATGAAAGGGATAATCGGTACACCGCTGCACTGATCCTTTCCTCTATCTCAAATGGAACATCGAATCAGGGTGTCATATTTATTTGTTTCTTGATATGAAGTTTTCCCAACTTAGGAGACACCTGAAGGAAAACAATATGAACAACCTCAAACTCAATAGGTAATCATCGATAGTTAGTGTAATATTTATTCATACTCTACATGGTCACTAACCACATCCTAATAAACTAAACCTATTCAAATGTCTCTTTCATGAGACTAGGTCCAATAGGTACTAACACACCTACCACCAAACCAAAAAGAGGTGAAAAAACATTGCCTTCCATATAAATCCTCTAAAGGTTCCATCTGGATTGATACCTAGAATCTGTTATTATAAGATAACTCAATGAGTGATAAATACTACTCTAGTGAGACAATGAAATACAAAATATAGGGTCGTAACATATTCTCTAGAATCTGAATAGTCCATTTTGATTGGTCATCAGTCTAATGATGATAGGCCATACTTAGAATTACTTATGATCCTAGATATTTCTTAAGACCCTTCCAAAACCAATATGTGAAACGTGAATCTCTATAAGAAATAATACTACTCATAAAACCATCTAAATGAACTATCCCATGCATTTAAAGACTACCTAGAACATTAATAGTGATGGTTTCCTTGATAGGTAAGAAGTGTGATACCTTTATCATTCAATCTATGATCACCCAAACCACACCATTATTGTGTGGTGTACTGGGTAATCCTGTCACAATATCCATTGTGACATAATCTCATTTACACTCAAGAATGGGAAAAGGATGTAACAACCTAGTAGGAATCTGATGCCCGACTTTGACCTGCTGACAGGTTAAACATATTACTACAAATCCTGCTACCTCTATCTTCATTCTAATACACCAATACCTTATATAGAGATTGTGATACATATTTTTCATACCTGGATGCAATTCTAATATATAATCATGAAAATTTATCATTAGCCCCTCACATAAGCCCGTAGGAACCCATACTCAACCAAGGATAATAAGAGCATCATCACTATCAAGAGACCATCCTAATTGTTGGACTCCTCATGTTTTAATCATGTTTTAATGATCAGAAATTGTTACTCCTATTTAATATATATCTTATCATGTGTAGATATTCTTGGTTTCTTTATGCTTTAAATAAATTTTCTCAAGATATTGATTCCTATAAATCATGACTGATTATTGTAAACTATATTTAAATTTGGTATAGAGTGATTTATTTTATGAATGATTATGTCTAATTAATTTAGTGAATATTACTGATTAAGTTTGTATACAGATATTTGGCTAAGTCTGAGAAACTGTGAGTCTGCCACCAGTTCTGGTTTTCTAGAAAAGGACCTAGACACTGTAACCAGACACCGTGACTAGACACCATGACCAGACACCCTGACCAGAGCCTGTGACCAGACACTGTGACCAGACATCGTAACCAGTTTCAATTCTCATGAAGTCTGTGACACCGATTCCTTGATAAGACACCATTCAAAGTTTGGAAAAGGACAGCACACCATGATCCTAACACCGCATTTGTGCTACCAGTTCCGGATCTTACCACAACTATGACATCATGACTATCTCACCATTCAAAGGAAAAGAAGAAGAAACCATTTCATGGTGACACCATTTTTAAGTGACACCATCTCTAGATAGACCGTGACACCTTTATTTAATATGTTTTGTCATTTTAAATTTAATTTATAATGGTCATATTTGAGTATTTTAAATGCACTGACATAATTAATATTTTTTTGTATACATGTCACCTGCCAGCACGAGGTACGAGGTGCATGATACATGAATCCTGTCGGCTCCAACATATTCCCTCTAAGAAAAAAAAGAAAAGTGTGGCCCTAAAACAAGTGATGAGTATAAGTGTATAGAAAAAGAGTGATCATTCTTGAAAAGTGTACCATTACATGCACAAGATATATCTAAAGAACACACGAAGCATTCTCGAAACAAAAATCCAAAATACCACAGATCAAAGCCAAATCATCTTCGCCATACGAACTCTATGAAGAACACGAGCTAGATCTAATTGGAAACCAGAGCACCGGACTTGAAATACTTTATTTCTTGAAATAGGACTCAAGACTTGCATCTGCTTCATCCTAGAAGTCTAGAGCTGTATAGAATAACACTTAGATAACTTATGAACTTTTCTCACCATATTTTCTCTGTTGTGTATTGTTTTTAGCTTTTGAGAATTGTGTGTGTATCTGTATTAAAAAAACACACTATATCCTACACTAAACTGAAGGATACAAAATATAATTCCTCTCATATATTTTTACACTTGTTTACTACCACAGATAAGGGTGTAATAGGTCCTTGTGTGACCTGATAGTTTTTACCCAAAAAGAATTTTGGAAGAGGTCGTGTGACCTAGGAAGTCCTATGAACTATTGTTTACCCCAATCCAGGGTGTGGATCAAGTTTATTAATATAAACTGCTTGGTGGTATGTGATCACCAAGTGGAGTGGATTAGGTCTCAGATTGATACTAAACCACTTGTTTTATATGATATGTTTTTTAATTTATTTTTTCTCTATTTTACTATATAATTCAGAAATCAATGGATTTACTTTGATAGTTAATCTTGGATAGAAGTTATAATTGTTTTTACTTATTAGAATAACTTCAAAAGTAATATCAATAACTCATATTAAAATTAATGAGAATTAATTAATATTCTAAGAAGTTATTTGAATAGTCAAACTTTCATAACCATATTACCATGATTGACTGGGCTGTATTATTTTTATTGGGGAACCTTTTTAAGAAAACTTTTTAATAGAAATTTTTATAGATACTCAATTCAACCACCCCCTCTTGAGTACTATACTCTAACCAACACTAATGGTTTATCCCCACCATATAAGTTGTCTCTTAGAGCTAATCCATCCTGATCAAATAAATTCTCTATCTTGATATAGTTAAGAAGAATCGGTATAATCAATGTTAAAGTTAGAGATACTCATCCCTGGGAATCCTAAACATCTATATGCAAGTCTAAAAAAAGAAACATCATCTTACACTCATAAAATGACTCTCTTGCACTACCACTTTCTACATCTCTCATCTCAAGTAATCTACAATGATGTTTTCCTTTCTTGGTGAACAAGACAACTCAAAATTAAAAGACTTTAGATACTCGACCCACCAATTATATCGAAGGTTAAGGCCCCACTGTGAAAATATGCACCTGAGGAACTTGTGGTCCATGTACACCAAAAAAATATCACCCAAAATATAGTGTCTCTTACACCCTAAGGAATATACCATTGAAACTAAGATCATGAGTTGGATAATTCCTCTTATGTGGTCTCAGTTGTATGGATGCATAAGAACCCACTCAGTCCTCCTGCATCAGAACTACTCTGATTCTAACTCTGGATGTGTCATAGTACACAATATATTTATTACCTAGAATAGGTAATGTCAGGATCAGTACTAAGGTCATACTACTATTCATGTTTTGAAAATCTATCTCATAAGAATTTGAATAAAAAAACATCATCTCTTTCTTGGTCAGTCCAGACATCAGTGCTTCCATATGGGAAAATCCGTGGATAAAATTCCAATAATAACTCACCAAACCCAGAAATCATCAAATCTTTAAAACATTATTGGGATGTTCCCAAGATATCACAGATGAAACCTTATTTGGGCCCATTAAAACTTCTGCTTCGAAGATGACATGGCCTAATAAGTGGACTTTATTAATCCAAAAATAGAATTTAGTTAGCTCAAAATAAATTAAATTCTCTATAAATGTGCTATATATTTCAAAATGTTGGGCATGATCATCTGATGAATAGGATTATAATAACATGTTGTAAAAAAGACCACGAAAAAATGGTCTAGAAAAGGTTGAAATATCTGATTCATAAAATCCATGAATACTGTTAGTGAATTCATCAAACCAAATGGAATCAATATAAACTTTTACAAGTTATGCCTTATCCTAAAATAAGTTAGAGGCATGTCCATTGGTCTCACCCACAACTGGTGTTATCCTGATATCAAATAAATGTTGGAGAAGATATTAGAACTTCTCAGCTATTTGAAGAGATCATCAATGCATGGAAGGGGATATTGGGTTTTTACCGTCATCTGGATCGATCTACGATAATCCAGATAGAAGTGAAAAGTAAAATCATCCATATTGATGAAAATAAATGGATAAACCCATAAATATGCACTAGATCATATGAAACCCTTGGCCTCTAGATCTTATAATTGAACTTTCAATTCTAGAATATCTTCTCTTACCATCCTATATGGTGGAATAGAAATTGTTTCTACTCCCAACACCAAATCAATTATGAACTTGATCTCCCACTTGGGTGGTAATCCAAAAAACTCATTAGGAACGACATATTAAAGAAAATCTATCAATGATGGAAAATTATAATGCTACATTCCACCATCATCTAGAGAAATACCCAATCTGATCTGCAAGACAATTCAATCTTCATTGAATTGGTCTTTCATGACCAGCCTGAAGATCCCACTCACCCTGGTAAAAATAGACACCACTTTATAAGGATATTAAGGAATATCTCCTCCGATAATAGTCAATATGATACTGTTATATAATTATCCAGTTCATACCAAGAATGAAATCTAAACCTATCATTTCTAGAACAAATTATTCTCAAGAGAAACGCTGGCCACCAATTTCTAGAGAACATTCCTTGAAAAGTTTGATCTTCTTTGATCACACTCCCAATGGTGTATCGATGGTCAAGACACTATCTAAGATTTCCAAAACCAATCCCAAACCATTTTAAAAAAGAGAATATATAAAAGTAATGTAATGATACTATATTAAAAAAACTCAAGAAAGTATAGATGATGCAAGAATCATACCTCTGATAGTATAAGTTCCTACATCCAATCTATCTGAAGTAGACTACATACCGTGAAACTGAATTTCCCCTCAACATAGTGGACGAAGAATGAATAAATTGAAAATCATGGATTTAAAACTATTGATCTTGAGAATTACACAACATGTAATCATTTCATGTCATGCATCTCTAAATTTATGAGTTATATTGAAAATAACATCGCATTAGTTTAAAATAACCCTAATTTACCATTTCACATCCTGTAATAATTTCATGGCATGTAACCATTTTATGACCTAAACCATTTCATGAAATATTCATAGAAATAGTTACATGTCTTGTAACCTGTTTGTGGTGTGTATATATTTCATACACTAAACCGGTTCATGACATCTTCTTAGTAATAGTTACACATCGTGTAACCTGCTTAAGGTGTTTAAATGTCTAGAAGATATCTCTTGACCTAGTTTCTAAGAGAAAATCCCAAAACACCACTAGAGTCATCCTAACCATGGATAAACCTCATAATTCCTTGAAACAATTATACCCAGACTCTATTAATCCAAAAAAACATACATGCCTAAACATTATTTTATTTATCCTAACAAATTATCTCCATTATCAAAAGGAACTATACCACTAATATTTAAAGAATAAGGAAAACCCAAGGAAAAGAGGTTAAAAAAAACTCAAAGAGGGATGTACCTATAAAAAGATAAGATATTATGCTACGATACAAATTATAAACACACCAACCCAAGTAACCTAGATCTAGTCATTACATTTTCACAGCGGCACTTGATACAAGTGATCGCATCCCAAAGGACTAGATATTTTAGTATCCATGGTAAACTAGATACATGATTGAATCTCACATTACATATGAAAACCTAAAATAAAACATATTATTTTCTTGATAACATCATCATTATTCATACAATATCCTTGCATATCACTCATAGTACATTTCCAAGTATCATTGGTAAAGTAAATATAAGAAAGGGATCAGATCAGATGCTTAGTAAGGGAATACGTACAACAGAAGATATCATAGAATGAATAAGGCATGAATATTATGGATGGAATACATTATGATAAAATAATTCCATATAAATAATTATATGAGATTAAATCTTATCCATGAATATAAAAACCATTAAGATAATCACATGGAAATCAATAACTGATTTTATAATGATGAAATTCATAATATCAAACATCTAAAACTTGCTTCCAAGGCTTAGTTCCAAGACATCTTATATACCATTAAGGCCTTATTCCAAGACATCTTACAGAAATGGGTAAGGCCTTTGATAAATACCCAACATGTTTTGTCTCACAATATCTACCAATTTATTGATGGGAAATATAATTATATACCCCACCCATAACTTATTAATTATAATAAATTCATTATATAAATAAAAAATATAACATTATCAATTAAAAATAAAAAACTGTCCATATTTGAAGAAATAACACATGAAATTTCAATACATTCCACAATAAAATATGATCATAAACCAACCAGATAAATATGGTGGATAGTATCATTAGAGTACATACTCAATTAAAATTAAGAATAATCAAAGGATATTGACATAAATGAAAAATATTTAAAAATATTACTTTAAAATTTCTTTAGGAAAATACCCTTTTCATTTTGAAATTTCTTTTTTAAAATCAAAATATTTATAAATTAATACGAAAAAAAAATTCATTGAAAAAATCATGGAAACTTATAAAGGAATATTCAGAACATTTCTCAATCTTGATGATGGGAAATTATATTCATGATGAAATCATTAAAACAAGGATTCTATTCACACATTTGGTAAAAAGTACCTCATTTGGAAAATGAAAAGAATATTCCATTGAATAATTTTTATATAAATTCAAACAATGGTAAAAATTACATTAATTAATCATTGGAGAATAAAAAAACATTTTAAACAAAATTTTTAAATGAAAGAAACATATTATTGGACAAAATAAAAAATAAGTTAGTTTTTATTAAAAACATTAATTTGGTATTTTGAGTTCTAAAGAAGGTAAAAATTTAACTAATACATGAAAAATACAAAAATAACTAGAGAAGAATAAAATAAAATGTGTTTAAAATCGAAATATCATATAATTCATCCAATGGAATCTTAAACATAAATAATTCTAAATAAGGATGAGATTTTGAAATAAATACTTACAACTCTAGTAAATTTTGAATCATAACCCAAATGAAAGAAATTACTTCAAATGATAACATGAATATAAAGAAATTAATGATAAATACTAACAAATGAGTTAGTATTTACTCCATATAAATGAAACAGGTGGTGAATATGACTTATGTCTCATAGAAATAAAAGTGAGACGAGAAACCCCAACCTCAGGACTGACTTACTTCATACATGTTTGAACCTTATATATAAAAAATATAGATTTATTAAAAATAAAATCTAGAACCATATAAATTATTAAAATATCTTATATGATTCACTTATAAAATTTGAATCCTTTTTTACTAATTTTATTTATTTAAATCATCAATTGTGAGTGTTAATTGTCTCATTTTTCATGAAAGTTTTGGTTTGGTGGTTTTGGTCCTTCTATATTTATCATGGAAACATATTTTCTAGAATATTAACAATGATATATATATATCATGTATATTCATTATATACATATTTATAATAATCCTTGAAATTAGGATATGAAAAAATGAATCACACCACTTCATGGAGGTGATAGTTTTCACATACTCACAAGCAATGTTATGATTTTTTTAAAGTGTGGAGAAGTAAGAAGTTAAATGATATTTCATATTTATAAAACCATAAATATTTTCCTAAATAAAATATTTCTTCATTATTTCTATCATTATAACTATCTAAGTAAAATGGTGATGAAAAATGAATTACACTACTATGTGAAGATGGTAAGTTGTACGTACACACAACTGATGTTTTTCAATTTTCATAAGATGAAAAAGAGGTGGAAATGGTTGTAAAATAATCATGATTACATATATATATATATTTATGATACTATATTCAACATTTTATGATGGGTAAAAATGATTTATAGGAAGTAGAAGAAGAAATAAAATTGAAAGTACTCAGTTAAGAGTTATATCTCTTCATCGAGAAACCTCTTTTGACATACACCTTAAACCTTGAAAATATGGTATTTTTAAGATAATAATATTTAGGACACATGGAAGGAATCTAGTAAGGTATTATGGTGTGTATTTTATTATCTACAAGGTTGAAACTTTATTAATAATGAAGGAGAGTATGTTCCCTTTTATAAATGTGGTAAAGGATATGATTGTAATTATTTAAAAGAATAAATAATATATATATATATATATATATCATAATCATTTCAAGTGGAACCAATACACAAAAAATTAGAATATAAAATTTTATAGGGTTGAAATAAACTCAACTAATCACATTTTTACATTTTTTGGATACATTTTAATCCTTATGTCTTAGTTAAACCACTTTAAACACATTTAAACCTTAACTGAGATAACTCAATTTTTTTACCAAGATAACTTAATTATATGACCAAAAATAAAATGATCCTTATAATTTTTTTTTAATTTTCTTTCCTAATTTGGGATTCATTTTATCATATTGAATTTCTATAGGTTGAATAAATTACTTTTAACATAATAATGAAAAATTCATGAAGAATTGTTTTTAGGAATATAACTCATTTAAGAGTAAAAAATCTTTCACCTTAAAATAAAGTAATAAATTGGTTTACAAATTTTTTTTAGTTAAATAATAAAATGTAATGTTTTTAGAATTTTTTATCAACAAAAAACTGAATAAAATTTTCCAAACATGCCATTAATCTAAAAGTCTCAAAAATAATTTATAATTTGTATAAAATATAACTTATCATTCAAAAAAAGTCAATATTGTGTTCCAAAATTAAAAAATATGTTTTAAAATACATTATTTAAATAATTAAAAATAAATTTTGTCAAAAACCACTTATACAATAGGATAAATTCCAAGGATAATAATATTTTAATTTTTTACCCTATAGTTTTAACTGAGTTTTACCGCTTTTACCGAGGTGACAAATTTTTACCATGATAACTATTCATAATGACCAAAAATTAAGTTAACCCTACTAAATTATATTAATTATTCATATTAATTATTTCGAATCAATTTAATCAAATTCTATTAACATAAGTGATATAACTTAATATAAAATTAAACCCGCAAAAATCGATGAAAAATGATTTTCTATAAAAAAATGTATTCGTAAGTGTGTAATGTTTTTATACCAACATAAAGCATATTTTTTTTCAATGATATTAATAGTATTATTCATAATATAAATCAACTAATTCTATTTTGAAACCATTTTAAAACCAAATGTAACTATTTAAATTTTTGAAATGAAAAGATGGTTTTCGATAAAAATTAGTATTTTCTAATATTCATTGAAAAATCTATATTTTCAGAAAAATCCAAAAATTAAATCCTAAGTTAATTTTGATATGATGAATCCAAAAATGATATCATTTTTTTCAAATATTTTTTTTAAATTAGTATAAATTATTTATTATATTAAGGCACAAAATTACATAAAAACTATTTTTAAGGAAAACTTATTTCTAAAACATAAACGACTTTAATAAAAAATTGAGTACTTATTTATTATAAATTAATAAATGTATTTAAATTATATTAATCCCTTACACATATTTTTCATAATTTGGTTATTCCAATTCATACCACTAATTTTATTATCTAGGTTATAACTTTCACATTTAATTAATAATATTTTAATAGTATAAAGAGGTTTTTTTAAACATGGTATTACAAGTAACACAAGATGTCAAAGAAATTAAAATCATTTCAAGTGAAATATAACATAAAATATTTGGGTATTATATTTTTCTATATATAATTAAATATGAATATCACCTCTTACTATCACAGGTCCTTCCTCGAAGACCCCTGGCGCATGATCCATTGCATACAACTATTTACACTATGAATGAGTAGAAGGTCTTCTGATGGCCTGAGGATTTTTCATGAATGAAATTTTATGGTTTCCACTTGGAATAAAAATTACATATTCCCCATATTTCTATACTTTTTGTAGATGGTGGACCCATTACATATGGTAGTCGTCGCTGAATATCAAGGCATATATCTGTAATAGCAACCACTACCCTTCCCCATCTCTTCATGCTTCATCTTCTTCTCTAGGGAACTAGTCCCACCTTCACTATGAATAGGAGGATTTCAAATAAATACAGACATACCAATATTATCAATATATACCATTATTCCCCAATCAAAGAGCTGAACATTGTTCTTGAGCTTCAACTAGAAGACCAAGGATTGAATATCATGTCACAAGACCATATCTAAGCACCCAAGTTTCATCATCTCATTAAAATGATTTCATGAGTGAAATTAACCTACTTAGTAAATCAGTTAAGATACTCCATGAAAAATTGATCATATCATCAGAGGAACATGAACTCCTAATATTTATCAAATACCACAGTTGTTGAGTTAGAATTTCCATGTAAACTTCACTTTGAAGTTAATCTAATATAGATTATCACGATTCTTGTCCTGAATAACCAAATCCCACCAATTTCCAAAGGGTACTTAAATATTAAAGGTATCACAATTTACCTTAATATATTTCTGTGTCCCATGAAAATAAAATATCTTATCGGTCCTCATTAATCAATCATTCGGTTCCTAAGGGTTATTTGTTCCTCAAAAAGAGAGAGGGTTATTCTTGGGAAATTCCTAAGACCAATCCTTCTTAGTAGTTAGATAAGCTTCCATACCTTGGGTGGGACTAGAACCCACCCATTGGTCCATATCCCAAATTTCATAAACTACACCCTTAATATTTGTTTAACTCATGAATTTTCCCAATGAAAATTATTTACAACATTCTCTAAGGGGTTCACAAGTCACTTATAAGGGGGGAAAATGATATATGTAATTAATAAAAGAGGGAAAACATAAAATCCAAGGCTAAATCAATATTTAATGTCACAATAATTTATTAAGTATCAAAGCACATCATAAAAAATAAATTTAATAGTCCACACCCTTCCATGAAACTAGTAATGTGTATATGGTCTATGACCCTTGCACCCTACTCACATGGAAGGGTAAAAACACCAAACTTAGAACCATATTTCTAGAAACCCTTAAAAATTCAAGTGAGGATACTATGAGTATTTTACAGACACTCCTATGACCTATTGCTTGATCCCTGACAATCTTATATTTGGTCCATCCTAACTTCCTAAATTATATGGATCCCAAACTGATGACTCTAATACCATTTTTTCATGATCCAACCTAGGATACCCTAGATCTTAGTACCTGATCCAGTCTATGGTAAGGACCAAATATCATTCCCAGTCCCGATGGGGAGGTAATAAGTTAATGAGCATCATAAAAATTCCTTGGGAATTAATTTCTAAATAAATCCATCAAAACCATAAAATAAACCTCAAATAAAACTGACGTGCATCCTTATCACGAGGATGGTCAAGTTTACATTTATAAATACCCAAGATATAGAACAGTGGCTAACCTCGGGGTTTCTCTCAAAAAATAAGTATCAAGAGACTAAGTGGTCATTCCGAAAATATTTTTTTATTTTTAAATATTTTGAAAACAAAAAAACACAACTCCTAAGAAATCACTAATCAGTGCTGAAGAGCATAGTGTATGTGGAACAGTGAATAGACATAGGAGAAACAGAGATGGAAAAGTGAAAAAATAAAAAGACACATGAAAAAACTAAGAAAATAAAGTAGGAATAGACACAACACAAGATACAGAACAAACAGATAACACCAAGACATAGAATACAAAAGATAGTGTGAACAAGGCCAGACCTAGGTTAATTCACCCTCTACTCCGTATCCTAGATCAACATAAGAAGTTGATCAACAATTCTCAACATAGCTCAGTGCATGATCAATGTCTCAGATCATACACCAATATCTCCTAGAAATTAAAAACTCAAGAATTGGAGTTCTTCAATAATCAAGCGTTCCTCCAAACTGCAAGGTGATTCACCCATAAAATTCATTCTGGAAAAAATTTCTCACAATTCAGAATGATTCTACTAAGATATTCACATCACACAACCAATCTTGATTCTCAGTTCAATAAATTAGGACTAGAAGGGAAAAAAAAATTAATAAAGAAAGTAGTTGATCATCATGTGTAAGATATTTTCTCTCGCTCAATCTAACTCGCATACATGATCAACCAGTGCGAATAAAAAGAACATGATCATTTTAGTGTGTGATTCTCTAGATCGTGTTAGGTCTCCTAAACTGAATCCAACCCCGCAAATTAGATCTCCATTTATGTAGATTTGAGATCACAACACGAAGCGAGGATGAATGAATGACACAAGACAAATGAAACAAACATCACAATTCAATTAACTAAACATGCAACACTATGAGAGTATTTACTGACTCAACATAAAACACCAAAAACAAATCAGGGAGGATAGATGAAATGGAGGAGTGGGAACCCGTCTCCAGGATGAAGATGAGTTCCAGTCCAGTGAAGTGGTATGGAATGGTGCGTGAATAGTGGTGGATTCTCCTCCCCCACTGTGGAATGATACCCCCCTGGGTCCAGTCTCATCCTTGGCTCTAGTCCCTCTGGAAGAGAGGAGTCCCGTGGGTATTCTTATTTAGAAAACTAAACACATAAAAATAAACTAACAGGTAATGTCTATCCACATGGCGTGCTTTCATGTGAACGCCACTAGCTCTCGAGTGAACTTCTTGTGAGTGAAAACAATTATACTGAAACTAACTTGTGAATATTCTCGCGCCTTTCCCACGAACTAATTCATCTATCCCCGCTTATACCAGTAGCTTCGCCCCCTGCACGAAACAATAGAAAACACATAACAAGTTAAACAAATAAAATGAAACAAAAATAACTATATATTAAAAAATACTTATTAATATATATATATATATATATTATTTAATATTTTTGTTACTATTATTTGTAAATATAATTAATATATTTATTAATATTTTACTTATTATAAAACAAAAGTAATTAACATTATATATATATATATAAGTATTATATGTTATGTATATTATATAATGTATTATATATATTATGATTAATATATAAAACTAAATAATAATAATAAAAAATGAAAAGAGAATATAAATGGGGAGGGGGGTTCGACGCAGGGGTGATGCGGAGGGATAGCGTGGATTTGGCGCACAGCGGGGAGAGGAAGAATAGGGTCACGGTGAGGCCATGGTGCGGTTTCGAGAAGGTAGGGGATGTGAGGCCATGAAAACGGCTTGTGGTGGGGATATAGGTTCAGGTGGAGTGTGGATTTTCTAGCAGGGTAGAGGAAGGTGGCACCAGTGAGGTCCGACGACTTTAGGTGGCTTGCCGATGAGAAGGGGTGAGGTGTGGACTGGGGATCGATACAGGGGGTCTTAGAGTCGTGATGGTGCGAGGAGGTTCTGAGTAGGAGGATTGGGTTCGGTCGACTCACGGACGGAGAGGAGTGCATTTTCAGGTGATTCATGCTCATAGGGTTTGAGTGTGGTTGCTTCAACGACGAGGTGAGTCCAGTAGAAGGGGGCTCTGGCACACATGGGTCATCCAGATCTGGAATGAAATTAATTTTTTTTCCACTGAATTGTGTTTTTTGATGTGAATTTGTATTCTGTTGTTGCTTCAAAATTGTTCTGCAGTCAATTTTCTACTGCTGAGTGTGTTGCTGTGATGAAGTGTGGGGAAGAGTTGCGGTAGAAAAGAGGTGACACCATGAGTGGTTGGAAGCGGTGGCTAAACAGAGGAGTGTGGAAGGGGATTACGGTGAGATAGGAATAGTGAAGATTACTGTGAGATAACAATGTGGTGGAACATTGGATGAGGAGTGTGGAATGATGGAAGTGTAAGTGTGTCTCATGGTCTCACCGTGACCATGAGTGTGGGACAGTAAGGCAATACGGTGTGTGAGGGAACCGGTGGTTCCATGAGTGTGAAACAGTAGTTGTGAAACAGTGCGACCATGAGTAGAAGACGGGGGCAGAGGACCGTGCGACCATAACACCTGTAAAAAAAACAAAAAAATTAAATTAATTAAAACTTTAATGCAACTAAAAATTAATTAATTAAATTAAATAGAAAATAATTAAAAACTAAGTAAATAAAACAAGATTAAATAATAAAATTAAGTATGATTTATTTAATATAATGAATTTATTTGTATTAAAAATTATAAACAAATTAATTAGAGAACAAATTAAAAAATTTAAAGTCACTAACTTAAATTAATTAACTAATTAATTAAATAATTAATAAATTAAAATAAAGAATAAGAAATATTAATTGAATAAACTTAAATTTTTAAAACTAATTAAATTATTAAAAGTCTAAAAACTAAAATGAGTTATTTATTTACAATTTAAAGATTAAAGAATTAATTAATTTAATTAATGAATTGAAAATTATTGAAAATAATAAGAAAAAGAATTAATTAAATGAAATTAAAATAAAAACTTAATTTTATTATTGAAAAAACAATAAAAATTACAACAAAAACACAGTTTTAATACATAAACACAATTTTTATAATGTATTTCATAAAATAAAAGAATTGAAAAATATTACACAAAATAAAATGATTTGATATTAAAAAGTGAACAAAAATATGAAAAAGGATGTGGCAAAGATCATTAAAAAACATCCACATAAAACTCCCCCACACTTAAAACTTTTTTTGTCCTCAAACAAATGTATGCCCTTGAATTAAAAATAGAAAGATGATTTGTGAGTTTCAGCTCAAAAGGTGCATGATTAAACTTTAATATCTAGAGGAGCAGGACCAATCAATGAGTCAGGTTTTTCAAGGTATTAAAAAATAGTGTCCTTCATAGCTTCAAATTCTCACCGAAAGTCAATATCCTCACAAATTCATATACTATAAAGTATTTCATGCCTCCTATATGTACTCATTAACTATCCTACTTCACCTTCCACTTCATGTTCTAATTCAAGGAGTGTTGACAGGTTAGATGAAGTAGAACTCAAAACTTAACCAAGGTAACCTTCCATTCTCACCTTCCCCTAGGTTCCAAAAATTAAAGTTCATTAATTCCATCACTTTATTAATTCAACTAAAATGAAAACCAAGTCAATTCCTACCTTCTTCATCTGGGTTCAAAATTTCCATCACCTAAATGAGTTCATTTTCAACAAGGGAACTTTATTTTAATTTTTCCAACCCATATTCCATGTGCAGAGCACTTAATAAAATTGAAATTGGCTTTATTTATTCATAGAAACGCACCCAGTGCACCTTGTCTCAGATACTCACTGTGGGATCCCATTTACCCATTTTACTCCATTTATAAAGGACTTAATTAATAATCAATCGAGTTGACTTCCTAAAGTGATTGAATATTATTTAATAACAATGTGAGTCACCATGGTTCGAGTAGTAACTTCTAGTAACAGTAAGTCATGATCCTCATCCCAAAAAACCTATCCTATCACACTCCCATCCTTAGTTCCTAAACAGACAGATCCATAGAGACAATGAACAATTGCACTCAGCAATCATTCATGCTTAACAATTTCTTAGTAAATGTCACTCTCATCATCCAGTGAGAGGTTATCCAATAAACAGGACATAATTGAAGTACTAGTGAACCTCCAATGACCATCATGTAATGAAATAATTTGAATTATTTTTTGAAAATTTTTGAACAAAATTTGAAAAAATTTGACCATTTTTTTAAAAAAAACACAAACTCGGGTTCAAGAAGGGGGAATTCGACATGACACTAGAATGACCCCTCTCCCCCACACTTAAAAACCAAAATTTTCTCAAATATTGAATCTCAAGGTGAGAGATAGTTTAAGTTCATGATTTATAGACAGTTTATCTTAAAAAGGGTATGGAGGGGTAGCAATGAGGTTCAAAAATTTGCTTTGTCACACAAAAAGAGAGACAAAAAAAAAACAAAAGAATCCAACCCCACCAACCATCACCAGTAAACAAGTACAGTTCTATTCCTAAATTATTCATTCTTTGAATCATCATGAGTAGACAAAAGATTTTATCAATAATATTTAATTAGAAGCATGATGAATAGTGATGTGCAGTAGTAGCATAATGAAATTGAAAATAGTGGGTGCAAGCATGTTTCACAAATCAGATCAAAAATATATTTTTTCAACTAATTAGATATTATAAAGATAACACTCAAGCAAGAAACATAGTTCAAATGTTTTTTTAAATAATAATAATAATAATAATAATGGGAGGACCCCCACACTTAATTTCCAACAGCATGAAATCAAAATGTGAAGATTAAAACATTGAAACATAAAACAATCCTCCCCTGAATGTGCAGTTTCCCAAATTTACAAATGCCTCCCTTTGATTTCCATGTTCATGAAATACAGATGCTCCAGTTTGGAACTTACATGATGAAACAGTTTAAAATTAGTGTTCAAGATTTTAAGTTCAAATAAAAAGTAGCTACAAAGTGTGAATTTGGGAGTTTTATCCATTAATCTAGTGAGCTGGCACTCTGAGACTTAAATGGTAGCCACGTGGAATCTACTACCTTTTTATTGTCCTAAGAAAACAACATTCAAATTAAAAACTATAATAAAAAATAAATTAAAGTAATAAATGTAAAGGGATAATCCTAGGATAACCCCCAGGGGGTGTTGTAGTTTGACTATCCACAGCTGGACAGTCCTTGGATTAACCCTAGTCTGATGGGGGATTTGGAGTCTTACTCAGGAACCACCATATGTGTTTCCTTCAAACTTGAGTTCTTTGTCGTATTTGTCATACCCCGTGTGCAACTTCAACCAAATTCCCCTCCTGGATAGTGAAGTGCTTCATGTTGAATGGTGGAGGGGAAACAAGATATAAGGGAACTTCCCTACTTCTTCTTGAGGTTGATTGTGCACAAGTTGTAATATTGGAAAACTTGGATGTGACTTGTATTCTGGTTCATTCCAATAAAACATTTCCTCTTGGAAAGCAATTAATGTGTCATCATCCACTTCTATTTTAGTGCACAACTCCAAAAAATCATCTTCAAAAATAACTCCAAATATGATAGTGTCATCCATAATTAGAAGTTCCATAAACTCTTCAGTATATTCAACCTCAACTTCCTTACTCTCCAGGAAATCACAAAGGTGTATTGCATCTTCAATACCTGCACAGGGAGCAACACAATTAAAATCATCTTTGATGTATTCCAAGTTGAATAAAAATACGGTTTCTTCCATAAAATTATCAACTCCCTTTAGCAGTGTTGTCTGTTCCTCCTTGTGATGGAATAGTGATCCTGGGAGAGGGTCCAGGGCAAGAGAGAGGTAGTCAACCTCCTCCAGCCTCTCTTCAAAACACACCACCTCAGTTTTTGAATCTTCTAAGGAGAGTGATATGATGTCATGTGTTGGATCCACCTATTGAAGCATTGAAAAATCATTATAATAGTTATTGTAAGAAAAATCATTACAATGGAAATCAGGGAAAAAATGATCATCAAAGAAATATCCAGCATCATGAATATTTGCATGTTCCATCTCCTTCCACCCTTGAAAACATCCTCTGAAATTAGTTCTATAATTTCTAGCTTTTACTCTAGGGGAAACTCCATATCAAATTTGGGAAACTCTAATTTTTTCATTCTTCTATGTCTTTTTTTCTTTCCTTCTCAATAACTTTTCAGAATATTGGGCTTTAGTGGGAGGTGGTGGTACTGCACTATCTTCTTGGTTGCCTTTGACCTTATCCATGGCTTGTTGCATCAACTGCATGATCTCATGAGAATAATTTGTCTCCTCATCAGTAAGGTCTCAATGTTTTCTTTCATGCATCCAAATTTGAAATTTAGCAATAGCCTCCTCAAGCTCTTGAACCGAGCCAAATAGTGACACTATATCAGACTTTTTAGAGTTCATCAATGTGTGTGTTGTTGTTTTTTATGTTTTTTATATTTTTTTCTAAGAAAAATAAAATAAAAATTGGAAAAACCACTGAGACACTCGTCGCTTCCTCGGAAACGGTGCCAAAATTCGATGTGCGTCCTTGTCGCAAAGACGGTCAATTTTACATTTATAAAGACCCAAGATATAGCACAGTGGCTAACCTCGGGGTTTCTCTCAAGGAAGCAATGTCAAGAGCCTAAGTGGTCGTTCCAAAAATATTTTTGTATTTTTAAATATTTTGAAAACAGAAAAAGACAACTCCTAATAAATCACTAATCAGTGTTGAAGAGCATAGTGGATGTGGAACAGTGAATAGACATAGGAGAAACAAAGATGGAAAAGTGAAAAAATAAAGATACACATGAAAAAACCAAGAAAAGAAAGTAGGTGCAAACACAACATAAGATACAGAAAAAATAGATAACACCAAGACACAGAAGACAAAAGACAGTGTGAACAAGGATGGACCTAGGTTAATTAACCCTCTACTACCTATCCTAAATCAACATAAGAAGTTTATCGACAATTCTCAAATTCTCTCAGTGCATGATCAATGTCTCAGATCACACACCAATCTCGCCTAGAAATTAAACACCCAAGCATCGATGTTCTTCAATAATCATGCGTTCCTCCAAACTGCAAGGTGATTCACTCAGCAAAGTCATTTTGGAAATAATTTCTCACAATCCAGAATGATTCCACTAAGATCGTCACATTGCACAACCAATCATGATTCTTAGTTTTAGAAATCAGGACAGGAAGGAGAAAATAAATTAAAGAAGAAAGTAGGTGATCTTCCTGTGTAAGATATTTTCTCTTGCTCAATCTAACTCACAGAAACGATCAACCAAGGAGAATAAAAATAATGTGATTGTGTTAGTGTGTGGATCTACAGATCATGTTAGGTTTCATAAACTGGATCCAACCCCACAAATTAGATCTCCATTTCTGGAGATTCGAGATCATAACACGAAGTGAGGATGAATGAATGACACAAGACAAATGAAACAAACATCACAATTTAATTAACTAAACATGAAACACTACAAGAGTAATTACAGAATCAACATCCCACCATGTCACTAAAATCACCCAACCAACCAAGGTTTTCCAATAAGAGTACTTCTCAGCACCATGTAACACCTTTCCTTTAACTATGTGTGACAAAACAATGTATATATATTCCCATTGGGTGTTTGTTGAGAGTGATCAAAAAATCCATGAAGGGTACCACAAATCATTCCATAAATAACCATTTTTATACAAAATAAACATGCTAGTTTTAAATAATTTAAATGGAATCATTATTTTTACATTTTAAATAAATAAGGGAATAATAATAATACTGATATAATAAAACCAATCAACATGGGAATCTCTAGGGTAACTAAGGTCGAGTCACATCTTAGGATCCACATACCCTTGGTGATCAAACCATTCAAATATGTTTATGTGCATGAAATGCTAGGGAGGACCAAGACATATACCTAGTAGAAACCACATCCATGGAAGAACTTGTTTAGTTATAATTATTTCATAGTCTAAAGGATATAATGGGAATAAATTTTCATTGCGATAATTTTTTTGGTCATCCCACCAAGGAACCTAAGGATCCCATGCACTTTCTTAATTTACAATCAATTCAATTCCCATTTACAATTCATTTAATAAGACAAAAATGGAACATTCCATTCATTTATACTTCAATACAAAAGAAACACCTTTGAAATCAACCCAACACACCCTACTATTAATAAAAAAATACTTTTATGCATCAAAAAACTGAAACCATACTTTATAAATTTAATTGAGCACATTTAATGTATCAAACAATGTAAAAACATGAAACCAACTACCATTAATCAATGAAACCATAAAAAACTAGATGCAATCAACAAACAAGAGAGAATAAATACACTATGAAATAAAAATGAAACCATAAATACCAAGGTGAAAACCATATGTTTTGGATTTAGTAATCCCTAGGCCGTTATGTACCTAGATAAGAGATGAATTAAGATATGAAGGAAATAAAATCCAATGGAAGGGAAGAGAGGGATCTTGCATGAGGTTTTAATGGAAAAACTAGGTGATATCCTCTGAAAATCCCCACTAGGAAGGGAGTGAGTAAGGATTCATATGCAAGGAGAGTTTTATGGATCAAGTAAGGCTCAAAATTGGGGTTAGTGGTATTAAATTAAAGGAAGAAATTTCATTTCATATTTCTAGTTTTCTAGGTAAACCTCATGATTTTCTAAATTATGTTCCAACCATCTGTGTCAACAGTGTCTCACATGGGAGGTTTTATGGTTTGGTTTCATTCTTATTTAAACCATGAACCAACCATAAAAAAATTATTTGTATCCAAATTATGAAAATTTCATGGTTAGTCACACTATATTTACTAACCATGCACTAACCATTTAAAACCCACTATTTCTGAAAACATTAAAATTTCAAATAATAACACTTGAAAAATATATAGAATAAAATAAAATCAAAATAATGAAAAAATATACCTAAAATTGACACTATGGTTGTGACACTACATGTCACATCATATTCCAAAGAATGCACATTCACTCATTTCCTTAATTACCTTAGGTTATCAAAAATAATTTAATATCATATACTAATTTATTTTTATGTATACCCAAAAATTTTATGTTTTGGAGTTTTTAAATTATTGAGTGTATTTATTTTTTGAAATTATAATGAGGTTAATGGTAAATTTACTATCATATGAGATAATTATGAGCATGTTATTGGACCTAGGATTATATGTTTACTATTATAAATAATATAGTTAATTTTATATGGATGTTGGAATATTTGAGTAATGTTACATTTTAATGGAATTGATATATTTATCACTACTGGAAAGTGGGGCTATCCCCACACCTCTACACCCACAGTTTGTATGAACAGTGGGTATAGAGATCATGGATCCAAGATATACTAATGTTTTAATAGAACAATTGGTATATATAAATCTGTAATGATAGTTTAAAAAAATAGTTGGTATAGGTGGAATGTACCAATGGTTTTTAAAGAAGTTGGTATTTCCTTTCACACATATTGTACCACTCCCAGCCTCCATCCATTCATGATTATCCTATGTTAATTACCTTCTCACCCAAGTGATCATCCACCTGAGTGAGCGATGACCTCCATTGATGATCTCCTCTATTTCATATCCTTTGGAAATCTCTACTAGTGATCTCCTCTATTTCATCTCCTCCGACAATCACCACTGGTAATCTCCTCTATTTCAATCATTTTTCAATTCGAATCTTCTTCAACATCACATAAGTGAGTTGAAAATATTTATGATCTTATTTTTTGTATTGTTTTCATTTGTATTCATGATATAAAATGTTTATATTCCCATGATTTATATTTAAAACCCCATTTATGATCATACAAATTCATTTCATTATATATATATATATATATATAAAATCTCAGTTTGTGTTTTAGGTGTTACAGAATTTAACACCTTTTAAATCTTTATATTACATTTTTATTTCATGCATTCCAATATTTTAAATCATAAAATTATTATTTAAAAAATGTAAACACTTATTTACCTAGACTTTATGAGTTTTCATTCATTCTAACAAGTAAACCATTCCAACTATTTTAAATTTTTATGGATGTGGTTTGATGTTCTTTTTGGTTTCGTGAATTTTTTTGGTTTCCCTATTTTTTATATCATTATTGTTTTTTTTATCCCCGACACTTAGAGTGGTAGTGTGCGTGGCTATTTGAGTATAGGTATACTGCTTGTGCTATTTTGGTTTTGTTTTGGAGTTTGGTTGGAAGTTGTTGTATCTCTATTGCTATGCAGATTCCCACTAAACCCCTAAAAGTGTCTTTAATTCAAATAAAATATTTGAATTTATATTTTTTATTTTTCATGAAATAAGTAAATAAATGTGTCATGAAGCATGGATGGACATTCCTAGGTCATTCTAAGGTTTATGTTCATGTCGTGAAGTTCCACGCAACATGAAAATAAAAACACATTCTCTATGAATTTATTGAATGCATTTGATATCTATTGACCTGAGATCCATGTTCAAATCTAAAATAAAAGAGATGTTAAAATAATTATCATCAATTTTGTTGATAATGAGAAAAAGGAATAAAGAGGAATGCCAGATGAGACTAAAAATATTTATCCTTGGGAATATATAAGGCTAGATCTATTGAGGTTTTTTTATATAATTCTAATAATTAAACACAATAATGAGAATTTAATTATTTCTTAAATAATTTCTTAGGGGATGAATGAACCCAAAGTTTTTTGATAAAGGTTGGATTTCCTTTATAATTTGTCAATATTTTCCTTTGAAATTATGTATCAAATAATTCATTGAGTAATTATTTACTCTTTATGGATTAATGCCTCCATATTTATGATCTATTATAGATTCTATATTTTTTATTTAAATTTTTTCATTGCCCTACTATAGATATAATGAGAGGGGGATATTTATTTATTCCTAGCATGTGATTAAAGGGGGATTATACTAGTGCGTCTATGAATTTTTATTTAATTCATGTTGTATTTTAGGTTCAACTATCTTCCCTCCCTCCCTAACTTATTTTTAATTACATAACCATTGGGTTTTTATTAATGGAGTTTTTTATAATGCAGTTAGTAGAATATTACAGTCACTATAACCATTGGGTATGATAGGATCTAAATTTAAAAATAGTTTTTCATTACCATTCTCACTAATGAACTGAAGTATATGACCATTAAAAATGAGAATTTATGAGAGAGTGAGAGTAAATCACTGGGAATGAGGTGGGGGTGACTAAGACATAATTCTAATGAATATAAGAAGTCATTAGAATCTTATAGATATTAATGTTGAATTAATAGATATTATGTGGTATTTATTCTGTGATGAAAATCTTTATATTAATAATTTTGATCCTTCAATTAAAGTTCTGATCTCTGGAATGTATTTTTGGATGTTTGAAGTATTGTGATCATTTGGAATATAACAATTTTTTCATGAAACTATGATTTTTTCCTTTGTTTCGATATTATTTATTGAGTCTTCATAGTTAAAACATTTGGTAGAATTTTTAAGTGTCTCAAATTTATTCAATTTATATATCATGATAATCAATTCTTAAATGTTAGGGATACCCACCTTAGTTCTGTATTTGTATTCAAAACTTATATCACATGTTATTTCTATTATTCTTTATTTTTCTAGCTACTAGTATGCTTTGACGACTTTCATATTAAAATTGGTTATAATGAATTTTTTAATTATGGGTTACATTGTTGATTAGAACATGATTTTTTTCCTATAATAGAGTGGATAGAAGATAGATGTATCATGCCAATCAAATTTCAACGGAGTTTCAAAATAATTTGAATTTGTTTTAGATTTTGTATTTAACAATGCTTCAGATAGAGATTGTATATAATTTTCATGTTATAATTGTGTTGGAGACCATGGTTAATCCATGAAAAAGTTAGCTACCATATAACAAAATTTTTATTTCAAAAAAACTATTATGTTTGGTATCACCATGGAGAGATAAGAAAATATTATACAATTCAAGAATGAAAAGAAAGAAGTGTCATAGAGAATCTGATATTTGATTGGTTTCCATTTGTGCATCATCACGAGAGAGATAGTATACTAGTGAAAGAAGAAAATTATATCAATACACATGAGGAAAATACCAAAATTATGATGTTGAGAGATTGAAAATTTTAATGGATGATTCCATAACTCTAGTACATCTGGAATGTAATAAAATGGCCAAGTTGGAATTTTTAATGTGGTTATATAATAGAAAAAACATGTATGGAATTTCTAATACCTCAAATGATTATATTCTTAACTTTTTGAAGGGATTGCTTCCTAATGGTGTAGATATTCCCTCAAATCATTATAAGGAATGAATGTTAATTAATCAGATTGGATTTTATACTAATAAAGTTCATGATTTTCCAAAATATTGCATTTTATTTTGGGAGGAAATAGTTGACCTTAATGAATGTAAAGAATATGGTATATCTTTATGAATTCTCCCACCCATGCCTCCATCATCATATCATTTAGCCTCTAATTCCCATACCATGACTGCACCTCCTACAAGGATGTTACCACCTTTATAATATACATCTATTTAGATGTATCCCCAACCCTACAACCCATATCTAGACATGTCTACACAACCTCCATTTCCTACCATCCATCCAGGATCTGATGATTCTGTTCCTCCAGCTTCCACTTCAGTGTATATAGATCACATAGAGCATGCATTGTAACATACACATCCTTTAGAGGCTACTAATCCAAGATATCCCATGAATCCATCGTATCCTTTTGAGAATCCCACATTAGTTTTTTTTATTATAACTATGTCAAACTATTTCACTTAATTTTTGTCTTGTTGTACTGTGACTTAATTCATCTTTTCCCCCTTTTATCTTATTCAGTGGGATTTTCTAGTAAGCAACGTGGGTGTACCCATATTTGGGAAGTTTTTAATCAGCAAACCCAAATAATTGTGGATTACAATGAAGAAAATCATATGGTAGTTAATAATTCTAGGTGGTGTGGAAGTTTTATGGACACTTTATCCAAGTACCGCGATATCATTTTGGAGAAATTGGTTTCATGGAGACATCTCAGTAATGAAATCAAGGAAAAATCATGGGAAAAAGTATGGGTAAGAAAATTTTATAAATTTATATCTATATTAATATTTTATTTATATGAATTAACATGTTCATTGCCGAGTTGGTTTATCTTTCCTGACAGTGAAGCTTCTAAGGTTATAAGGTTGATGGATCTTGGGGATTTATGGTGATCATACAAGCCTGAGTTATATGATGGTTAGAGGAGTAGAGTTGGTTCTAATTTTGGGTGTGTACCCATATTCCTGGATTTTCCAAAATCACTTTATCAAAAGATAATCGCATATTAGAAGACTGATGTGTTTAAGGTATTTTAAATATTTAATTTTTTTAATATAAAATTTAATTCTTATTACTTGTATTGAATATTTTTTACGAAGCATCGAGAAAAAATAAAAATAAAAAAGATTCAATGATGTATCTACACATATTGGGGCACAATACAATGCTCAAACCTGAGAAGCTCCAGGAACTTTAATATGAATTGAAATAATATATAGATTTATATTATTACGTAGTTAGCTATGTATATTTTCCTGACTTATTTTTTTATTCATCATTACTTTTTGATATTGGGAATCTCCAAATTATGTCATATTATGCTATTAAATAATTATGATATACCATAAAATGTTAATTTCAAATATGATACAATGTATCTTTGCATTAAGAACTGAACAATAAGAACTGTTTTTTTAAAACATGATATATAATGATATTTTAACATGAAACAACCCCTTAGGAAATGTGATATAGTGTCCATATCTTAGAAGACTTAGGATACAACTTCCCTTATCTAATTAAAATGTTAAAATTAATTATTATAACCTTTCTCAACATCATTGGTTCCTATATTCATATTCAAATCTATGAGTTACATATTTTCATCAATAATAAATATGTTAATTTTAATAATTACATGAAATTATAAACATATTATATGTATTATATTATGATTTCCTCTTCTTAAATTCATTTTAAATACTATTCCATGAACCTTTATTTCCTCATATTATTTAGAAATAATATTTCCTATTTTCTCCCTTCGAATCATTTACCTATTTTACAGATGTTGAGACGGTCTAATTGAATCTGAACCTATAATAGTATTTTCATCCTTCTCCCTAACTTTATACACCTTAAGGGGTGATTTAATACGTTCCCACTAATCCTTATCAACATAGATAATCATAGTAAAATGTTTCATTAATCAATTATCCATATTTTTCGTTAATTAATATAGATAATATAGATAGTATAGTTTAGAATACAATATTAAAGGACAAATTATAATACATATGGAAGCATAATTTCTCTAACTAATACATATATATCAAATCATGATGGAATAAATATAACATGGGTACTTAAAATACTTTTTATAGTTGTGGTAGGAAATAAAAATTTCATTAATCAGAATCTATTCTTTCACTTATTTGAGTTCTTACTGATGAGTTATCATGGTGTGTGATTCCTTATCTTTTTGTTTCATATTTATCTATGTAGAAATATATTTTTAGATGATTTAAAATATAGTTGATAGACTAGAAATGTATTAAATTTACTCATCCTTTTTAACTTCAATTGCCCATTGAGGCTGCTAATTTGGATTTGGGGATTCCAACACTTTATTGAAATATCAATTTAGTAGTATAGAAAACAAGAGACTATAAACCTCTTTCAAATTTTCTCTATTGTGGTAATATTAATATTAAATGAATTTTGGTAGTGTTCACTTGGATTGTGTTTCAATTTTCCGCACTAAATAATAGATGATATTGATGTAATGTTCATAATGAGTATCTAAAATTATACAATGTTTATGACTAGATTTTATTTAAGAATTTTTCATCAATGCTTAACACATGTTTAAATCTATGAATCATTCATTAATTTAAAAGTTATTCTCTTTTATTATTATTCAATATTATAAAATGTTTATATTTTGAATATGTTTATACTAATCAATGTCATTTTCAGTAAGCAACATTGGGCATTGAAGGCCATATACCTTGAGAAAAATTATTTTACTTGAGTAGGAAGAAAAAGAATGGAAGTTCAGAAAATGAAAAAAAACAAGAAAATATTATAAGTATTTTTATTTATATTTCAAATATTTATATGAAATAAAAAATAAAACAACTTGTTTATATTTTGAACAGTCCATCCTGGAGGCAATTCATGATAAAGAAGATGAAAACTTCGGGCCAAATGATCATTTGAGTCAGGTATTATGTGAGGAGCACTAGTGGAGAGTCTAATGTAGACCTAGGAAAACATCATCCCCACTAGGTATTAGTCCTCATCAGGACCCTATAAAACCTCTCAGACCCCCCAAGTTTCAAAGTGCTCGTGTATAAGTATCTATGGAAAAAAATATCTTTATAGGATCATGAAAGAAGTAAATAAGAGCATGAAATAAGTAAATTGATCACTGAATACTTATGGAAAGATATGTCAGTTATAACTCTATAACTTCCATCAGAGGGTGATACTAATATTGATTCATATATGGAATCAATGCACTCTTTAAATGATTCCCCATGTGATGTCGATGAGGGTCTTAGTGGCGGTTGAGCTGATAGTAGTGGAAATAATGATATTAATGATGCTATTGATGATGATGTTATTAATGATGATGTTGCTACTACTGTAGATGATGTTTTTAGTGATGAGGAAAAGGATGTTTTTTATGGTTATGAGGATGAGGATGTTGGTGATGTGGGATATATTTATACCCTCTATTTTTGACATAGTAGTAAGGAGACATGTAGAAGTTTTTTATTGAATTGAATTGATTAGTTGTATGGATTTATATGTATGTTTTAGTATTTTAAATGGTTTGAAAATTATTAAATGCAGTTGGTTGAATGATAAATATACAATATTTTTACTAAATTGAATGTGTATTGTGTTTTTTATCTGATTTATAGGTTCAGGGTCTAGTGGAAGAGGTACTGCTACTACTGCTTCTAAATGGGGACAACTATCTATACCCATGATTTGGAGATCCGTGGGTATAGGTTCTCTACTGGGATAAGCTATACCCATGGATATCCAAACTGTGGGTATAGATATATACCCATATTTTTGGTTAAACCATATGTATGATAGAATATCTAGGGCATATACCCACGGTTTGTATAGGAACTATGGGTATAGGTATATACCCACACATCCATTAGCCACAATTATGAAATCCATGGGTATATCCTATACCCATGATTTTAGGGGCTATACCCATAGTTTAAAACCATGGTATAGATTGGTTTTCTAGTAGTGTATTATTTATTTATGTAATTTAATTATTTCAACAATTTTTATAAAAAAATAATATGTGGATAAATGGGGGTGTTAACATGGGATTATATAGGAAATAAGTGGATATATAATCTATGGTATAAGACAAGATATGTAGATTAGCAAGTAATTTATTGAGGGATTTTAAATGGAAAATATAATGGATTTTATAGAGAATCATTTGACCTTTTTTATTCTTTTTTGACAAGACATACATTGACTATCACTTTGATATTTTCTTCCCTTAAGATCACTTTAATTTTCTATCAATATAACTTGTTGGATTAATTATTTTAGGTTAACTCTTGAATAGTTTAATGAGAAATATATGACAAAAATGAGAGGTGATTAATGAGGAATTTTGTTTTCCAAGGATAATTTAGGTAAATTATTAATTTTTTTTGCATATTTTAATCTATGTGAATTTTTTATAAATGTTTTATTACATTATTAGAAAATTATGAAAGATAATCCAAGATAATGATTATAATATTACATTAAAAATTTGAGAACATAGAAAATGTAAACATTGGATAATAAAAAGTATTCATGATTGAGGTTTTTTGAATTAATGTACAAATTTAAAATGATGATACAAAAATTATGAATTTACAAAAGGATTGGATATATTATTAATTGGTATAATGATTTTTTGTGTAAAAATTAATTATATTATATATATGAATATATATTTTCCCTTGAGTTTATTTCAATCATAGATTATTAATAATTTTTATAATCTTGTAAAGATGAATTAAATCTAGATTTATGTATTTTGGAATAGATCCACTGTAAATGGCCTGAGCATCAGGACACATCTTAGAATTTTTCACAAGAGGATAGTTTAACTTTGTATGATGAGGTAGTGGCATTCATAGGGGTTGTGATATGTAGAATTGGGGTCATAGAATATATATGTTAATACAATCAATCACACAGTAAAAACATGAGGTTTGTGTAGTTTCCACATAGGTTGTAACAAATTAGGCACTGAGATATACTAAATAAACACATGGGTCATGCCAATAGATGAATTATGTGTCTAGATAAATTGTTTAGTGAAAAATGTTGGTGAATAATGATTATATTCTAAAATATATTTTTCAAAATGAACTTTCAAGAGAATAGATTAGGAGACCTAAAAATTTATAGAATATACAAAATGTTTTGGGGATATAGTGACTAAATCCCTTAGACCAATATAGTATGTTGTATAATGGGAGGGTATTATTGTTATAAATTATGGTTATTAACTTCATAGTATGAATATTTGTGTGTGTGTGTGTGGAAGTGTTGGGTGAGAGATATAATGGATGATGGTGATTTGAATCCATTTATAACATGGTGATAATGATGAGGATGAGGATGTGGCCAATTTATATAGAATGAATATGATTTTTGGTAATAATGATTTAGGTTGTAGTGGGGAGATCCATATTTGTGGACACCTGATAATAGTAATATCCTTTCAAGATCACAACTTCCCAACCATTGAACTTAAATGTTGGTGGGTTATAGTGGGGAGGTCCTCAATAGTAGAAACATATTAATAATAAGTTTCCTATAGATGTAAATATTCCCAAAAATTATACATTAAAGTAAGGTCACTGAGGGTGGAAAATATATCTATGCTATTTTATCATGTGGTCCCCATGGTATGATAGTTGTTTAGTGGTATTTTAATGTGATTCCTCTAGTAGTGGATAAATAATCAGTATTACCTTTCTATTAGGTACTTATATGTGTATAGTTTCATGCCCATTATTTATATTTTAGGGAAGTATAATTGTTTATGGAGATAATTGTATACGTTTTTTTTAATAGGAATGTGATGATTATAATTCATGTATAGGAAGCCTATTGGATTACTTTACTTATAAAAACTATTTCAATTATCTTATTTGTATACTTCATAACCCAATTCATTATCATACTCTATTAAAATATACACATAGGAGTTTTGAGGATAAATATTCAAAGAATATTTATATATCACCCCTTATTTATATATTCTATTCATCTTATATATTTTATAAAGTTGGTGTTTGTTTTAAGATACCCTTTATCTTCACACAAGATATTTTTTGGGGGTTCATTATCTATATTGTACCTTTCTAGATGTTTAGATGAGTTTTAGACCTTTAAGTTTCTTTGTAAGTTTTTATATGTAGTTTTATACTCTTTGAATGGAATGTAATATATCTGATTATACATTATTTATACACCATTGAATAGAATTTTCATTTCTTATACATTATGGTGATATGTAGATTCTATTATTAAAGTGAAATGTGTCTCGTTTTTGTGATGTTAAATCCTTAGTTCTAGTCACTAACTCATGTATAATTAGATTTGGGACTTATGGACACACATGATATATTTTTTAGTTTATGAAGAGTCCCAACATGGTCACTTCATGAAATCATAAAATCAAATTATGATTTTCAGGTTAGTTTTTTTAGATAAGGAATAACAGAGTATTATATAGTTTTTTAAGGAAGTATTATTAATTAAACCATGTTTGTTTATTGGAAAGAAAAAATAAACTAGTTACAAAATGACATGTATGATTATAATAAAGGACTCTAATAATATATAGATAAATACTATAGGAAGAATATACTAATTTCAAGGTATATTTTTAGGTATGTAATCATAAATCATATAATTCAAGACATATTGACTATGTTTTCCATGTATAGGATCATGTCAATTTTTGGAAAAATATAAGATAGAATTATTAAACCTTCCATAAATATATCCTTGTTATATTTTGATTTATCACCTAGTAGTTATGTCATTTATGTGATATATAGATAGAGTTATGTATAAGGGAGAGTATTAATCACTTGTGAATATAAATCAAACAAAAAACTATAAGTTTTACAAGAATAGAAAACATCATTAAATGATTTTTTATAAATATAAAAAACTAAATCATGAAAATTTATCCCTAGTAATTAGACTTATCAATGATAAGAAGATTATTTCATTGCATTATAGATAATAAAGAAAGAATACGTTCACTATATTCCATTGGTAATGAGTTTATTGTGACAATTAAAGAATCAATGGTGGATGTTATTCTTATAGAATTATTATATGTACAAAAATATATAGACATTATTTTGATATTTATTAGAAATGATTTATTATCTATTAATCTCATAGTTAATCTATAAAAATTGATATTGTAATTCAGTATGATAGTTTTATTGTTCAAAATTTTTTTGTGAGGTTCATTGAGTGGTTGTATTACATTATCAATTTCATGATTGATGATAAGATGAGACCACATCATTTATCTATAACATTGTGACATAATATATAAAGTCAATTGGGGATCTTATATTCAAGTATTGTTTTAAAAAATATTATATAAGTCTTAAATGATAGACAATATATTAACTATAATGAGATAATTAATAGAAATTTGTTATATGATTAATGATCAATGTAGGTCTAGAGGTGGAATATCTAAATTTTCACAGATATTCACGTTTAGGTAAAAATTTGGGAATCATCTACTAGCACAGTTTCATTTCTTTGGTAGGGTAATTATGTAGAAAACTACTAAAAATAAAGGCGTTAAATTTTTTTCTTATGTTCGTACATTCTATAACCTAATTAAAATCCTTTTTTCAAATTATTTAATAACTTATTGAGTAAAGTGTGATTATTGATGGTATACCACATCAATTTCATCAGCCCTCTCAGTAGTAGTTTCTACAACAACAACAATATAGATTTTCATTAGGACCACCACTATAGGGCATTATTTAGAGTTTAAATCATATAAGATATAAAAACCCTTAAGGGTAATGAGATATCTAAAGAGGAGAAAGAGGTAGGTAGTAGGGATGAGGTGCAGTAGTCTATAGAGGATAAATCAAAGTGGTATAATCTCAATAGGTGGAGTCACATGATGTGGTTAAAGGTGTGATTTTTATTTTATATACTCATACTTCTTCTTTGATTAATAATAGTGTTACTCATTTGTGTATAATGATTAAATTTCTTCAAGGTAAATATATTTCAATTTAAAAGTTTTGGAGGCCACTAGAGTTAATTAATATAGTGTAATGTTGTTTGATCTTGTTTGAGGTGTATTTTGATCATGTGTTGATGGTGTGATTGAATCTATTTTATTAAAACCTAGTCTTGTTATAGGTTTCACTATATGATTCTTTCCTTTATATAAATTTATTATTTTTTATATGGCTTAATGTATTTCTATAAATTAAGGGTAATTTTATCTAACATGGATAAAGATTATGTGTTATTCATTAGTAAAATTGAATTTTATTTTGGCTAGGAAAAAATTAAGTTGTAGATCATTACATTTAAATTTTCATATTTAATTAAGTAATGGTATATAAACATCCAATTTTTTAGGGATTTCACTAATTTTTTCTAGTGGAAGTTATATTTTTACCACCGAGGTGAGACATTGAATTTAAAATAGATTTATTTATAGCTATTTATAATATTTTTATGATTGATTGTCATATTAAACCTACATATCTTTTGGAGTAGAGTATTAAAATTGATAAACTGTTTCTTAGTGTCATCATTTGACATAGTGTATCACCAAAGTCCACTCTAGTGTTTTTTCTAATGAAGTTGAATCAACCTTTGAGGTTATGTATATATTAGTGGTGGTTGAACTATGTGATAGTGAATAATCCTTTTCTACTCCCAATAATAGTGTATTTTATTTTTGACTAATTTGAAGATAAATATTATATTTTTATGATCTGCTTATGATCTTGATATAACTAGATGATCTTTAAAGATGATGACATTATTTATATGGGGTTTCAACATTTCAAATTCATGGAAATGTACTTTAGAGTTAATAATGAACATTCCACGTTTTTAAGATTTTTTAATTGGGTATGTCAACAATATTGATATTACATTATTTTAGGAAATTTTAATATGTATTTTCTCCCTTTATTGGGTATTTTTAACAAAAAATGTACTTTATCTATTTAATACAGGTGTTTTTTATTTATATAGTATTATGATTTTCATTTCCTAAATGATATAAAACATGAATATTTCTAATATAAATTATCATTATTCTATGATTGATAATCATAGTGTTTTTTAGTAAAGAGTTCAGACACATTAATTTTAATTGAAATTAGCAAGCCAGTTGTAATTTTGTTTTTTTTATTGTGATTTATTGATATAAAATTTAACTTCACAGGCCTTAAATACTAATATATTCCATGTAATTAATTTTTTGGATTAATTTATTGTGTTTTTAATTTATAATTAAAAATTATAGGATTAGTCTTGTACTTATACTAAAAATATATTTTGATAATGTATTTTTATTTTTTGATGTATTTCATATTTTTTTCAATTTTTTTAAAAAAAATTTGGTTTGGTTTTCAATTAGAATGTATATTTTTTGATATATTTTAAGTTTAAATATATTTTTTAATAGGTAATGTTGGATCATTCAAATTTTCTAAAACATACATGTTTGGAATTCATGATGATCCTATTATTTTAAGACTTTTAATGTGTTGCAATTGATTTTGGTTAATAATCTTAAGCTGAAAAAACATTAAATGTGAATTAATTTTACATACAATGAAATAATTATAGATATAAGATATTTTTTTATTTTTGATGTTATTTACATTGGGACTTATTGCAAAATGGAAACATAGTTTCTACATTAACATGGATATTTGAATAGAAAAATGATTTCCTTATTTCATGTTACCATGTTTGTAGCTTATTTCTGAAAATATATAGAATATTTATTCGTGGTTTTTCCTTGAATTATAATATTAGATAGATAGATGCTTAATTATATATATTTATGGCTATATTTGTTTATTACTTTTAGCTGAGGTGAGTTAAGATTGATTTGGAACGATTGATCTGATATAAGAAAAAGTTCAATATTTTTTTACTATTTTTTCTAATGGACGGGACTTAGTGGAGTAAGATAATAGTATATCTATTCAAGTGGAATTTTGGTTCCACTAGAAGGGCCTAGCAAAAAATATATACCTTGGTAAACTAATCAATATAGTTTCAAATCTATCATAATGTTTATGGTTCATGTCTTTGAGCCCTTTAAAATATTTTGTGAAGCTACATTAGATGAGTACACATTTGAATTCAATTTAAGGTCCAAATTAACTTATAGATTTGGTAGTATGGAATGTAGTTTCCACTATTTCTTCATTGATAGTTTTTTATAGTTTTTTGGTAGTTTTTTAACAAATGTATGGGTTTAGTTGAAAACCAAGACCATTGGATATATGTTGTGTTTTGTTGTTAAAGGGAGATGGAGTAGTTTTTATCTGGTCATGATATTAAAATATCTCCAATAGTATTGGAAATAGATTTATCCATTTAATCAAAAGATGATTTCCATATCTACATTGGCTAGAGTGTGTTTTTCTATCCTAGAAGCTTTCATAGGGTCTTAACAACCAACATGGTGCCCAATCAGGCTGATGTGGATCCATGGTATGCTGATATAGAGTTCTGGAAATACTTACTAAATTAGTTGACCAACATAGTGAGTAAAAAGGATTATTGAGTCTGAAAAGACATAGATCATTTTTCTAAACTTAATCTAGATAATTATTTATAAAAGTGGATATCGGGAAAATAAAATAGGCTGAGAGTTCATATGTACTACATACAAATACTAAAATAATTTATCTTAGAGTTAAAGAGTGAATATTAAATGATACACATAGTAAGATATTAATATTGAGAGAGGAAGTGATGAGGTCCCTATATAGTGAATACATATAAAATTTTATTATTTATTATCTTTATTTTATGTTGAGTGTTAAACAAATACTATTAATGGTTTTATGTTTATCCAAGAATTATTTTTTCTAATTAATTTAGGTCAAGTATTATTTATTTTTAATTTATATTTATTTTATCTAATTAATATATATATATATATATATATATATGATTGAAGAATTATTTTTTCATTATTTTGATTTTATGTAATGCATTTAAAAAAATATTTTTTATTTTATTATTAATGAGTATATGATCTATTATATGTTGAAATGGATATTTTTTGTTAAATAATTTAAAAGATGCATTTATACCACTAGTAAAAATTTGATCTTTAACAAAGATAGTAATAGGGCTTTATGAGTGCTATAGAAGTGATAATAATATGAGCGATGTTAAAGGGTTGTATTTAACAATACTTTCAAGAAGAATTAATAAAGTCACCCTTAAACAATGCTAAAAAAGTGCTGATAAATGGTACCTTTATCAATGCTTTTTTGAACTGTTAAGGAGTTCATTTTTCAGCACTAAAAAAGAACTGTTAAAGGAACCCTTTATCAGTGCTTGTTTTTAATCACTAATAAAGGTGGAAAAAAATATTTTTCTTCAAACCTCTCTCCACCCCACCATTTATCAGTGCTTCCCACCCACATATATCAGTGCTTTTCACCCACCAACCCACCCCCACTTTTATCAGAACTTTACATAATTTCAGCCTCTTGCATGTTCCTGGATTTGAGCCTTATACATCTCCTTTGTAACTCGAACATCTTTACCACTGCGACATGTTATTTTATTGTCTATTTTACGATATTTTAATATATATATATATATACATATATATTTTATTCATATATTTATATAATTATTTTTAAATACATCTATAAAATAAACATGTGTGTGCGTGCGCATGTGATATATATATACATATATTTTTTTAAATATATTATATATTAATATTCATTTAAATATAATAGAATAGAATATATATATACACATTTATTTGTATATATAAACACTATATATATATATATATATTCATATAAGTAAATATATATATTCATATATTGTTATAATGTAAAAAATGGTTAGATATTGTTTTAAATAAATTTATAGAATTTGTTTAAATATTTATACAATATATATTAAGATATAAATTTTACACATAAATACATATATATTTACACATTCACATTTAATTTTATATTTACATATAAATTGATTATAATGTATTTATAAATACTTACTATAAAATACCTTTATATACTACATTTATTGATAATGATAATGATTTATTTATCAAAATACAATTATATATGATATATATCCATAATATACACACACACACAAACATATTAACAAACAAAAGCATGCATTATATATTTCTAACAAACACATACAAATATTTACGTAATATGTATTTATTTACATATATTAAAATATACATATAAATATATATTTGTTTATTGACACACACATGTTTATATAAAAACATTACTTGTATAAGTACATATATACATATTAATTAATTTTTATAATGTTCATAAAATGGATAATTTTTTATTTTAAATAAAATATTTATAAATAATTATTTTATATATATTTAAAAATACATTTTTATGTAAACATGTTTAAATATGTATTTATGCAATGGATTTATTATAAGTAAATATAAGTAAATAGGTATATATTTAATTATAAATAAAAGTACACTGTGAAAAATGATAAAATTTTAAAACCATAATATATATATTAATGTAATAACTAGTAATAAATTTACTCCCCATCAAAAAAAGATAATAATACCCCCTTAAATGAGACTGTAATTCCATCATATGTTAAAAAAATTAGATACCCCGACTAAAAACTTAGTTTTGAAGGCCTTCTATGACTTTTTTAGCCATGAAAATTGTGATTGTGGGGTTTCTACTAATTAATGGGGGCATAAATCTATTCATAGGGTTTGAATTTATATGTGGTAGAGCTCAAAAGGGCACTTGGATCAAAAGTTATGCCCGTTTGAAGTTGAAGTCATGTTTCCAACTTATCTTACCCTGTTCATTAATTCATTTAATTTTTATGTCATCCAATTGTTATTAAATTACTATTACTTGATAATAATTATAAAATTATTAATTAATAATATTTTTAAATTACTTTATAAGCCATTTCACTAAATACCATATGTATTAATTGTGAATGTGTATTTAGCCTTAGCTAAATCATATTTTAAAAAATATTATATTTATATCAATATAAATATATTATATTAATATCAATATAAAAATATTAATATATTAATATATTATTTTTAATGAATTATAGTTTTTTTTATGAAATATAGCCTTTATTAGTGCTAAACAAACGGTGAAAAAGGGGGTTCCTTTTTAGAGCTAGTAAAAAAGTGCTGATATGGGGGGGGGGGGCATTATCAGCACTTTTTTACTAGAACTGATAAGGGCCCCCTTTATCAGCTATTTTTTTTCTATCACTGATAAAGGGATCCCTTTATCATTATTTTTTATCAGCATTAATAAAGTATGCCATTTATTAGGGCTAAACAACCCTAATAAAGGCCCATTTATTAGTGCTTTTTCTAACGCTGATAAAGGGGGCCTTTATCAGTGCCTTTTTCTAGCACTGATAAATTCTATCATAGGATAAACCCAGTTTACCATAGTGTACTTTTCAAAATATGAAATAATAGTTATTGAAAAATCCTTACACGTTGAACTAAATGTTGATTAGTCTAATGATGAAATGATTAATATTTTCTTGTAAGTATTGTGTATATTGTTATCTACTGTTAATTCAAAATAATTATGAAAATTTATTGAAAAGTATGATTTTTCTAATTTGATGTTGATGTATTTTGATTGAGGAATTTATGTCATGAGGCTGAATTTGAACTTCCTCATGACCTATCATGACCCTACCTAACTGGGAACACCTCTTGGGTTAGTAGTGAAGGAAATCATTATCCTCTATTCTTACCTCAAATATGCCACATATTTGCAACCATCACCAAGGTTATGAAACTCATAAATGTGATGAATTACACTCATAAAACAAGAAATAAAGTAATTAAACCATTAATGAACTCTAAATAATTTTTATTATTGAAATAAATTCTTACAAACAAAATGTGACACATATGTCGAAGTATAAAATCCTCATGAAGTAGAACATCAGAATGACCTTTTAAGACACAAAATATTCCACTAAACTCTAGTTTAGCTACTAGAATATTATATCCCATCTCCCTTCGATTGTTATATAAGACAGTCAACAAACTGTTGATGGGTGACCAATTGGGAGAAATCTATAGGACCATCCTTCTAAATAAACCAAAATCCTTGTAAGATAAATATACAAGTGTAGATAGATTGATATTAACCAAGAAAAACATAACCACAAATTGAAACAGAATAAGCATGACAAGTAAAATCACTAAACTCAAAGTTCCACTATAACCACCAAAATTTCCTCAATTTCCTACAATATCCTGATCCATTTTCCAAAAACATGATTCTAAACTACTTCCCAGTGAAAACAAGGATTCAACTACCACATCAATAATAAATAAATTAAAAATATCATCATCTTTATATGTATCTTAAAAAAATGAAGAGAAGAACTCAAAAAATAACCACTATTCTCACCAATTAGATTAGAGGATTATTTAACACACCATTAAGTTTTAAAGTATAGTAGTACAACCACTTATTAACTGATTAGGAACATGATAATGGAACAATAACAATACCACACTGTCAATCATTTAGTCACACTATAAACCAACTATCATACCACATATATCAATACCGCACCACCACATATCCATACTATACCACCATATATACACCTTTCCTAATATAATAATCAATAGTGTGACATAAACATGAAATGAATAAAACTTATCCCCCCACCTTCTATGCAGATACCCCATCCATATATACATATCCACTTCATCCTAATTGTAGTACGGTATCATGAACATGAAGTAAATCAAACTCCTTTCATCCAACTACCATACACCACCCCCACTACGAATCCACACCATAACCACATGACCAGGTTAGACAATATATTTCATACTAAACCTTTATCCCTTATATCATGTTTTTATATACCTATAATGATCCATCGCATCATGTTCATTCTATCCATAGCATATATATACAAAAAACTAAAATGACATTATGTATGGTATATATATACCTACTAGAATCCATCTCAACCCATTAAACTACAACATTTCAACTTCATTTATTGCAACATATCCTAAAACCCACTTTCAAAAAATCAAACTAATAGTACAAAACCCACACACCACTTTCTATAATAAATCATCTTTAATTGTATAACTTAAACCATAGGAAAAAATGAAACACATAATTAATTGCCTAATTTTTTTTCATTATTTCCATGCCCATCATTTACCATATTATAGGATCATTATGATAATTATTCCATCTATTTAGACATGTTTAAAATCAAACCATTCATAAAAAATAGTCCACATTTCAAGCCATTTATATATCATCAATCACATTTATTCCATCCAGAATAATTTTTCATTACCCTCTCCTTTCATCATTTCATTTTATATTTCCAAAGACATTAATTATTATATTAACATGAGACTGAGTCTGTTTTCAGGTCACTTTTTAACCCATCATATTTAAAATTAACCCCACACATTAGCCTTACAATGAATCACACAAGACACAACCACAATTTTTTTGTAGCCACACACTTCCCAACTCACACACATCCCATGAAAGAGATTGGAGGATACTTAAAACAAGAGAATTGAACTGTAATAAGAATAAACCAGCTCCCATAACATTCCCATTATCACAATATCCCCTAAATAACTCATCTTAATTAAACATGATACTGAAAATATAAATTCATATCGAATTAACATAAATCCACCCTAACCAATGCATATTCAATATTTGAAACAAGACTACATCACCAACTATTCACAATAATAACCCCATAAATTTAAACTTTTTGTGAGATATATTTAACTTATGATGTTTACTAATACCTAACCCGATTTCCAATCTCAATTCCAATTCTCATTATAATATTTAACTCAAAAATTAGTTTATCAATATAATTACCCATTATTTTTATACATAGATATTACATATTTTTAGATTAATATTCAATATATTTCATAAATACACACATAAGGACCATAAAAGTTTAGTTTCATTGGATACAAGATACACAATATTCTTATTTCAGGAAAGATATTCAATATTTCCCATAAATATCATCACATATAGTACAATTTATAGAAATGCCCTACTTAAAAACATTCTTCATAACCTAGGGAAATTAAATATTAGAAATATATAGCTCAAATGCTTAGTAAAGGTAAAAAATTAGAGATATGAATGATCACATAGGCATAACATGAGCATAAGAGTATGTTTACATTATCTTAACCTTTGAAAACCATAGCCTATATAACAAATATCATAATCTTGACACATAGAATGTAGCTTATAAGTTCATAAGACATTAATCATAATATAATAAAATAATATAAGACATGAGATCATAACATAAACATATGAATGTGAATAAACACACTACTAGAAATGTGGGTTTTAGCAACTGCCAAAAGCGGTCGCTAATGCCCTTTAGAGACCGCCCTATAACCGCTTTTGGCGGTCGCAGTTGCTCCGTCAGTATTGCTAAATAGCGACCACCATAGGCGGCTTCTAAAACTCACTTCAGAAACCACCGACTATTTGGTGTTGATCGTATGATGTGGAATGCGGGCGTGTATAAGGTTAATGAGGAGGGACCCCGAGCATGGGTCGACGACCATGGAAGAAGCACGATGGCCAGAGGAAGTGTCTAGGTTGACGTTGGGGATTAAATGGCGGCGGATGACTGTCGGGGGCGACAGGTTCACTGGCAGTATTGGTAGGGGTGACGGGAGGCGACAGGGAGGTGGCGATGGGGGTGACCTGTGGTGGTGGTGAGGCGGTGGGAGGCATTGACAGCTGTTGTAGTGGGTGACATCGAGGAAGACAATGCGGGGGGCAGGAAAAATCCCACCATTTACATTTTTGTTTTAGCGACCGCTTTTGGCGGTCGCTAATAGTATCAGTAGCGACCGCCAATGGTGGTAGCCCGCTACCATAGGCGCAGAAACTAAAAAATATAGTAGTTACGTAAGCTTATAACATTTTCAGCATGTATAAATAGAAACAGGTTCACTCATTAAGTTAAGGACATGAAGTCAGAACCTCACATAAACTTATGGAAATGAAAGAAATCTCCTAAAAAATTCTTATGGAACTAAATCTACATCCATGTATAAACTTATGGACATGAAATCCGAGACCACACTTTATAAGGCCCCAGCCTTAATCCTTACTTAATCTTGAGTTATTACAAGATTACACATTGAGGATCTTTTCAGGTTTAGAGTTTTAGAGAATTAGATCATAAAACTTGCATTACATTCCACATTTATACAAAGTGGTTACATAAAAGATAGTATTCATTTTTCCCATCAACGGAAACATATTTAAAATAAAACATGGATTCTTTCTTGACACTTCCTTGACACTATCATCATATCATGTACCCTTCCCTTGACCTGTGAAAAACATTTAAAAAACTTGGGATGAGCATAAAAAGCTCAGTAAGGGATATAAAAATATGGAAAGGAAACATGAGTACATATATACATAAGAATGAAATCATACTTTATCCATAAAACATAAGAACGTTAACATACCTCATCAAATCATGAATAAAGCAAAGAAATCATAAGACATAAAGGTAACTTAAGGCATTAATAACATTCTTACGTAGGGAGTAACCCTCTTGGTTACGTTTGGAATACCCATCACAGTATATTCCCTAAATCTCATCAGAGAAACCTTAACTCTTACCTCCTTCGCGTTACCAAATGCATTGGAGAGCTATATCGGGCTCACCCGCCCTTAGTTTATCACGAAACCACCCATATTCATAACAATTCCCAAGAACCATAACATAATTGTATCACATAAAACATGCATAAAGGAAACATAACATTTCCACATTTCAATCACAAGATATCAATACAACACATTGATATAAAAAAGAATTATGAAAACCATTTTCAATACCAAAAATAAAAGAAAATTAAAACATGGTATTTATTTTTCATTTAAAAAAAAGGTATGGCTTGTAGAGGAAGCCAAAACTCAAATAATGGTCATGGTGGCGGAGAAGTCGTTGTCGCCGCATACGTACTACAAAGAAACATTCCTTTTGTCGTTTAGTAAATGCTTCGTATAAAAACATTTCTTTTGAATAAATGTAAAAGTCAAAGGGGTTTATACACTGTATAAAAGAAAGTTGTGTATAAAAAAATATGCCTCAATGAAAGGATATTGAGACGAAGTTCCATACCTCGAGTCTGACTTGACATGATCGTTCTTTAATGTCCTGAATAATAAAATTGAGTTAATTTATACTTTCTTAAGAACCTTTTTCAAGTTCATTATTCCTTTTATATCACTTATTACCATGTCATGAACACTACGTAATTATTTAAGTTAATAACGGTCGTTTTAACGATCATTGGTACTTGAGTAAAAAATATGCTCTTTATAATTACAAGTTGTTCATGTATCCATTATATCCAGAGTTATACTCGAGATGTATATATCATATATATCATATATATCCAGTATATACATGCATTTATAACATTACATAACATTTAGAGGTAAGAAATGAAATTCACCGTTCATGGAGACGGTAAGCCGTACGTACGCATGAACGCTACTTTCATTTCTATTTCCTATTTTATAGAATGGAATCATAATTATATAAAGGTATATTATAATTCCATTATAATATCATATATAATATCATTAATTACATCCTTTATACATCCCACATATGTAATTAACGAATCAAATCACTTTGAGGGGGCGGTAGTCCACATTTCCTAAAATGAAGATATCGCGTTTACCCATAATGGAAACCATAAAGGTATGACATAAATGAAAAATACAGAAGCTTAAGTAAAACATAAACATATTATATATCATATATAAATATAGTGTTATCTTAATGGCTACATTTGAAGGTGTCAAAATAATATAGAACAATCATCGTTTCATGGGGCAGAAATTCGCCATCCACGGAAACAGTATGTTCTTTAACCATTAGATGTAGGTGTGTGTAAGTTTAGCTCGAATAATTATTATAACAACATCCTAGTATATGGAAGATAATGTTTTTGTTACAAAATAAATTAATAAAGAGAGTTTAGGGGGTTGGAGAAGCAAAATAAATCATAAGAACACAAGAGAAGACACTACCTTTAAATCGGGTAACTCTTTTTGATTTGAGCTCAAAGGCTTCCTTGGGAAGACTTCTGCCCAAAGTGAGGCTTCTAGGAGTAATAGAGGGATGTGGAGAGACAAAATGGGCAGGGTTTGGCCGAGACAAAGGCTTTGGAAGTGTGGTTAAGGTGGTAGAGGTGGGGGCCTTTTATAAGAGGAGAGGAGGGGCACTCTTGGAAAGTTACAAAATGTTACTTTATTTTCAAATGAGTTCGGATTTTAAAGGTCCCACATTGATGTATTTCAAGGATAATTTGATAAGGCTTCTAAGTAAACTCATCCTATAGGTATTTGACAATTGTAAGTCTTAGATTTTACATTATCTTTTCATTTTATTTAAATCCTTTATTAATGAGGTAATCGTTTCATCATCATGATGTCATAAATAATTTAATTTATTTAATGTCTAAAAATTATGAAAAAACTACTATGATGTCGGAAATCGTTTTATCTTCCCAATAACTATTTATAGTCCAAAATATCATTTATGTAGACAAAATTAAAAATGTTTTACTCGGGTGATACATACATTGTTATATTTAACATCCTTTAAAAAAAATAAAAAAAATAAAAACTCACTTTCACACAAAAGCGATTCCATGGGGTCCCCATGTTTGGAACAAGGAATCCCATGGTCGGCCATGAGACAACCAATAGCATTAGGACACATTTTGGTGTCATTTTTTATTATAATTATATTATTTTATTATCCTTAACTACCCGATTACACATTAATCAAGATAATTAAAGATAATTACCGTCGTTACTATTCATAATGTCCAAAAACAAGAGTCGTGATTACATAATTTGGACCTTATGATTCAAAATATTTAATCCATTTTACCAAATTCCAAACACAGAAATTGCAATAATTTATTTAAAAATAATTCCCGTTTTCAAAACAAATAGCGGGTTTTTTTGAAACAATATCTATGAAAAGCTTGGCATTAGTTTATGCCCAATTACATAGTGAAATTAATACAAATGACCACCATTGGAATAAATGGTAAAAATATATTCAGATTAAACTTTAAGGCCAATTAAAAAGATAATCTAACCATATAATTAAATTAGTTGAAAAATCAGTTTTGATGTAAAATGTAGTATTTTTCACTATTCATTAAAAAATGAACATTGTCAGAAAAATACCAAAAATTATCCAATGTAAATTTCATTGTCCCAATCATAAATAATATGTTTATTTTGAAAAATAGAGATTATAAAATTGTCAAAATTTTGATTTAAAAATGGTCTTCCATCAAAAGGCAGTAAAACAATCTTTTAAAAATATTAGTGTATTACATGCTTAAGATTGGATTTATTCTCATTTTAAGCCTCTAAAACACTATCTAATTCATAAATAGACAAAGGTAAAAATATCTATTATTCATTACTTACTTGGGATGTTACATCCTTCCCCCCTTTAGAAAATTGCGTCCCCACAATTTATTTACTTATCGAATAAGTGGGGTATTTAACCCTCATTGAATTTTCAGATTGCCATGTTACCTCTTCAATAATGTGGTTTTTCCAAAAAAACTTTACTTGATGAATCACCTTATTCCATAACACTTTCTCCCTGTGGTCAAGAATCTGTACCGGTTGTTCCTCATAAGATAGGTTCTCTTGCAGTTGAACTACCTCTGGACTCATAACATGAGATGGATCTGGCATGTACTTCCTTAACATCGAAACATGAAAAACATTATGTACCTAAGATAAACTTGGAGGCAAAGCCACTCAGCATGCAACTGATCCAACTCTCTCTAGAATTTCATATGGTCCAATGAACCTTGGAGTCAAATTTCCTTTATTACCAAATCACATCACACTTTTCCATGGCCAGAATTTGAGAAAAACATGATCACCGACCTTAAAAGAGAGATCCTTCCTCCTGTTGTCTGCATAACTCTTCTGCCTGCTCTGAGCTGTTCTCATGTGTTTCTGTATCAGGTGAACTTTTTCTGCCAACTCTTCTACCAATTTTGGTCCCATCATCTTCCTTTCACCCACTTCATCCCATAAAGCTGGAGTTCGACACCACTTCCCATCTAACGCCTCAAATGGTGCCATCTGTATACTGGAAAGAAAACTATTATTATATGAAAACTCAACCAAAGAAAGATGTTGGTCCCAACTTCCCTGATAATCCTTCGAACAAGCACGTATCATATCTTCCAAAGTCTGAATTGTTCGTTCTGATTTCCCATCTTATTGAGGATGAAAAGCTGTACTAAAATTTAATTCAGTACCCAATGAATTTTGAAGGCCTTTCCAAAAGTTAGAAGTGAACCTGGGATCACGGTCAGATACAATGGAGAGAGGAACTCCATGTAACCTGGCTATCTCTTTATGATACAAATGGGAAAGTTGATCTAGGGAAAAAGTATCTCTTATAGCAAGGAAATGAGCATATTTAGTCAGGCGATCAACAATAACTTAGAGTGAGTTATTACCTTGAGATGTCTTCGATAATCCCACAACAAAGTCCATGGATACATTCTCCCATTTCCATTATGGCACTGGTAAAGGCTGAAGCATCCCTTTTGGTAACTTCTGCTCTTCTTTAACCTGTTGACAAGTCAAACACTTCACAGTAAAATCAGCAATATCTCTTTTCATTCCATCCCACCAGTAATACTCTCGAAGATCTCTATACATCTTTGTACTTCCTGGATGAACTGAAAACAGAGAATAATGAGTTTCACATAAAAAATATCTCTTCAAATATGAATCACACGACACACACAATCTCTTCCCAAATCTCAAAACATAATCATTATCAATATTGAATTCAGGAAACTTACCCTTCTGAACCAGCTCTACCTTTTTCTGCAACTCACTATCTTGCTTCTGTGCTTGCTTAATTCTATCTGATAGAGAAGATTTCAATGATACCTAAAACAAAACAGAAGGACATCCATCACCAACACCTTCTATGACAAAGTTCATCAAATCCTTAACCAAAGGATCACGTTCCAAACGCAACATTGTTAATGAAGCATTACTTTTTCGACTCAAAGCATCAACCACTTTATTTGCTTTCCCCGGATGGTAATGAATTGTACAATCATAATCCTTGATTAATTATAGCCATATCCTCTATCTCATGTTTAATTCTTTCTTAGTGAATATATACTTTAAACTTTTGTGATCAGTATATATTTCACACTTTACTCCATACAAATGATGCCTCCAAATTTTTAAAGCGAAAACTACAACAGCTAATTCCAAATTATGTGTAGGGTAATTTACCTCATGAGTTTTCAACTGAAGTGAAGCATATGCAATTACCTGATCATTCTACATAAGGACACAACCAAGTCCTTTCAATGAAGCATCACTGTAGATAACAAGTCCCCATTCCTGGAAGGTAGTTCCAAAATTGGAGCATTCACCAATCTTCTTTTCAGTTCCTAAAAACAATCATCACATTCTTTTGTCCAGATAAACTTAACACCGTTCCGAGTTAGCTTAGTCATTGGACTAGATAACCGTGAAAAATTTCTAACAAACCTTCGGTAATAGCCTTCCAAACCAAGGAAGCTATGAATCTCAGTTACATTTGTGGGTCTTTTCCATTCTTCAACAACCTTTGTTTTTACAGGATAAACGGTTATCCCATCTTTAGAAACAATGTGACCAAGGAAAGAAATTTTTTGCAATCAAAACTCACACTTTCTGAATTTCCCATACAATTTATTTTCTTTTAAGGTTTTCAAAATAACCCTTAAATGTCTTTAATGTTCCTATTTACTTTTAGAAAACACCAAAATATCATCAATGGAAACAACCACAAACTTATCCAAGAACTCATGGAAAATTCTATTCATTAAGTCCATGAATACAACAGGTGATTTTGTTAGCCCAAAAGGAATTACTACAAATTCATAATGGCCATATCTTGTACGAAATGCGGTCTTCGGAATATTTGCTCCCTTTACCTTCAACTGATGGTACCCCAATATCAGGTCAATCTTTAAAAACAACTGAGCTCCCTGGAGCTGATCAAACAAATCATCGATATGAGGCAAAGGATACTTGTTCTTAACAGTGATGTTATTCAAGGATCTATAATCAATGCAAAGTTTCATTGAACCATATTTCTTTTTAACAAATAAAACAAGAGCACCCCATGGTGATGTGCTAGGTCGAATGAAACCTTTCGCTAATAAATCTTGCAATTGCTCCTTCAACTCTAAAAGTTAAATTTGAGCCATTCGATAAGGGGGTTTTGAAATTGGCTTAGCATCAGGAACTAAGTCAACAGTAAACTCAACTTCTCGATCTGGTATTATTACAGGCAACTCATCAGGAAAAACATCAGGATACTCATTTACCACTGGCACATCATTAATCTGAATAGTTCCTTTATTTTCAATGATGTGTGCAAGGTAACATTCATTTCCATCTTTTACATGTTTCTCAGCCTCTTGATAAGTTATCAATAGTAAGGGTTCATTATTGTACACAAACAAAAAGTCTTTCTGAAAAGAAACTTCTTTAGATCTACAGTCAATCATCGCATGGTAAATAGAGATCCAATCCATACCTAGGATAACATCAAACTATACTAGAGGTAAAACAATTAGGTTTTCAAGTAGGTTCTTTCCACGGATAAGGATAGAAAGATTCTTATAAATTCTTTTTGCCTCAACATTTCCCCTAGGTGTTTTTACCACAAGTTCAAAAGTCATTTCTTGATATGTTATTCCCATTTTACTATAAAAGTTTTCAGAGATGAAAGAATGTGTAGACCCCGAATCAAACAACAAACTGACATAATCTGAAAAAACAAACAAAGTACCTGATACAACTTCATTTGATGGCCCGACATCTGCTGAAGTAGTTGCAAAGGATTTCACTACCCCTTTCTGCTTGTAGTCTAACTGCTTCCCATCACTCAAGCTCTTCTTCGGACACTCATTTGCATAGTGACCCATCTCATTGCACTTAAAAAATTTCAATAACTATAAATAAAATTTGGACTTACCATCAACTTAATCTTTTTCAGTGAAATCACGAGCCTTTTGTCCCATCTTACCACATCGGTAGCACTTTACAGAATTCAAAAGACATTCCCCAGCATGCCTTTTCCCACATTTATCACAAACTGGAAACTTATATTTATTACCATCAGAATTTTTTGAATAATTCTTTCCTTTCTCTTGCCACCTCGTTATCTTCTTCTGCTGGTTGTTATAGAACACTTGATCATCGGAAAACTCCATTTCCACCTTCTCAGCAAATCGAATAAGCTTTTCATAACATTTAAACTCACGAGAAGCCAATGACCTTCGATATTTTGGCTTTAATCCTGAGTAAAAATGATTTATTTTACTATCAAGGTCTCGGATAAAATTTGGAGCATACCTTTCCAATCGAGTGAACCTCTCTTCATAGGCAGCCAATGAGTCTTCCTCTTGCCTCAATTACAAGAAATGTTTTTCCATCCTAAGTCGAACAACCTTAGGAAAATACTTCTCAAGAAACATACCTTTGAATTCATCCCAGTCAAGATCATCAATCTCATCAGCGTCCCTGATATTTTTAACCATCAACCACCACTGATCTGCTTCACCCTCCAAATGGTAAATATAAAGACTAACCTTTTGATTTTCTGAACACCCCATGACATCGAAAATCTTTTCCAGTGCTTTAATCCACCCTTCAGATAGCACAAGGTCAGATGATACTCTGAATGATGGGGGATGTTGCCTCATGAAATGTTCCACCATTGACATGTTCCTCTGCGGTTGATCTGGCTGATCTCATGCATGGATACTACCACCATTTATCGCTTGAGTCAACTGTGCCATTACTGCAACAAACTGTTCAGTTCCAATTCCGACCATCTCGGGATGCTGATTCGGAAGGTTATTTCCTTCTGTATGCCTTCCTAGCACTGCTTCCCTGTTTCCTCTACAGAAAACCATTCTGAACAAACATGTCTTAGATGAAGCAACATGGTAATCTTCAAATGCTATATCATTTCAATTTGACCATAAAAAAAATTTAAATAATCATTTAACAAAATTATAACTCCTAAAGTTATATAAACCGACCTCTGATACCAACTATATGGCCCCTTCCTTAAACCTTACTTAATATTGAGTTATTACATGATTACACATTGAGGATATTTTCAGGTTTATAGTTTTAGAGAATTAGATCATAAAACTTGCATTACATTCCACATTTAAAAAAAGTGGTTACATAAAAGATAGTATTCATTTTTCCCGTCAACAAAAACATATTTAAAATAAAACATAGATTCTTTCTTGACACTTCCTTGACACTATCATCATATCATGTACCCTTCCCTTGACCTGTGAAAAACATTTCAAAAACATGGTATGAGCATAAAAAGCTCAGTAAGGGATATAAAAATATGGAAAGGAAACATGAGTACATATATACATAAGAATGAAATCATACTTTACCCATAATGCATTAGCATGTTAACATACCTAATAAAATCATGAATAAATCATAGAAATCATAATACATAAAGGTAACTTGATGCATTCATAACATTCTTACATAGGGAGTAACCCTCTTGGTTACATTTGGAATACCAATCACAGTATATTCCCTAAATCTCTTCGGAGAAACATTAATGTTTACCTCCTTCGCATTACCCAATTCATTAGAGAACTATATCGGGCTCACCCACCCTTAGTTTATCAGGGAACCACCCGTCTTCATAACAATGCCCAAGAACCATAACATAATCGTATCACATAAAACATGCATAAATGAAACATAAAAGTTCCACATTTTAATCACAAGATATCAGTAAAACACATTGATATAAAAAAAATCATTATGAAAACCATTTTCAATACCAAAATAAAATAAAATTAAAACATGGAATTTATTTTTCATTTAAAAAAATTTATGGCTTGTAGAGGAATCCGAAACTCAAATAATGGTCACGACGGCAGAGAAGTCGTTGTCGCCGCATACGTACGACAAAGAAAAATTCCTTTTTTCATTTAGTAAATGCATCATATAAAAAGATTTCTTTTGAATAAATGTAAAAGTCAAAGGGTTTTATAAACCGTATAAGAGAAAGTTGTGTATAAAAAAATATGCCTCAATGAAAGGAGATTGACACGAAGTCCCATACCTCGGGTCTGACTTGACACGATAATTCTTTAATGTCCTGAATAATAAACTTGAGTTAATTTATACTTTCTTAAGAACCTTTTTCAAGTTCAATATTCCTTTATATCACTTATTACCATGCCATGAACACTATGTAATTATTTAAGTTAATAACGGTCGTTTTAACGATCATTGGTACTTGAGTAAAAATATGCTCTTTATAATTACAAGTTTTTCATGTATCCATTATATCCAGAGTTATACTAAGGATTTATATATCATATATATCATATATATCCAGTATATACATGCATTTATAATATTACATAACATTTAGAGGTAAGAAATGAAATGCACCGTTCATAGAGACGGTAAGTCGTACGTACGCATGAACGCTACTTTCATTTCTATTTCCTATTTTATGGAATGGAATCATAATGAAATAAAGGTATATTATAATTCCATTTTAATATCATATATAATATCATTGATTAAATCCTTTATACGTCGCGCATATGGCATTAACGAATCAAATCACTTTGAGGGGGCGGTAGTCCGCACTTCCTAAAATGAAGATATCGCTTTTACCCATAATGGAAACCATAAAGGTATTCCATAAATGAAAAATATAGAAGATTAAGTAAAACATAAACATATTATATATCATATATAAATATATTGTCATCTTAATGGCCACATTTGAAGGTGTTAAAAGAATATAGAACAATCATCATTTCGTGAGGAAAAAATTCGCCATCCACGGAAACAGTATGTTCTTTAACCATTAGATGTAGGTGTGTGTAAGTGTAGCCCAAATCCTTCTTATAACAACATCCTAGTATATGGAATATACTAGTGTTGTTACAAAAGAAATTAATAAAGAGAGTTTAGGGGGTTGGAGAAGCAAAATAAAACATAAGAACACAAGAGAAGACACTACCTTTAAATCAGGTAACTCTTTTTGATTTGAGCTCAAAGGCTTCCTTGGGAAGACTTCTGCCCAAAGTGAGGCTTCTTGGAGTAAGAGAGGTATGTGGATAGACAAAAGGGTCAGGGGTTGGCCGATCCAAAGTCTTTTGAAGTGTGGGTAAGGTGGTAGAGGTGGGGGCCTTTTATAAGAGGAGAGGAGGGGCACTCTTGGAAAGTTACAAAATGTTACTTTATTTTCAAATGAGTTCGGATTTTAAAGGTCCCACATTGATTTATTTTGAGGATAAGGTGATAAGGGTTCTAAATACACTCATCCAATAGGTATTTGACAGGTATAAGTCTTAGATTTTACATTATATTTTCATTTTATTTAAATCCTTTATTAATGAGGTAATCGTTGCATCATCATGATGTCATAAATAATTTAATTTATTTAATTTCTAAAATTTATGAAAAAAATACAATGATATATTAAAAATTTTTAGCTTTCAAATGAATCTTTATAGTCCAAAAGATAATTTATGTAGACAAAATAAAAAATGTTTTACTCAGGTGATACATACTTTGTTATATTTAACTTCCTTTAAAATAATATGAAGATAAAAAGTCACTTTCACACAAAAGTGATTCCATGGGGTCTCCAAGATTGGAACAAGGAATACCATGGTAGGCCATGAGACAACCAGTAGCATTAAAACACATTTTTGTGTCATTTTTTTATTATTATGATATTATTTTATTATCCTTAACTACCCGATTACTTATTAATCAAGATAATTAAAGATAATTATCGTCGTTACTATTCATAATGTCCAAAAACAAAAGAGTCTTGATTACATAATTTGTAACTTCTGATTCCAAATATGTAATCCATTTTACCAAATTCCAAACACAGAAATTTCAATAATTTATTTAAAAATAATTCCCGTTGTCAAAACAAATAGCGGGTTTTTTTGAAACAATATCTATGAAAAGTTTGGAATTTGTTTATGCCCAATTACATAGTGAAATTAATCCTAATGACCACCATTGGATTAAATGGTAAATATATATTCAGATTACACTTTAATACCAATTAAAAAGATAATCTAACCATATAATTAAATTAGTTGAAAAAGCAGTTTTGATGTAAAATGCAGTATTTTTCACTATTCATTAAAAAATGTACATTGTCAGAAAAATACCAAAAATTTATCCAATGTAAATTTAATTATCCCAATAATAAATAATATGTTTATTTTGACAAATATATATTATAAAATTGTCAAAATTTTTATTTAAAAATGGTTTTCCATCAAAAGGCAGTAAAAATCTTTTAAAAATATTAGTGTATTCCATTCTTAAGGTTGGATTTATTCTTATTTTAAGCCTATAAAACACTATCTAATTCATAAATAGACAAATATAAAAATATATATTATTCATTAATTACTTGGGATGTTTCACACTTAATCTAATGGAAATAAAAACCATGCCTATGCTTAAACTTATGGACATGAAAACCAGGTCCACACATGAAATTGTGAACACAAAATCAAATTCATGCATAAAATATTTAATCATGAGTTATCCATATTTACCTAATGAATTATAGGGATATATAGGACCAACACATCACATAATCCATACATTTTGTGTTCCATAATATCATTAATATTCATCATATCATAACCTGTGAAAAAGAAGCAAAAACATTTCATCATAGTATGACCCGTGGAAAGAAATAATTTTGATAACCATATTTTCATCATAATAATAAACCATATAGAGGAATAATAAGGATTATACCATTGAATTTTATCCCTAGTAAAACATTATAAACATTTAATGTTGTTGTCATTGATGAAAAAAATTCCATAAAAAGATCATTAATGTATTATTAAGGAAAATATCTTTTCCATTTTGAAATAAATTCTCTAAAATATAGAAATTTCCCAAATATTAAAGAATATATTTTCATTGAAAATAAAATTTTAAATTTTTAAAAGAATATTTAAATAATTTATCAGTCATGATGGAATTATATATTGTTCATGTCATACACATTATAATGAATATTCCTTTCACATTTTTAGTAAAAATTCAAAAGAGCCTTGTTCAAAAAATGACAACAACATTCCTTTTAATTTTTTTATAAAAACATAAACATGGGTAGAAATGTATTTAAATAATAATTGGATAATATGAAAAATTTCTTTAAAACATTTTTAGAAAACATGGACATGGAAGACAAAGTATTTTGAACTGAAGAGATAAATAATGTCGGTTTTCTTTAAAACATTATTTTGATCTCTTGATTACATAAAGTGAGGATAATGAAAAGAAATAAATTTAATTTCAATAAATAAATATATAATAATAAAATTAAAATGTTTATTCATATATATATAATAATATTTAATCATCATAAATTAATTTTAAACAACCTCAATAAATAATGAGGTTGTAACATAATACCCTTACCACATTGGTGTCTTTTGAATCACAAGATCCATGAAATAAAGAAAATTAGATGGTTATTTATATCCCATAATTTTAGGATAAGAATCATAAAATAAATTAATGTGATGTATTTACACCATTCAAAAGAAACAAGTAGTGAATATGGTATATGTCTCCCAAGAATAAAAGAGAGACTAGAAATCCCTTACCCGGGTCCAAATTCCTTCGTATGTGTTTGAACCTCCTATATAATAAATATATGTTTATTATAAATATATTAAATAAAATTAATATATATATAATACCATATTTGGTTTTATTATAAACTTTTATCATAAGTTTATTAATAATTCTTTGTTAAAATGACTGTTTTGGGTAATAAATGCTTTGTTTTTCATGTATGTTTTGGTTCGGTAATTTTGGGCCTTGTACTTTAATAATGGTTCCATAATATCCCGAATTTTAATTATGATATAAATATAATATATAATCCTTATATACATTTTTATATTCATCCATAATATTTAGAGATAGAAAAATAAATTACACCGTTCATGGAGATGGTAGGTTATATGTACACATGAACATTATTTACATTTTTTTAACAGATGGAAAAAATAAAGATAAATAATATTTCAAATTTATATAATAATATATAATAATACATATCATATTTAACCATTAAATATATACTTGTTACAATACATGTAATATATAAATTAAAATGGAGTAACATTGCTTCGTGGAGGCGGTAGTCCACATGCACGCATGAGAGACATTATCATTTTCCAAAAGATTGGAAGATAACAGGGTAGATGGGATGTTATAATTCCATAAGTATAATTATTTCATAAATATCATAAATATAAATTAAATCCATCATTATATCCATCCATTAGAGGTGGTGATGGACAATGAATTGCAATAGTTCACGAGGCGATATCCCACCTCACACATGATTGATGATTTTGTTTCCTATTTGATGAAAGATGAGATGGATATAGGTTATTACATAAAAAAATATCTTATCAGTATATTTTAGACACCAATTTTGTTATATTGTAATTATTAATGCATTATTGAATGTGGTAAGATAATAAGTGAAAAGAAATATCTCAGTGATGACAATTACCTTCTCTTAGAAAATCCTTCTTTTGGTCTCTTATTAAGGACCCTAGGGTTGGTATTTTGGGAAGAAAAATGGATCTATAATGTGGATAAGGAATTAGGGGAGATAGTTTGGTATATTTGGGTTCAGGAAAATGGCTTATGAGGTTTGAATAAGTGAGGGGAGGAGGTTTCCATTAATATTTCAAGAGAAGTGGAATTTTTGTAAATACTCAAAACAATTCAATAATGGCAAGTCACTCTCAACCCAAGTTCGTCAAAAATTGAAAAATAATGGATTGAATGAAAGATATGTCGGATCACCACCTATTGAAGAAAACACATCTTTTAAATATTTTCTCCCTTAACCACTATGTTTACTTACTTTTACCATTTTAGATTTCACCACGGTAACAAGTTTTTTTTTATTTTTGTACCTAGGTAATTTATCCTTTAATAATAAAAATAAATGATCATAATTAGATAATTTGGACCCAATTATTAAAAATATAAAATATAATTTATCAATTTATGTTTTATGTGTGTGAAAAATTAATTTTAACATAGGCGCATGAAATGCGCAAAACCCTATTTCATCCTTAATCACGATAATTAAAATTTTACTACTTTCACTAGTAATTATGCCCAAAAATTAAGTTTAATTTATTAAATAATATTAATTATTATGATTCCAAATATTTAATCTATTTTAACAAATTCAATTAATAGAAGTGTAAGTATTTAATTTAAAATTAGACCTGCAAGCATGATGAAAATACGGGTTTCCAAAGAAATGTTTTCTTAAGAATAAAAATTTTAGTTCAAATTTTCAATATAAAATTAATTTCAATGATATAAATTGGATTCATAATAATATAATTAATTTTTTTTTATTTTAAAATATTTTAAAAAAAATTAATTTTTTAAATTCTTTAAACGAAATGGCAGTTATCAATAAAAATCAGTATTTTTCACTATTCATTAAAAAATTATTCTTTTCAGAAATTTTTTAAAAAATAACTATAAGATAATATTAAAATTTTTATTAAAAAAACAATTTTATTTTTTAAAATAATGTTTCTAAATGTTTCTGAATTAATTTTTAAAAAGTGCACGATAGAACTATTTTGTTTTGAGAAATACTATTTTTATACATAAAATTGGATTTATTCTTATCCCATGCTTAGGAAAAAATATTTGATGAATAATAAAATATTTTATTGAATATAAAATATATAAATTTCATTAAAATAATTCAAAAATATTTATTAGTTTAATTTATCTTGATAAAAATTCATTACACACATAAAAACTATTTTTTTTCATAAAAATATTTCTTTTTCTTTTAAATAATTTTTCTTTTATTTTCAAATAAATTAATAACCAATGAATTTATTTTATTCATGTGTAAACCATATAATTATCATTATTTAGTTATTACTATTTATACATTCTAATTTAATTTCTAGTTTATAACTATATAATTAAACAATAATATTTTAATAGTATATAGTGGTTCATTTTAACTCGGTGTTGCATGTAACACATGCTATAGAAGAAATTAAATTTATTTTTAAAAATATATATTTCAAAAAATCTCAGAGTGTTACATTTCCCCATGTAATAAATTTCATTTTCATAATTTTAACTTGTACTTGGTAATCAAGGGTTTAACATTCGAAAATCCCTTTATGGAAAACCCACTTTATAAAAAGTGTTAATAAACTTCATATTGAAAAGAGAGAAAGGTATATACAATAGTCATCTGAATTAACACATAAATAGGTTTCTAGATAGGATAAAATTATTGGGAAGTGAAAATATGGAAATGGAAGAAAGGTAATATCCACAGGTCATTGATCATAATAAAGTGAATTATCATGAGAAAGTTAACAACCACAAAAACATGAACTAAGTAGGTGATAAAAAGGCAAAAAATTCATCAGGAATAAAGGTAATGAGACAAAATTTTCATCTCAAAATAATTTTCTTTTTGTTGAGAGATTTTATATTTTACTATCAAGATATAGAACACACGATAATATAATAACTTTATTTATTTACATTTTATAAGAACAATATCATCCTTTGGTAGTGATTTGGTCAATTTACACTTTATCTCTTACTCTAAGAAGTGAAGATGAATTTTTTATTCCTGAAGACCTAAAATTAACTTCTAAAGGATCATAAGATCTATAAAATAATGAAAATTCATTCCTTCTATCTCTAGTTATCATCAAATCCAAAATGGTTAGGACATGTTATCCAATGTGGATAAATATTCATTTGATAATATAATTCATTAATATTTAATGCCTCATCCAATGCTTAACTTAAACCACATTATAAATGGTTAAAATTAAGACCCCTCCAAAATTAAAAAATTTATGAATATGGTCACTAAATTTCCAAAATAAACTTAACATTAATCCCCCAAATATTATAATGCATCACATAATTTTTAAATACCAAATATATGAATACCTTGGTCATATATTATCCTAAAACATGGTAATAACTATAATTACCATAAAAACTCAATGAAAACATACATGATTTCTTATTTTTTTTAATAACCACATATTATTGAATATATTCCATAAATCCAAAAATGATGTAAACTCCATCAATAATAGAATAAACCATTTTTTATAAAATCATTAATCAGTTCAAAGGTCATCAATACTATCTAATTTACTTTATCTATATCAATCATCCCTTTATATTATCTAAACACCATTATCTCAACATCAGAAGCATATTTAGGATTTTATTTCCCTTAATCATGTGTTTTCTATAAAATATATCATTTTTATTAAATCTAATTTCCAGTTCATCAGTACCATTCAATATATTCTTGAAAATTCTTAATGAAAAACTTTTACAGAACAATCCTTACAAATTTCATGATTAATAATTATTTAATTCCAATACATAAACACTTAAATAAATCCACTTCATTATTATACCATTAATTAGGATTCATTATCTAATTTATTAATACTAGCTTCTTTTCATATGTAATTTATAGTCTCTTCATCATAAAAAAATTACTCATACAACCTTTTTCATCATCTTATTGAGATTTTCCCATAGGAAATCTATTTTCATAATCCCCATAATTTACACATTTAAAACATTCAATGATTAATTATGCCTTATGGAAAATATTATTTTTATCTATTTCGTTAGCTAAAATTTTCATTTTCCTCAGTAATTACTTAATCTATGCCCTTCCAATCCAATATAAAACATCTTCTCATTACTTTTATACATTCACTTGATTTATTATTCCCACATTATTGAAATATAATAAATGAAATCTTCTTTACTCCAGGGTCTCCACAACCCAATATCTCATTGAACTCTATCCTTACATTATTTGGTGAGTCTGAGAGTATTTTAAGGTAAAAATTATTAATAATATAATGTGATAACTGATTAGGAATTATCAAAATATCCTGCACTCCAATCATCATCCCATTTTGTTTCTCATCAAAAAATTTTATATAACATTAAATTTTAACCCAGTCCCTTTTGGTTCACACCATTGACTATAACCAAAAGGCATAGTGTGAGAAATAATATTCTTTATGTAAAAAATAATAATAATGAAAAATTATTAATAGGATATTTAAATAATTACAAATTATTTTCAACCTATGGCTCATTGGGTTTAACCTAAGTCATACATGATCATAATCTATTCAAATACATCATAATGGTTCATTAATAAAATGTGAATGAACCAAAGAATATCCCCATAGAGTGTCAAATCATGTGCAAAGAAAGTCTCATTTTCATGTAGTAGGTGATGACTGAGTCAATGTAAAATGTACCATTTTCAAAGTTAATACATCTTGTTAAAACTATTCAAGAGCCACATCCACCTATATTATCAATACATGGATTTTTACTAGGAAAATTACATAATCTATTCTTTACCAAAACATTAGGATATTTTCATATAGTTAAACATATATCCAGGGTTTTCAGCAATGTTTTATAACTCTAATATCTAAAGGTTGACTAAGCCTATCTTTGATACCAACTATAAATATATATGATTTCCATATATAGATATTAAATATTTTTTATTAATATTCAATACAGTTCATAAATATAGGGATGATAACCATAAATGTTTAGTGTATTTAGAGACTAGATACAAAATATTTTTATTACATGAAATATCTTAATCATCTCCAATAAATATCTTCCCATACAGTATACTTAATAGACCTACCCTAATTAAAACCTTTATTCATAACCTAGGGAAAAGAAACATAATAAAGGGTGAGCTAATATGCTAAGTAGGATAAAAAATGAATATATTAATGATCACATAGTAATAAAAAGAGAATAAAGTTATGTGAACATTATCTTGACATATGAAAACCATACCCTACATAAAAAATCATAATATTGATTCATGTAATAATGTTTGTCAGTTGATAAGAAATTAATCATAATATAATGAAAGAACATAATCCATGAGATAATAACATAGACATAAGAATGTGGTTAAACATAATCTTATAACATTGTGAACATGTATAAATTGAAACAGGTTCACTCATTAAGTTAAGGACATGAAGTCAGACCCTCACATAAACTTATGGACATGAAATAAATCTTCTCACATAATATTATAGAAATAAAATCAAATTATATGTATAAAATTATGAACATAAAATCCAAGACCATGCTTAATATTATAGATAGGAAAATGAGGACCGACCTTAATCTTATGGACAAGAAAACCTGGTCCATGCATGAAATTGTAAAGATGAAATCAGGTTCATGAATAACATATTTACTCAAGTGTTATCCATATTTACCCAATTAATTGGAGGTATATATAGGCCCCAACCATCATATAATAGAAACATTTTCATTCCAAAAGATCATGAAACCTTTATCATATTATAACCCATGAAAAGGAAATGGGTTTCATAAACATTTCATCATAGTATGACCCATGTAAATAAATGGATTTCATAATAATAATTTAATCATAATCATAAAAAGTATATAGAATGAATAAGGATGGTACCATTGGATCATATCCCTAAAAAAACATAATAATCAATAAATTTTGTTGTCATTTATGAATATAAATTCTATAAAAATATGATTAAATAATTCTCAAGGAAAATATCCTTTCCATTTTGAAATCACATCTATAAAATCTAATTTTTTTATAAATATTAGAGAAATTTTTTTTATTTGAAAATATCCTTGGAAAATTGTAAAGGAACCTTGAAATCATTGAGTTGTCAATATTATGGGAAATACCATTTATGTAATACATGTTAAAATGAAGATTCCTTTCACATTTCTAGTAAAAAGTCAAAAGGAACTTATTCAGAAAATGAAAAGAATATTCCTTTTAAACGAGTTAAAAAAAATAAAACATGATTAAAAATGAATTTAAATAGTAATTGGATAATATTAAAAACCTCATTTGAAACATTTTTAGAAAATATGGACATGGAAGAAAATGAATTTTTAACTGAATAGAAAAATAAAGTCGGTTTTCAATAACTAAATTATTTTGATATCTTGAGTACATAAAGAGATAAAAATTAAAGTTAAAATTTTAATTTCAATAAATAACTTGAGGATAATTAATTTCATTAGTTTATTGAGACATATATAATAATACTTCATCATAATAACTTAATCATAAAAAACCACAATAATCAATGAGGTTGAAACATAATACCCTCAACACTTCGGTATCTTTTGAATTTTAAGCTCCATGAAAGAAATAAAATTATATGGATATGTATATCCCATTATTTCATGATAATAACTGTAAAATATATTCATTATAATTATATACACCACAAAAAAATAAACATGTGGTGAATATGGCATATATCTCCCACAAACAATAGGGAGACTATAATCCCTTACCTTTGGTCCAACATCCTTCATACACATTCAAAGATCATGTATAATAAATATAGGTTTTTTATATATATTTTATAAAATAATAATAATATATATAATACCATGTATGATTTTATTATTTCCTTTTATCACCATTTTATTAACAATTCTTTGTTTAAATAACTTTTCATGTAATAATTTTTTTGTTTTTCATGTATGTTTTAATTCGAAAATTTTGGTATTTGAAATTTGATCGTGGTTCCATAATTTATATATTTTTAATCATCATATAAATATAATATATAATAAATATATATATTTAGATTCATCTATTAAATTTAGAGATATATTAATGAATTACACGATTCATAGAGACTGTAGACCGTACGTAGGTATAAACATTATTTCCATTTTTTAATGGAAAGAATGAAAGAAATGTAAATATTATTTAACCTTTAAAAAATAATTATAATGTCATATATATTATATTTAACCATTAAATATATCCTTATTACCATACATGTAAAATTTCAATGAAAATCAAGTCACATCGCTTCGTGGAGGTGGTAGTTTACATGTACGCATGAGCGACATTATCATTTTAAAAAAGATTGGAAGGTAAGATGATAGATGTGATATTATAATTCCATAAGTATACTTATTCCATAAATATCATTTACATTAATTAAATACATAATTATATCAATCCCTAAACGGTTTTGATGGAAAAATAATTACATCGGTTCACAAGGTGATAGTCCACTGTACACATGATCGAAGGGTTTGTTTCCCATTTGATAGAAGAGGAGACTGATATAGGTTATTCCATAAAATAATAGAATATCGGTATTGTAAAGACCCATAAATTTCAAGGAAATTTTTTTTCTTAATTTTCTTTGGAATTTTACAAGAACGCAGTTTCTGACGGCACCTGATTCTGAGGCCCGGTGCGCCCGGAATCATTTACCGAAGTTTGGCACGGGTACGTTCAATGAACGAAGGAGTGGATTTTTCTAACTTTTGAACCGGTACTCAGAATCAAATTACGAGGGCACGGATGGAATCACAACGCCGATTTATGCTTAGAAATGCCTCTTCCGGAGTTGCGTTTGCTCGGGTGTGGTTCTTAAATTTTTGAGGTTAAGTTAAGAAATAAAATAAAGTAGTACGACAACTTTATTTTTATTTCACTTAAAGCCACTTAAAAGCCACTTAAAGCTGCTTAAGCTGAGTTGAAGCGGATAGGGTGCAATTCAAAATATCATACCCTCTTGGTAGGATATTTGTGAGGTGGGGCCCGCACGAGCCCCACCATTTCTTTTTCCCTAAGTAACGCACCCTCGAAAACCCCTATTAAATGAAAGTCAACTGATGCGTTTTCTAACCTCTTAAATGCTCCTATTAATTGGGCGGTTTATTCGTTGAATTTAATTCTATGAATTAATGGGTCGTTACTTAGTTTGTTTTTCTTTTTTTTGGCATGTTAATAAAATAAGACCAACACTTGTCTTCTTGAGGATTGATCGTTGAGAGGATTTGACAGAAACCTTAAGTCCTTCATCCTCCTTTGCTAAGAACGCAAAGAACGTGAAGAACGCGAAGAATGCCAGCCTCCGACGAAGGGCGATGAAGAACGCCAGACCCCCGGAGATCGACGCGATACGACGCCGACGCTTCTTCCGTGACGATCCATCCCCGCGACAATCTTCGATCGACATCTTGAGGTAGGGGATTGCGGTCTTTTTATTTATTTGTGGTTTATAACATAAACATGGATTTAATTGTTATAATAAAATCCATGTGTTTTCTTTAAACTTCGATGATCGACGACGCGATGCCCTTTCGCGACGACGCGACGCCCTTCGGCGACGCGACGATCCTTTTTTTCCACGACGGTCAATTCCGCGAAGAACTCGTCCGAAAACTACGACGAGGTAGGGGTCATTTTAAAAATGATAATACCCATGTTTGTTTTCCTCCAAGGCAAGAATGCGGACCAACCAAATTAACAGGTTGGTCCACGGATTATTTTTGTGGGTCGAGGTTTATTAATTGCTGGGAATTATGGTGTTGTTTCAAACTGCTAACGCGGTGGGTGCGGACCAACGAACAAGTCCGAACCCACCGCCCTTTTGTTCTTGGGGTGCGGAACGACGGACGATGACAAAATCGGCCGTAGAGACGATTTGTTGATTCCACAGTGAAGAACGGGACCCGGGATGAGCTACGGCGCAGACGGAAATGGAATCGGACCACCTGAGCAACTCCGGTGGCCCGCGGACTCTACCGGTGGCGGTCGACAGACCCACGACCGCGCGGGTCCGGCGAGACACGGGACGCGGCCCTGCCGTGTCTGCTGACCAAGGGCGGCCCCACGCGAGGCCGCGACGTTCTCACGCGGGGGCAGCGCGCCCCCGCCCCCGGATTTCCCTCGCTCGGCCGAGCCGAGCCGAGCCGAGCCGACCCGTCGGTTCGGGCCGGGTCGCGCCCAGGCCGGGACGGACCCGGACCCGGGTCGGGTCGACCTGGTTCGGGCGACCCTGGGGGGGGGGGGGGGGGTCAGTCCGGGCCCAGACCCCCCGTTTCCGGACCTTTTCGGTCTTTTGCTCATAACATGAGCTACGGGCCTCCGAACGAAGCGCTGTCAGCGGAAATGTGATCCTTGGACCGAGAAGGTCGTTTTGGTATATCACACTCAAGGTTTCGGAATAATTTGGATTCGTCCGGGTTGGTTCGTACACGAAACCAACCGGGCCCTCGGAGCGGAAACACTCATATCTTGAGCTTCGGACGTCTGTTTGACGTGCCATCGACTTTGTTGAATTCCTCTAAGTGAGACGGATCTTTTGGCTTACTCCGCCCGAGGATTGGACGCAGGTGGAGTATGGTCGGGTTGATTTTTTCCTTAAAAACCAACCGGGACCCTAGGACGAAAAGGCCAATAACTCTCACACCAGGCGTCTGATTGACACACCATCTGCGATGTTGAGTTCCTGTTGACGATACGGAACTCTTGGATACATCAACTCTGGACTATGTGTCAGTTGATGTATCAGCCTCTCGGCTCGTGGAGCAGACCCTCCCAAATGAGCTTGATGTGTGCGGGAACCCTAGAGCTAGCTACGACTACTACTGTGACGACGACGACTGTGCAGAGATCCTCAGTGGATTCGACGGCGATGACTATAGAACTCAGCAATCCTTTGTGGGTCAGTGCTACCGATCCTGTGTGGTTCCGATCCTGTGTGGTTCAGCGCTCAGCGGTCCTGTGTGGGCCAGCACCTACAGATCCTGTGTGGGTCCGATCTTGTGTGGGTCATTGCGGGGGTTAGTTACCTATCGATCCTTTGTGGGTCAGATCCTTTGTGGGTCATTGTGGGGGTTAGTACGTATCGATCCTTTGTGGGTCCAACGACTTAGATGGATCAGTGATCATCTCTATCATCATTCGAAGAAGTATACCTATGTGAGCTGAAACCCTGTTTTCTTTCCTTTGTGGATTGTGCTTTGTGGATTCTGGGAGACCTTCGGGGGTCTCGGGGTCCCTACTAAGTAGCTTATACTCACCCCTGCACGGGCTATGCCCGCACTACATTGTGTTGGTTGTAGATGACGGACAACGCTGACCGTGGTTGAGGCTTGTGGAGCAGGATGGTACTTGGAGGTAGACCACTGGGCGGGACGTGCTCGGAGCAGACGGCTGGACCCGAGGAGCAGTGGAGGCTATCAGTACCCACCCTTCAGGTGGGACTTCCAGTGGACGGCTCGACAATGCGGCTTTACCTTTCAGTTGCTGTTTTCCCTTTCGAGTTGTACTTTACTTTCAGTTTGGGTTTGTATTCTGGCCCACTTACTTTCCACACTTACTGTTGTACCAGTTTTTACTTAGTGTTTACTTCCGCCTATTTGCTCTATGGTGTTTGTGGTTTACTTTACAAAGGCAATGCCTTCCCTTTTTACTGGGATTTACGCCTTGGTGCTAGTCTCCATCCCCTAGCCTATGGAAGGCGGGCTTGGGGTAGTCACGACACAGGCCCCGAGGACGGGTCGTGACAGGTATATTTTATATACTTGTGTTATTATATTTTAATTATTAATGAATAATTTAATTTCGTAAGATAATAAGTGAAAATAAAGTGCTTGGTGAAGAAATTTACCCTCGTTTAGAAAAACCTAATTTGGATCCTTTATTGACGACCCTAGAGTAGGTATTTTGGGAAGAAAAAAATATCTAGAACGTTGATAAGGATTTTAGGGAGATATTTTTGTAGGTATTGGTTCATAAAAAATTATTACGATGTGTGATTAAGTGAGGGGAGAAGGTCCCCTTTTATAATTGAGGAGTAGTGGCATTTTTGTTAATATAAAAAACTATTCAATAATGGGAAGTCTTTCTCAACCCATGGTCCTAAAAAATTTATAAATAATTAAGTGGAGGGAATATAAGTACAATTTATATATCCAACTAAAAAACACATGTTTTAAACATTTTGTTCCTTAACCTCTATGTTTACTTACTTTTACCATTTTAGTTTTCACCACAATAACTCATTATATGTTTATTTATTTACCTTAGAAATTTATCCTTTAAGAATAAAATTAAATGAGACTAATTAGATAATTTGTACATAATTAATTTAAATATGAAATTAAATTTATCAAATAATAATCCTATATGTGTGAAAATTTAATTTTAACACAGACGCATGTAACTCACAAAACCCTGTTCGATCCATAACTGTAGTATTTTATTTTTTTACCGTTTTCATCGTTAATTAAGAACAAAAATTAAATTGAACTTATTAAATAATATTAATTATGTTGATTAGAAATATTTAATAAATTTAAACAAATTCAATTGAAATAATTGGTAGTATTTAATTTAAAAGAAAACCTTCAAGAGTGATGAAAATGCGGTTTTCCAAAAAAGAATCTCAAGTATAAAAATTCCGTATAAAATTTTCAATATAAAATTTATTACAATGATATAAATTGGATTAATAATACTATAATTAAACTAATTTTACTTTAAAAACAATTTTTAAAAATTTATGTTTTTAAATTCTTTAAATGAAAATGTAGTTTTCAATAAAAACAGTATTTTTTACTATTCATCGAAAAATTCATCTTATCAGAAAATGCTCAAAAGTTCACTTTAAGATAATTTTGACATGTTTATTTCAAAAAATAATTTTAATTTTTCAAATAAGTTTTCTAAAATTGGATAAATTAATTTAATATAAGTGTACGACAAAACCAATTTTTAGAAAATATAGTTTTTAAGCATAAAAATGGATTTATTCTTATCCCTTTAAAAAATATTAGATGAATGATAAAACATTTGATTGAATATATAATATAAAAATTCAATAAAATTAATTATTAATTTAATTTATCAAGATAAAAACACATTTTGTACATAAAAACTATTTTTTAAAAAAACATTTCTTTTACTTTTAAATGATTTTTATATTCTTTTCTAATCAATTAATAACCAATAAATTTATTTTATTCATTTATAAACCATATAATTTTCTCAATTTACTTATTTATATTATTACTCACCAATTTAATGGCTAGGTTCTTACTATCACATTAATTAATAATATTTTAATAGTATATAGTAGTTCGTTTTAACTCAGTCTTGCATATAATGTATGATATTGAAGAAATTATGTTTTTGTTGAAAATAATATTTCATAAAATCCTAGGGTGTTACAATTAATATTTAAGAGGATAAAAAACAAAAAAATAAATCAAACAACTTTCCAACTACAACAAACCAACCCAACCATGATCATTCCAATTATAACATGATTAGATTGTAGAAAATGTATAATCATGCATAAACAGTAAATAAAAATTGAATCACCATGAATTTTGGGTTTCAAAATTTTCATTTTTGTAACTATATTTAATTTATTTTCATATTATCATTGTGATGAGTTAATTCAAAAATAAAAGTAAATAAGAAATCATATCAATAATTTTCTGTTAATGAGAATCAATATATAACAAATAATATGAAACATCATAAGGCTCATGTGAAAATATTTCCCATTAAAAAGTCCTCATACTGAATTTATTACTATCATTTATTCTATTATTCATTAAGATAATTTTCCATCAATTTTATCCATCCTCATAAGTAGAGAACCCTCATGATTTCATAACCAAAACATGTAGCAAAATAATATAAAAAGATATTTGGAAGGAGTCCCAGAAATCCTGTCAATAATATTATTCTATAAGATAAAATAAGAGTATATAAATCCATTACCTCAATTAATTAGAATCATATACCCAAAAAACTCACAATACTCTAACCTATAAAACATCATACAACATAAAATCATTCATCCACTTCCCATCATGATAAATCATAACTGCTATTACATCCTCTTGAAACAAAGAACTAGGAATAAAGGAAGAAAGGAGAATAAAAGAGAACCTCATATCAAGGAAAATTAAACCTTAAAAATCTAAAGCTTATTGATCACCCTCAATCCTCTATAATCAACAATAAGAGAACCCATGATTGTATATGGTTCAGGGAAGATCAAAGAAATATAATGGAATCTAATAGGACACTTGATTTTATAATAAAATTGGAAAACATAAAAATCATGGAAACAATTCTAGGCACAACATCATAATGGCGTTGAGTCAAATGAATCTCAAAAAATCATGTTGTGATATTTATTATCTTCCCTCAATCCATTCATTCAAAATAGACTTATCTATATGAATTAAAGGAATGCCATGAAGCACCCAATGTGGTCATGCTGTAATAAAATATTTGAGAAATCCTTATACACAATGATCTCAGGATTCATGCCATGAAACTTTGGTTCTAGTTCTATATTATTGAAAGAGGGTAGTGGTAATCAGTTTAATCTTATATATCAATATTTTTAACTTACTTGACCTTATACATTCCTTTATGTCATAGTATGACTCTTACATATCACTTTATAATAAAAATGAGACTCTCAAACTTGGCTCATGACCTTTATGAATCAATATTTTTACTAATGTGACAATGTAAACTCTCTTACATATTATAGAATCTAGGGGTGTAACCCTTACACATTGTGTAGCATAGACCAATAATATTTTGTAACATCCCAGAAAAATCCAAGCATAAATTTCTTATTTTTATAATTATTTTTCATAAATATGTATTTAATATTATTGTGTAGTAATATGTTTCCTTAAAATTGGTAAAATATTAATTTGATATTAAAATTAACAAAGTAACATATATTAAAAAAAATTAAAATTTTTCTTTTAATTATCAAGAAATATAATATTTTACATATATATAAAAAATGGTAAGTGAATATATAAAATATATATATTTACACATTTAATAAAAAATTAAATTTATAGTTAATATTTTTAAGTGATTATAAGTATATAAGATTATATAAATATACATATATAGAAAATATGCTAATATTTATATATGGTAAACTGAAATAATAACCATATATATATATATACATATATGTAATTTATAATAAAATTTAAGGTTATGCCTAATTAAAAAAATTTATAAAATTGTATTTAATATATATATATATATACAGAATATATATATATATATACATACTTATATTTGGTATATAAATATACACAAACATATTTAAGAAACTAATTTTATAAAAATAATATATACACACACACACACACATGGCACATGAAAATTATTTTCAAGAAGTTGATTTTAAATAATAATAATAATAAAATGAATATATTTTGTATGTGGTACAATGATTTAGTGTTTAATATATATATATATATATATATATATATATATTGGGACATAAGTGTGTGTGAGGTGTGTTGAGAAAGAAACAAAAAGAAGAAGAAGAAAAAACAATATATATGCTAAAATAGATATGTTATATATATGTTATTCCTCAAGAGTTAAGGAATTAAAAAAACTAAATAAATAAATAATTGAATAAAAATGAAGTTTCAATTTTTTTAGTGTTTAAGAATCCTAAAAAAATATGTATATATAAATGTTTTACATATATATAAACATTTAAAAATATATACACATTATATGTATGTTTAAATATATATTATCAATCTATTTATATATATATGTGTGTTATATATATAAGTTAAAATTTATATGTGTGTTATATATATATATATGTGTTAGACTATATATCGGTTCATATAAATATATATATATATATGTGTGTGTGTGTGTACATATGTGTATATATATATTCATGTAGGAATGAAGTTAATAAATATATATATATATATATATATATATATATATATATATAAATATGTGTTGCATGTGGCGTGTAAGTGAAGGAATGAAGAGAGAGAGAGAGAAACATAATTAAAGTAGGGTGTGTGATATAAGAGTAAAAAAACAACAAAAAACAAAGAAAACAAAAAATGATATATATATATAAACACACAAATGTTGATATATATATATATATATCTACATATGTTAAAACTCATATGTTATAAATATATAAGTTATAAAAGTTATGTTAAAATCCAATTATCTTAAATATTTTATATATATATGCTACATATATATATATATATGCATTATAATATATATATATATGGGTATAAATAAACAAATATATATACATATATAAAAATATATACTTAACAATTAAGTAAAGTAATAAAATAAGAATAATAATATATATGTGTGATGTGTGTGGTGTGTAAGGTAAGGAATAGAGAAAAAAATAAAGTGATGTGTGTGATTTGAAAGAATAAGAAAAAAACAAAAAAATCCGTATATATATTATATATATAAAAGAATATATACATAGAAAGTGATGCTGTATATATATATATTATAATTTATATGTTATAATTATATATAAGTTTATATTAAAATATAATTTTCATAAATATCTATTATATATATATATTATGTATATATATACACTTGAAAAATAATGTTCCTTAAGGGTAAGGAATAAAAAAATAAAAATAAAATAAAATAAAATAATAATAAGGTCAAAATATCATTTTTTTCTTATTGGGTAAGAAAAAAATAGGACAAAAAACCCTCTATTTTGATTTATTTCTAAATAGTGTTTAATAATAAATAAATAAATAAATGATTTAAAAACTTTTGGGACATATATATACGAGTTATTCCCTCAGGTTCTGCATCGAATGACTCGCTGTCAGACTCCCTGAAAAAAATATGTGAGTTGCTCTAATTTTGGAGATAGTTCGAGTGTGAGTTTATTCTTTGAGGAAGGAAGTTCATCTTGGTTTCAAATTGACGAGATATTTGGTTAGTATTTTAAGGTAAGAGATTTTTTATTTTCAAAATTTTATATCTTATGTATCATTTTCAAAACACCTTTTTATGGAAGGTGATTTGTTTTAAAATCATTTAAATTCATGGTTTTCCAAAACCCATTCAATGTAAGGGAGTTATTTAAAATTTTTTTTTTATCAAAATCTATTATTTTATAAAAATAAATTTTATTATTTTCAAAATCATATTTTGAAACTATATGTATAAATGTTTTTATGTAATAATATTATTTCAAAAATTTTAAAGGTGTTTTGAAATATTAGAGTGATAATTTTACATGCGGAATGTCATATAAAAATTATGGCTGTTTTATATATGTATAATTATGGATACTCAATATATTTATTCATGAAATTTTATGCATATAAATATAAGCATGTGCATAATAATTATTATTATGTTATATGAATTATTTTCAACGTATTTTTCATAAATTGTGGATTTCTCCAATTTTTTGTAAAAAATGTTTTTTTTCTATAAGAATTTTTTAGAAAAATTATATTTTTTCTAAAAATATTTTTTGTTTAATATAATTTGTATAGTTTTCAAAATTATGTTTTTATTTTTAATTAAATGAGAAAAATAACCCTAAAAAAATGTTTTTATAAAAACTCCACACTTGGGTATCAAATGAGATTATGAGGAATAGAGAAAAACCATGACCTTAAGTGGAAATTATCCAAAAGTGATATAGAAATTGGCCATATGAATTTATTAATAGTTTTTGAGTATTGTTTTCTTTCCATAAAAAGTTAATTTTTTTCCAGAAAGGAAGGTTTTTAAAACTTAAAGGGGAAATCCAAGTATTTTAAAAGTTTATTATATTCTGGGAAAGTGTTTTCAAAATATTTTTTTCAAATAAATAAGTATCTATAAAGGTTATTTTTTTTAAATGTGTTTAAAATATATATTTTTATTTTCAAATGATTTTTTAAAGTGTTTTTCTAAGCGAAATTTTGAAAACCCTAGTGTATATTTAATTATATCAAATATTTTGATATAAAGGAAAAGTGTTTTCAAAATAATGTTTTTAAAGTAGTAAGTATTTTCAAATGTTTTTGAAAAGTATTTTCTATATATTTTTAAAAACTTGAAAATTATATTTTTGAAAACTATTTAAATTTTTTTATAATTGATATAAAAAGACAAATGTTTTTAAAAGAGTTTTTAAATAGTATTTACAAAAAAATCAATGGTATTAAAAGCCCTTACTGAGCATTTTTAGACTCACCATATGTTTTAAATTTTTTTTCATGATCATTAGAGGTTTTAAGGAAGTTTAGTTTTGTTAAAGAACTAGTGAAAGAGAAATAAAATAATTATTTATTTATTTTTTAAATTCTTATATGTTCTAATAGTTTGTCCTTTTCCTCCAAAACCTTGATCGGAAAAGATATTCTTCTATGTAAAGGACTGTATATGGATTTGAAAATGATCTTTATTTTTATTACTCTTAAAATGGTTTTCCGTATGAAGGCATGTCTCTTTATTTTACCTCATCTGTTATATTGTTATCTTTTTCTTTTATCTGTTAATAAATGTTCAGGATCTTTGCTTTTGGATAGACTTTTTTCATAAGTGCGGGTCTCGGGTCTCTAGAATTGGTATCAAAGGAATTATTTAGATACATTTTGAGATTAGGCGTTTTCATTTTTGGATAAGAAATAATTTTTTTGAGGTTTTATGTAATTAAATTTTAAACGAGTCTTAAAAATAATTTTTTTAGTGATTCTAGGTTTCCAAATTTTGAAAATTAAAATTAAGAATTTTCCTTAGGTATGACGAAAAAATTTTGAGGGTGAAATTCATTTTAAGGGGGAATATGATGTAAAATTATAGAAAATTCTAAGTGTAGTTTTATTTTTTTTAATAATGATTTTTTATAAATAAGTATTTAATATTATTCTATAGAAATATGTTAACTTAAAATTGGCAAAATATTATTTTGATATTAAAATTTACAATGTAACATATATTAAAAAAAATTAAAATTAAAATTTTAATTCTCAAGCAATATTTTATTTTACTTTTTTATAATTTTTTAAAGAGTATATAATATATATATAGACACACACACACACACAAATATATATATATATATCAATTTAATAAAAATGTTAAATTTATTGTTTTTATTTTTATGTGCTTGTAAATATATAAGAATTTATAAATATACATATATAGAAAATATGATAATATTTATATGTGATAAACCGAAATAATAACCATGAACACACACACATATATATTTATATATATTCATATGTGTAATTAATAATAAAATTTAAGGTTATGTTTATATATAAAAAAGTTATAAAATTGTACTTAATATATATATAGACATATATGTGCGGAGAATATATATATATATACACACCAAATATATATGTATATATATACTTATATTTGGTATATATATATATATACACAAGCATATTTATGAGGTTAATTGTATAAAAATAATATATATATATACATATATATACATGACACATGAGAATTATTTTTAAGAAGTTTATTGTCTAAAAATATATATAATTAAAATTAATATATTATATATGAGAAAAATGATTGAGTGTTTAAATATATATATACACACACACGATAAATAAGTTTGTACGTGAGGTGCATTGAGCAAGGAAAAACAGTAAAAAATATATATGCTAAAATAGACAAGTTATATATATGTTATTCCTTCAGAGTAAAGGAATTAAAAAGTAAATAAATAAATAAATATTTGAATAAAAACAAAGTGTCAATTTGATTAGTGGTTAAGGAACCCAAAAAATATGTATATATAAATGTTTTATATATATATGAACATTTAAAAATATACACACATTATATATATGTTAAAATATAGGTTATCTATATATTAATATATATATGTTATATATATATATAAGTTAATATATATATAAGTTAATATATATATATATGTTATATATATATATATGTTATATATATATATGTTATATATATATATGTTAGAATATATATAGGTGTATATAAACAAATAAACAAATATATGTATATATATATATTCATGTGTGAGATGAGAGTTAGAAGAACAACAAAAAACAAAGAAAAAAAAATGTTATATATATACAAATGTTTACATACATACATACATACATATATATATATATGTATATCTTTGTGTGTGTGTGTTAAACTTCATATTTTATAATTTATATGTTATAAATATATAAGTTATAAAAGTAATGTCAGAATATAATCGTCTAAAATATATGTTATATATATGCATTATAATAAATATACAGAGGTGTATATAAATATAAATAAATATATAAATACATAGTAATTAAGTAATGTAATAAAATTATAATAATAATAATATGTGTGTGTGTGATGAGTGTGGTGTGTATAGGAAGGAAGAGAGAAAAAAATTGATGTGTGTGACGTGAAAGAAGAAGAAAAAAACAAAAACAAAAAAAACATGATATATATATAACTGAATATACATATAAAATTATGGTATATATATGTTAAAATTTATTTTATAAATATATATAAGTTGTAAATGTTATATTAAAATATAATTGTCATAAATATGTGTTATATATATATATATTAAATTTGTTATATAAATATATATGAACTTGAAAAACAAAGTTTCATAAGGGTTAAGGAATAAAAAAAAGAAACTAATAATAAGATCAAAATATCATTTTTTCTTCTTGGGAAAAAAATAGAAAAAAGCAACCAAAATTTTGGAGTCTTTCTAAATAGTGTTTAATAATAAATAAATAAATAAATAAATTATTTATTAAACTTTTGGGACTTATAAATAGAAGTAATTTCCTTAGGTTCTCCACCCAATTACTTGTTTCTAGACTCCCTAAAAAAATGCGAGTTTCTCTAGTTGAAGAGATAGTACAATGTGGAGTTTAGTCTCTGAGGAAGGAGGTTCAGCTTGGTATCAAATAAGTGAGATGTTAGGTTGGTAGTTTAAGGTAAGAGATATTTTATTTTCAAAATCTTATATCTTATGTATTATTTTCAAAACACCCTTTTTGTAAGGGTTATTTGTTTTAAAATCACTTAAATTCTAGGTTTTCCAAAACCGCTTCCATGCACGGGAGTTATTTTAAAATAATTCTATTTTTCAAAAGATCTTATTTCATAAAAATGAATTTTATTATTTCAAAATCATATTTTGACGCAATATGTATAAATGTTTTCATGTAAGAAGATTATTTCAAAAAATTTAAATTTGTTTTGAAATATTAAAGATATCATTTTATGTGAAAAAATTCATTTAAAAATAATGGTTGTTGAACATATGTATAGTTATGACAATACACTACATTTATTCATGAAATTTCATGCATATAAATACCAACATGTTCATAAGAATAATTATTCCATTATATGCATTATTTTAAAAGTATTATTCATAAATTATGGATTTCTCCAAAAAAAAATAAAATGTGTTTTCTAAAAGATTATTTTAGAAAAATTATATTTGGTGTAAAATTATTTTACATTAAATATAATTAATATAGTTTCCAAAATGATGTTTTTAGTGGGAACAAAATGAGAAAATAAACCCTAATAAAAAATGTTTTTATAAAAGCTAGGCACTTAGGTATCAAACAAGATAATGAAGAATGAGGAGTTAACCCACGACCTAAAGCGGAAATTGTTCAAAGGTGATACAACAAATTAACACATAGATTTCATAAGTGTTTCCAAATATCATTATGTTTCCAAAAAAGTTATTATTTTCAAGAGATAAAGGTATTTAAAACATAAAGGAGAAATCTAGGTATTTTCAATTGTTATTATATTTTAGAAAAGTTTTTTTAAAATAATGTTTCCAAAGCAATAAGAATTTTGAAAGGTTATTATATTTTTGAAAATGTTTTCAAAAAAATATGTATTTTCAAATGATTTTTAAAAGTATCTTCCTAACCTATTTTTTGAAAACCTTAGTGTATATTTTATTATATCAAATGTTTTGATATAAATGAAAAGTGTTTTCAAAATAATGTTTTCAAATTAGTAAGTATTTTCAATTTTTTTTGAAAAGTATTTTTTATATAATTTTAAAACTCTATAAATTATATTATTGAAAAGTATTTATAAAATGTTTATAATTGATATAAAAAGAAAAATGTTTTCAAAAGATTTTTTAAATAGTATTTACAAAAGGTTTTTCACTGGTTTTTAAGACCCATTACCGGGAAATTTTATGCTCACCTTATATTTTTAAAATGTTTTTACATGATCAATAGAGGTTTCAAAGGAGTTTAGTTTCATTAAGGAGTTAGCGCGAGTGTAATAAAATAGTTATTTATTTAATTGTTTAATCTCTCATATGTTGTAATAGTTTTTTCTTTCCCTCCAAAACCTAGATAAAAAATATCTTCATTTTTATAGAGGACTATATATTTTTTAGTTATTATTTTTTTTAAAAAATATTTAGTATGTTTTTTGTACTGGATCCAGAAGTGTATGTCTTGGGTTTCTACACTTGGTATCAAAGGAATGGTTTAGATAAACTTGGAAATTAGACAGTTTCATTTGAGGATAAGAAATAAAAACTTCTTTGATGTTTTAGGTAATTAAATTTTAGGAAACTCTTAAGAATATAAAATTTTAGTGATTCTAGTTTTTCAAATTCTAAAAATTAAAATTTTAAATTTTCCTTATGTATTATGAAAGAATTTTCAGGGATAAATTTATTTTAAGATGGGTAGAGGGTAACATCATAGAAAATTCTAAACACAATTTTATTTTTTTAATAAGTATTTTTAGTAAATAAATATTTAATATTATTGTGTTGAAATATGCTACCTTAAAATTAATAAAATATTAATTTGTTATTAAAATTAACAATATAACATGTGTTAAAAAAATTTAAAATATTCATTTTTATTCTAAAACAACACTAAATTTTACTTATATATAAAAAAATATATGATTATAATATATATATATATATCCATTTAATAAAAATGTCAAATTAATGGTTAGTATTTTTTAAGTGCTTGTAAGTATATAAGAATATATAAATATACATATATAGAAAATATGCTAATATTTATATGTGATAAACTGAAATAATAACCATGTAAATATATATACACACACACATCAGTATATATATATATATACATATGTGTAATTGATAATAAAACTTAAGGTTATGTTTATATAATTTTTTTTATAAAATTGTATTATATATATATATATATACATATATATATATGCACAGAATATATATGTATATATATATACACACACTTATATTTGGTATATATATACACACAAATATATTTATGAAGTTAATTATAAAAAAATAATTTATATATAAATATATACATGTATGTATGTATGTATATAAATATATGCATGGCACATGAGAATTATTTTTAAGAATTTTATTTTATAAAAAAATATAATAAAATGATTAAATTTTATGTGTGACCCAATTATTAAGTGTTTAAATATTTGTATATTTATATAAATGGGAAATAAGTGTGGGTGAAACGCATTGAGCAAAGAACAAAAAAATAAAAAACAATATAAGATAAAATAGACATGTTATATATACGTTATTCCTTATGAGTAAATGGATTAAAAAATAAATAAATAAATTATTGAATAAAAACAATATTTTAGTTTTCTTAGTGGTTAAGGAACCCAAAAAAATATGTTTATATAAATGTTTTTCATATATATAAACATTTAAAAATATATACACATTATATAAATGTTAAAATATATGTTATCTATATGTCGATATATATATATATTATATATAAGTTAATATATATATATATATGTGTGTGTGTGTGGGGAGAACGAAGCCAGCCAGAGCGCTGCTTTCACAGAGATTCCAGTAAAGAATTTCTGTATCTCATGGTTAAAGGTTTTTATTATGAGAATAAACGGCTAGAAGGAAGGGTATGATATTACGAGAACAAAGCCAATCATATTTGTCTTAGAAAGTATCGTCAAATTCCAGAAGCCAGATTCGCTTTTGAGAATGAACCCGAAGTAATCGAGTTAGGGCAGAAAGCCCAGGAAACTCGTAATAATCTTGAAGGATTAAAGGCAGAAATTAGGCATACAAAGTCTCAACTTCGACAGGCCAAGTGGTTAGTTGAAAACCTAGAAATAACTCTAGGAGATCCAGAAGGAGAAGTATTTTTCTTTGAACAGTAAAATATGGCCAGATGAGGATATGGTGTCAGACCAAATATCCAAGATATTTGGAAGAGGATTGAAGGGAGAGCTTCAGGAGAAGCTTCTAATCATCCTGGTGCCACTGTATCTGATACAAGTCCACACCGAGATACTGAGAGAGCAAGTTTATCAGGACGATATACTGCAGAAGATTATGCATGGCCTTTAGCAGGAGAAGCTCAAGAATACCAGGATGAAGTTTCAAGTATTCCTCAAAGTATCCAAGAATACAGAGACAGATCCATGATATTTTTACTCGGGAGAAATGGGAACTTGGGGATATAGTGCATGTCTCCAAAAACCTAAATGAAAAGCTTAAGAAAGTTGAAGACCTATAAGCCAAACTCGAAGCGAAGTGTAAAAAGAAAGAGAGTAAGTTATTTCCCACCGAAAGAGTCGGTGTAAAACCTTGGGAAGCCAAGCCAGTATGGTATAAAATCTCCCAGAAACCAATTACTTACGAATGACAGAAAGGATCGTTCAATGATTTGTTTCAGAATATCAATAGGGAATCCAATCCCTCATATCCCAGCCATATTCAGGAAGAATATAGGCCAAAGAAATCACATCTAGAAGGTGTTCCTCAACATGGGACGATCCTAAATCTAGACTGTGAAAAGGATCCAGGAGCCGCCATAGATGAATGGGCTCTAGACCTTAGATATTATATTATATCAGTTGGTTTACAATCGTGGACCATGGATAGTGCACTTAATTTTGCAGGATCTACCTTAAGAGGTAATGTAGGGAAATTTTGGGATATGCTTCTGAGACACTAAGAAGTGAGAACAACTATCCAGGAATATATTACATTCCCAATTGAAGTTATACCAATAGTTTCTGATTTCCTTAAACAAGAGTTTGCAGGAAATTCACTGGTAGATCGGGATGGAGCATTGGTAGAAAAATCTAGAACAACTTTAACCAAAATCCAAATTTGTGACATGTGTTACATTGAAGAATATCTTTTCGAGTTTCAACATTGGTATTATCTTCTTGGACCAGGAGATCAAGCATATGCTCTAGATGTCTTTATCTAGAAGATTCCAGGTAGTTGGCCTGAAATTGTTCAACAAGCATTGAATACTCATCTTTCTCAGAGTGAAGATTTGCAAGACACTCTAGGAGTTAGAGCAGAAACAATAAGGCAGGTGATAAGACTCTATTGTATGCAGAGGCATGTCTTACAAGATGTAAGAAATATGTCATATTTGAGTTCTTCTTGTTTCCCAAAAGTAGAAGGTTTTTCAAGAAGATATGGGTGCTGTCCAACCAGGCAGGAGCTCGGAAAAACCCCACAAAGAACATTCAAAACACAGTTCCAGGATGGCCAGTGTGAACGAATGAAACCGTTCAAAAAGGTCTAGAAAAGATTTGGAAAAAGAAAATCATCAAGTAGATTTTCAGGCAGAAATCCAGAAAAATTCTATGAGATTTATTAGACCAAATAGAATCCAGAAGGATAAGAGAGAAAGATTTGAGGCCAAATATGGGAAGTATCCCAGATTCCCTCAAGGAAAATCTCTATCTAGTTGTGATTGTTGTTGGTTTTTTAGCAAGAAGGTTCAAAGAGCTGACAGTTTCCCAGATGCAGATAAATGAAGGGGTAGTCTCAAAACAATAATGATGGAGGATTCATCGGAAATATTGTTTGAGCCAATCTGAGGAGAAGATATAGACTCAGATGATGAGAGTTTATATTCTTTATATTTAGAGTACTCAGAATAGGAAGACTCTACCTCAGATGAAGAAGAAGGAAGTAACCCTATTTTGAGACAGCTTCAAATACCCATGATTTGAACAGGAGCTAGTGCATCCTAAGACTCTCCAGAACTAGTAAAATTAGAGAAGATGGAAGGAGATCTGGTTCATTCTTCAGAAACTAAAATCCCTTCAGAAGGAAGAGATTGTCAAGAATGGAAGATTCCTAGAGTTGATTGGTCTGAGGTATACCAGAAGTCTTGGGTACCGTATCGAGAAATGACCAAGATCTTTGAAGATGAAGAGACAGCTGAAGTCTATAAAATAGATAGAGGATTATTTTCAATGCCTTTGCAAAAACCAGAAAGGTTTAACAAGGAAATCCAGAAAAATGAAATGTATGTGCATTTTGGAATAATCCAGATAAGAGTAGATCCTCTTGTCAGAAAAGGACAAGATCTACCAGTCCTAATTGCAGTTGTGGATGGCAGTTTAGCCAATTTCTCCAATGCATTATTAGGAGGATCACGTGAAAATCTGCATGCAGGAGAAGCATGGGTAAAGGTAATACCAGACTTGCATGTTGTTCATATGGACAGAAGTATTAGTAGAACTCTATAAGTAAAGATTAACACGAGGAACTGGCAGAAGACATTGGGATGTCCACCCGACAAGAGATGTGTCAGAATAATTACTTGTCTCTATGTGAAGTTCTATAATACTGGAAGGCCAGCTCTAAGTAAGGGTGTGGAAAGATTTACACATCTTTTTCAAGAGGAAGGAACATCAATTAGAGAAATGACACTACAGGTGATAAACCCCAAGAGGCTAACTTGGCCTAGAGAATGGGTTTCACCAAATCCAGAGGAATAAAGAAGGCAGAAGATACATATTCCAGATGTTATTAGACAAGTTGGAAATAGACTTGTTATCTCTTAGGTCAGAGAAGATGAAGATGATCTTAGATCAGAAGGATCAAGGCCAAACAGAACAGATTTGAAGATAGAAGACTTCAAATCAGAAATACTGTAGAATCATTTGGAATATCCAAGGATGTCAATTGGAAAAGATGAAGGTACTTTAGTAGAAGCATCTAGAACATCAATTTCCAGAATGATTGTTGGACAAGGGCTGTTTGACTTCCTATCTATGAGGATGAAGAAACTCATGTAGGATATATGGGATCTTCATTACTCAGTGCAAAAATAGAGGAATGGGCTACATTAGTAAAATTAAGTATTAATGAAACAACATGTATTGCCCTAGTAGATACAGGATGTACATTCTCTTGTACAAGAATTCAATTTTCAGGAGTAACCTGGGAATCTTCAAAGTTGCAAGTTATAGTTGGTAATAATGCAACAATTCTGATTCAAGAAGTAACCAAGGATGTTAAGATTGAACTCAATGGTAGGATATATATAGAGCAGGTGATTTGTTTTATTCCTCAATTTCCAGATGACTTCTTGATTGGAAATAGGTTCCTTAGAAGGTATCAACCAGTAACAATATTTTTAGAAGGAATTATCCTTGACAACTATTTGATTCCAACCGCGTCTAGAAAAACCAGAATGGTTCTAGATAAGAAAGTATCTAATGTTAAAGTGGAAGTCTATCCAGATGAAGATAGAGAATACCACAGAAAGATTGAGAAGTGGAAAGAACTAGTTGGATTAAAAGTCTTGAGGATTAATGAAGAAGAGGCATTGGCCAAGATAAAAGAATACTTATCAGAAAATTGTTCAGAAAATCCTCTAAAACTATAGAAGAAGGCAACACCAGAAGCTACCATCACCCTTAAGGATCCCAGTACAGTGATCAGAAGTAAGAGAATTTCCTATCCAGATGAGATGGTTATGGAATTTGAGAAACACATTCCAGAATTAATCAATCTTGGATTAATCAGGAATAGTGAAAGTCCTCACATGGGTGCGGCATTCATGGTAATGAATCATGAAAAAAAATAGCGTGGTAAGGCCAGAATGGTTATAGATTATCTTGATCTCAATTGTGCTACAAAGGATGATGGCTAAAATATTCCTAACCAAGAAGCTTATAGACGAAGGATTAGGAATGAAAGGCCAATGGTATATTCTAAGTTTGATCTCAAGTCGGGATATTGGCAGATAAAGATCAAAGAAGAAGCTATACCATTGACAGCATTTACAATGCCAGTTGGCTTTTTTTGAATGGATAGTTATGCCATTTGGACTCAAGAATGCACCAGGAATATTCCAGAGAAGAATGGATAAGGCATTCAATATATTATCACAGTTTGTGGCTGTCTATATAGATGATGTTCTCGTATTTAGTAAAAATACAGAAGAGCATATAAAACATTTTCAGAAGTTGGTTTAAGTGTTTAGAGAACAAAGGATGATACTTTCAGAAAGAAAGATCATTTGGATGCAACCAAAGATAGAATTCTTGGGATTGCAGATCCAAGGAAGTAGAGAAAAGCTTCAACCGCATATTGCAGAAAAGCTACAAACTTTCCCTGATGAGCTTACAGATCGTAAGAAAATATAGGTGTTTCTCGGTATACTAAGTTATGCCAGAGAATACATCAAAGATTTAGCAGAAATATTAGTTCCAATACAGAAAAACGTATCCAGTAAGGTACCTTGGGATTGGATAGAAAAATATTCTAAAGTAATCATAATTCTGAAGCAGAAAGCACAGAATCTCCCAGAATTGGAGTATCCAGATGGGAGTGAAGATCAGCTTATCTTAGAAACAGATGCATCGGACTCAGCATGGGGATGTATCTTAAAGATAAGTAAAAACCATAATGATAATATCAGTAGATACTGGAGTGGATTTTTTAACAAGGCATAGAAGAATTATCCTGTCCATGAATGAGAATTGCTTGCTGTCCTTAAAGGAATTAGGGCTAACGATCTTTTCTTGGGAAAACCTTTTACTATAAGAACTTATAGTTCTTATATAAATAATTGTATGAGAATTAAATTTAAAAGGTTTACCCAGGAACAACTTGTACGGTGGAGGAATGAATTGCAATACTATAACTTTAATATAGAAAATATTAAAGGAAAAGACAATATCATTCCAGATGCACTCACTCGCTATTTTGACTCTTGCAGGTGCAATGGCAGAAAGTAACAAATCAAAAAGATGACATGTTTGCATAGATAATCATTATGTGGCAGAATTCCTGGTTATCAGAGCAATGAATGAAAGGGTTGATCGACTTGAACAAAGGAAGAGGATTCTAGCAGAGAATAACCTTCAGAAGAGGGGATCTTCTTCCAGTAAGGTTGAAAGATCAGAAATCATAGGTTCCTCTGCTAGAAGGGATATAAAACCAGAAAATGCTTCAAAGAGACCTCTAGACAGTAAGTCTAAGGATAAAAGTCATATTTAATGATTTGTATGTGGTCAGAAAGTCCATTACAACACTCAATGTGCAGACAATCCGAGAAATAGAAAGGCTCGGAAGAACCAGAAGGTTGAGACGAATGGAATCTCTAAAGGAAGAGAGAAAACCATTAAGAGTTTGGCTGATCATGTAGATGAAGAACTTGAAAAGAATCAAAGGTATAATAAAGAACCTCAATGACAGGATGTTCAGGAAGAACAAGATCAAGAAAGTATAGATGATGAGCTAGATGAAGAGCTTAATCCAGCAAAGGAAAGATGGAAATATTTGCAAAGGATTCCAAATATTTCAAGAAATAAGTCCACAACCGTTTATAATCTGATCCAGAAAATTAAAGATGATCGGATATTCAAAAGAGGTTTGAACCATGTTTTGGACATTCTTGAATAATTTTAAGATCTTATTGAAGATTATAAAATGATTGATCGAGATATGATCAATATGATCGTCACTGAAGAGATCAGGCTGAAGGCCCAAGTTTCAGGACTCCTTGAAAAAGTTAGGAGAATCAAGGAAACAGGAATGGAAGAATATCAAGTTTTGAAGAGGTTTTGGAGAATGTCAGGAACAGGGATTCCAAGGGGAGTTTTTAACCAACACACTCAACACATGGCCACATAAAAATAAAATAAAGTGTTGTACTTTATTTTATTATTTTTTATAAAAAGTAAAAAACTAACTTTTATTCTCGATCGTCTACTATCAAGGTTAAAGTATTCTTAAGTGAATACAGGTATTGTGAGTTCAACAGTGCCCTTGGATTTCAGTTCCGAGCACTAGCTCAAAAGTTATAAAAACACGCTCGTACGTTTACTGGACGTACCCGAACAAAACTTCAGAAATTGATTTCGGGCACACCAGGCCTCGGAATCAAGCGCCATCAATTTTCGCGGACTCGTAAAAATCCCATGTATTTAAGATAAACTTATCCATGGAATTTCTAGGTCTTTACACGCCACGATAGATGAAACCAGAATGGGTCCTCCCATTCTCGCCTGGGAGACAAGCCCTGCCACCGCTCCGAGAATAGTAGTGTTCTCCTTCGAAGCCCTAACCCCATAGCCTAGAGATCCTCCACTTTCCCCCTTCATCAATATCAAATATATATATATATTATAATTTTATTAATTTACTTAATTGATAAGTATACACACACACACACACATATATATATATACACACCTATGTATATATACTATAACGCATATACATATATAGCATATATATATATAACATATATTTAATACAATTATATTCTAACATTACTTTTATAACTTATACATTTACAACATAAGAATTTTAACATACACACACACACACACATATCAACATTTTTATATATTCAACATTTTTTGTTTTCTTTGATTTTGGTTGTCTTCTTGACTCTCACATTAGACACCCCCACTTGAATTATGTATTTCTATCTTTTACTTCTTTCTTCACTTACACACTACACACAAAACATATTTATATATGTGTGTATGTGTTGTTTTTTTATTAACTTCGTTCCTATATGAATATATATATATATATATATATATATATACATTTCTTTGAACACTAAAATATGACCGGAAGAGGATCTGGTGTCGGACCAAATATCCGAGATATTTGGAAGAGGCTTGAAGGGAGAGCTGCAGGAGAAGCTTCCAATCAGCCTAGTGCCATTGTCTCTGATAAAAATCCACACCGATATACTGAGAGAGAAAGTTTATCAGGACGATATACTGTAGAAGATTACGCATGGCCTTTAGCAGGAGAAGCTCAAGAATACCAGGAAGAAGTTTCGAGTATTCCTCAAAGTATCCAAGAATACCAGATACAGATCCATGATATTATTACTCGGCAGAAATGGGAACTCGGGTATATAGAGCGTGTCTCCAAAAACCTAAATGAAAATCTCAAGAAAGTTGAAGACCTACAAGCCAAACTCGAAGAGAAGAGGAAAAAGAAAGAGAGTAAGTTATCTCCCACCGAAAGACTCGGTGTAAAACCTTGGGAAGCCAAGCCAGTATGGAAGACAATCTCCCAGAAACCAATTCCTTGGGAATGACAGAAAGGATAATTCAAGGATTTGTTTTAGAAGATCAATAGGGAAGCCAATCCCTCATATCCCAGCCATATTCAGGAAGAATATAGGCCAAAGAAAGCATATCCAGAAGGTGTTCCTCAACATGGGATGATCCTAAAGCTATATTGTGAAAAGGATCCAGGATCCACCATATATGAATGGGCTCTAGACCTTAGATATTATATTCTATCAGTTGGTTTATAGTCATGGACCATAGATAGTGCACTTAATTTCGCAGGAGATACCTTAAGAGGTAATGCAGGAAAATTTTGGGATATGCTGCTGAGACACTGAGAAGTGAGAACAGCTATCCAGGAATATGTTACATTCCCAATTGAAGTTATACAAGTAGTTTTTTATTTCCTTAAACAAGAGTTTGCTGGAAATTCACTGGTAGATCGGGATGGAGCATTGGTAGAAAAATCTAGAACAACTTTAACCAAAATCCAAATTTGTGAAATGTGTTACATTGAAGAATATCTTTGCGAGTTTCAGCATTGGAATTATCATCTTGGACCAAGAGATCAAGCATATTCTCTAGATGTATTTATCCAGAATCTTCCAGCTAGTTGGCCTGAAATTGTTCAACAAGCATTGAAGACTCATCTTTCTCAGAGTGAAGATTTGCAAGACACTCTTGGAGTTTGATCAGAAAAAATAAGGCAGGTGATAAGACTCTATTTTATGGAGAGGCATGTCTTACAAGATGAAATAAATATTCCATATATGAGTTCTTATTGTTTCCCAAAAGTAGAAGGTGTTGCATGAAGATATGGGTGCGGTCCAACCAGACAGGAGCTTGGAAAAACCCCACAAAGAACATTCAAAACACTATGCCAGGATGGACAGTGTGAATGAAAGAAACCGTTCAAAAAGGTCTGGAAAAGATTTGGAAAAAGAAAATCATCAAGTAGATTTTTAGGCAGAAAGCCAGAAAATCTAAGAGATTTCTTAGACCAAATAGAATCCAGAAGGATATCAGAGAAAACTTTAAGGCCAAATATGGGATGTATCCTAGATTCCCTAAAATAAAATCTCTATCCAATTGTGATTGTTGTTGGTTTTTTGGAAAGAAGGGTCACAAAGCTTACATTTGCCCAGATGCAGATACACGAAGGGGTATTCTCAAAACAATAATGATGGAGGATTCATCAGAAATATTGTTTGAGCCAATATGGGGAGAAGATATAGACTCAGATGATGAGATTTTATATTCTTTATATTCAGAGTACTCAGAAGAGGAAGACACTAACTCAGATGAAGAATAAGGATGTAACCCTATTTTGAGCCATCTTCGAATAGCCATGATTCGAACAAGAGCTGGTGCATCAGAAGACTCTACAGAACTAGTAAAACTAGAGGAGATGGAAGTAGATTTGTTTCACTCTTCAGAAACTGAAATCCCTTCAGAAGGAAGAGATTGTCAAGAATGGAAGATGCCCAGAGTTGATTGGTCTGAGGTATACTAGAAGTCTTGGGTACCATATCAATAAATGACCAAGATCTTTGAAGATGAAGAGACAGCTAAAGTCTATAAAACAAATAGAGGATTATTCTCAATGCATTTGCTAAAACCAGAAAGGGTTAACAAGGCAATCCAAAAAAATGAAAAGTATATGAATTTTGGAATAATCCAGATAGGAGTAGATCCTTTTGTCAGAAAATGACAAGATCTATCAGTCTTAATTGCAGTTTTGGATGGCAGTTTAGCCAATTTCTCCAATGCATTATTAGGAGGAGCACGTGAAAATCTGCATGCAAGAGCAGCATGGGTAAAGGTAATACCAGACTTGCATGTTGTTCTTATGGACAGAATTATTAGTAGAACTCTAGAAGTAAAGATCAACACAAGGAACTAGCAGAAGACATTAGGATGTCCACCTGATAGGAGATGTGTCCGAATAATTACTCGTCTCTATGTGAAGTTCTATAATACTGGAAGGCCAACTCTAAGGAAGGGTGTGGAAAGATTTACACATATTTTTCAAGATGAAGGAACATCAATTAGAGAAATGACACCACAGGTGATAAACCCCAAGAGGCTAACTTGGCCTAGAGAATGGGTTTCACCAAATCCAGAGGAAGAAAGAAGGCAGAAGCTACTTATTCCAGATGTTATTAGACATGTTGGAAATAGACTTGTTATATCTGAGGTCAGAGAAGATGAAGATGATCATAGATCAGAAGGATCAAGGTCAGAAAGAATAGATTTGAAGATAGAAGACTTCAAATCAGAAATACTAAAGAACCATTTGGAAGATCCAAGGATATCAATTAGAAAAGATAAAGGTACTTTAGTTGAAGCACCTATAACATCAATTTCCAGAAGGATAGTTGGACAAAGGAATTTTCGACTACCTATCTATGAGGATGAAGAAACTCATGTAGGATGTATGGGATCTTCATTACTCAGTGAAAAGATAGAGGAATGGGCTACATTAGTAAAATTAAGTATTAATGAAACAGCATGTATTGACCTAGTAGATACAGGATGTACATTCTCTTGTACATGAATTCGATTTTCAGGAGTAACCTGGGAAGCTTCAGAGTTGCAAGTTACAGTTGGTAATAATGCAACAGTTCTGATTCAAGAAGTAGCCAAGGATGTTCAGATTGAACTCAATGGTAGGATATATATAGAGAAGATGCTTTGTTTTATTCCTCGATTTCTAGATGACTTCTTGATTGGAAATAGGTTCCTTAGAAGGTATCAACCAGTAAAGATATTTTCATAAGGAATTATCCTTGACAACTATTTGATTCCAACCGCGTCTGGAAAAACCAAAATGGTTCCAGATAAGAAAGTATCTATTGTTAAAGTGGAAGTATATCCAGATGAAGATAGAGAATACCATAGAAAGATTGAGTAGTGGAAAGAACTAGTTGGATTAAAAGTCCTGAGGATTAATGAAGAAGAGGCATTGGCCAAGATAAAAGAATACTTATCAGAAAATTGGTCAGAAAATCCTCTAAAACTATGGCAGAAGGCAATGCCAGAAGCTACCATCACCCTTAGAGATCCTAGTACAGTGATCAGGAGTAAGGGAATTGCCTATCCAGATGAGATGGTTAAGGAATTTGAGAAACTGATTCCAGAATTTATCAATCTTGGATTAATCAGGCACAGTGAAAGTCCTCACAAGAGTGCGGCATTCATGGTAATGAATCATGCATAAAAACAGCATGGTAAGACAAGAATGGTTATAGATTATCGTGATCTCAATTTTTCTACAAAGGATGATTGCTACAATCTTCCTAACCAAGAATCTTTGAGAAGCAGGATTGGGAATGAAAGGCCAATGGTATATTCTAAGTTTGATCTCAAGTTGGGATATTGGAAGATAAAGATCAAAGAAGAAGTTATACCATTGAAAACATTTACAATGCCAGTTGGCTTGTTTTAATGGATAGTTATGCCCTTTGGACTCAAGAATTCACCAGGAATATTCCAAAGAAGAATGGATAAGGGATTCAATAGATTATGAGTCTCAACGTAATAGTTGATGGTGGGACCGCCACACCCCGTGCCGGCCTTCCCGCGCGCTGCTGCACCCCGCGGGCTGCCCAGATCTGCCAGAGCTCTGACTGGCGTCCCCAAGCACCCCGCGCGCTACCTGGATCTACCAACGCCCTGCCCGGTGCCCCCGCGCACCCCGTGTGCTACCCGGCTCTGTCGGTGCCCTGCCCGACGCCCTCGCGGACTGCCTGGTGCACCATCGGCCTGTCTGATGTCCAGCCGGCCTACCCACGCCTCGCGTGGCCTGCCCACTGGCCTCCCAGCCACCGACCTACCGAGCCATGTCCCTCGCAGCGTTGGCCGAACCGGCCCCGGTCTTCGGGCCAAGCCGCCTGCGTGGCGGCATCCGGGCTGAACCGCCCTCACAGTCTGTTGGGTCGGGCCCAACAGACTGGGCCTAAATTAGTAGGCCGACCCGCCCAACGGGCTGGGTCTGACCCATCTGGTCTGTCTGGGTTGACCTAGATCGGGTCGGCCCAAACTGGGTTGGGCCGAGTCAGTCCGACCGGGTCGGACCGGACCCGGGCCCACTACCAACCCTTTGCTTACTTTGGCCATATATTTGGCACCAGACATCTGTTTGACGAACCGTCAGCGACACTGGCAATCCTGATGAGAGACGGTCCCTTTGAGAATACCCCACTAGTGTTCGGGGTATAGTGGAGATACAGTCAAGTTGGTTTGTACATGAATCCAACTAGGCCCCCAGGACTAAAAGGCTAATAACTCACAAACCGGGCATCCGATTGATGCGCCGTCTATTGCGTTGAGACCCATATGACGTTGTGATACTTTGAGATAATTTTACGTGAGACTTCATGACACTTGGAGTATCAAATTATAGATCTTGGAGCGGACCGTCCCGTTGATGAGTGAGCAGATTACAGAGACCTAATAGCTGGTTGAGACTTGAAGAATGCTGACAGATTGACTCAGAGTGATTTGGATGGCCCAATGGGGAGCGCTTGGTTGTAGAAGTAGACCCTCGGTGGAGGAGTGCTTTGTTGTAGCAGTAGACCCGTTGTACTCGACAGAAGGAGTACCTCTATAGGATATGATGGGGAGCGCTTGGTTATAGCGGTAGACCCATGCTGGGGAGGGCCTCTGTGTGAGTGCAACAGACCCACAATACTCGACATGTGGAGTACCTCAGAAGTCCAAGGTTAGTGGGAAGCACTTGGTTGTAGCGGCAGACCCACTGTACTCGACAGAGGAGGAGTTCTCCAACAACCTTGGTTTCGACATCATGAATAAAAATCCTGGTTTGAGTTATTTTATTGACTTTTGTGTTTTCCTCAAAATTGAGATGGGTTACTAGATAACATAGGTATATGAATGGGAATATACCTAAGTAATGGTTATCCGTTGATTTAATACTTTGTGGTTTATCCTTGTTTGATGTTATGAGACCATGAAGGTCTCAGGGTCCCTACTAAGTATCGTTATACTCACCCCTACACGGGCTATGCCCACACCTCGTTGTGTTGGATGTAGATGATAGATAGTGTTGATGGAGGTCGAGAGTGCCAGGACTGGATGGTACCCAGAGGTGGACCTTACGACAAGCCGGTACATGGAGCAGACAAACGGGCGTGGAGTGCTGAGGTGGCCATCTGTACCTACCCTTCAGGTAGGAACCCCGGAGGATAATCCAAGAGCTTCTATTTACCTTTCAGCTGTTTTCCCATTTTTTAGTTGTACTTGTACTTTACTGTTGGGCTTGTATTTCCGGCCCCTTTTACATTCCAACAATTCTTTTGTATACAGTTTTTACTTAGTGTTTTGCTTCCAATTGTGTACTCTGATGTGTTTGTTTACAGTTATAAAGGCAATTCATTCTTTGTTTAGGGATATATGCCTTTGGTGCTAGTTGCCAGCCCCTGGCCTATGGAAGGCGGGCTTGGGGTAGTTACGACATGGGCCCCGGGGGATGGGTCGTGAAAAATTGGTATCAGAGGATTCGGTTTTACCGCAGAACTTAGGACTCTGATATTTCTTTTCTATGAAGAAATAGTTTTAAGGGTACTAAGTGTAGTTTTCAGTTCAGGGAGTCCAGTGTTAGTGCGGGCGGCCGACGTATCAATACAGCAGGACCTTGACTTCTGATTTTCGACTCAGTACACGAAAACACTGATTGCGTGTGTGTTTTCAAAAGTTTTTCTTTGAGTCAGCTCAACTAGCTTATCTCACCAGGTATAGTCTTTGACCGTGTCACATTTGTTTCTTTCTAGATTCCTCCCTGTGGACAACCAGCGAGAGCCCCGAGAGTTGTATGCACTGATAGCCTGCCAAGCGATGAGGCCTCAGTGCAGGGACCTCTTCCAGTTGAGGCACCAGCGGTACCACTTCCCGTTGGGCCACCAATGCCACCATCCCCAACAGTATATGATGCATGCCACTTGAGCGTGTTGCATGAGTTCCAGTGCTAGAGGCCATGTAGGTTCAGGGGAGAGATGGACCCACAGGCGGCTGAGGATTGGCTGGAGACTGTGGTGAGAGTCCTCAGGCTAGTAGGGACACCAGTATACTTTATGGTGATCCTTGCTGCCATCCTCATTTAGGCAGCACCTGGTAGATGGTGGAGCTTGATTCTCCAGGTTCATGAAGAGGCGACACTTCTTTGGGAAAACTTCGAGAGCCTGTTCCGAGTGGAGTCTGTCCCAGCCACCCTTTGAGCGGTTCAGATGCAGGAGCTAATGTATCTATAGTAGGGTAGCATGATAGTGGCATATTACTCAGCGAGGTTCACCAACCTCTCATGCTACTCTACTGATATGGTATGGGACCCGTTCTTTAGGACCCTGACCTTTGAGCAGGGGCTTAAGAGAGAGATCAGAGCTCTGATGATCTCACTTAGCATCCCAACGCAAATGGGGGTGTTGGAGTGAGCCCTCCTAGTGGAGAGTTTCCTTGCTGAGCAGTCTCCAGCAGCGAGACCCACCCCTAGCCGACATATAACAGAGTCTTCTGTAGCTACCTATAGACAGATGTCGCAGAGGTCCAAAAGGACCATACCTATAGGTGGTCAATCACATGACTCAGGATCGGTTGTGCGGGGAACACAGAGCAGAGACACACATGTAGGTAGCAGGCAGTGTTACTCATGCAGTGGGCTTGGTCACATGGCTCATGAATGTCTGACCCGCCGCTCGGATAATCATAAGATAGTTGAGATACCTTCTAGGCAGAGGCAGAGATTCGATCGAGGCAGTCTGCAGGGCTCAGGTAGACGAGGCAGAGGAGCTGGTTGAGCAGCTGGCAGTGGATGACGTTACGAGGTGCTACCGCCACCACTACCAGGAGGTCCAACCTGACCGCAGGGAGCAGGTGGAAAGGAGAGAGAACAGTTTCAGGAAGATGAAGCATAAAACCATGACACTCCAGAGATGATTTGAGGTACGATATGTGTCTATTCCAGCTTAGCTACAGTTCTTATAGACACAGGTGCCAATCACTCTTTCATTGCAACTGCCCTAGTTCGGATCTTGGAGATTCTAATGGAGATGTTGGCTCGATCCTTATAGATAGAGACTCCTAAGGTAGTAGACTCGATGATTACACACTGGTACCGGTAGTGTGAGCTTACTCTAGGAGGAGAGATCTTCGGCTGGGATCTCCTCATAGTGGCGTCGAGGCCTTACAAAGTCATCTTGGGTATGTACTGGTTATCTATAGTCCATGCTCAGATTGACTGTATTAGGAACAAAGTGTGATGTGTCCACACGGATGGGACCAGGTTTACCTTCACCGGCGAGAAGGGAACATTTTAATCATAGGACAGACTTAATCGGAGGAGGGTCCAGCCGATCACTCAATAGTTAGCTTGCCTTACCCTCAGAGCATTTGATGTGGAGAGTCTGACTTACCCTGTAGTGGTGGACCAGTACACAGATGTTTTTTCTGACGATGTTCCAGGACTACCTCCTCGCAAATATTTGAACTTATATATTGACCTGTACCTCAGGATGACACCGATGTCTACTCCAGCATATCGGATGACTCCAGCTGAGCTTCGTGAGCAGTGAGTATAACTGGAGGACTTGTAGGAGAGGGGATTCATCCAGCCCAGTGTTTCTCCTTAGGAAGCCCCGATTCTGTTCGTCAAGAAGGTGGACGGGTGCTTGAGGCTCTGTGTTGACTACCGTCACCTGAATTGGGTGACTGTGAAGAACAAGTACCCACTCCCGAGGATTGACGATCTCTTTGACCAGCTGAAAGGACCACAATGGTTCTCGAAGGTAGACCTCCGATCAAGATATCACCAGCTCAGAGTTTGAGATGAGGATGTGTATAATACGACCTTAAAGTGTTGGTACATTCACTATGAGTTCTTGGTTATGCCCTTCGATATAACCAACACTCTAAAAATGTTCATGAGTCTGATAAACATGATCTTCCAGCCTTACCTCGATCAATTTTTCATAGTCTTCATCGATGACATTCTGATCTACTCGACTACTAAGGAGGAGCATGCCTATAATTTACAGGTAGTACTAGACACACTCCGAGAGAACCAAATTTATGTTAAGCTCTTGAAGTTATAGTTCTGGATTCAATAGGTTCACTTCTTGGGAAACGTCATCTCAGAGGCTGGAGTTACAGTGGACCCAGTGAAGATCGAGGCAGTACTTTCTTGGGTGCCACCCAAGAGTGTGACAGAGGTACGAAGTTTCCTGGGTTTGGATGGGTACTATCAGATATTCATTCCAGAATTATCTAGAGTTTTAGAACCACTATCAGCCTTGACGAATAAAGTGAAGCCCTTCATGTGGTCAGAGAGATGCCAACAGAGCTTTCAGGATCTTAGGCAGAGGCTGACTAGGGCCCCCATCCCGAGGCTTCCAAAGGAAGGCGTAGGGTATTTAGTTTACTGCGACGCACTAGAGACTAGACTTGGGTGTGTCCTGATGCAGGATCAAGTAGTGATCACATATGGTTATCGGTAGCTGAGACAGCATGATCAGAAATATGCTACCCATGACCTGGAGTTAGCAGTAGTGGTCTTCTCCTTGGAGATGTGGCGACACTATCTTATGGGCGAATGTTTTTCCATGTACTCTGATCAAAAGAGTCTAAGGTATATCTTCTCCCAGAAGGACCTGAACCTCAGACATTGGCATTGGTTTGAGTTTCTCCAGGACTATGAATTTGAGATAGTCTATACTCATGGGAAGGGGAACGTTGTTGCAAATGCTCTTAGTAGGAGATCTGGAATCCAGCTGCTTGGAGAGGCGACAGAGTGCTAACTTCCTTACATATATACTTTGTGGATAGGGATGTATTAGCCTATCTACATTCTCTTATAGTCACTCCTCCACTTCTTCAGCGAGTCAGGGAGGCACAGTGTGGGGATAATGACTGCGAGACACGACGTGCTCAGATATCCACAGGGAATGTACTTGATGGATTTTCTGAAGATGAGGAGCACAAAATCCTCTTCATAGGACGTACCACGGTACTAGTAACACTACAGGATAAATTGTTGAGGTATTTATAAACTTCCCATTTAGCGGTACATCCGGGAGTGGCGAAGATGTACTAGTACCTTCAACGACAACACTGTTGGCCAGGTATGAAGAAGACGGTAGTGAAGTTTGTCTCTCGGTGCCTCACTTGTCCGTAAGTGAAGGCAGAGAATCAGGCACCAACAGGCTTGGTTCAGACCCTAGAGGTCCCAGAGTGGAAATGGGATGGGATATCCATGGATTTCGTGATGGGTCTTCCACATACATCCAGGAGTCACGACTCGATTTGGGTGATCGTCGACCGACTCACCAAGTCGGCTCACTTCCTACCAATCAGAGAGCAGGGCTCAGTAGAGAGCTTGGGATGCCTCTATGTGCAGGAGATTGTGTGTTTACATGGATTACCTTCTTCTATTTTCTCTGACCATGACACACGGTTTACTTCCCAACTATGGAAGGGGTTTCAGGAGGCTTTCAGGACACAGCTACGTCTGAGCACCGCCTTCCATCCTCAGACAGATGGCCAGACCGAGCAGACCATCCAGACCCTTGAATAAATGCTTCGTGCTTGTATCCTCGACATTGATCGTAGCTGGGAGGACCACTTACCATTTGTGGAGTTTACCTACAACAACAGCTATCACTCCACCATCGGTATGACACCTTTTTAGGCCTTGTATGGTCAGACACCCAAATTGCCACTATACTGGACAAACCCAGGGGATTCAGCAATAGTGGGACCAGAGATGGTACGGGCTACCACGGAGAAGGTGCATATCATCCAGGAGTGGATGAAGACTGCACAGAGAAGACATAAGTCGTATGCTGACAGGAGACGAAGACCTCTAGAGTTTGAGTATGGCGACCACATCTTTCTACGGGTCTCACCTCGATGAGGTCAACAGAGATTTGGCCGAGGCGGAAAGTTATCTCCGCGATTCATCGGACCTTTCTAGGTCCTCAGTAGAGTAGGTGAGGTGGCTTACCACTTAGCTCTTCCACCTCAGTTTCACCTGGTGCATGACGTCTTCCACATATCTCAACTGAGGAGATACGTGCACGACCCTTCTCACATCATCGACCATGGGGAGCTGGACATTGACGATGGGGAGACTTTCACGGAGGTTCTAGTGGATATTGATGATCGAAAGAATCGGGACCTATGTGGACAATCGATACCTCTGGTGTGCGTTTGTTGGCAGCACGAGAACCTCCAAGAGAGCACATGAGAGCAGGAGGCTCAAATGCATGCTCAATATCTCCATTTGTTCCCTTAGTGTGAGTTATAGCTTACGGGGATGTAAAGCCCTGAGGTGGGGAGAATGTAAAGACCTGGAAATTCTGTGGAATTTTTTTTCATAAATACATGGGATTTTTACGAGTCTTGAAAAATTGACGGTGCTTGATTCCGAGGCCCGGTGTGCCCAGAATCAATTTCTGATGTTTTGTTCGGGTATGTTCTGTAAACGTACTAGCGAGTTTTTATAACTTTTGATCCGGTTCTTGGAACTAAAATAAAAGGGCACTGTTGAACTTCTAGCGCCTGTATTCACTTAATAAGACTTTCACCTCGATGACAGATGATCGAGAATAAAAGTTAGTTTTTGACTTTTTATAAAAAATAATAAAATAAAGTACAACACTTTATTTTATTTTTAAGCTACCATGTGTTGAGCGTGTTGGTTAAAACCTCCCCTTGGGAGTTGATGGTGGGACCGCCACACCCCAACATCCCATGAGAGGTTATGGTGGTAGGGCCCACCCGAGCATAACCTCCCGCGAGAGGTTACGACGTGGGGACCACCCGAGACCCATAACCTCCCTATTAATGATAGGGGTGGGGACCACCCGACCCCTATTGATGGAGGAGTATGATACCTCTCCACTCTCCCTCATTAATGAGGGAGCACCTCTTGACCTCCTCTGCGCACTTAATTGTGCCAACGCACGTGCCACTTAATTGTGCCAACACATGTACCAATTAACTGTGCCAATGTGTGTGCCAATGAACTGCTCCAATGCCTGTAAATTTATTAAGGGGAGTTTCTTTCTCCATTTGAATTGCATGACAATAATAAAATAATAGGAAACCTATTATTATTATTTGGTTGGAATTCTCTTTTGGTGGAACGGAGGAGGAGGAGAGCTAGGGAGAACCATTCTCCCAATGAAGAACGTGAAGAACGCCGATGACACTTCTTTCTCTGTCTTCTACCCCAACCAATTTCTGACGTAGAGAAACTTCCCTCCTAATCGTCGTCCATGAACTGACGAACGATCTTTGGATTGGGAGTATGTGAAAAACGTGGTGATCGAAAAACTTCATCGTCTTCTTTCCACAACACCATCAACGAACATCGATCGACGACTGGCGAATCAAAGGTAGGGGTTATCTTCTTTTAAATGCCATTTTCTTCCTTCCTTAATCAAAGAACGTTGATGTTTACCTTTTTGCGGGTGTGGTGTCATGCTTCGTTCTTGAGTACTTATTGCTACCACCCTATACATGGAGGGTGTGGGCTAAACCAAAATGGCCCGACCCCTCTGTTGTTCTTTTTGTGATGACTCTACGATGACAAGGTAGACAACGAACAAAGGTCGTACTACCCGCGGACTCCGCGAATCGTGTCACAATCGCGGCGTACCGGTGCTTCCGGCCGAATACCGTCGCACCCCGCGCCGCCTGCCCACGCGCCCCGTGCCGGCCTGCCCGCGGGACGTCGCGCCCTACACCGCCTGCCCGTGCGCCCCGTGCCGGCCTACCCACGTGCCGCCTACCCGTGCACCCCGCGCGCTACCCGGATCCGCCTACGCCATGCCTGGTGCCCCGCGCCACCTGCCTCGCTCCGTCAGCGCCCTTCCCGGCGCCCCCGTGCCCGCTGCCCTCAAGACCTGCGCGCTGACCGGTGCCCCCGCGTGCTTCTCGCACACCCCACACACTGCTCGGCTCTGCCGGCGCCCTACCCAACGCCCTCACGGCCTGCCCGGTGCACCCGCGGCTTGCCCGACATCCTGCCGGCCTGCCCGTGCCCCGCGTGGCCTGCTCGCTGGCCTCTTGGCCGCCGACCTCCCAATCCTCTCCCCTCGTGGTGCTCACCGAACTGACCCTGGTCTTCGGGCCGAGTCACCTGTGTGGAGGCATCCGGGCCGTAACTCCCTCGTAGTCCGCTGGGTCGGACCCAGTGGACTGGGCCTAACTTAGCGGGCTGACCTGCCCAACGGGCTGGGTAAGACCCATCGGGTCTATCTGGGTTGACCCAAACTGGGTCGGATCACACTGGGTTGGGCCGAGTCGGTCTGACCAGGTCAGACCGGACCCGGACCCACTACCGACCCTTTGCTTACTTTGGCCATATCTTTGGAACCAGACGTCCATTTGATGAACCGTCAGCGGCGCTGGTAATATCGATTAGAGACGGTTCCTTTGAGAATACCCCACTGGAGTTCGGGGTGTAGTGGAGATACAGTCAGGTTGGTTCGTACACGAATCCAAACGGGCCCCTGAGACTAAAAGTATAATAACTCACAGACCAGGCGTACGATTGATACGCTGTCTGTTGTGTTGAGACCCTTATGACGTGACAGTACTTTGAGATACTTCTATGTGATACTTCGTGACACTTGGAGTATCGACTTTTAGCTCGTGGATCGGAGCCTCCCGGTGATGAGTGAGCGGATTGTAGAGACCTATAGCAGGCTGAGACTTGACGACTACTGACCAATAAACTCAGAGTGATTCAGATGGCCCAGGGGAGAGTGCTTGGTTGTAGCAGTAGACCCACAGCGACGGAGCGCTTGGTTGTAGAAGCAGACCCATGGTACTCGACAGAAGGAGTACCTCTGTAGGCTATGAGGGGGAGTGCTTGGTTGTAGCGGCAGACCCATGGTGGGGAGCGCCTCTGTGTGATCATGACAGACCCACAGTACTCGACAGGTGGAGTACCTCTGCAGTCCAAGGTTAGTGGGAAGTGCTTGGTTGTAGTGGCAGACCCACTGTACTTGATAAAGGAGGATTTCTCCAGTAGTCGTGGTTTCAACATCGTGAATAAAAATCCTGGTTTGAGCCGTGTCATCGACTTTTGTGTTTTCCTCATGATTGAGATGGGTTACTAGATAACTTAGGTATATGTATGGGCATATACCTAAGTAATGGTTATCCGTTTATTTCATACTTTGTGTTTTATCCTTGTTTGATTTTGTGGGACCATGAAGGTCTCGGGGTCCCTACTAAGTATCATTATACTCACCCCTGCACGGGTTATGCCCACACCTCATTGTATTGGATGTAGATGATAGACAACGCTAATGGAGTCCGAGAGCGCCAGGACTGGACGGTACCCGAAGGTCGACCATATGACAAGTCGGTACACGAAGCAGACAGACGAACATAGAGTGATGAGGTGGCCATCTGTACCTACCCTTCAGGTAGGAACCTCTAAGGATGATCTAGGAGATGCTCTTTACCTTTCAGCTATTTTTCCCTTTTTTAGTTGTACTTGTACTTTACTGTTGGGATTGTATTTCCTGCCCCTTTTACTTTCCAGCACTTCTTTTCTGTACAGTTTTTACTTAGTGTTTCGCTTCCAGTTGTGTACTCTGATGTGTTTATTTATAGTTATAAAGGCAATGCCTTCCCAGTTTAGGGATATAGGCCTTTGGTGCTAGTCTCCAGCCCCTGGCCTATGGAATACAGGCTAGGGGTAGTTACGACATGGGCCCTGGGGGACGGGTCGTGACCTAGCGGATCTATCGGAAAGTTCAGGAGGGCCTGATTTTTCCCCATATAATGGCACAATGATCATTCAAGGGGTTGTGGGTTTTCTAGGTTTGGGAGGATCTATGTTGTCCCGAGTAAGAACCAAAATCTTTTTTTCATGTATGCTTTTTCCTTTCTGGTGTTTTTGAGAAAAAGGGGTGAATCTGGAAATTTAAGGAGTACACACAGTGTACTTTGGAGTACACTTCGTGTACCCCGTTTCCATGGGTGATCGTGTACTGGCCATGTAATGGCTGAGTACATGGATATGTGCGGTGACCTGGAGACCACCTAAAGTGGGGGACGGTTAAGGAAAGTACACACCATGTACTTTTAAAGAACACACCATGTAATTTTCTTTTAATTGATTAAATGGACGAGGGTTGCGTCTAATCGACAGAAACCTCTTTTTATCAGCTCGTCTTGTCCAGGAGTGACGAATATCACCGATTCTTCTTTGAGCTATCGACACACCATCCATTCTCTGATTCAACCACTGTCGATTGCATTGTAATCGCCATGGTGAGTTCTTCCTTCTTCTAGAGCCTCATCTTCTGATTTCTCCTCTCTCGTGAGATATTCATGATTGAGCATTTTAGAATTTTTTATAGATATATGATTTTATAGTTCAAATAAAAGGTTGGGATTCAACTATATCAATCATACAACATTGAGGTAGGTTGTTTGTGCCTTTCTGTATTTAGTCTTTGAATATTATATGCAAAACCTCCCAATACCCTAGAATGGGGTATTGCGTGTTTAAGTATTTAGCCCTGTTAATGTCTATTATGACTTGTGTGCCTAAGTAGAGGTTTTTTGATTGTGAATATGTTTATTTACCTTGCTATGGATGTATTTTCCCATGTTTGAACTGATATTGGCCATTGGACCTAGCTTTTCCTGTTAGGCTGCTTACTTTACATTCCTAGTGTTGTTAGGATGGAGTGATTTATCTGATGCTATTTTATGCTTATATATATTATCCAAGTAGTTATTAAAAGATGTTATCCAATAAGTTATTAATTTTTACTTTGGATATTAAACATCATTATTCCTAATTTACTTACACAGGGCTATGGGAACTTGGTGTAGTTATACCATAGGGGTAATGAACATTGAGGGATTCCCTAGAGTGTATGTTTACTATAATGTTGTGAGACTATAGGGGGGATGGACATTGAGTGATACCTCATAGTTTATTTAGTTCTACGTTGCGAGACCATAGGGGGAATTGGACATTGAGTGCTTCCCTAGAGTGTACGTAGTTTACCGATAAAAGACCACAGGGGGATTTGACGGTGAGTGCTTCCTCAGAGAGTCTTTGCTAAAGACGAACCCGAGGGGTTAGACTGTGAGTACTTCCCAGAGGGTTACTTGTGTTTAATTGGTTGAACCATAGGGGTTAGGTTGTGATTACTTCCCCAAGGGTTACTTGTTTTTGATTAGATGCTTACTTGATATTTAAAAATGAATGCCATTGATCTGTATGATTGTTTACTTTTGAGTACCTTCCTTTTTACTACTTGTTTTTTCTTATTGTCAGCCATATATATTCAATGACTGTTAGACACAGTTATTTTGGTGGTTCCCTACTAGGATTCATCTCACACCCTATTTGGGTCATGATTTTGGGCTTAAAGAGATTATTTTTCTATAGGTATAGATAAGGGAAAGCACCCTTTTATGTTAGGTACTTGATTGTTGTGGAGCTGGAGAGCATGGGACCAAGCTGAGGCTTGCGATACTGCTAGAGTTGTTTACTTGTTTTCCTTTGTATGTTTTTTAGTATGGTATTCCAACATTGTGACTTGTTTGGATGCTTTCCTAGACATATGTATCATGCATCATGTATATATGATTACTCTAGTTGTTTATCACTTCCAGTCTTCCTCTGTTTACTTATTGCATGTTATTACTTCTTATGCTATTGTTATCTGTTTATTTCTACTGCATTACTCTACCAATGAGGGAATATTTTCCCCACTATCACACCTAAGGTCCTCGCTGCTAGTCGTCAACCTCTAGCATTTGGGTAAATACACTTGAGTCCATGTGACTAACTAGTTATGGGGAACCTCTGGGTGACTCCTAGAATCGGGATATTACAAATTGGTATCAGAGGAATTCTTTTCTTCTTGAATTACTCTTTTGAGCCTATAGTTTGGGATAGGATGAAATAGGTACTTGGTAATAAGCTGTGCCCAGGAGTTGCTAACCCATGTAAAGGGAAAAGCCGATTTACCTCGTATATTATGATTTTATTGATTTTTCAATCATTTTAGTTGATTTGATTTCACCATTGGGTGATTCACATGGTTTGTGCTAATATTATTGACATTATTGGGGTTCTATTTCTGTTTCAACCCAATAGGAAGAGGGTATGCCATCTCATACATCATATAGACACTCACTAGAGATTACATGTCATGCATTCATGCCATGCCATTAGGGTGAATTACTAATTTCATGTTGTTGTGATATATGTTGTGCTAAATATGCATGCTGTTGTGATTGATGCCTTCATAGAATACCTTCTATTTGATAGGGTATTGGATTGTGTAAGGTTTTATTTGGATGAATTCCAAAATTTGGTTCTTGAGGTGTTATAGGACCTCATGGATCAGAATTTGGTGGATCATTGCCTTGTTATTCCTTGAATATGACATGTATAAGATGGCAATATTTGATTCGCGGAGAGTATGGACCCTGAAAGATCAGAATTTGGCACTTTAAGGTTTGTTTCAGTGTTTTTTTGGGTTCCAGAGTAGTTTCTGAGGCATACTGTCCAAAAAAACCCAGAATACACGACGTGTAATGATGAATACATGCCATGAATCCTTATATTTGGGAAGGAACTTCTTTTATTAAGTACATGACATGTACTGTATGTACACACCATGTAGTCTCTAACCGTGTCACTGGATTTGTGGGTAGAGACATGAGGTTGGGGAATCCTTGGTGGAACACGCCATGTGTTTAGACCATGTGTCCAGCCGTGTGACCAACGACATGGGTGGATTATGGGTATATAGTACACGCCATTTCTAGCACAAACACACAGTGTAGAGTCAGCCATGTAACCAACCATGTGTCTAAAAACACAGGTCAGTGAAGTTTTTTCTAGTACACGCCATGTCTGGCACAAACATGTCGTGTAGTCTTGCTCTAAGAGAACTATGTGGGTTAGTCTTGTAGAAGAACTTGGGCAGGGGAAAATGAATCAATTACACACCATGCATTGGAAGAACACGCAATGTGTATGGAGTGATACATAACTAGGTTTGGTAGGAGTACACGCCCTTGTGAAGGCTTGAAGGAACATGACATGTAGGGGACATACACATAGTGTATCCACCGTTTAGAAATATTGAATTATTTCTTCCTATTATTACTCTCTTGCACTTCTACGTTTCAGTCCTTGATAATCTTGATCTAAGGTGTGTGTTTGACCTTGCAGAGTCATGCCAATGAGAAGTACTCCAATTGTATGTCAGTTACAGGGAAGTGATCAGACACTGGACATTGAAGATCAGGAACTATCAACAGATCCTCTCATTGTGCTTGTCTTCGAACCAACCGTTATTCTGTATACATGTGTCGATGTATAGTCTCGAGAAGGCTTCATGAGGTTCATGCAGACCTTCTGAGGAGTACTGTATCCTGACCCATCCATGGATGAGTTAACTTGGGTTTTCTAGCAGCATCATCCTCCCAATTTCTCAGGGGATGGAGGACCTTAGGCTGCTGAGTTAATGTTGTAGGCCATGCTATATATCTTTGATCATCTGAAGACACCTCCATAGAGAAGGGTAAAGCTTGATATGTACATGTTTTGAGATCCCACCACGATATGGTGGGATGTGATCTCATAGGTGGGACACCATCAGGTTGTGGATTAGGATGAGTTCCACTATGCCTTCTATGATTATTCCTACCTGGAGACTTTGAGGGCCAATCAAGCCCGAGAGTTCATGAGTCTGGAGCATGGTACTCTCTTAGTCATGGAGTATTCTTCTCACTTCATAGAGCTGTAATGCTTCACACCCATCCCAGGAGGTGATGAGATATTCTTGGAGAGTAAGTTTGAGTATGGTCTTAGGCATGACATCCGATCTTAGGTGAACATATTCAGGTTGACTTCCATCACCACTATAGTCAATCAAGCACTAATCACGGAGCACAATTTGAGGGATTATGGATCTGTGGGCTAGGGTGGTTCAGTATCCAGAGTTAGTGATTCTATGGATGATAGAAATAAGTGCTTTAGGGAGACTACATGTGAAGATATGAGTAGGCATGATACACCTTCAATTAGCCAGGTGGTATCCTACCTGTGCGGGAAAAGAGGGAATACGATGCCGCGTTTTTCGAGAGACTGAGTGGAATGCCAATCTTGCTGCAAGATTGGTCATCTTCAGTGTTTCTGTCAGTTCTTCTCACCAACAGCTGGTGATAGAAGTTTTGTTATGACTCTACATTTAGGAGTAGGACTACTAGTTTCACATTAGTCTGGAAACTGGAGTTCTTCCGGCCGTTCAGGCCGTGGTGGAGTTTACAGATGTGGTATCCAGTCAGAAGGATTTCAGTGACAACAGGGTGGATCAACTTAGGATGATCAAGCAAGTTCACAGGGATGCGATACAGGCCAAAATTTTGTAGTGTAGAAGACCCAGTAGGACTAAGATTTCAGATCCTCTATTGTTTGAGGTATGATTCTAGTTTCCTCAGTTTTAACTTCAACACTTTTAGATATAGGGGCTTCCTATAGTTTCATATCTATTGGCATTGTGGAGAGCCTTAGGCTCTGTATATTTTCTTCTACTGATGTCTTGACTTTGGACACTCCATTGGGGACTATAATGGCTAGTGTACGTTAGTGTAAGGATTTCCCTATTGAGGTTGGTGGGTGTCACTTCTCATGGGACCTTTATGTCTTAGAGATGAAGGGCTATGTCGTCATTATTAGGATGGAATAGTTAGTTCCATTTCAGGATATTGTCGACTTCTATCATCATAGGGTGAGTATCACATCACCAGTGGGTGATTTGTTCTTACATAAGGGCTAATGGGATGTCTAGTCAAGAAGAGAAGGACCCAAACATCACGGGTTAGGAGGAGTTACAACCCATATTGCTAGTCTATATCTGGATGACCAGGGGACTTCACAGTTGGACTTTCCTCTAGTGTTCGATCATTTTAGGTATGTCTTTCCAGAGGAATTTTCAGGTTTACCACTAGAGAGAGAGGTAGAATTTTCTATTGAGCTTGTGATAGGAGCACCACCAGTGTCCATTCCTCCCTATAGGATGGCTACGCCAGAGTTACAGGAGATCAAGAAGTAATTGGAGGAGTTGCAGGCATAGGGTTTCATTCGACCTAGTACTTCTCATTGGGGTTCACCTGTTCTATTTGCAAAGAAGTAAGATGGTACCCTCAGACATTGTGTGGATTATCGGAAGTTGAACCAGTTGACAATCAATAAATGATATCCCTTTCGAAGGATTGATGATCTCTTTGATCAACTTCAAGGAGACTGAGTGTTATTGAAGATTAACTTGATATCCGGTTATCATCAGTTGTGTGTAAGACCATCTGATATACCTCTTACAACCTTTATGAGAAGGTATGGTCTATACGAGTATGTGGTTATGCCATTCGATCTCACGAATACACCTACAGTTTTTATGGAACTGATTAAATGAGTGTTCCATCTATACTTGTATTCTTTCATGTTAGTCTTCATGGATGATATCTTGGTGTACTCTCACACTAAACATGACCATTACACACATCTTGAGATCATTTTGAGTACACTGAGAGAGCATCGGTTATATGCTAAAATCTCAAAATTCCACTTTTGGATGGACTAGATTCACTTCTTGGGTTATGTTATCTCAGATATAGGAGTATCAGTAGACCCAATGAAAGTGAGAGCAATAGTTTCCTGGGAGCATCTAAATAAATTATTTGAGGTACAAAGTTTTATTGGGCTGGCTAAATACTACAAATATTTCATACAAGACTTTTCTCACTTAGTAGCACCACTGATGGGCCTGACTAAGAAGGGTGTAAAGTAATTTTTGTTAGATTCCTACAAGTCAGCCTTTTAGGAGCTGAAAGGGAGATTGTCTTCAACACTGATACTAGTTTTTTCTAGAGTCGGGAAAGATCTATACTGTTTATTGTGATGCATCAGGTTTTGAGCTAGTAAGGTTGTACATATGAGAGATTGTATGTCTACATGGAGTTTCACACTCCATTGTTTTATAAAGGGATGCTTGTTTTACTTCTCAGGTCTGTAAGGGACTACAGAGGGTTGTGGGTACACATGTACTTCTGAGTACAACTTACCACCCCCAGATAGATGGCCAGTCTGAGCGTACAATTCAGGTTTTAGAGGACATTATTTGAGCATGCATCCTAGATTTTGGAGGTTCTTGGGAGAAACACATTCCTCTTGTGAAGTTTTCTTAAAATAATATTTTCAAGAAACTATTAAGATGGAACCTTATGAGGCTTTATATGGTAGTCCACACCAATCACCCTTATATTGGCTAGATGCAGGAGAGGTAGTGATTCTGGGACCTCATCTTGTCTAGGAGACCACATAACATATAGAGTTGATTCAAAAGTGGATAGCTACTATACAGTCACGATAGAAGTCTTATGTTGATCGATGGAGATGACCTATGGAGTTTGAGGTAGGAGATCAGGTGTTCCTACATGTCACACCGAGTTTGGGACACAGGAGGATTAAGAGACAAGGCAAGATTTCACCGAGATATGTTGAATCATTTTAGGTTTTAGAGAAAGTCTAGACAGTTGCCTATCGATTGCAGTTACCTTAGAGGTACCATGCTATGTATGACGTCTTCTATATTTCTCAGCTATGACGTTTCTTCTCAGACCCATCTCATGATTTTCAAACTGAGGAGGTTGAGCTGGAGGTGGACGCATCGTTCGAGGAACATCCTATCCAGATTGTTGATCGCAGTTCAATGGTTCTCTGTGGCTAGTCTATTCCTCTGGTATGAGTGCCATGACAGCACAGACGAGTACATAACAAGACTTGAGAGAGGGAGGCCAATGTACGATCGTAGTGGAAAGAGCTGTTCGAGGATTATTCTTCTACGCCTCCTTGCTAGGAAAATTTGGGGATGAATTTCTTTAAGGGGAGAAGTTTGTAAGAACCCAAATCTTCTTTTCAGGTATGGGTTTTATTTTTTGTGTTTTTGATAAAAACAGGAGAATCTTGAAATTTAAGGATTATACATCGTGTACTATAGAGTATACACCGTGTACCTGGTTTCCATGGGTGACTGTGTACTAGCTGTGTAAAGGCCAAGTACATGGTCATGTGGGGTGACCTAGAGACCACCTAAATCAGGGGACGATTAAGGCAAGTACACACCGTGTACTTTTAAATAACACACGGTGTACTTTTCTTTTAATTGATTAAACAGATCGGGGTTATGTCTAATCAACAGAGACCTCTTCTTATTGGCTTGTCTCATCCAGGAGTGACATATATCTCCAATTATTCCCAAGACACTGACCTACCATCCATTATCTGATTCAACCACCATCTATTGTGTTGGAATCACCATAATGAGTTCTTCATTCTTCTAGAGTCTCATCTCCTTATTTCTCCTCTCTCGTGAGATATTCTTGGATCAGAATTTTTAACGTTTTTGTAGATCTAAATCGCCCTAGGTTGAATCAATGGTTGGGATTCAACTGTATCAATCATACAACCTCTAGGTAGGTGGTTTGTTCCTTTCTATAGTTAATATTTTAATATTATGTGAAAAAGTTCCCTATACCCTAGAACGGGGTATTGCATGTTTAGGAATTTTATCCCTGTTAATGGATACTATTCCTTGTGTGCCTGAGTAGAGTTTGTTTGATTATGAATAGGTTTATTTACCTTTCTATGGATGTATTTGCCCATGTTTGAACTGATATTGGCCGTTGGGACTAGCTTTGTCTGTTAGGGTGCTTGCTTTCCTTGATTAAATGTTGTTAGGATGGAGTGATTTATCCAATGCTGTTTTATGCTTGTAGATGTTAGCCAAGTAGTTCTTGAAAGTTGTTAGCCAAGTAGTTCTTAAGGTTTAATTTGGCTGTTAATCATCATTCTGCACGATTGAATTACACATGGCTATAGGAACATGGTGTAGTTAGACCATAGGGGGAATGGATGTAAAGGGCTTCCCTAGAGTGTCTGTTTACTTTCACGTTGTGATACCATAGGGGGATGGATGATGAGTGCTACCTCAAAGTGTCTTTAGTTCCACATTGCGATTCCACAGGGGGAATTAGAAATTGAGTGCCTCCCCAAAGTGTCTATAGTTTACCAATAGAAGACCTCATGGGGAATTAAAAGTGAGTGCTTCCTCATAGAGTCTTTGCTAAAGATGAACCAGAGGGGTTATAATGTGAGTACTTCCCAAAGGTTTTCTTGTGTTTAATTGGTTAAAACAGAGGCGCTAGGCTATCAGTACTTCCCATAGGGTTACTTGTTTTTTATTAGCTGCTTACTTGATATTTGAAAATTAATTCAATTGAACTATATGATTGTTTACTTTTGAGTACCTCCCTATTTACTGCTTTTTTTTTCTTATTGCCTGCCATATATATATTCAATGATTGTTAGGAATAGATCTTTGGGTGGTTGCCTATCCAGATTCATCTCACACCCTGTTTGGTTCATGCTTTTGGGCCCAAACAGATTATATTACTACAAGTATAGATAAGGGAAATAATCCTTCTACGTCATGTACTTGACTGCTGTAGAGTTGGAGAGCATAAGAACAAGATGAGGCTTGCGATGCTGCTGAAGTTATTTACTTGTTTTCCTTTGTAATTTGGTTTAGTACTGCATTCCAGCATTGTGACTTGTTTGGATACTTTCCTAGACTTTGTATCATGCACCATTTATATATGTTTACTCTGGTTGTTTATCACTTCCTGTCTTCTGCTGTTTACTTATTGAATGTTATTACTTCTTTTGATATTGATATCTGCTTATTTCTGCTGCATTACTCTGCCAATAAGGGCATAGATTACCCAATATCACACCCAATTCCCTCACTTCTAGTCGGAAGCCTCTGGAATTTGGGGAAATTCTCTCGAGGACATGTGACCAACCAAGTATGGGACACCTCTGGGTGGATCCAGGAACTGAGATGTTACATCTCCAGATGGTGCGGCGATTCATGTTGTGCACTCAACTGATGAAGAAGCAGACCATGGCACCAGTTCTCATGATCTGGGGAAGGTTCCTGATATTTCGATGTCTACAAACCCTAATGATGGTTCTGTTTGTGATGCGAACACTGAGAAAGGTTTGAAGCTTCTGGTTAAATTTATTTCTTTCTGCTATGCCTTTGATTTATCCAAAGAGTTTGGTTCACATGGGTCATGGGAATCCTGAATTTCCAAATCTACTGATGGAAGATTCATCGTTATTTCTCATCTTTTGGTGCTCAAGGAATGACTTGAGGTTTGAATATTTTCTATTATTGGACAGTTAATACTCTCTAAGGGTGATAAGCCACTGAATACTGAGGAGCAAAAGATCAGGCTCTCTTGAATTTGGGGTTTTTCAGACTGGCGAATAGTCCCTATTGGCAGGGGTTACTTTCATATGATTTTCTAATCTAAAAATGACCGATCAAAGGATTGGATCAATGGGTTCTATTCTCTTAATACAAGATGTTTTCAGCTGTCTTTTTGGGATTTAAATTTTAACCCATACCTACAGAAGCATTCTAATGGTCAGATTTGGGTTAGAATTCATGGATTGAACTGGGTGTTTTGGCATCCATTAAATTTTAATGACTTAGTTTCCTGTATTGGTGTTCCCAGAAGATGTAATAGAATACATTTCATGGTAAATTTGGTTACTTTTCTAGAGTTTTGGTTGATGTGAAAATGCAGAATAATTTACCTGATTCTGCCACATTTGTCCCCAATGATGAGAAATTTGAGGTTGAGTTTGAATATGAGTCAATCCCTACATTCTATTAGTTCTACAGGTTGGGGTAGTATGATGTCTCTGAATGTAGGAATGTGAGGAAAATTCAAATGAAGGTGGGGCTTCTACCCATGGAAAAACGTAATTATGGTTTGTTTATGGTGGAAAAACCTCGAGAGATGACCCAGGAAGTTTTCTCCAATGATAGGCGTAAGCCTCTTCACCAATAACCGATTAATGATTCCATTGAGAAGGCCTAGGTACAGTAAACGTTGGATCCTTCTGGTCATGGGGGGATGCAGGTAGGGGTACTTTAGAAGTCTACAGAAGATGATGCACCAATTGACCTTCTTCTAATGGGGAAGCCAAATTCTCCATCTGGTTCTTCTCTTAAACAGGGATGTGGATTTGGTAAGAATGTCAATGCTACTGTTTCCTTTCGTGATATTATTTTAGCAAGAGTCTAGGACACTATTTCAAGTCAACATGACGAGTCTGAATTAGAACATGATGCACAAATGCAAGCCAATTCTTAGTTCCAGGAGAAGCGACTTTATTCAAAAAATAGGAAAGGGAAATAGGTTGACACTGATCTCCAGGTGAACATGTCTGGAGCTGCAATTGTGGACAAAGCAGTAACTCCATTGGAAACTTCTCATGTTTCAACCCCTCTAGAGGGGAAAGGGAAGATTAATCCTAGTGGTGTTCCTGATTCTTTGAAAAATGTTCTTAGTCCACCTGATATTATCCATATATCTAGCAGTATGGAAGTCTTTAGTGATGAATTTGGGAGCGCCCATGGCTCCAAAATGGTCATTGCCGGTAGATCTGATGTAACGAGCTTTGATCAGGTTAGAGAGTTGAATCCTCTTATCAAGGGATCCTTACCACCAGAGGACAATACTGAGTCTCCGGTGGATGATGCAACTTGGAAGAAACCTAAGAAATGGAGGAGATTCCGACATCTGCGAGGCAAGGGTAGTGGTCGACACTCCCACTGATGATGCTCTCTTATTTTCTAATTGTGTTTGATAATTTTAACAGTGTCTGTTTACTAGTTTGTTATTCCATATCGATATTTTTTGCTTGTTTTTGTTTCCGTTAATAAATTTTGGGATCATGGGTTCACCCATGATGCACATGTTATGGTATATATATATATGTGTGTGTGTGTGTGTGTGTGTGTGTGTGTGATGTGTGTGGCGTGTATGGGAAGGAAGAGAGAAAGAAACAAAGTGATGTGTGTGACATAAAAGAAAAAGAAACCAAAAAACATGATATATATATATATATATATAACTTTATATACATATAAAACGATGGTATATATATATGTGCGTGTGTTAAAATCTATATGTTATAAATATATATAAGTTATAAATATTATATTAAAATATAATTGTCATAAATATGTGGTATATATATATTAAATTTTTTATATAAATATATATACACTTGAAAAATAATGTTTCATAAGGGATAATGATTAAAAAAAAGAAACTAAAAATAAAATAATAATAAGATCAAAATAGCATTTTTTCATACTGGGAAAGAAAAAACTAGAAAAAAGAAACCACGATTTTGAAGTCTTTAAAAATAGTGTTTAATAATAAATAATTAAATAAATAAATAATTTATTTATTTTTTAAAATTTTGGGACTTATAAATAGAAGTTATTTCCTTAGGTTCTACATATAATGGATTGTCTCCAGGCTCCCTGAAAAAAAATACATGAGTTTCTCTGGTTTCAGATATAGTGCGATGTGGAGTTTAGTCTCTAGGGAAGGATATTCATTTGGTTTCAAATAGGGGATATGTTTTGTTAGTAGTTTAGGGTAAGAGATATTTTATTTTCAAAATATAATATCTTATATATTATCATCAAATCCTCTTTTTATGTAATGGATATTTGTTTTAAAATCATTTAAATTCATGGTTTTCCAAAACCCATTTTATGTAAGGGAGTTATTTTAAAATAATTATATTTTTAAAAAGATATTATTTTATGAAAATTTTTCTTTTAGAATCTTATTTTGAAACTATATGTATAAATGTTTTTATGTAAGAAGAATATTTCAAAAAATAACTAAAGAAGTTTTGAAATATTGAAGATATCATGTGAAAAATGTTATTTAAAAATTATGATTGTTGCACATATTTATAGCTATGAAAATACACTATATTTTTTCATGATATTTCATTAATTTAAATACAAACATGTTCATAAGAACAATTATTCCATTATATGAATTATTTTCAAATTATTGTTCATAAATTATGGTTTTCACTATTTTTTTTGTAAAAAAGGTGTTTTATAAAATATTTTTTTAGAAAAATTATATTTGGTGTAAAATTATTTTTTATTGAAGATAATTTATATAGTTTTCAAAATTTTGTTTTTAGTGAGAACTAAATGAGAAAATAAACCCTAAAAAAGTTTTTATAAAAACTAGTCACTTGGTTATCAAACAAAATTATGAGGAATGAGGAGTGAACCTATGACCACAAGCAGAAATTGTCCAAAAGTGATACAAAAAGTGTCCATATGGATTTATTAAGGGTTGAAAAATATCATTTTCTTTCCACGAAAAATTATTATTTTCAAAAAAGGAAGGTCTTTAAAACATAAAGGAGAAATACATGTATTTTCAACGGGTATTATATTTTAGAAAATCGTTTTTAAAATAATGTTTTCAATGAAATAAAAATTTTCAAAGGTTATTATATTTTTGAAAATGTTTTCAAAATAATATGTATTTTCAAAGGATTTTTAAATGTATTTTCCTAAGAGACATTTTGAAAACCCTAGAGTATATTTTATTATATGAAATGTTTAGATATAAATAAAGTGTTTTTAAAATAATTTTTTCAAAGTAATAAGTATTTTCAATGGTTTTTGAAAAGTATTTTCAATATATTTTGGAAACCCTAGAAACGATATTTTTGAAAATTATTTATCAAATATTTGTATTTGATATAAAAAGTAAAATGTTTTTGAAATATTTTTAAAATACTATTTACAAAAGGGTCTTCACTAGTCTTAAAACCCCTTACCGGTAAATTTTATGATCACCCAATGTTTTTAAAATGTTTTTTATAGGATCATTAGAGGTTTTAAAGGAGTTTAGCTTCACTAAGGAGTTAACATCAGTGAAATAAAATAGTTATTTATTTAATTGTTTAAGCTCAAATATGTTTTAATAGTATTTTCTTTTCCTCAAAAATCGAGATTGAAAAATATATTCATCCTTATAAAGGACTGTATATTTTTTAGTTATTATTTTTTTCAAAATATTCAATATTTTTTACTGGATCTAGAAGTGTAGGTCTTGGGTTGCTACACTTGGTATCATAAGAACAATATAGAAAACTTTGAAAGATTTTTCATTTTCATTTGAGGATAATAAATTTAAATTTCTTTTATGTTCTAGGTTATTAAATTTTTGGTGACTCTTAACAATATAAAATTTTCGCGATTTTAGTTTTCCAAATTCTAAAAATGAAAATTCTGAATTTACCTTAGTTATGATGAAAGTTTTTAGGGCGAATTTCATTTTAAGAGGGGTAGAATGTAACATCACAAAAAATTATAAGCATATTTTTCTTTTTTTAATAATCATTTATCATAAATAAGTACTTAATATTATTGTGTTTCAATATGTTACTTTAAAATTGGTAAAATATTAATTTGGTATTAAAAGTTACAATATAACATATATTAAAAATTTTAATATTTTCTTTTTTATTATCAAGAAATATTATATTTTACTTATATATAAAAATTATAAGAATATTATATATATATATATATATATATTTATCTATTTAATAAAAATGTTAAATTTATAGTTTGTATTTTTAGGTGCTTGTAAATATATAAGAATATATAAATGTACATATATAGAAAATATGGTAATATTTATATGTGATAAACCAAAATAATAACCATATATTTATATGTATATATACACAAACATATATATATATTTGTATATATATATATATCTATGTGTAATTGATAATAAAATTTAAGTTTATGTTTATATAAAAAAAGTTTTAAAATTGAATTTAATATATATATATATATATATATATGCACAAAATATATATGTATATATATACACTTATATTTTGTATATATATATACACACAAACATATTTATGTGGTTAATTGTATAAAAATAATATATATATATATATATATATATATATATATATGCACGACACATGATAATTATTTTTAAGAAGTTGATTTTATAAAAAATATAATAAAATGATTAAATTTTAAATGTGGTGCAATGATTGAGTGTTTAAATATATATATATATATATACACACATATGGGAAATAAGTGTGTGTGTAAATCACATTTATCAAGGGAAAAAGGAAAAACAATATATGCAAAAATAGACATGTTATATATATGTTATTCCTTAAGTGTAATGGAATTAAAAAAACTAAATAAATTAATGATTTAATTAAAACAAAATTTCAAATTTTCTTAGTGGTTAAGGAACCCAAAAAAATATCTATATATAAATGTTTTACATATATATAAACGTTTAAAAATATATACACATTATATATAGGCTAAAATATTTGTTATCTATATGTTGATATATATACATTATATATATATATATGTTAATATATATATATATATGTGTGTGTGTGTGTGTTATATATACATGTTAGAATATATATATGTTCATATATATATTCACATAGTAATGAAGTTAATTAAAAAACAATATATATATATATATATGTGTGTGTGTGTGTGTGTGTGTGTGTTGTCTGTGGTGTTTAAGTGAAAGAAGAAGAAAAAGAGAGAAAAACATAATTCAAGTGGGATGTGTGACGTGAGAGTAAAAAAAAATAAAGAAAACAAAAAAATTTATATATATACAAACGTTGATATATATATATATATATATATATATATATATATACGTCAAAATGCATATGTTATAATTATATAAGTTATAAAAGTTATGTTAAAATATAATTGTCTTAAATATATGTTATATATATGTTTTAAATATACATATATATATTAATCATAATATATATACATAGGTTTATATAAATTTATATATATGTACACATATATATATATATATTTTGAAAGAAGGATATTCATTAAAAGGGTGATCGAAGCTCCGACACTACAATAGAGTTCATCCAAATAGGGAATTCAAACAACCATAAATGTAATTCACCCAAGAGACCATGAGTTTCTCAAATGTGCACCCCCTATTTCCATCCCTTATGATAAACGAGAAAGAATAGGATGAGAAGTGGTTATGAAAAGAGCGTATCCTCCCAACCGACAAACCAAATGATTGGAATCCATTTTTTGAGAATGAGAAGAACAAGGTAATATGAATCCAAAATAATAGAGATCTATCCTCTATCCAAAGAAAAATCCAATCCATAATAATTTCTTTATCCACATCCACCAATAGATTCCAACAAAAAAATAGGTCTTTTGGCTTGCTTCTAAGAACACTCTGTAGAAATCATGGGAAACCAAACCGACACCTAAAAAGTTTCCACATAAAACTGAAGCATCCACATTAACCTTCATAACAGCTTTTGGAGAAGAATTCCTAATAATTTAACTAGAATGTGAAAGATTTATTTCCCCTTGTGAATCATTGTGGCTCCATGTGGTAAGCTAGGAGGTGACCCACTTGGCCAAGAAGAAGCTTGGATTAACCACATGATTAAAGACAAAATCATTTCTCTGGACCCATGTTATCTAGGCTAATGTGAACATGAAACTCAAAGACCCCACGAGAAGTGTCAAATTCTACTTTACCAGCATCTCCAAAACACTATATGACAACTCTAAAATAGTATTAAAATTATCATCCCATGAACTCCACACTTCCTTGGAACCAAGGTATTCAAATATTTCATGTAGAAAGGACTCTGATGTATCTACACACAGTGGGTAGAACAGCTCATCTGAGATGTGGAGGAAAAAGAGAAACACTTTGTAGGAAGAATAATAGTTCAATATTTCCACAAGTATAGTGATTTTGGAGGTATCTTATGACACCAAATAATTTTATAAATCACTGTAGTCAAAATATCGATTTAATTTGGAGCGAGTGAGTAACCAGATTTCACCGAGTATGCACCATAGGGCTCTTCGCTCTAATAGATATGGTCTTCTGCATATCTCATTCCCAGGAAGACTTAAAATAATTTCTCTATATCTTTTGTTAAACCATTATTTGAAAGTTTCAAAGGACCAGGATCCACCATCCTCTATAAAAAAGGCATATACCATTACATTTTTTGAACCAAAAACCACTAACTAAGTAGCCATGGAACCACAATCATCCACCATCCAAGGATCATTCCATATATTTACCCATGTACCATCATAAATCCTCTATTATACATCATTATTAAGAAATTAATTAGACCCCTATAAGATCCTCTAGAAATATTTAGGATGTGGCCCAATTTTAGATCCGTAAAAGGTTTAATTTGAAAAATATTAGTCATGAAGGTCTCAGGAACAAAGAGAATAAGGGAAATCCAAAAGCCTCCATCTTTTCTTGGTGAGGAGGGAATCATTAAAACTGTACAAATCTCTAAACTCCACCCCCATATTCCTTGGGGAGGAAAAGATTTTCCCAAGACACCAAATGAATTTTATTCCTTCCTTGATTAAAAACCCACCAAATATTTTTCAATAAATCATGAAGTGTTAGAGTTGATGCCCTAGAAACTAAATTCTTTGTAATTTATGATAAACTGTTATTCATTGGATGAATATTAATAAACTTCTTATCACAACATGATTGTTATTCTGTGTGACATAGTATGTGATAATGTCCTAATAATAGCTATCGCACTAAATGGTAATAAAGGAACCCTGCTATGATGAGAACCCAAAAGTTCCATGGAACTATTCTTGAATATATGTTCCATGGTCGAATTATATAATTTGAAGGGACACACATGATAGAGGTTATCAGGGGTGGGTAATCATGAAACTTTGAGGCACATTCTCATGGTGTTCACCCTTGGTAATATCTAGGAGGATATTATGAGAACAAGACCCACCTGTAGGAAATCCACATTCATAAGTGTCATTGGATGTTCCTATCTTCAGATGTGTGTACTGGTCCTTATACTTTAATATTATTATTAATGTGTATTATGACTCGTGTACTTAGATGTATTGATGAAAACTGTGATGAAAGATATTCACGGTGAGGTAGGATATGTTTGGTGTTTCATGATTAATATTGCATTAATGAATAATGTGGGAAATTATTTTTCACTTCTATGGATGTAGACATATCAGGCCCTTTGATTGAAATGATATAGCGTAATGAAATCCATATCCATGGTGTTCTCTAGGTAATTTCAATTATGGGAAGTCAAAGAATGAGAAATCGAGCACATGGATTGATGGCACTTGCATGCGACTTGTTTGATTGGAGATATTAGTACAAGGGATTATATTACACAGTAAGCATTCATATGTGGTGACATGTCGTTATGATATCAACTTCTTTCTCTTAGGTGACTTGACCCATTGCTAGATAGTAATCTTGTAGTTTAGGAAAGCTCGCCTAATTTTAACGAGAAAGAGTCCTAGAGGGTCACACACTAAGTGTATCCAGTATCACAGTTAAATAATTCATTATTTAACAAGTTGGATAAATATTATTCCTGGTTGTGGTGTAATAATTATTCAAGTATACCTAATCATATTTATTTCGTCACTAGTTATTCTAGAGAATATATTATGAAAAAAATATTTATTTTTTGGAGAATAATATAGTTATATTTATTGGATAAATAAATAGTCATTATTCAAGGCCCGGTAAATATTTAGGAGGATTGGCGGACCAAGTTATGGGTCTGGTGAGAAATAATATTAAATATTATCTGGTTAAATAATATTTAAATATAACATGAAAGTTAAGAACACGTCTTGGAAATAATAGCATTGCTATTATTATTTAACATGGGGTTTCACATGGAATAATAAAATAAGTAACACCACTTATGCTAATTATTTATTTTTACATGGTGAATTAAATTCATTATTATGTGATTATTATCTAATTATCCATGGGTTCATTCCACTAGCTAACCAATGGTTGTGTGCACAACATCCTTTGAGAACAGTTCTTGATCGTAGATAACTATTCCCTCAACAAGAATGCTCTTAAGAATGAGAGAGATCCTCCTCCACTGGATCTAGGAGAATGATTTGGAAGTGATTCTCAAGGTGATCAAAGGTGAGCATCACATGCACAAGGTTATTCCACTCTATCACTTGAATACTCCTTCAGTGAAATTTGGAGATATGTGGAGCATGTGTGGATCACCACTAGAGGAATCCTATCCTTGGATTTTACATCACAATGAATCCTCACCTCAAACCCATGGTTGAATGCATCAACGAAGAAAGAATAACCTTGGAAGTAATTATTTAATTTAATTAAATTAATTATAAATAAGATATGTTGATCATATCTTCTTGATTCTAGGTTCTCTCCTTTTTCTTTTTAACTTTGATTTAATTCCACAGATACTAGCATTTATTTTCGTATTGATCTTGGATTAATCATCGATCATGGAAATTTGAAAAGTTGGGTACACACCCATCATGCCATTCTGCTGTGCCCGAAACCTACAAGTGGTATCAGAGGGGTCATATTCTCATATATAATTATTTAAATAATTTGTTGACGATTTACTATTTAATAATTTAGTTTGTCAATTCAATTTTAATCATTCTTGTAATCTAAATTTTGAGATCTATTCTTCCTCTTTGTTTTCTCATAGATCTAATAAAAACAAATAATTTTTGGATTAAAATTACATCAAGGATATCATCAGGAGGCGTTGAAGATTTTTTCCAGGCAACACGATAGTACATGCTATGTATTCGAAATTACATGTTGTGTAATCTGCCACACACGCCGTGTAATCTGGATTACACACCATGTAGTTGTGTTCAACACACCCGGAGTAATTAGGAAATTAATCAAGATGTGTGCATTAATGAAATGTGGTGTAGTTAATTCTTACACCACATGTTCACTAGGACAGGCTAACATATGGTCAGCCGGACTACATGCTGTGTGGCCCACTAGACACAATGCATAATCTCTTCGGGTCAGGGTTTTAGTCATATATACCATAAATGGCTTGCCTGACTAGTGACCATGTAATGCGGAGTCTACACGACATGTGGCCCACTGGACATACCATGTACTCTGAAGATTTCTGAAGTACACCTCAAACGTCGTTTCCCCAGGCGTGTACTTTGGATGGATGGTGAGGAGGGTACACATCGTGTAGTCGGATCTACACACTGTGTACTGTTTCCAGATTATGAATATTTAAAAATTTATTATTATATTATGTAACCCTTGATAAATGTAACTTTGTGTGGGTGTAAAGTTAGGACACAACATGTGATTGGTGTTTGATATAAATATATATATAAATGTTTAATTAACATCTGTGTAATGTTAAAAGATCTACACAAGATGTATGAGTTACATTACAATTATAATTCTGCGTGCATGATACATGTCACAAATAATAAAGTGTATACAATTATAAATACTTGATGGGTATTTTTGGACGGTTATTCACTAGGCTTCCTCTAAGGTACAAGTTATGTACAAGGTTATGAATGATAATATCAAGTAAATTAAGAAAAGGATTAAGATTAAAAGGATCGATTAATTAATGATAATGATTAATTGATTCAAGCATAATTTATCATAATAATAATGACTAAATAATTGAATTATAGTTTTATTAAATTCATAATTCATTTATTGTATGTGGATTATCAAGAGCTAGACCAGACCTTTTTATGTGATTTTTTCCATTTTAATTTATTTATTAAGTTAAAATTGTTAGCATGCGTGCTTTATCCTCATTAATATGTAGGGACTATATGCCCATGGTTTCTTTTATGTAAACCCCCTTTCACCCCTAACCTATGTTTGAGTTAAAATAATATGTAAGGGATTGAGCTCCCAAGCTAGTGGTGGTAGTTCAATTTAGTAGACGAGGTGTGTAACATCCCAAGCTTCCACGGTACGTTTCCCTTCGAATAATGCGATAGCGTGTGTTGTACGCAACCTCGAGTTCTAACACACACCACAACTAATTAAACTAGCCGTTGTGAATAGTAATACCTACTTTTTGAAATCATATATATTTTATATTTCAAAATGGACTTCATTTTTGGATTCGGAATATTGAAATTAGCCTAGGGTGAAATTTTGGTACTTTTCGGATAACTTTTATATTTTGATGAATAGTGAAAATTACTAAATTTTAATTAAAAACAACTTTTTTAATCAAAATAATTAATATTGATAAATTATGAATTTGAGTGGTTTTAAATTATATTTAGAATATATTTTTACCATTCAATTTAATGTTTGTCATTGGACATAATTTTACAATTAAACCGAAGATAAACAAGTGTCAATCTTTTGATAGTTATTATCTCTTAAAAACACGCTTTTTGTTTTGACAGCGGGAATTAATTTTAAATTAATTTCTGCCACTTCTGTGTTTTGAATTTAGAAAAATGGATTCCATATTTGGAATCAGGATGTTCAAATTGTGTAAATAGGTAACTTTTATTTTTAGACATTTTGAATAATTACTGCGGTAAATATTTTATTTACCATGGTTAAGGGTAAATCCGGTAAATAAGGGTTAAAAAATAATATTATAATAATACTAAATTACCCTAAAACGTGTCTTAACCCTATTGGTTGATACATGGTCGACCATGGGCATCTTTGGGTCGATTTTGGGACCCCATGGATCCACTTGTAAGTGATAATGATACTTTATTTTAATTAAGTTAAAATGAATACAAAAATGACATAAGCATATATCTTTTAGCAAAACAATTGTTACATAGGGTTATATATGTTGGATTTTAGATTATAAATATTCATTATAACGATAAAACGATTTCCTACATAATGATATTTTATTTATAATTTTTAGACATTAAATAATTTATTTTATTTATGACACAATGATGATGCAGTAATTTCTAAAATAGTGAAAAATTAAAATAATTGATATTATAAATACCCAAATAAATATAATATGAAACTTTTAATGAATTAAACTAATTTTCTAGGATAATATGATATATTAGGAGTGATTTAATTGAATTTGTTCGAAGTAATCAATCTGTTATGAGTTTCACAAAAATCAACTATTGAATAGTGTCAAAATTGACATAAAAGAGTTCTTAAAAAAAATATTATATTATTAATTGATATTAAATTTTTAAAAATATAATTTTCGGCCAAGAAACTTATATAATGATAGGATCATCATTAATGGACCACTTGGGGGTCGCTTGTATGTATATGGTAAGTCTATTAACCATATAATATAAAAATACAAAGAGACATTGTAAAAGTGAAACTAATTAACTTAGAGTTAATACTTAAAGATAAGGTTAATATAAGTACCCAAACCTGTCTAAATTCTATTGGTTGAGTTTTTTTCGACCTATCCCCACCTTAACCTTTGAATAGTCAATTTTGGAGCCATTATAAACCGAATATTAATTTATTATAAATTAATATTTCTAGCTTTTCCAAAGGTGCCCCTCACCCCTCTTATAAAAAGGCACTCCTCCTTCTCATTTCTTCACACCTCTAAAGCCTTTTGGTTCGGCCAAACTCTGCCCAAATACTCTCCCAACATCCCTAAATACAACCTAGAGGCCTTAGTTTGATCAGAAAGCCAACCTAAGGAGCCCTTTTGATCAAATCAAAAGGAAGAACCCGAAGAAGAGGTAATGATTTCCCCACCCTTTTCTAAGTTCATTTCTTCTTCCACTTCTTCTTCCTTTGTTCTTACCATTCTAAAATAATAACTCCAGTATCTCACATATACTGTGATGTTATTATAAATATGGTACAACCATATTCATTATCCTATCCACCCTTTGAATAACATGTCACCATACGTGCGTACGTACGGCTTACCGTCTCCACGTCGTGGTGTAATTGTTATTCAATATAATATTATTTGTATGGGTATAATAATGATGTGTAACTCATGTAAATAATAAATCTAACATGTTAATGATTCTTTATGATATACCATCCATTTATATATTATTTTAATATCAAAAGAATGATATTGTCGCTCGTGCGTACGTACGGACTACCGTCTCCACGAACGCGATGAGATTCATTCTCCATCGTATCCATTCAAGTATAATTTGATAATTTAAAAAATGATGTTTAAGGACTTGATATCATTCTGGATATGAATAATATACAATCTATCCTTTACATACATGTCTTACGTAACAAAACATACAAAAGAAAACAAGTAAGTTAACACCCGAAACAACGATAATACTAAGATATTATTATCAAATCAATATTAAAAGATCATATATGATATCATATTAATGTATATGATTCTTGTATAATTTAATAACAATTATTTCACCATTATACAGGAGGTTAACCTACCACAACCAAGGAAAAGTACAAGGTAAGGGTTATTTCACAATCTCTTCATTATCCGAGGTTGTATTATACGTAATAATCTACTGGGATCTCTTTATCATCCACATCCATGTTTCTTTGAAATGTATTTCAAAACATTTTTACTATTTACAAGAATATGGGTTAAAGTCATTTATACCCTTGTTTGACTTTTTATAAGAGGTTTATAAAGGAATCTTTCCGTCGTTTTCAAAACAAGGTCCTTTTAACCTTTTCGACTGAATTGAGGTAAGAATGTTTTTTTTAACTTATACGGCGGGTGCGGTTATTTTCCGCCGTTATAAAATCGTCGAAGCTTTCCATACAAGCTTATAAGAATATTTTCAAAGAAACTGTTTTATTTTATATGGATCTTAAATGATTTCAAAATAAAAGGAGATACTTCTTTAAAAAGAATTTTGATTTCATCTATGTCAACATCCTTTGATGGATTTTAAGATTATTTGAAGTTGATTTATTATGATACAAAACTTCTATATTGTATTGAAGGTTTTGTGATATGTTTGACTGTGGATGTGCTATTTTTATACCATTCATAGTTTATGGTGAAATTATTGACATTTCGTATGCTAGTTTTAATACGAATGTTTATGTTATGTTTAAACCTTTTCATATGGGAATGCATTGGACTTAATAAGTGACGGGTGGAGCCCGCTATAGCTCCTCGATGCATCGGTAGGTCTCATGAGACAAACTAGTGTCTTGGCACAAGGCCTTGACAAAATCTTATTTGTAGTCTTGGCACGAGGCCTTGGCTATGTGGTTATGATAGTCTGGCATTATGCATTCCAACATTATGAAAGTGGTTATTGATATTGCATGTGATTATTCGATTAGTAGAATATCCATGTGAACAAGTAAATGACATTATTTCATTTTACTTTTTCCATACTATGTTGAAGTTCAATTTTAAAAGGCTTTTGTTTTAGTAATTTATTGCCTTAAATGTTTATGCTTATTTTGAATGTTCCGCTATATTGTTATCCTTACTGGGCATTTGAGCTCACCCCTTTTCTATGTTTTATTTTTCCCAGGTAGTGAAGAAGTAATTTATGAATGACTTGCGGGATATTATGAGGGGTTAATAGTGTGGATATGAAGACTTTGTTGTTGTAGTAGTTTTTCACTTTGAAATGTAATGTAAAACTTTATGATTATATCTAGTGTTTCCAAGGCTACTAAACCAATCGGTCTTTCGGGATTTGATCTTTCTTGTGATCATGCCAATGTTATGTAATTAATGCACCGACTCTGGGTAGCTAGGGTCGGGGCGTTACAGTTGGTATCAGAGGAAGTTTAGTACAAACCTTGGAAGCTAGATTTTGATAAACTCTGATTAGAGCATGTAGACCTAAGATGAACTTTGAGGATTAGTATAGAAGAACTTCCTAGAATTTTGGTATTTTAGAGATTTTGTGAGTTTTCCGAGCAATACATCCCTGTCTGGATACGAGCAGGTAGAGGCGGCTCTGGCACAGATGTACCTAGGGGTAAAACCCGAAAACACCGCTTTGAGCTAGACTCGAACGGGAACTGGTGCACGACAACGGGCCTTGCTGCACTCTTAGTTACGACACTCCCGGGGGATATGCTTAGGATAACTCTCATTTTCTTTACAAATCATTATGAAGGGTTTATGAGTATATACTTCCTCAAAGAAAACATTTTTATGATTATGGATTATATCCATAAATAGTTCAATTTATGTTAAGTGTTTTATAAGTATGGGATTATGTATTTTGATTCATAAACTGATCTAGTTTATGCCATTGTTTAGAAATGGCTCCTAGTGGAAGAAATGGAAACCGTATCAATGCGCGCACTCCATGTAGGGATTGCCCTCCTGCTCAAGATAATTATAGTGGGGCTGGTGATGCAACTGGTGCCGATCAGCTAATCACCATACTGGGACAACTTACTCAGGTTATGAATAATAACCTTACCCGTATGGAGCACCCTGATCCGCAGCATGGAGGATCAATGTTAGATCGATTCATGAGGCAACAACCACCAACGTTCAATGGGAGTACAAATCCCTTAGTAGCTGAGCAATGGATAAATTCCCTAGAGAAAATATTTCAGGCTTTGGGGAGCAGTGAAAGGGAGAAAGTTATCATGGCAGTTTACCGCCTCACTGGAGATACTGATCAATGGTGGTCATTGATTTAAAACATGAAGGAAGATGATGAAGTATCAAATATGGAATTGAGGGAGTTCAAAGATCTGTTTTTAGAAAAATACTTCCCTCACGACCATCGAGCAGATATGGAAAGGCAATTTCTAAGTCTGAGACAGAAGGAGGATGAGAATGTCGCAAAGTATGAGGCTAACTTTACAAGGTTAGCGAGGTATGCTGGAGATTATATACGCAACCCAAGAAGTAAGATTGATCATTTCTTTGATGGGTTAAAACCATTTCTCCATCGAGCATTAGTCTCACAATCCTTTTCATCGTACGAAGACATTGTCTCATGTGCCATCAAGACCGAAAAGGAATTCTCTAAGTCTTATGACTTTAAAGCAAAGCAAGAGAAGAAGAGACCTGCTGAACAATCTGGGAATGGAAATAAGGGGAAGAAGGGAAAGGTTGAATATCCATCCTGTGGTAAATACGGGAAGAAACACCCTGGTACTTGCTTGAAGGGAATGAGAGTCTGTTACAAGTGTGGTGAAAAAGGCCACCAAGCTCATAATTGCAAGGGGAAGAAGGAAGCTACCAACGTTCAGTGCTACAATTGTAGGGAGATGGGGCATTATGCAAATTCATGTCCTAAGCGTCAGGAGAACTTACCTCAGAAAAGGCCAAGGGATCAAGGCCAGGCATATGCTATCACTACTGCTGAGGTAGAAGCTCCGAAAGACGTGGTGGCAGGTAATTTAATGGTTTCCTCAAGTTTAGAAAATGCATTATTTGATTCTGGATCATCGCATTGTTTCATATCTTCCCAGTTTGCTAAGAAAATTAGATATTTCCAATTTTATTTAATAAGGGAGTTGTCAGTTAAAACTCTTAAGGGAAGTGTCATTGCAACAAAGTTTTGTGAATCAGTCCCCATTAGAGCACATAAATTTTCTTTATCAGCTGATCTCATCGTCATACCTATGATTGAGTTTGATATAATCCTCGGTATGGACTGGCTTTCGGACTATGATGCGAAGATTTATTGTAAGAAGAAAGAGGTTACGATTCTTGATGATAATGATAAGGAACACCTTATCTTTAGAGCAGAATCATCACCACCTAATTCTTATTTAGATCCACCCCCAGTATCTCAACTTAATTCAATTATTGGGGAGGAAGAGAATGAAATAACTGTCGGTGAGGAAAGGAATGTTCAAATAGAGGATGTACCTGTTGTGAAAGAATTTGTAGATGTATTTCCGGAAGATTTACCTGGACATCCTCCAGAACGAGAAGTTGAGTTTTCCATTGATTTGATTCCTGGATCAAGGCCTATATCGAAGACCCCTTATATAATGGACACTGTAGAATTAGTCGAACTAAAGAAACAACTAGAGGAACTGAGTAATAAGGGATTTATTCGCCCTAGTGTTTCTCCATGGGGAGCCCATGTTATTTTTGTTAAAAAGAAAGATGGATCTATGAGGTTATGTATCGACTATAGGGAGATCAATGCTATAACGATAAAGAACAAGTATCCCCTACCTCGTATTGATGATTTATTTGACCAACTGCATGGAGCTCAATACTTTTCAAAGATTGACCTTCGATCTGGATACCATCAGTTGTGTGTGAAGAAGGAAGACATTCCGAAAACAGCATTTCGAACCAGGTACGGGCATTACGAGTTTACTGTAATTCCGTTTGGATTGACTAATGCACCCTCTGTATTCATGGATCTAATGAATAGAGTTTTCAAGGAGTATCTCGATGAATTTGTGGTGGTATTTATTGATGATATCTTGGTATACTCCAAAACCTACGAAGATCATGAAAATCACTTGCGCATTATCTTGAAGACTCTGAGGAGGCATGAATTATATGGGAAGTTTAGCAAGTGTGAATTCTGGCTTCAGGAGATTTCTTTTCTTGGCCATATTGTCTCTAAAGATGGAATCTCTGTTGATCCTTCTAAGACCAAGGCAATCCAAGAATGGCCAGAACCTACGAGTATAACTGAGGTACGTAGTTTTATTGGTTTGGCAGGTTATTATCGACATTTCGTCCAGAATTTTGCCCGATTGGCTAACCCATTAACGAAGCTCACACGTAAAGGGGTTAAATTTGTTTGGACAAAAGAGTGTGAAGAATGTTTCGAAGAACTGAAGAGAAGATTAGTCAATGCTCCTATATTGACTCTACCATCGGGGAATGATGGGTTCGTTATTTATAGTGATGCATCAAAGAAGGGACTTGGCTGTGTCCTTATGCAGAATGATAGAGTTATTGCCTATGCATCACGACAGTTGAAAATTCATGAACAAAACTATCCTACTCATGATCTTGAGTTAGCAGTTGTGATCTTTGCTTTGAAGATATGGAGGCACTACCTCTATGGGGAAAAATGTGAGATTTATACTGATCACGAGAGTTTGAAGTATATTTTCTCACAAAAAGAACTCAACATGAGGCAAAGGAGATGGCTAGAATTACTCAAGGATTATGATTGTACGATACACTACCACCCGGGGAAAGCAAACAAGGTGGCAGATGCTTTGAGAAGAAAAGACCATGGAGTTTTGAACATGATGAGAATTGAAAGGGATCCAATTTTCATGGATCTAGTGAAGATGGACATGGGAATAACCAGGGAAGGTGAAACATCAATGCTTTTTCAAATGGTTGCCAAACCATCTTTACTAGAAAGGATTAAGAGTTTTCAGACCGATGATGAAGAATTTCAGAAGAAGATTAAAGCTGTGAATGATGGGAGATTGAGAGACTTTGTGTATGAAGATGGGATTTTGAAATTCGGGAAGAGACTTTGTGTTCCCGATTTACCTGATCTAAAAAGGGAATTGCTGGATGATGCTCATAGTTCCAATTTCTCTATACACCCTGGGAGCACCAAAATGTATAGAGATTTGAAGGAACATTTTTGGTGGGACAACATGAAGAGGGAGATTGCTGATTTTGTGTCAAGATGTATGGTTTGTCAACAAGTTAAAGCTGGAAGGCAACAGCCTGGAGGAGGCATGCAACCTCTTCCCATACCGGAGTGGAAATGAGACAATATTACGATGGACTTTGTCATGGGGCTATCAAAGACTCCTAGAAGGAATGATGCAATATGGGTTATTGTTGATCGTCTTACCATGTCAGCACATTTTCTTGCTATAAGAGAAGATCTACCCCTGGAACGTCTAGCAAGACTATATATTAATGAAGTTGTGAGACTTCATGGAGTACCCTTATCAATTGTTTCTGATCGTGATCCCCGTTTTACTTCAAGATTCTGGAAAAGTCTTCAGAAATCCCTGGATACTGAACTTTATTTGAGCACTGCTTACCACCCTCAGACAGACGGACAATCAGAACGGACTATTAAAACCTTAGAAGACATGTTGAGATCTTGCTCACTTGACTTTCAGGGTATGTGGGATCAATATTTACCTCTGGTAGAATTTTCCTATAACAATAGCTTCCATTCGAGTATTCAGATGTCACCATATGAAGCGTTATATGGAAAGAGATGTCGTAAACCAACCTGTTGGGATGATGTTGGTGAAAGAAAACTTGTAGGCCCAGAACTGGTGGAGGAAACGGTGGAAAAGGTGAAGGTAATCCAAAATCACATCAAAGCAGCTCAAAGTAGGCAGAAGAGCTATGCCGATAATCGAAAGAAGGATTTGGAATTTCAAGTCGGTGATCATGTTTTCCTAAAGGTATATCCATGGAAGGGAGTCATACGTTTTGGAAAGAAAGGTAAATTGAGTCCCAGGTACATCGGACCTTTCGAAATTCTAGAACGAATTGGGGTTGTAGCTTACCGATTGGCAATGCCGCCAAGTCTCTCCAAAGTTCACGATGTGTTCCATGTATCTCTGTTGAGAAAATACATTCCTGACCCAACGCATGTAATCACCTATGAGGAATTAGAACTGGAACCCGATCTGTCTTATTGTGAAGAGCCCGTCAAGATTCTTGATACAAGAGAACAAGTACTGAGAAACCGGACGACGCGTCTGGTAAAAGTTTTGTGGAGAAATCATAAGATGGAAGAGGCAACGTGGGAACCCGAGGAACTTATGATGAAGAACCACCCGAGTCTTTTTATGCAGTAATACCCTAGAAATTGCGAGGACGCAATTATTTGAAGGAGGGGAGAATGTAACATCCCAAGCTTCCACGGTACGTTTCCTTTCGAATAATGCGATAGCGTGTGTTGTACGCAACCTCGAGTTCTAACACACACCACAACTAATTAAACTAGCCGTTGTGAATAGTAATACCTACTTTTTGAAATCATATATATTTTATATTTCAAAATGGACTTCATTTTTGGATTCGGAATATTGAAATTAGCCTAGGGTGAAATTTTGGTACTTTTCGGATAACTTTTATATTTTGATGAATAGTGAAAATTACTAAATTTTAATTAAAAACAACTTTTTTAATCAAAATAATTAATATTGATAAATTATGAATTTGAGTGGTTTTAAATTATATTTAGAATATATTTTTACCATTCAATTTAATGTTTGTCATTGGACATAATTTTACAATTAAACCGAAGATAAACAAGTGTCAATCTTTTGATAGTTATTATCTCTTAAAAACACGCTTTTTGTTTTGACAGCGGGAATTAATTTTAAATTAATTTCTGCCACTTCTGTGTTTTGAATTTAGAAAAATGGATTCCATATTTGGAATCAGGATGTTCAAATTGTGTAAATAGGTAACTTTTATTTTTAGACATTTTGAATAATTACTGCGGTAAATATTTTATTTACCATGGTTAAGGGTTAATCCGGTAAATAAGGGTTAAAAAATAATATTATAATAATACTAAATTACCCTAAAACGTGTCTTAACCCTATTGGTTGATACATGGTCGACCATGGGCATCTTTGGGTCGATTTTGGGACCCCATGGATCCACTTGTAAGTGATAATGATACTTTATTTTAATTAAGTTAAAATGAATACAAAAATGACATAAGCATATATCTTTTAGCAAAACAATTGTTACATAGGGTTATATATGTTGTATTTTAGATTATAAATATTCATTATAAAGATAAAAAATATTTCCTACATAATGATATTTTATTTATAATTTTTAGACATTAAATAATTTATTTTATTTATGACACAATGATGATGCAGTAATTTATAAAATAGTGAAAATATAAAATAATTGATATTATAAATACCCAAATAAATATAATATGAAACTTTTAATGAATTAAACTAATTTTCTAGGATAATATGATATATTATGAGTGATTTAATTGACTTTGTTCGAAGTAATCAATCTGTTATGAGTTTCACAAAAATCAACTATTGAATAGTGTCAAAATTGACATAAAAGAGTTCTTAAAACAAATATTATATTATTAATTGATATTAAATTTTTAAAAATCTAAGGTTCGGCCAAGAAACTTATATAATGATAGGATCATCATTAATGGACCACTTGGGGGTCGCTTGTATGTATATGGTAAGTCTATTAACCATATAATATAAAAATACAAAGAGACATTGTAAAAGTGAAACTAATTAACTTAGAGTTAATACTTAAAGATAAGGTTAATATAAGTACCCAAACCTGTCTAAATTCTATTGGTTGAGTTGTTTTCGACCTATCCCCACCATAACCTTTGAATAGTAAATTTTGCAGCCATTAGAAACCGAATATGAATTTATTATAAATTAATATTTCTAGCTTTTCCAAAGGTGCCCCTCACCCCTCTTATAAAAAGGCACTCCTCCTTCTCATTTCTTCACACCTCTAAAGCCTTTTGGTTCGGCCAAACTCTGCCCAAATACTCTCCCAACATCCCTCAATACAACCTAGAGGCCTTATTTTGATCATAAAGCCAAACTAAGGAGCCCTTTTGATCAAATCAAAAGGAAGAACCCGAAGAAGAGGTAATGATTTCACCACCCTTTTCTAAGTTCATTTCTTCTTCCACTTCTTCTTCCTTTGTTCTTACAATTCTAAAATAATAAATCCAGTATCTCACATATACTGTGATGTTATTATAAATATGGTACAACCATATTCATTATCCTATCCACCCTTTGAATAACATGTCACCATACGTGCGTACGTACGGCTTACCGTCTCCACGTCGTGGTGTAATTGTTATTCAATATAATATTATTTGGATGGGTATAATAATGATGTGTAACTCATGTAAATAATAAATCTAACATGTTAATGATTCTTTATGATATACCATCCATTTATATATTATTTTAATATCAAAAGAATGATATTGTCGCTCGTGCGTACGTACGGACTACCGTCTCCACGAACGCGATGAGATTCATTCTCCATCGTATCCATTCAAGTATAATTTGATGATTTAAAAAATGATGTTTAAGGACTTGATATCATTCTGGATATGAATAATATACAACCTATCCTTTACATACATGTCTTACGTAACAAAACATACAAAAGAAAACAAGTAAGTTAACACCCGAAACAACGATAATACTAAGATATTATTATCAAATCAATATTAAAAGATCATATATGATATCATATTAATGTATATGATTCTTGTATAATTTAATAACAATTATTTCACCATTATACAGGAGGTTAACCTACCAAAACCAAGGAAAAGTACAAGGTAAGGGTTATTTCACAATCTCTTCATTATCCGAGGTTGTATTATACGTAATAATCTACTGGGATCTCTTTATCATCCACATCCATGTTTCTTTGAAATGTATTTCAAAACATTTTTACTATTTACAAGAATATGGGTTAAAGTCATTTATACCCTTGTTTGACTTTTTATAATAGGTTTATAAAGGAATCTTTCCGTCGTTTTAAAAACAAGGTCCTTTTAACCTTTTCGACTGAATTGAGGTAAGAATGTTTTTTTTAACTTATACGGCGGGTGCGGTTATTTTCCGCCGTTATAAAATCGTCGAAGCTTTCCATACAAGCTTATAAGAATATTTTCAAAGAAACTGTTTTATTTTATATGGATCTTAAATGATTTCAAAATAAAAGGAGATACTTCTTTAAAAAGAATTTTGATTTCATCTATGTCAACATCCTTTGATGGATTTTAAGATTATTTGAAGTTGATTTATTATGATACAAAACTTCTATATTGTATTGAAGGTTTTGTGATATGTTTGACTGTGGATGTGCTATTTTTATACCATTCATAGTTTATGGTGAAATTATTGACATTTCGTATGCTAGTTTTAATACGAATGTTTATGTTATGTTTAAACCTTTTCATATGGGAATGCATTGGACTTAATAAGTGACGGGTGGAGCCCGCTATAGCTCCTCGATACATCGGTAGGTCTCATGAGACAAACTAGTGTCTTGGCACAAGGCCTTGACAAAATCTTATTTGTAGTCTTGGCACGGGGCCTTGGCTATGTGGTTATGATAGTCTGGCATTATGCATTCCAACATTATGAAAGTGGTTATTGATATTGCATGTGATTATTCGATTAGTAGAATATCCATGTGAACAAGTAAATGGCATTATTTCATTTTACTTTTTCCATACTATGTTGAAGTTCAATTTTAAAAGGCTTTTGTTTTAGTAATTCATTGCCTTAAATGTTTATGCTTATTTTGAATGTTCCGCTATATTGTTATCCTTACTGGGCATTTGAGCTCACCCCTTTTCTATGTTTTATTTTTCCCAGGTAGTGAAGAAGTAATTTATGAATGACTTGCGGGATATTATGAGGGGTTAATAGTGTGGATATGAAGACTTTGTTGTTGTAGTAGTTTTTCACTTTGAAATGTAATGTAAAACTTTATGATTATATCTAGTGTTTCCAAGGCTACTAAACCAATCGGTCTTTCGGGATTTGATCTTTCTTGTGATCATGCCAATGTTATGTAATTAATGCACCGACTCTGGGTAGCTGGGGTCGGGGCGTTACAAGGTGAAACCGATCCAAGGAGATACAAAGGTGGACAGGTGGAAAGCAGTAAACACAAAAATTAAATGGTTCAAGGTGTTTCTCCCCTAGCTCGAGGTTAGCTTATCAACTTCTAGATAAAATAACCAATATTAAATCTCATTATCATACCCTTTATTTATTTTTGTCATTTGTATGGTTATTTATTATGGATGTTTGACATGATCACATAATTAAGAAACTAACAATCATACAATATGGAACTAAAAATAAAATGGCTTATGCGTAAATATCATATATTCATGGTTAATCACTTAAGTATATCCCACATAATATTAAAAATCACATGAAAAGATAATAATTAGAAATTTATTCATAAAGGATAAAATTTCTCAATTAAATATTAAGTCGGTATAGCCTTCCATTAATTCAGTTAGAATCGAACCATAGTTCAAAGTGCTTGACCAACCCTAGTTGGGGTGCTTACAATTATTGGGGAAATCTAATTTGGGGTTTTGGGCTGACATAACTTAGTTTACATCAAGGGTTGACTGACCTAGCAGTACTTGGTGCAACTGAGAGGTAAATGATGAGGAAATCCAAAATTAAGGATTTCAGGATCGGGGAGTCCACTCAACAGATCAAGGAGCTATGAGTTAATGTAGTTGTAATTTGGAATGCCTACCTAAAACCTTTCAAGTTGCTTGAACAACCCTATTTGGGGTAATTCAAAAGGAAATATGGATCCTTACCACTAGAATGTCTATGAAACAGGATATTCCAACTCCAATGGTGAGGAGCATTGGGTTTTGATAATATAATGGGAGACTAATAGATATTAATTTATTTATTTTTCTATATTTATCAAGATAAAGTACTAAAACTCTATTCATCTTATTTTTAGAAACAACATCAAAATGACATCGAACATATCATCACAATCAATAATTGAGAAGAAAAACATTCTCATTGGCACTAATTTCCAGGAGTGGAAAAGGAGCCTTCGGGTTATCCTTCGCCATGAGAGGAAACTTTATTTGTTGGAAGAGCCTTTACCAGTTGCATCTGGAAATGAGGTGAGTGATGAGGAAATATCTACGTAAGAGAAACATCTGAATGATGCTACAGATGTTCAGTGCCTCACACTATCATCCATGAATAATGAGATCTTAAAGCAACATGAGTAAATGGATGCTTATAGCATGATACCTTACCTTCAGGATCTCTATTAAGAGATGGAGAGATGAGAGAGGTATGATATCTCCAACGATTTTTTCACTACTAATCTTGGAGAGTATATGTCATCCGGACCACATATAGTCAATATTATTGGCTATATTGAGTGTTTGGACATCTTAGGGATTAAATTCCTAGATGAGTTGCATACAGATCTCATATTATCATCACTGCCTTAGACCTTCTCTAGTTTTATTGTGAATTATAATATGATCAATAGTGAGAAGAGTCTATCAGGGCTTCTTACCTTGATTCGTCAAGTTGATAAGGACATGGGGCATGAAAAACCCACAATCCTTATGGTGAATATGAAGAGTAAGGACAAGGAAAAGGGGACTAATATTTATAAAAAATCTAAAGCCTTTGATCACCGTCTGACCAAGAAGAATAATATTCAAAGGCATGGAAAGGAAAAGGAGGCAGTATGATTTGCATGTGTCAAGTCAGGCCATGGGAAGAGGAACTGTAACCAGAGGAAAGGGGAAGCCAAAGGTGCATTTGTTATCAAGTAAAATCTCAAAATTTCTACACATTGGGTATTAGATATAGCTTATGGGGCTCACATCCATATTCAAATATAGGAACCAAGTAAATTTTGGAAAATTTTAAAAGGAGAGGTGGATCTGAAAGATGCCAATGGTGCGAGGTTGGATGCCCTTTCCATTGGTGACTACCACCTCACATTGCCGATGGGAATGATTTTGGTTTTACATGTCTTTTATTATGTACCTAGTGTTTCCAAGAACATAATTTCTATATTGATTTTAGATATAGATGGATTTATTTTCAAGTTCATAAATAAATTTTTTTACTTTTGTAAGGAAAACATATGTTATAGTATAGTGAATTTAAATAATGGATTGTATGTATTAAATTATGAGAACCAAGTGTTTGAAATTGATAATGAACCAAGTTCACATGACTCATACAACACCCAGTCTTGGCATCACTGTCTTAGTTATATAAATGAGAAGAATTTGACAAAGCTCTGTCAAGATGGTTATTTAGACTCTTCTAAGTTAAAACCACTTGATAGATGTCATGCTTGTTTAAAAGTGATAATGAACAAACCACCATTTGGTGGATTGAGTTAAAGGGCTATAGAGATTCTAGGATTGGTATGCACTGACGTATGTGAAAAATTTCCTGTAGAAGCTAGAGGTGCATATTCATACTTCATAACTTTTACTGATGACTTGAGTAGATATGGATATATTTTCTTAATGAGGTATAAGTCAAAGTCCCTTGAGAAATTCAAGGAATTCAAGAATGATGTTGAGAATCATCTTTGTAAGAAGATAAGGAAGCTTCAATCAGATAGAGGGGGATAATATCTTAACCAAGAGTTCATCAACCATTTATGGGAGTCTAGGATTATATATCAACTCACTCCACATTATACACAACAGTGGAATGGTGTTAGTGAAAGGCATAACCATACCTTATTGGACATGGTAAGGTTGATGATGAGTCATGAAAATATTTCATTGTCTTTTTGGGTATATTAATTGAAAACTATAGAATACACATTAAACCAAGTACCAAATAAGGTAGCAAATGGGATTCCCTTCGACCTACGGAGGGTAAAGAAATCCACTTTATCACATAAACATGTATGGGTATGCGAGGTGTTTGTTAAGGATTTCTCAGGAAACAAACTAGCACCCTGGGTCACAAAGCGTATCTTTATAGGATATCCCAAGGAAACAAAGGGATAATACCTATACAACCTCTTAGACTAGAAAGTGACTATTACCAGATATGGTGTCTTTCTTGGGAGGGAGCACATCCTCAAAAAGGATAGTGGAATCAAGATTGACTTCGATGAATTTGATGCTCATGATACATATGAGTTGGTACAGGAACAAGTTCCATAGGTCCCTTTGGAAGAGATAGTTCCTAAAACACAAGTACTATATTGGATTACAAGAGAGTCAAGGGAACCAGAGAGATATGGTTTTCTTTTCACCAAGTATGGTGACTAATTATTGTTGGAAAATGATGAATCTCTCTACTACAAAGAAGAAGTAGAGAGCTAAAAAGATGCAGGATGGCTAGAATCTATGAATTATGAGATGGATTCCATGTTTTATAACCAAGTATCAGTTCTGGTCGATGCACCATTTGATGTAAAGCCTGCTGGGTGTAAAAGGGTATTCAAAAAGAAACTAGACATGGAAGGTCAAGTTAGTACCTATAAATCAAGGATAGTGGATAAAGTAGATAAAGGGTTTAGACAACATAAAGTAATTGACTATGATGAAACCTTTTCATCATTTTCCAAGTTTAAATTTATAAGAATATACTTTCCATAACATTTTTCCATGACTATGAGATTTGGCTGATGGATGTCAAAACTACATTCCTTAACGGGAACCTTTAATAAGATTTCTATATGACACAACCAGAAGGGTTTGTGACACTAGGTGATGCTAAAAGGGTATTCAAGTTTCAAAGATATATTTATGGATCAAAGAAAGCATCTAGGTCATTGAACATTAGATTTGATGAATCCATAAGATAATTTGGTTTCATTAAGAATGAATGTGGTCCATGTATTTAAAAGCAGTTTAATGGGAATGCGGTCATTATCATAGTAGTGTATGTTGATAAAATATTTCTTATTGGAAATGATATACCAATCTTGCAATCAGTCAAGGGCTGGTTGAACAAGTGCTTCTCCATAAAGGATATAGGCGAAGCATCTTACATTCTAGGGATTATGATCATTCGTGATAGATCTAAGAGGCTTCTTGGACTAAGTCAAAGTACATATATTGATCAAATAATAAAGAAATTTATTATGGAACAATCCAATATGGGATTGGTTTTAGTGTCACATGGTATACATATCTCCAAGAAAATGTTTCCCCAGATAAAACATGAGAAAGATAGGATGAGTAAGATTCCATATGCTTCAAAATTTAGATCTATCATGTATGCCATATTATATACCATAATTGATGTTTCCCATGCCCTGATCAAAGTAGGAAGATATCAAGAAGATCTAGTGGAACAAAATTGGACTATTGTCAAGACTATCCTTAAGTATCTAAAAATAACTAAGGATATGTTCCTGGTGTATAGAGGAGATGAAGAGCTTGTCATCAGAGGGTATGCTGATGCTGGTTTTTAGATAGATCTGAATGATCTGATGTCATAACCAGGATATGTTTTCCATCTCAACGGAGGATATGTGAGCTAGAAGAGTTCAAATAAGGTAGTTATCGATGATTCTATATTATAATAAGAATATATAGAGGCTTCCGATGCAGCCAAGGAATCGTTTGGATTCATAACTTTGTGTAGAAGCTTGATGTGATACCTAGAAGTAAGGATCCCATTACATTGTATTGTGATAACACTGTAGCAGTGACTCTTGCAAAGGATCCAAGTTCACATCCATAGACAAAGAACATACTCAGAAAGCATAACCTCTTGAGATATTTCAATCAAAGGGGTGAATTTGTTGTGAGAATAGTATCCATGGAAGAGAACGTGGTGAACCCCTTGACTAAAGGCCTATCTCAGTAGAAGCATGAATATCATGTGAGAGCTAGCGGACTGTAGGTTGTTTGAAGTTTTCTCTAGTGCAAGTGGGAGTATTTTGGAGTTGGTTATCTAAAAACAAAATTATTTGTACTTTATGATAAACATGTATTCACTGGATGAATATTAATAAACTACTTGTCACATCATAATTTTTCTTCAGTGTGACATAGTATGTGATAATGACCTAAGAATAGATATCGCACTAAAAGGTCACAATGGATCCCTGCTATGATGAGTACTTGTAACTGCCATGACACTATTATTAAATATTTGTTATATGACCATATAATATCATTTTAAGGGATACAAATGATACAAGATATTAGGGGTGGAGACTCATGAAACTTTGAGGCACCTTCTCATGGTGTGCACCCTTGGTAATATGTATGAGGATATTATGAGAACAAGAACCGCCAGCAAGAAATCCAAATTAATAAGTGTCATTGGATGTTCCTATCTATGGACATGTGTATTGGTTATCATACTTTAAGATTATTATTAATGTGTATTGTGACATGCACACTTATATTTATTGACGAAAACCATGATGCCAGATGTTCACAGTGAGGTAAGATATGTTGAGTGCATTGCGAGTAACACTATATTAATGAATAATGAAAGAAAGGATTTTTAACTTCTATGGAAGTAGATATCATAGGAACTTTGAGGGAAATGATATAGCCTAAAAAATCCATGTCCATGGTTTTCTCTAAAAATGTTCAATTCTTAGAAGTCAAAGAATGAGAAATCTAGAACTTGGGTTGATGGTACTTGCATGAAACCCACTTGATTGGATATATCCGTACAAGGGATTATATTAGACTGCAAGAATTTGTATGAGGTGACATGCCATTGTGAAATCAACATCATTCTCTTGGGTGCCTTGATCTGTTTCTATATAGTAATCTTGGACTTTAGGAAAGCCCACCTAATGCCAATGATAAAGAGGCCTAGAGGGTCACACACTAAGTGTAGCAAGTATCTCAGTTAAATAATTTATTATTTTAAAAGTTGAATAAATATTATTCTTAGTTGTGGTTTAATAATTATTCAAGTATTCCTGATCACATTTATTTTATTTCTAGTTATTCCAGAGAGTATATTGTGGATGAAATATTTTTTTATCAACACATAATGCAATTATATTTTTTTGATAAATAAATAGTCATTATTCAAGGCCCAGTAAATATTGAGGAGGATTAGTAGACCAATTTATGGGTCCGGTGATAAATAAAATTAAATATTATTTGGTTCAATAATATTTAAATATAACATTAAAGTTAAGCACATTTCATGCAAATAATAGAATTTCTATTATTATTTGACATGGGGTTTCACATGGAATAATAAAATAAGTAACGACACTTGTGCTAATTATTTATTATTACCTAGTTAATTAAACTCCCTAGAATGTTATTATTCTCTAATTATCCAAGGGGTCATTCCACTAGCTAACCAATGGTTATGTGTACAACATCCTTGGATAAAAGATCTCAATCCTATAAAACTCTTCCCTCACCAAGAATGTTCTTAAGAATGAGAGAGATCCTCCTCCACTGGATCTACGAGAATGCTTTGGAATAGATTCTCAAGGAGATCAAAGGAAGACATCAAAAGCATAAGGATCTTCCATGCTAGCACCCAAAGAATCATTCAAAGAAGTCTGGAGATATGCAGAGCATGTGTGGATCACAGCTAGAGCATTTATATCCTTGGATTCTACATCGTGAAGAGTCCTCTCCTCAGACCCATGGTCGAACACATCAAAGAAGAAAGATTCCCCATCGAGTTAATTATTTAATTTAATTAAATTAATTAAAAACAAAATAGTTTGATCCTCTCTTCTTAGTTCTAGGTTCTCTCCTTTTTCATTTATCTTTGATTAAATTCTTTGTATACTGGCATTTATCTTCATATTGATCCCGGATTAATCATCGATCATGGAAATTTGAAAAGTTCGATACACACCCATCCTTCACTTCTACTGCACCTAGAAACTACATGTAGTTGGTCAATAATGAAACTAGACAGTTTGAAAAGGGACATAACATAGGTGGGGATCGACTAGGAAACACCATTGATAATAATTTACATTCTCAATTTAGAGACACTTTTATTGGTTCACCCCTGAATCTCTTTTTCCACCCTTTCCATACTACTGATAAAACCACTTATTTTGAGAAACCAAATATGGTGGGAAGCCTGAGGTGTTTTTGGTGATTTTCAACCCCTCGAAATCCCAAAATAGTGAGGAGTTCATCTTTCATACTTAGAGGGACTCCAGAACTAAAGTAGATCTCATATTTAGAGGTCTTTGCCGATTGCCCTGACACCATCTCGTACCTGTGAATAATTTTGAGGACAACAACACATTATTCCAAGGTCACTCTTGAAAAAAGTAAACTATCATCATCAAAGAAATGATGGGTAATAAGTGGGCCATATCAACAAAATTTCACCCCACGCACCTGATTTTCACTAGATGCTATAGATATTTACTTGGAAAAAACATCATCCACCAAAATAAAAAGGAAAGGGGAGAGAGGGTCACCCTACCGAATACTCCTAAAGGGGGAAAATCTCTAAGAGAAGTTATCATAGATTTTAATCCTAAATGAGGAAGTGGAAACACATTTCATTATGACTTCAATCCATTTAGAACAGAATCCCATATTACACATAACAAACTATAGAGAAGGATATTCAACTCTATCATACTTATTTGTCATATCCAACTTCTAATCTATAATAATAATTTTAGCCGTGGATCTAGTTTAAATGGAAGGAGACACTTTATGAGAAAGAAATGGAATTATCATATATGTGTCTCTTAGGCAAAAAATTACTTTGGTTTTTAGAAATGATTGAATTTAACCATGGGTGTAGGTGATCAACCAAAATTTATGATTTTTTATAGATCAAATTTCACAAGTTGAGGGGTATAAATTTTGATACCAGGGAGAGTTTTTTTATTTTTGGAATGAGTGAAATAATGTAATCATTAAGGGTATAGAGATTGGATTTTCAGAACCAATGATATTTCATGAGTCTTGAAATGTTAGGCCTGAAAATGTGCCAATATTTTTTTTAAAAATAATGTGTGAAATCCATTTTTTCTAGGAAAATTTGTTTAGTGTACTTCATTCAGTGCCAACAAAGTATCCTCATAAGTAAAATCATAAGTGATCTGGATATTCATCATATCCAAAACCACAGGTTTAATACACGCATCAATATCAGATTAAATGTTAAACCTCTGCCATAAAAATATCCTGATAAAAATACTTGATAGGATCATGGATTCCCCATTCATTAGAAACCTATCTAACCTTAGAATTAGTGATGAGATTGAAATAGTTCTTATAAATCATTATATAGGAATTATGATATAAATATAAGAAGTTAGAGTCTCCCTCTTTGACGTGGGTTTCTCATGTGTGAATAAAACATTTTTTTAATTCTGAGTGCCTCATCTAGTTCTACTTACAATCTTGAGACAGTGGACAGAACATGATCAAAAGGGGGTGAGAGTATAAATCCTTCAATTTTATTTCAATATCATAATATATCATGTCAGGATGGTGAAATTTGAATCTACTCCAACATTTACAATTGGACACTGTATGATGGATCTTTTTTCTGATATTAGAATTATCTACCATCCAACAAGAGTGGATCACTTCCTTGAACTCCTTTTCCTTCACACAGAATCTCTCAAACCAAAATATTTTTTCATGATTTGGTTTCCTTAAACAAAAAGAAATATCAATAAGGACTAGAAAATGGTCTGATGTGGCATGTTCAAGATGATATATTTAGAATTAATTAAAGAGACCAATCTAATTAGCTGACCCAAAAAATATGTCTAATCATTTGACAATGCAGGTTGTTTCAGAATTCCCATGAAACCATGAAAAAGGGTTACTAGAGTATCTCGTATTTTTCAGCTGTTGGAGTTGGTGTCCTAGGGAAAAATATTTTTTACTTTTATTATATTTATATTTAAGGTATTTAATATTAATAAAACTTTTCATTACATTTTTTATTCTGTACGACTCTAATGTAACAATTTTCTAGAGTATACATTGCATTGATAATGTCATAACAATTTCTCGCTATGATGAGAACCTTGATGTCCTATGATGATATTCTTAAATAGTGTTATATGGTTGGATAACAAACTTTGATGGGACACATCATATATAGACTGTCATGTGTGAGTAATCATAAGAAGATGATTCTTATTCTCATCAAGATCTCACTTGGAAAACTCCAAGATGAGAGATTATGAGAAAAGACCCACTAGTATATATTCTGTATGTTTTAGTGTCATTGGATATTCCTATCTATGAGCATGTGTGATGGTACTTATAGTTTAATATTATTAATAATTCACATTTCAACTCACTTACTTAGATGTATTTCATAAACTATAAAGATAATAGTTCATGGAGAAGTTGGATATGTTGGGTGCGTCACGAGTGACATTTCATTAATGAATAATTTGTGGAAGGATTTTCCCCTTCCATTATTATGGAAGATCATATCTCAGACCTTTTATTGAAATATAACCATCACATTAAATTCCATGGCCACGGTGTAACGATGTTTTTTATTTCAGATTGTCAAAGAAAGACATATCGATTATATAGGTTTGTGGCCCAGATGTGAAACCTGCCTGATGATATATTATGAAAAAGGGATTATATTACATTATTAGAATTAATATGTGGTTTTTGATGTTGTGATATTAAATTATTTCTCTTGGGTTCCTTGAACCATTGATATACAGTAATCTTTGAATTTAGGAAAATCCACCTAATGCCAATGAGAAAGAATCCTAGAGGCTCACACACCAAGTGTTTCCATTGATCTTGATTAATTTTTATTTGAGTTTAATTAATAGAATAAATATTATTCTCAAGTCTGAGGAATAATTTTATTCAATTAATATTGATTGCATAAATTAAATAAATATTTATTTTCTATCTTGTGAATAAAGTTTTTATATTATTTATTGAATATGTTAATAAATATTAAATCACTAGATGGTGAATAAAATATTTATTTAGGAATAAAAAATTTATTTGGTTTTTCAATAAATTCTATAAGGGTTCAAATAGACCAAGGTTGAGTTTGGTGACAAATATTGATTAAAAATACTATTACGTAATATTTGTTATTTCAAAAGTTTGCGAACACCACAAAATAATTATAATATAATAAGTATTATGTGTCATGGAGTTTATTAAAGGAAATAAATGTTATTTAATTACTGGTATTAAATTAAATAATATTTTAACTTAAATAATGAATTTATAAATAGATGGCTATGTCTATTGCATAGAGCATCCAAAAATTAAGTATTAAGAATTATTGCATACAATGAATTCTCTTCCAACTCTTATTTCTTTTTCCTTCACAAGAACAGGATGTGAGAGAGATATTTCTTCAAGACTGAAGAATTAGAGATCAAGAAGAAAAAATACAAAACATTCAACTGACCGAGATATCAATCAGATATTGAGTGGTATTTCATAGAGATCATAGGATTGCATGTGGATCACCGCTAGAGTGATTCTATACTTGGATCCTCACAACGCAAAGAAGCTAACCAGAAAGGGTATTTTCAGACGATCAACATTCACTAAGGAAGAAAGTTCCTAAGACCAGGTATTTATTTATTCAAATATTAAATAAATTAATTATAAATTTTATGTGAAATATCCTAGCTCTTGGTTTTGGGAAACGATTATTAAAAGAAATTTTAATATATCTCCAACCTTCACATGCTTCCGCTACACCGCGAACCATCAAGTTGTATCAGAGAAGTCATGTTTAAATTTATAATTATTTATTTGATTGTTGATCTATGCACAATTATGGTTAGATTTTCATTTCATATTATTCTTTTTTTAATCTGATTTTAATTAACATGTTATTTACATATTAATCATTTTCATTCAGTGTTTTATTTTCTTAATGGTTTAAGAAAAAATGAAGAATGATAAGAGATTCCATCATGAAGTGACAAATCAATGGTCTGTAAAACTGAGATACATAGCATGCAGCTAAAGAATAGACCGTATACTCAGGAACATTGCATCTAGATGCACTGAGACATTTATTTACTTGTGGTTCTTTTATTGCACACCGCATGTTAACTGGGGAAACCTGACACACAAAAAGTAGATACCGAGTGTAGAGCTGACATGAACACACCATGTAGTCTGACCGAGTTAATATGCTGAATCCCTGAGCATGTGACTTAAATATATGAAAAAAAAGTTACAAGGCATGTAGCATCATGTATATGCCGTGTAGTCTCCCATTAATAGAAAACAAATTAAAATTACATTAAATTTGAAAATTACAACATTTAAAAATTTTCTTATTTGTTTTCACACCATTCACTACTACAAAATAATCCTTTAATAGTGATATAAAAGGGATTTATTAGTTATAAAAAAGCACTAATAATTAAAATGTAGTTAAAACCCCGAAACCTTTATCAGTGCTAAAAAAGCACTGTTAAAGGTGGTCTTTAATAGTGCTAAAAAGCACTGATCAAGGGTATATAAATTTTTTTCCCATTCTCTACCCACCTCCCCTTATCAGCACTTCCCACTCACCCACCCCTTTATTAGTGCTTTAGATAATCCTATCCTCCCACACGCGCCCCTGCCTCCAGCGAGTTTCAAATCTATTACCTCCTGCTTATACATCGATCACCTTTACCACTACCCTATGATGTTTTGTTTTACATTATATGATATATCTATATATTTATATATATTTAATCACATTTTTTATCCATATATTTATATATATATATATATATATATTAATAAATATATTTTATATTTAAATATTTTTAATTTATTTATTTATAACATTAATTTTTATATGTGAATATAAAAAAATATGTATATATTGTTTTATATTTGATTACAAGTAAAATTACATTAAAAAAATGATAAAATTTAAAATCCATAATATGAATATGAATGTAATACCAGAGAATAAATTTCGTTCCCACTAAAAAATGGAAAAAAGACCCCTATAAACGAGGCTTAAAATCCATCAAAAGTTATAAAATTGGTGTACCTCGACTAAAAACTTAGTTTTGGTGGCCTTGTGGGCATTGTTTGGCCTCAAAAAATAGTTACTAGGCTCACCCTAATCATGATTGTGTAGATATCGTCACATGCATTGATTTGATATGTGATAGAACCCAAAGAAAAACTCGAATCCAAATTTATGGTCGTTTGAATTTTGAGTTACGTTTTCAACTTACTTGAGATCTTTTATTATTTTTTTTGATTTTTTTATCTTCAAATTGATATTAAATGACTATTACGTACTCAGTAATAATAAGAAAGTTGTTAATTAAAAATATTTTTTAGTTTATTTATAATCCATTTTCACTAATTATATTATATTTAAAGTGTAAATTCCTATTTACCTTATATAAAACATATTTCAAAAAATATATATTATATTTATATATATAAATATATTTATATATTTATATATTATTTTTAATGAAATATTTTTTTGAATTATAATTTTATTAGGGCTTGTAAAAAAGCGCTCATAAAGGGGGTCTTTATCAACGCTTATAAAAAAGAACTGATAACCCCCCATCAGTGCTTTTTTACAAGCGATGATAAAAGAACCCATTTATCAGCACTTTTAAAAAAGCGCTGATAAAGGTCCCACTTTAAAAATGCTAAAAAGCACTGTTAAAGACCCCCTTTAACTTCACTTTTTTAGCACTAACAAAGGGGGTATTTAACAATATTTTTAGCTAGCGCTGTTAAATCCCTATCACTGGATAAACCCAGTTTTGTTGTTGTGATTTTTTTGACAATTTAATAATGGTTTTAAAGAATTTTAAAAACTGAATTAATTTATTTTAATTAATATGTCATTATTGGTTCTACAGCTTATTTTCCATGATTTCCATTAATGATGGGTATCTCCAAATAAAATTAGATGCTCACTAAAATAAAAGGGTATTAATTAATTAATTAATTCAAGCACATATATCTTAAATAATAAAATAAATAAAAATGAAATGAATGTTATCTAATAAATTTTACATATTTTTTACATGTATGATAGTCCATGAGCTTGACCAAGACCTGTGTATGTGTTGGATGTTTTAATTTAATTTATTTCATGAGTTTCAATTATTTAATAGTAAATTAAATAATGTTCTATGAGTCATACCTTTATCCATTATTATGTAGGATTTGTGTGTCCAAGGATATTTATGTAATCCCCTTATCCTTTGGTTCCCCTCACCTATGTGTGAGTAATAAATATTTCAAATTAATGGAGCATTTCATGGTGCGTTTAGGTGGTTCAAGACATATCCATAATGATTCCAACCTAGGTGATACATTAGTTGATAGGTGGAATGCTGTAACTCATGCCAAGACCCAAAATAAAAGTTATTTCTCCTAGGTCAAAGGTTGATTTCATATCCACTCGTTAAATCAATCATTAGATAAATCTCATAGATGAGTCATTTAATTAATTAATTATTTATGTATGTGTAATTATTTGTTTTATAGATGAAAGTCACAATCACATATATAAATGAATCAATGTGAAAATATAGAAGTTAAATAAATGAATTATGCATAATTGTTTTATCCAACATGGTTAATTAATTAATTAATATCCATTTTATATTAAAAACACATGTAAAGGATAAAACAAGATAAAATTTATGTATAAAAATTTAAAATCCCCAAATGAAATATTAAGTCAGACTAAGCCTTCCATTACTTGATTAGGAATGAAATTATAGAACTAAGTGTAGTTCATAGCCGATGTCCGGACACTTACTTTTATAGGGAGTTATCATGAGAGTTTTGGGTTGACATAATCGAAATTGTATTTATTTTAACATCCAAATTCTATTAAATACAATTTTAGAGGAACACATTGTGGAAATGTAAGTCAGGATTTCATGATATGAGAATCCAATAAACAGATCAAGGAGAAACAAGTCCACAGTTGGAAAGACCTCATAACTAATTAATTTATTATGATTTTCATGGAAAATGTCTGGATCATTAAGAAAAGTAATGGGGATCATTTCTACTATAATTTTAAAGCAACTAGACATTATGAGTTCAATGGTGAGGGATATTGAGACTTGACAAAATAATGGATGATTTAACAAATAATTAAATAAAATTTTAATTTATTATATCTCACTTATTTTCTAATAAATAAAAGTACTACTAATATGCTCTTTTTAATTATAGAATAAAATGAAATTTTCATCATCCATACTATCCATATGATCATTATTAGTGAAATATAACCTCCTAAGTAGAAATAAATTCTAGGAGCGATTCAGATGCCTTCGGGGTGTGCTATATAATAAATGGAAATATTATATGCTAGAATCCTAAATTCTTAATCCATATGCTAATAAGGTGAGTGAGGAAGAGTTCCTTATCTATCAAAAACATTTGAGATATGTGATCTACATTCAATGTTTGGGAATTTTATCAATGTCTAGTGAACTAATGAAGTCTCATGAAAACATGGATGCATATAGAATGTTTGAAAACCTATTTGTTCTTTACCAGGAGAGAGCTAGATAAGAATTATTTGAGATTTCTATGGAAATATTTCAGAGAAATCACGGAGAGGGTTTCCCAGTTGGGACTTATATAGTCAAGATCATTGGATAGATTGAGTGATTAAAGGTTCTATGGTTTAAAATCTCCCAAAGAACTAAACATCGACCTCATTTTGGCATCACTCCCTCAAAAATTCTCTAGTTTTTTTGTGAATTTTAATATGAAAGAAATTTATAAGTCTGTCCTAGATCTTTTTACTCGTCTTCACTAAGTAGATAAGGATATGAAGTGTTAAAAAACTTTCATCCTTCTCGTAAACAAATAGAAAGGTAAAGTAGATATATTTAAGCCCAAAGAATCTTCACCCCTTTAAAGAAGAGTAATATCAAGTGACAAGCAAGAGAACATGATGCTGTCTATTTTTCATGTGGAAGGAAGGTCCACTTGAAGAAAAACTGCACCCAAACAAAGAAGAAAGGGGAAGATCCAGGTGAATTTTTTATCGAGTGAAATTTATCAGTTTATACAAATTCGGTATTAGATATAGCTTCTAGTTCTCACATATGTATCCAAATACAGAAACCAAGTAGAATTAGAAATATTGAGAGAGGAGAGGAATATATTCGAGTATCCAACTGTCACGAACCAGCCCGAGTCAACCCTGAACCGGTCACCCAGGCCAGCCCGTGACAAGTCCCGAGAGGCGTTCCCGATCCTCCCGGGATGGTGACAAGCACCAAGGGAATCAATAGAGTACACAATAGAACTATTTTCCCATATATAAAATATCAAACAAACAATGTAAATAAACGGACAACCCAAAATGAATTTATATAAAAATTGAACTAAATATTATTTGTACAAGAAACTAAAATTAGAACAAAACCAACAACTCAACTGAACAATCCCGATGAACAAATAACTCCATGTGACACTTCTGGTCACTCTCCAACACAATGATAAAATTTCACCCAAGGTGATCTAACTAAAGACGAAACCTGCACAAGGGCTAAGAAAAGAAGAAGACTATAGGCGTGAGTATTAAAACTCAGTAGGTTATCCCGATATTCTATTCCCAATGCACATTCCTTTAAAATAAAATAAACATCAATTTATAGTTTTAAATTCAAGATTTGAATGAATGGATTTCAAATGAGGTTCCATGCTATAATAATTATCAGACAAAAACATGCATGTTTAATAAAAAAAATGCAAGTAACAATTTTTTTCAAAGAGGTGAAACTTCAAAATGAAAATAGTTTTCAAGAGGGATTCTTTAAATAATTTTAACTTTTAAATAAATAACACATACTACTGAATTTACCTACCAAACACACCGTATGTCGACGGTGAGTACAAAATAGCCAATGAGCACTAGTCGCGGGAACACCCCTAGGCACTAGTTTGTTGTGAGCCCCAGGTACCTCGTATCTCGGTGAAAGTAACCATAATAAATATCCATTCTCGTGCACGAGCCACTAGTAGGGAACATACCCATAACCTAGTGGTCCCCAATCATCATCATCATCATAGTTTAGTTAGTGTTGTCATCGTCAAACTTACTACGTGAAACAAAGGCCAACCCCCATAGAATCACTAGCATACTAGTACACGTCTGCCCACCTAGATACCTGGGATTCCCTTTAGTGCTCAATCAAGTTACACAAATTACAAAATACAAATTTCACATCCACATTCCATTCCCAAACCATAAAAACAAAAATATCCCATAATATTTCTTCACATTTCTTACACGAATCACCAAACCGCTAAATATTTTGGTAAAACAATTTCATGAAGTGTATTGAGGCTTTGCACATAAAACTCATTCAAAAACACTCTTTAAATTATAAAAACACATCAAAACCAAACCAAATCATATTTGGCAGCCCTAGTAACATTTAATAAAATCATTTAATGGACTATAAAACAATCCCAATTTCACAACATGGTATACACAAGTAAAACACACCTTCATTTCTAGGAAATACCAAATGGGCCTTTAAACATTTTCTCAAAACTAACGTTTGACGAAGGTATGCATTTTAATTTTATTAAGGATGTGTATACAAACCATTTACTGCAGAAAAACACATTCATAAATCTCTTATAATACTCAGGTTACATATTCAAAAAAACAACCATTTTCATAAAGATGTGAAACGGTCCATTTTTTGGGAAACTCGGGCCAAAATATGTTGTAAACCAAAAACCCACTTGTTTGTAAAAACAAATCCAAATTGTAAATCCATATAAGGACCCAAAAATACCATTTATTATTCTTTCAATTCCTTTATAAATCCAAACAAATAAATTTTAAATCACACATCACACATAAAAGCCAACCGGGCATTTTACCGAACACATGTCATGCCCTTTTTTAAAAAAATAATTTATTTTAAGTACGTGAAAAGGAATAAAACACCAATTGAATGTCATATTTTCATTCAAGATACTATAAAATGTTAAAAATACCATAAACCAGATTACAAACCTCACAAAATATTTTCAAATGATAATGGAACATTTAAACAAAGACTTGTTGAGAACTTTCATGACAAAACAACACCACCTTCCACAAAACAATGATTAAACAACCACTTTTCACACCAAGAAAATTATCCAAAGGATTAAAAACAATAATAAACATTTATATCAATTTAGGAGAATATTATAATTATGAAACTTGAATGATAGATTCATGTTCAAAGGGATATCCTACGTCAAATCTTTGGCGTAATTGAAACGCACACCCGAAATCACCCGCCGCGGGTTTATAAACCCTAAAACTATAAAGACCAGACCTAAACAAACAGAAACCCCATAAAAACATGTTATAACAAAACCCTAGGTTTATCAATACTAGGGGACAATATAAATCAAAGAAATAATGAAAGGAGGGGGAAGAGGAAGGAGAAAGGAGAAGGAATCTCACCTTTCACCCTAGAAAACTCTTCGTCTTCCATTAGATTTGCAACCCTAGAGAAATGGTAATGGATTGAAAATTATTGGAGAGACTCATAAGGTATGGACAAACAAGTTAATGAAAATTTGTGTCAAAAAGGGTAATAATTTATTGATTTATGAATTATACAATTTACCTTGTCAATTCTGGACGATTTGAGGTATTCTAAGAATTTTCGCCCTCATCCGTGACCCATATGAGCTTCAAAGAGGTAAAATAGATTATGAGGGTTAGGATAGGGTTATTCGATTATAGGGGGAGGTATAATCACCGAAAAATATTAAAAAATGAAAAGGATATAAATGAAACGAATTATTTTTTTAAAATAGGAAATGGGCCCATGGGCTGTCCCAATACCTAAATATCTAACCCAAATTCACCCTGCTTATGAATTTATAATGGGTCCAAAAGGATAAATAAGTTTTAATATATCAGTATAGGACAAGTGGGAAGTTTAATGGGTGAAAAAGGATGAAAAAAAAGAGTTATAAAAGAAACAAATTCGGTTTTTAAAACTGGGAATGGGCTCACGGTTGGCCCAAATCATGAAGTAACCACCCTTTCTTCAAAAACTACTAAACAAACAATGGGGATCCAAAATTAGGGTGTTTAGAAATATATGAAACTTCAAAACTCAGGATTCATCTCCCCAAATATCCATGAAAAGGATCGGGATTTCCAATGGACCGGATCAATACAAATAAAAAAAACCGCGTGTGACAATTCTCCCCACCATTAAAGCTTTCCGCCCCCGGAAAGCCATAACACTTTCCGGCTGAAAAAAAACACCTAAGGATTCCATAACAACATATTCCAGCCTCTAAAGATAATTAAATATCAATCACCAATAATGAAACTTAATACTCTTTCCCACAAAAAACACAACTCACAACCACGTCTAGAGAATCAACAGAAAGATGAAGCCACCACCTCCACAACCAAGCCAAGAACCCGATTGTTGAGCCTCCTATCAATGAACCCAACCATCACCCAAACCAAAGAGAACTCAAAAAAACCAAATATTCCAGGGGATTCCAGAATGTACTCCCCACCATTAAAAATCAAATATCACTAGAGATGTTCTTAGGATGAAAATCCAAGAGACCCATGGTGGGTCTCCCCACCATTAGAAACCAACTAGCAACGAACAGACAAGAATTCCACATGAGCTAAAATTGGGCCTCACTCAAAGAAGCCCAAAAAAACCCTCCTAAAAAAGCATACTATACCAATTTAATAGGGTTAAAACATGAACATATAAACCAACCACTCCTGAACAGAGGGGACAAGAACTTGGCCAACACATTCAGTACAGTTCTGGACCCCCGCCACTTGGGGATGGGAGGGAAGGGGACCCAATAATTTGGCCACTGAAACCACAAAAAAAAACAAAGAAACTACCAAAAAATATCCACCTATGAATAGGTAATACCAAGACTACACCTTTTTTTTACAAGTGGTCCACACAGGGACATTAATTGAAAACCCACATCCATGAAGTAAAAACCAAAGACACTTTGTGAGGGGTTAAGTCCACCACGCTTGTTGCGACAAAAGGGAAATTCATAGAAATGAGAAACAAAAACATTGACATAGAAAATAACTTACCAAAACAGAGGAGTAAGGATCCTAATTGAGCACTCTACACCTCTGTCGATTTTCTGACTGCGTGATGAGCTTCACTCCGAGGCTTATGGCTGGAGCCCTGATTCTTGAAGCATTTGCTGCACCACAGTCAGGTGATAAGGATCACACCACTCAAAAAAAAACCTCACTTGATCACAAAAAAAAACTTTGTCTAAATAGGAACTCATAGATACATATCAAAATTCTATCTCACTCCAAACGAGGGGCAGAATGGACAAGGAATACGACGAAATACATTAACATCACCAAACACAACTGCTCTATCCAAAAGAATTATCACGACGTAGAAGCACTTTTAATAGATCCCAAACTGCTCTCTATTCCAACAAACAGGTTGAGGCATCATCAAAGGTGGTGGATTTAAAATTTGAAATGAATTCTTAGGTTGATCAGTATGAAAGATTTACAACAGAGAACTATCCATGGCCACATCACAACATCAAACACATCTTTAGAAACCCAATGAAAATTACTCCAAAACCGAGCCACCAACAAGATCTCATCTCTAGATAGAACAAGAGTATGAATTCTAGATCACATGGAACCTAACCAAATAAACAACTCTTCTAAGACATAAAAAAATCAATCCATATAACCATTGGTTTTTTAAAAAAATTCACAATTTTCAGCTCAAAACAATTTTGAAAAAAAACAAACTAACTTGATGGGCTTCCACATTTACCAATGGTGTTTCATCAAGTCTCACCCAAATGCACATTTCCATGCCACCCTAGGCACCCAACCACCATACCATATAGGCCATACTTCTAGATATAAATAAAACCATGCATGTGAGCACCCATGAAAACACCGAAGGCTAAAACAAAACAACATCATTAAAAAAAATTACCATCATAAGGAACACCAACCACCAAGTCAATTTTTTTTTTCATATTTCACAAATAAAACCACAATTAATTAATAAACATTTTCTTAAATACCTACCCCTTTTCATTTTTAAATTTTTTTAAATAACCAAGCCACTCCAAACAACCCCTTCCCATTATTTTAAAAAAAATCATCAATGTATATTTTCATAATCTGAGGTCCATTGAGACCAATGAAACTTCTAGTAAAACACCAACCGATCAAAACTAATTTCCAAAACTAATTTATCCGATTCAAAAACTTTTTAACATCCCAAAATACCCCATTTAAAACAAATATCCAGAATCACCATAAAATTAATCACAATTTCAAAACATTTTATTTCAACAAACCACAAGTTCAGATTATGGATAATCCAATCCCTTTAAATCATTTCCACTTCCCTCCATTTTTTTTAAAAAACAAAACCTTCCAAAACCATTCTTATATTTAATTTTTGAAAACCCACTTTTTCACTTTTCAAAATCTAACCCTTCCTCTAAAACCCATTTCCACAATTCTCACACAAGGATTTAAAAAAAAATTCAGAATTCAAGAAAGGTTCAAGAGACCCAAAAAAAAGGAACTAGTGTTGGTGGGTGACTTGACCATATGGTTGGCGGCCATATGCCAAACACAACACCAACACAGAGAGACTTATTAGGGCCATTAACCAGATCCACAAGGCTTTCCAGGCCCTGTGAGATCACGGAGGCCATTAGTCAAACTCCCCTTGTCATATCCTAACCCCAAAAAATCAACAAGAACAAAGGACACTAATAAAACTGGACTCCCATGGAAACCTGAGGATTAGAACAAGAAAGAGTTCGTGATGCTCTACTTGAACTTACCCCTAAATTCCCAAAAATACTACTCCATCTACCTTGACATCTCCAAAATAACAAGGGCACTCTAAAAAGAAAGGTCCGCTAAGAGCTGACCTCCTCTGATACCATTTTGTCACGAACCAGCCCGAGTCGACCCTGAACCGGTCACCCAGGCCAGCCCGCGACAAGTCCCGAGAGGTGTTCCTGATCCTCCCGGGATGGTGAAAAGCACCAAGGTAATCAATAGAGTACACAAGAGAATGATTTTTCCCATATATAAACAATCAAACAAACAACGGAAATAAACAGATAGCCCAAAATGAATTTATATAAAAATTGAACTAAATATTATTTGTACAAGAAACTAAAATTAGAACAAAACAAAAAACTCAAATGAACAATCCCGATGAACAAATAACTCCATGTGAAACTTCTAGTCACTCTACAACACAATGATAAAATGTCTCCCAAGGTGATCAAACTAAAGATGAAACCTGCACAAGGGCTAAAAAGAAGAAGACTATAGGCATGAGTATAAAAACTCAGTAGGTTAGCCCGATATTCTATTCCCAATGCACATTCCTTTAAAATAAAAGAAACATCAATTTATAGTTTTAAATTCAAGATTTGAAATTATGGTTTTCAAATGAGGTTCCATGCTATAATAATTATCAGACAAAAACATGCATGTTTAATAAACAAAAAATGCAAGTAACAATTTTTTTCAAAGAGGTGCAACTTCAAAATGAAAATAGTTTTCAAGAGGGCTACTTTAATGAATTTTAACTTTTAAATAAATAACACATACTAATGAATTTACCAACCAAACACACCAGATACTGACTTTGAGTAAAAAATACCCAATGATCACTAGTCATGGGAACACCCCTATGCACTAGTTTGTTGTGAGCCCCAGGTACCTCATATCCCGGTGAAAGTAACCATAATAAATATCTGTTCTCGTGCACAAGACACTAGTAGGGAAAATACCCATAACCTAGTGTTACCCAATCATCATCATCATCATAGTTTAGTTAGTGTTGTCATCGTCAAACTTGCTACGTGAAACAGAGGCCAACCCCTACAGAATCACTAGCATACTAGTACACGTCCGCGCACCTAGATACCTGGGATTCCCTTTAGTGCTCAATCAAGTTACACATATTATCAAATAGACATTTCACATCAACATTATATTCCCAAACCATAAAAACAAAAACATCCCATAATATTTCTTCACATTTCTTACACGAATCAACAAACTGCTAAATATTTTGGTAAAACAATTTCATGAAGTGTATTGAGGCTTTGCACATAAAACTCATTCAAAAACACTCTTTAAATTATAAAAACACATCAAAACCAAACCAAATAATATTTGGAAACACTAGTAACATTTAGTAAAATCATTTAATGGACCATAAAAAAATCCCAATTGCACAACTTGGAATACACAAGTAAAACACTCCTTCATTTCTAGGAAACGCCAAATGGGCCTTTAAACATTTTCTCAAAACTAACGTTTGATGAAGGTATGCATTTTAATTTTATTAAAGATTTTTATAACCACCATTTAATTCAGAAAAACACATTCATAAATCTCTTATAATACTTAGGTTACATATTCAAAAAAACAACCATTTTCATAAAGATGTGAAACAGTCCATTTTTTGGGAAACTCGGGCCAAAATATGTTGTAAACCAAAAACCCACTTGTTTGTAAAAAAAATTCAAATTGGAAATTCATATAAGGACCCAAAAATACCATTTATTATTCTTACAATTCCTTTATAAATCCAAACAAATAACTTTTAAATCACACATCACACATAAAAGCCAACCGGGCAATTTACCGAACACATGTCATGCCCTTTTAAAAAAAAAATTTATTTTAAGTACGTGAAAAGGAATAAAACACCAATTGAATGTAATATTTTCATTCAAGATACTATAAAATGTTAAAAATACCATAAAACATGTTAAAAACCTCACAAAATATTTTCAAAAGATAACAAAACAGTTAAACAAAGACTTGTTGATCACTTTCATGACAAAACAACACCACCTTCCACAAAACAATGATTAAACAACCACTTTTCACACTAAGAAAATTATCCGAAGGCTTAAAAACAATAATAAACATTTATATCAGTTTAGGAGAATATTAAAATGATGAAACTTGAATGATAAAGGCATGTTCAAGGGATATCCTACCTCAAATCTTTGGCGTAATTGAAACACACACCCGAAATCACCCGTTGCGGGTTTATAAACCCTAAAACTATAAATACCAGACCTAAACAAACAAAAACCCCATAAAAAAACATGTTATAACAAAAACCTAGGTCGATCAATACTAGGGGACAATATAAATCAAAGAAATAATGAAAGGAGGGGGAAGAGGAAGGAGAAAGGAGAAGGAATCTCACCTTTCACCCTAGAAAACTATTCTTCTTCCATTAGATCTGCAACCCTAGAGAGAAGTTAATGGATTTAAAATTCTTGGAGAGACTCATAAGGTATGGAAGAACCAGGGAAATAAAATTGGTGGCCAAAAGGGTACTAATTTATTGATTTATGAATGATACAATTTACCTTGTCAATTCTGGACGATTTGAGGTATCCTGTGAATATTCACCCTCATCCGCGACCCATATGAGCTCCAAAGAGGTAAAATAGATTATGAGGATTAGGATAGGGTTATTTTATTTTAGGGGGAGGTATAATCACTGAAAAATATCAAAAAATTATAAATACATGAATGAAATGAATTATTTTTTTAAAACAGGAAATGGACCCATGGGCTGGCCCAATACCTAAATAAGTAACCCAAATTCACCCTGCTTATGGATTTATAATGGGTCCAAAAGGATAAATAAGTTTTAATATATCAGTATAGTACAAGTGGGATGTTTAATGGGTGAAAAAGGATGAAAAAAAAACAGATTTATAAAAGAAAAAAATTCGGTTTTTAAAACTGGGAATGGGCTCACAGTTGGCCCAAATGATGAAGTAACCACCCTTTCTTCAAAAACTACTAAAAAAGCAATGGGGATCCCAAATTAGGGTGTTTAGAAATATATGAAACTTAAAAACTCAGGATTCATCTCACCAAATATCCATGAAAAGGATCATTATTTCCAATGGACCGGATCAATACAAAGAAAAAACCCGTGTGTGACACCAACAGAGCTAAACTTGCTGCTGTAGCTATTTGGGACTGCCAACTCACATTTCTGAATTGAATAATCTTGGTTCTAAATGGTTTTATTTTGTTCCTTTAGTTACAAAAAACATTATTTTTGTATCCAGACATGATATGAATGGAATTATTGTAAATTTTTTGAATATTTGTTTCTTATTTTATAAAGATAGATTTTTTATGGTAAGGCGCATTTAAATAACAATAATTATGTGTTGGATTATATAAAATAAATAATAGAAATTGATAACAATTTTACTTCACCTGAAACATACCAAACCCAACATTGGAATCACCGACTATGTCACATAAATGAGAAATTATTAACTAAATTACATCAATATGGATATTTATATTCTTTTATACTAAAAAACTTGGTGTATGTCATGCATGTTTATAAGGAAAAATGATCAAATCTTCATTTAGTGGGAAAATTTAAAGGGCTAAAGATATTATTGAATTATTTTACACTAATTTGTGTGGACTATTTCTAATTGAAGAAAGGGGTGGGTACTCATACTTCATAAATTTTACTGATGATTTTATTAGATATGGATATTTATACTTAATCAGGTATAAGACATATTATTTTAAAAAATTCAAAGATTATAAGAATGAAGTTGATAACCATATTGGTAAGAAGATTAAGAAATTTCAATCAGACCATTGTGAGGAATATCTTAATCAACACTTAATTGATTGTCTATGAGAGTTAGGGATTTTATCTCAACTCACTCCTCATTATAAGACTCATTGGAATGGTGTAAGTGAAAGGAGGAACTACACCTTGTTGGACATTATGAGATCAACGACGCGTCATGAGAGTCTTCCATTATCCTTTTGGCGATACACATTAAAAATAGTAGCATACATATAAATCGAGTGACAACTAAATAAATAGATGATATAACATACCAATTATGGAATGGAAATAAAACTATGTTTTTTTACTTACATGTGTGGGGTTGTGAAGATTTTTTAAGTCCAATTTGGGTAACAATATTTCACCCCAAGTCACAAAGTGTATCTTTATAGGATATACAAAAGAAACAAAGGGATACTACCTATATAATTATTCATAAAAAAAATTTATGGTTGATAGAAATCCCACATTTCTTGTAGGCGAAATTATCTATAAAAGGTACAGTGGAAGAAAGATAGATTTCGATAAAGTATAGTATCAATATATACAAAAGTTGGCATAGAAAAAAATTACACAAATCCCCATAGAATAATAAATTATTCCAGAGACACAATTAACGTATTGGAGTAATTGAGAGGTTAGGGAGCCAAAATGATATATTTTTATAGTCACAGAGGATGGAGACTCATTATTAGTTGATAATAATGATATTATAACCTAAAATGATGCAGTAATTGGTACAAATGTTTCCAAGTGGAAAGAAGCAATGAATTCTAAAATGGATTCCATATACAAAAAACAAGTCTGTATTTTGGTAGACCCTATAGTAGATGTTAATACCATTGGTAATAAATGGGTATTCCAGAAGAAACTGAACATGGAGGAAAAATCATTACATATATGGAACAACTAGTTTCAAAAGGGTTTAAAAAAATTCAAGGCATTGACTATGAAGAAACATTTTCACCAGTTGCAATGCTAAAATCCATCAGAATTATAATCACCATTTCATATTTCCATGATTATGAGATTTGTTAAATGGATGTCAAAATAGACTTTCTTAATAGGAGACTTTAAGAAGACGTCTATATGACACAACCTAAAGGTTTTGTGACTCCAAAGGATTCCAACAAGGCATGGAAGTTACAAATATCAATTTATGAATTAAAGAAATAACCAATGTCATGGAATATTCTTTTTGACAAATTCCTAACATAATTTGGTTTCAGAAAGAATAAATATGATCTATGCGTATATAAATGGTTTAGAGGGAGTGTAGTCATTTTATTAATAATATATATTGATGATAAATTACTCATTGGAAACAAAATAATATTCATTGAGTCCGTTAAGGTGTGGTCGAATAAATGATTCTCTGTGAAGGACTTGGGTGAGGTAACATATATTATATGTATCAAGATCCATTGTGATTGGTCCAAGAGGTTGATCGGCCTAAGTTAAAGTATATTAATTGACAAGATACTAAATAGATTCATTATGAAGAAATCCAAGAGGGTATTGTTTCCTGTATCACATGACATTCATCTTTCCAGGAAAATGTATCTTTAGATACATGATGAAATAAACATAATGACAAGGATTCCATATGAATAAGTGATTTGGTAAATAAAGTATGTTATACTATATACAATGGTAGATGTATCCTACCCATTAAGTGTGGTAGGAATATATTAAACTGATCCAGGTGAACACCATTGGTTGGTAGTAAAAACTATCCTTAAGTATCTAAGGCATACTAAGGATATGTTCCATGTTTATGGAGTAGATGAGGAACTAGTAAATAGAGTATATGAAGATGCTATATTCCAAATTGATCAAGATGACATGAAGTCACAAAATGAAATTCATTCACTTTGAATGGAACTTCTAGGAGCTAGAAGAGCTCAAAGTAGGCTATGGATGTAGATTCTATGGAAGAGTTTGAGTATATTGTGGCTTCTGAGGTAGATAAATAAGTTGTATGGATGTAAAACATTGTCCAAGATCTTGATGTGGTATCTACCAATAATGATCCTATCACACTCTACTGTGATAATACTACAATGGTGGATCTTATAAAAGATCCATTGTCACATCAAAAAATGAAGCACATAATTCAGAAGTATCATTTATTGATATATTTTTATCATAGAAGTGAAGTTGTAGTGAGCTGTATTTTTGTGGAAGACAATGTGGTAGGCCCCTAGACCAAAGCATTTACTTAGAAGAAACATGAATATCATGTGAGTTCTAGTGAACTAAAAGTTTTAGGTAGTTGGATCTAGTCCATGTGGGAGTTTTTTGGATTTTGTGTCATTGGACAAACTATTTCAACATTTATTACATATATATTCAATATATTGAATATTAATAAAACTTCTTATTACATATTGATTGTTGTCCTACATGAATCTAATGTAATAATGTCTTAGAGTTTACATTGCATTGATAAGTTCATAGCATTTCTCCACTATGATGAGAAACTTGATGAGCTATGAATATATTATCAAATAATGTTTTGCGGTTGGATAATATAATATGATGTGGAAAAAAGTACATATAAAATCAGGTGAGAGTAATCCTAAGAAAACGAGGCTTCTTCTCATTAACTTCACACTTATTAATATCCCAGATGAGAGATTATGAGAATAAACCCACCAGTAGGAGTTACACATGTTTTTGTGTCATCAGATATTCCTATCTATGAGCATGTATAATGGTCCTTAGACTTTATGATTATTATTAATACGCACTCACATACTTAAGATGTATTTCATAAACTATGACGATAACAATTCATAAAGATATTTTATATATTGGGTGTGTCATGAGTGACATGTCATTAATGAATAAGTTGAGTAAGGATATTTCCCTTCCATATTTATGGAAGATGATATCTTAACCCTTTTATTGGAATAGAACCATCACATTAAAGTCAATGTCCATGGTGTAATAATGTGTTTATTCTAGATATTCAAAGAAAGACATATCAAGAATATAGTTTGGTGATACATATGTGCAAACTAATTGATGAGACATTATTACAAAGGGATTATATTACATAGAGAGCATTCATGTGTTTTTCAACGTTTCATCATTAATTTCTTTCTCTAGAGTTTCTTAACCCATTTCTAGATATTAATCTTGGAATTTAGGTAATTCCAACTTATTCCAATGAGAAAGAATACTAGTGGGTCACACACTAAGTGTTTTCATTGATCTTAATTAAATTCTATTTGAGTTTAATTAATGGAATAAATATTATTCTCATGCCTAATGAATAATTTTATTTAATTTATATTGATTTCATAAATTAAATAAATATTTTTTCACCATCTTGTGAATAAAAAATTTATTTTATTTATTAAATATTTTAATAAATATTTATTATCTAGATTGTGAATAAAATATTTATTATGAATAAAATATTTTTTTGGTTGTTCAATAAATTCAATAGGAGTTCAAACATACCAAGACTTCGTCATGTGAAAAATATTAATTAAAAAGACCATTACATCATATTTGTTATAGCATAAGTTTGCACGCTCCAAAAAATAATAATAATATAATTATTATTATGTGGCATGTGGTATAATAAAGGTAATCAATGTTATTTAATGGTTGGTATGAAATTAAGTAATATTTTAACTTAAATCCTAACACTATAAATAGACGGATATGTTTATTGTGTAGAGAATCCAATAATTTAGAGTAGAGAATTGTTGCATAAACTGAATTATATCTCAACTCCTTCTATTCTCTCCTTCTCAAGAACATGAAGTGAAATAGATTTTTCTTCAATACCAAAGAACATGAAATCAAGAACGAATAACACAAGAAATTTGACTCTCTGTGCTAGCACCCAAATATCAAGTAGTGTTTCTCAGATCTCATAGGAGAACATGTGGATCATCACTAGAGGGATACAATCCTTGGATCCTCACAACAAAATGAATGTAATCCGAAAGGGTTTTTTGAATGATTAACATTAACCAATAATGAAAGTTTCTAATACAATGCATTTATTTATTCAAATATTAAATAAATTAATTATAAATTTTACATGAAATATCCTCATTCTTGGTTTAGGGAAATTATTTTTAAAATCAATTTTAATATATCACTAACCTTCGCACTCTTATTCTACCCCTAAAACCATCATCATCCCTATAAACTGAGCTTTTTACTAGAAGTCCAACATAGATGCATAATGTATGATCAATACAACATTATTATTATTTTGAAATAGGATTTCATTGAACCCCCACCCCCTCAATTAGAAGATGTCTGGGGATTCTCTCCCAATGAGATTTAAGTAACTTCCAAGACTTCCACTTCTGCCTTTCGAAGGTCCAACCATAAAATCGTAAAAAATAAAACACCGATGCATCTGGAAAATGGATGCTTACACAATTGTGGTTTGGAGAGAAGTATTTAACCCTAAAATCAATATCCTCCCTGCGTAGTAGGTATATTCTCCATAAATAGCATTGTCATGAGACCGGGAAGCATCCATAGAAACTACTTTTTTTATGATTTGATCCATTTCCTTGATTTCTAATATGTGTTCGAAAAAAACCATAACATGGATAATTTTAGTGAAATGACACTGAAACATATGAACCGATCTTTGGTTTCCAAGACCATAGAAGTTCCAGCATAATATTTTTTTGGGGATAGATGGGGCTAACTCAATCTAGCCTCTGCCTTTGAACATTTGAGGTAAATTCCGTCTCCCACCACCCTTAATCAATTGTCATATCTATCATTAATCAATGGGACCTTCGTACACCATTTAACTCCACTATTATCACATGAGTTCATACCATTTTTAATCCCATTATACTCCCTCAATTTTATCCTCCACCTTTATATAGATTTTAGTATTACCATGGAGAATTTGGTAGAATCTACCCTATGTAAGGGAGTATAAAGGGGGCCTTCAAGTATCGAGGGGGAATAATTATCTGGAGGTTTTGAGCATATTTTCATTGGGAATGAAGATGGTATATTCTTTCCCTCAACATTTACTACAATACAACTTGGTGGAATCCATTTCAGTAGGGAACATACCCCGATTTTCATTAATATTACTCGAAACTCCCAAACCCACTCTAACAGTTTGATACACCCTATCTTATGACCTCATATCCTCATGATGAACTGTAGAAAAAATAAAAGCCCCCAACATGATAATATTATTTTGAATTTAATGAGGGTGCTTATTAAAGGATTTTGAAAGTCTATCATGTTTCTTTTTCTTCTCTGATTCATGAATGAAGTACATCCCGACATTTTTTTCACGGAGCAAGGGACCATATTAAAGGAATATTTTACCTTATTCATCCACCTTTCTTCAAGACATAGTCATTATTTATGTGTCTAAGAAACTGAAAAAAAAAGGTTTCTTTTCAAATTTAAAGGATATTCATGGATTTTATTCCAATGTTGTAAAAACATCCCCTCATAAATGGCTTCACCAAATCAACCATCTCCCTTATTCTTATAGTCATACCCCAATGAATAGGATATGATGTATCCCATTGCATAAATTCTCTAATGAGGCCCTTGATTTTGTACACAAATCATTCAGTTCTATCATAGAATGGTATGCCTTTATGAAATATCCTAAATGAGGTTTTAGAAATATTGATCTTTTGAGTATTTCCACCTTCATTTAGATTCATCATAAGAATGAGTGTGTTATCTAAGGACCAAAAACTTCCTCTTAGTAACTTCTATTTATCTATCTTGCCAAAGAGTTCAAATATTATCAAGCCCATCCAACTTCTCTTATGGATACACCTTTTAAAATCAAAACAACTTGAAACATGTTTTTAAGGCACTCATATTGAAGGATCAATTTCCTACCAACTTACTGATGATCATAATTTTCATTCAAAAAATAGGAATACATCATCATACTTCTTCTCCAAAACCACCAATTTCTCATTTTTCTATCAAAGATAGGGGTTTACATTGATTAATTAGATCTGATTCCATAACTCCATGCTTCAAATAGGGATACAAGTAAGCTTCTTGGAAGGAAGATCAAAATATTCATCCATGAAAGAAGGGGCATTGAAAAATCCCCTCCAATGAGAAATAACCCGAGACGATGAACCCATAAGATATTTTACCACTACAGATTAAAACCTAGGAAGACCCTAGGATAAACAAAACCATAGGAGAATGTAGGTGAAACACTCACACTATGGGAGAGAGTATATACATATATATACTTAGAAAATAATTAAATTAATAAAATAATATTAAATATATGTGTGTGTGTGATGTGTGTGACATGTAACAGAAGGATGAGAGAAAAAAAGTGATGTGTATGACATGAAAGAAGAATAATCAAAAAATAAGAAGAAGAAAAATTTGATATATATATATATATAACTTTATATACATATAAAATGATGATATATATATATATGTTAACAATTATATGTTATATATATATATATAAGTTATAAATGTTATATTAAAATATAATTGTCATAAATATGTGTTATGTATATATATTATATTTGTTATATATATATATAAACTTGAAAAATATTTTTCCTTAAGAGTTAAAAAATAAAAAAAGAAATTAAAAATAAAATAAAATAGTAATAAAATCAAAATATCATTTTTTATTTTTGGGAAAGAAAAAAAATAAGACAAAGTTACTAATGTTTTTATGGATTTTCAAATAGAATATAATAACAAATAAATAAATTATTCAGTAAGATTTTGGTACTTATAAATAAGAGTCATTCCCTTAGGTCCTGCTCCCAATGATTTTCTTATAGACTCCCTGAAAATAATAATACACAAGTTGATATAGTTGCAGAGATAGTGTGAGGGTGAATTTAGTCATTATGTAAAGAGGTTCAGTTTTCTCTCAAAAATGTGAGATGTTTGGTTAGATTTTTAAGGTAAGGGAAATTCTATTTTCAAAATCTTATATCTTATTTATTATTTTCAAAACTCCTTTTTATATAAGTGTGATTTGTTTTAAAATAATTTTAAATTATTTATTTCTTCAAAAACTCTTCCATGAAAGGTATTTATTTTAAAATAATTATATTTTTCAGAATTTTTTATTTTATTAAAATTAATTTTATTATTTTTTAAATCCTATTTTGAAACTATAGGTATAATTTTTTATATTTAAGAATATTGTTTCAAATATTTTAATGGTGTTTTTAAATATTAAAGTTATAATTTTATGTGCTAAATGTCATTTAGAAATTATGATTTTTTCACATATGTATAGTTATGACCATAAAATATATTTATTCATGAAATTTCATGCATATAAATAAAAACATGTGCATAAGAATAATTATTCTATTATATGAGTTATTTTCAAAGTATTGTTTATAAATTATGGATTTCTCCAAATTGCAATAAAAAAATTATTTTATAAATGTGTTTTTCACAAAAGTATAATTTATGAAAAATTGTTTTATATTGAAGACAATTTATATAGTTTTCAAAATGATATTTTTAGTGGGAATTAACTGGAAAAAGAAACAGTACAAATTGTTTTTAAAAAAATGTGGCACTTCGGTATCCAATGAGTTTATGATAACTGATGAGTGAACCCATAGCCTCATGTAGACATTATAATAAAGTGATATAGCAAGTGGATATATGGATTTGTTATGGGTTTCCAAGTATATTTTTTCCCATTAAAAGTTATTATTAAAAAACAGGATGGGTTTTAAAACTTAAAGGAGAAATCCAGGTATTTTAAATGATTATTATATATTGGAAAAGTGTTTTAAAAATAATGTTTTCAAAGAAATATGTATTTTAAAAGGTTACTATATTTTATAAAATATCTGAAAAATAATATTTACTTTTAAAATTATTTTACTATGATACATTTTGAATTCCCTAGTGTATATTTTATTATATAAAATTTTTTTATATAAAGGAAAAGTGTTTTCAAAATAATGTTTTTAGAGTAATAAGTATATTAAAGCTTTTCAAAAATTATTTTCTATATATTTTGGAAACCCTAGAAATTATATTTTTGAAAAGTATTTATCAAATTTTTATATTTGATATAAAAATAAAAATGTTTTCATTAGAGTTTTCAAATACTATTTACAAAAGGTTTTTCAATGGTTTTTAAAACCCCTTATCAGGTAATTTTATGCTCACCCTACATTTTAAAAATGTTTTTTATATAATCATTATAGGTTTTAAAGGTGTTTAGCTTTGTTAAGGAGCTAGAATAGGAGAAATAAGATAGTTATTTATTTAATTGTTTAAAATTTGAAATGTTGTAATATTTTTTCCTTTTCCTATAAAATCTAAACTAAAAAAGTTCCACATATCTGTAAATGACTGTATATTTTTTAATTTTTATCTTTTTTAAAAATATACTGTATTATTTTTAGTATCAAATCCTTAAGTGTGGGTCTCATTTCCCTGCATATTTACATATACATCTCGAAACTTTAATATGTAAGGGTTATTATATAATATATAATGCAATACCTAAGGGTCACACTATAATATATTTTGATGTGTAAGGGTTACTAAAAAACATAAGCATTACTCTTTGATAAATTGATTAATAAGGGATACACTGTAATATATAGTGATACATAAGGGTTACTCTGATACATAGGGGTTACTTTTTTATTGAGTGATATATAATTTCCACTCGATAATTAGTGGTAAATATATTCTTTTCCAAAAACTATGTTTGATGGAACAACACACCAGACTATAGAACTTCCTTTTCTTCCATCCAAATCTTCACAATGCAAGAATGATGTCCACACCATGATGCTTCTCTTCTAATTGAAATATCACCTCCGACAACACCTCTCTTCCTCCATCATTCTCAAGAAACCGATAGTACCCAAAATAAATAATGTAATGGTCTAAGTAAGTATGGTACATTATATTAGATACCTTTCTAATTATTCTTATCCTAGATAATCAAAATTGATTCCAATAAATGAATAATTTAAGGATATTAACCATGGGATAGATATCTCTCTAACATGATGAACAAACTACGAACACCCTTAGGGAAATGTTTGAGCTAAAACACTAAATATCCTATAACACTTAAAACACCTAAAAAACCTTAAAACCATGGGTGGTTCCTCTCAAACTATAACTTCACAATTTAATGAAACCAAACATAGCACTAAACACTATGGATCCCAACCGAATTTGGACTAACTACTCCACTCACCTCAATCATGATTCAAAATAGATACCCTTTTAAAACAACCCCTATTATAATTTAAGACCTTTTAAAAATATCACTAAAATATTTAATAAAAAAATTAATTTTAAATTCCAAATAACACATTCTTTAAAATGGGTTCAAAATAAAATATAGAGGTTTTAGTGAAAGTATTGGGATCACTCTGAGACATTCCTATAACTAAATATACAATAAATATTTAACATAACATTTAATATTGGGATAATCATATAGATAATTTCCCAAAACATTACAATAGAAATTGGTTAAATCACTAGACAAAGAATACCCTGAGCCACTCAAACCCAAGGCTCATTTCCATATCCTAACCCTAAAAGATCACCTTAATCTTCTCCTCCATGAACCATGATACCCAAAACTTATAGAATTAATATCAACCTTCCCAATTGCTCATGAGGGGGATTTTTTGGAATATCCCATAATGTATAAACCTTTCTCCATGATCTCTACTCATTCAATTAAAACTTTTCAGGACTTCAATTGAGAATCCATTATAGATCTCTAAATATATGGACTCAAAGAGGATTCAAAATACTATGCCTATACTTCCTCACTCTCTAGATAATATAGAAAATGACTAATGAAATATGTAAAATGATTCCAAAATATTTTTATTATCACATCCCCTAGTTAAATATACCTAATCCTCTAAATAATATCACGAGTATGATCTCAATAAATTAAATATTTTTTGAATAATTCATGAAACTCCTCATATGGCATCCCTTCTGAGTTGTGGTGCTTCATGTTCCACCATCACTGAGAAACCTTTCAAAACAATACAACTTCCAAATTAATATAGAATCAATCTATAGACTTCAATAACTCATAAAAAACTTAAATATATTCTAAAAATTCATCATCCTCATGTTTAGGTTCTCCGCCTAGGATCTTCAGTACTTATTTCTATTGACACTTCAACAATGCTCTATCCAAATATTCCTATTTCTCCTTCACATTACTAATGTCATGATAAAGTTTTAAATTAATATCATTCAATAAAATAATTATAATGTTTCTATAATAAACATAAATCACATCATCTTTATAGAGGAAAATAACATTTTATAGAAATACATCAACCCTTATACTACCCATACCAACTTTCTCATCTAAAAAACATTTCACACAACCAAATCACCACTCCCAACATCATTGAAATGACATACAACTAACATAAGAGTAATTAACTATAATAATAATCTCTCTCAATGCACCACATTATTCACATAAAAAATATCAATATCTCACTACAAAAAATTATCACCAATTACTTACAAAAATCAATGACCACTTAAATTGATTTTACCAAAATGATATAGAAATTCTATGCATAATTTTTATTATGGGAAGCATCATATTATCCATTTTTTTTTTGTAAATTTATGTTTTATAAAATTTGTTATCATTAAAAAAATATCAAAACATTTAGGTAATAATCATTAGATAACACATCATGAAAAATAATCAATTTTTTAAAATCACATTTTCAATAAATAAAAATACATTTCACCTCAATAATAATAATTAAACATGATTTTAAATTGTGAATTAAATTATACACATTATTTTTTCAAATTAATCATGTTTAAAATTATATAATGAAGCATTTATTAAACACTTTATTACTAATAAATGATGCTTTAATTTTATATAAAGGCTGACATAATTTTACTTTTATATTTTAGGTGTAATATGATCAAAATAAAACTTTCTTGATGAAATGTGTAACAATAATTCAATTTAAATGAGAAATAAAATAATATGTAACATAAATTCTAATAGGTTTTAACAACAATACACATGAACATTATTTAAACATTTGATATAATCTCTAAATTAATTAGTTCATATTTACTATTTATTTTACTTGATTAATTATTATGTTGAACTATTTACCCTTAATAATATATATTAAATCTTTAGTGATATATATATGGAATGTTAATGTTATTATGAAATTCAAAACTCCTAGTACATTTCATTAAAAAAATTCATTTCATTTTATCAACACTATGTTTATAATGATTGGTGAACTTAATTAAGAAGGATTCTATAACTTGTCAGTCACATATATAATGGGTTTATTAAATATACCTTACTAAAAATTATTAAAATGACGAGAGTTTATTAACTTTCTATGTATTTAATTTTTTAATTGAATTCAATTTAATAGAATTATATTATTTCATTCATAGAAACAACACACTCAATTTTTTTTGTATCAAATGGGGTTACCTATCTTTACCATATTTTTATATTATTTGTGATAATAAAGTAATGAAATAATAATCAAGGGGAAAAGATTTATTTTTAGATGTAAGGAACGAATGTGAATCATGGTTATACACCATAAAGACCTCAAGTATTTAATGTAACTAATTATAGTTACTGGTTATCTCACATAGAGGATTTCCTTAAACATCTAATCATTAATAGTTGGAAAATAATGGTGAAACTATATGAACTGCCTGAAGTTGATCATAAAATATCAGTTAATAATGATGTAGTTAAATATCTTCTAGATTAAAAGGTGATGAAAATTATGTATTATACAATTAATAGGAATGTGTATAACTATATTTTCCCATACAAAATAGCATATGAAATTTAGAAAATATGGTAATTTACTCATTTATATATAAATATATTGATAAGAAATAAATTATCCATGTTAGTATCTATGTTTCAAAAATTAAAAATGGTAGAAGAGGAGACATTTATTAAAATGTTTCAAAGATTTACCAAAATAATAAATGACATGAGTTATTTGGGAGAAATATTAAATAATTTCAGTCTAGTTTAAAGTGTTTTAAAATCATTACCAATTAAATTCCATACTAGAAGGTAGAAATTAATGAAGATAATAATTTCAATTAATATACTTTAGATGAGATTATTATATATTTACTATAATGTGAGTTAGAATTGAAAAATATTTCTCAAGAGGTGAATTCAAAAAGGAAAGGTATTGTATTGAAATAAAAAATTATTATTACCACTCACTCTTATAATACTGGATTTAAATTTAGTGAATAAAAATAAGTTGTATAGGTCTCCCATGGAAGACTAAATAAAGGATACAAATGAAGAAACAAAAGGAATTTCCCCTATAAAAAAGAAAGAATAAAAGGGTATTAATTCTAATGAAGTCTTCTATTATAAAGGTAGAGAAAGAGAGAACATAAAACACAACTAACAAATGTTCAATAATGATAAAAAAAGGAGAGAAAAATAAAAAAAGGAAATAAATGGTATCTAGTTGGATTTAAACTTCAAATTCAGAATCAATCGATGAATCTAGTTTAGGAAAATAATCTGATAACCTATTCTTAATAACATCATCAAAAAATGCAAGTCAATCTGATTATTCTTCCTTTGATTTTGATTCCTTTAAAGATGGGTTGTATTAATATATTGATAGAATCAAATATAAAATTAAAAAGAATATTGTATTATTCAAAAATATTAAGATTAAACATAAGGACATTCTTGTAAAATTTTAAAAAACACTCTTTCAATATCAAGTGATAAATTATGTGCTGATTTGGAATGTGTTTAAATTGAAAATATTAGATATAAATATTATCAGTCTAAATATGAAGAATCTCAAAAAATTAAATTTTATTCAATTTTGGAAGATAATGATAAACTTAGATAATAAATTGAATGGTTAAAGGAAAATATATCCCCTTTTTCCTATGAAAGTTTATGTTTTGATAAAATTATGAGCTTGAATAAAATGAACAAAAATAAAATTTGTCTTTGATATAATAACCTTTTAACACATATGTATAAAACCTTCTTTGTTAAATGGTCAAGTTGAAATGTTTCAATTGTAACATATTTAAATTTAAAATGAAGGGATGTTATGTAAAAAAATTCTCCTAGAGATTTACTCACCCTTTTGGTCACACCAAGGCTTTTACCTCAAAACATTTTTCTTTTAGATTTCTAATAAACACATGTTTTAAATTATTATAGGTTCCCAACAAATATTTTAATAGATTGATTATAACCAAGTTTACATGGGTAAATAAGTTCTCTTGAATATATATTTTTAAGAAATGTTCCTTGGAAGTATCAATAAATTTATTTTTCACATTGATGGTGGATTATCAAGAAACATGATTGGTGATGCTTCAAACTTTATATCACTCAATACATGTGATGGAGGTAATGTTACATTAGGTGATAACTCAAATGTAAAAGTAAAAGTTTTGTAAAAGCTTGAATTTTTAATTTTTTTATTATTTATAGGGTATTATATATTGAAGGTTGAAAACATTATTTAATAAATATATCCCAATTATGTGATGATGATATGTTTGTTAAATTTCAAAAGGATAAGTGCATTATATTTATAGAGAAAATTATCTTCTTTTATGTGAATCTAAAATACAAAATTTATAATATTAATTTTACTGAACATTTTGATCAAAATGTAATATATTTTAATGGTGTATAGTTTTAAACATTTTGTGGGTTAAGTGACTAAGACATGATAATTTTAGGGTGATGTAAAAACTATAAAAACACTTAATAGTTCTATATCTCCTTGAAATTAAATAGTGATTCACTCAAATAAGTGATTAATTTATGATAGGTAAACACCATAGAAGAAATTTCATATCAATTTTAAGTGGTAAGTACCTCATAGACCCTTGATATTATTCATATGGATTTATTTTTTCCTAGTAAAACTACCAGTTTAGGTTTTTAATTTTTGAATATTTTTATAGATATACATGGGTTTATTTTGTTGGTTTTAAATATGAATCTTTATCTAAATTTATCAAATTTTATAAAATTATTAAAAATGAGAAAGGATATATAATTAAATCAAGTAAAAGTGATCATGGTGGTGAATTAAAAAATTAGTAATTTATCTAGTTTTGTGAAAATAATGTTTATTTTTCAAATTTTTAGCACCTATAACACCAAAACAAAACAATTTTTTGGAAATGAAAACTAAAAATCTTTAAGAAATTCCAAAAACTATGTTAGATGAGTTTAATTTTCCAAAACAAAATTAGGATGAGGATAAAAGTACAGTTTTATATGTATCTAATATTATTATATTAATTCCTACATTAAAGAAGATAAATTATGAACTTTTTAATGGTATAAAACCAAAAATTATATATTTTTGAGTTTTGGGTGTAAGGTTTTCCTTTTTAATACTAAGGATTCCTTGAATAAATTTGGTGAAAAATATGATAAAGAAGTATTGTTAAGTCAGTCAAATAATTGTAAATAATATGGATTTTATATCAAATGAACCCTGGTATTTAATGAATTATTTCATGTTATGTTTTATGAAAAATCATTGTGAAAGGGAATATGATTAATATCAACTTGGGGATAAATTTATTTAATTTAATTTTAATGAAAAAATAACTCATGATAAATATGTACATGTTGAGGGGGTCACATTCCTTCTCAATAATAACCTATATGTGAATGATCTTCAAAAAATTATAGACATCATCCTTTAGATATTGTGATTGGAAATATCAAATTTTCAAATAATGAGATTTGTTATGAATATTTTTTCTTATCATGCTTTCATTTTTATTTTTTTACCAGAAGATATTTAAGAAGTTATGAATGATATAAATTGTATCTTATCTATACAAGAGAAGTTAAATTAGTTTATGAGAAATAATGTATGATCTTTAATAATTCAAAATAATGATTATTGTATGACTGGAACCAAATTTATGTTTAGAAATAAGTTTTATGAATCAATAAGTATTATAAAAAATAAAGAATGATTGTTTGCTCAAGGATATTCCTAAAAAGAAGGCATTAAATTTTAAGAATATTTTGAACCTATTTCTATGTTAGAATATATCTAAATACTATTATATTATTCTTCATTATGTGGATTCAATTTATTTCAAATGGATGTTAGAAGGGAATTTTGTATGGCGTTATTCTTGAATAAGTATATCTTAGATAAAACACGATTTTTGAAAATGAAAAGTACCATGATCATGTTTTTAAATTATTTAAGGCTTTAAATGGTTTAAAACAAAATCTTTAATAATATTATAAATGGTTTTTAGTTTTAACTTAAAAAATAGTTTTGAAAAGGGACTGTTTGACCATAATTTATTTATTAATCAAAATTTCAATGATATTTTTTATGAGAAAATTTAAGTTGATTACTTTATATTTGGATGTTTATGTGAAAATATTTTTACTGAATTTTTATAATTAATGAATTTATAATTTGATATGAGTATGGTGTGAGAGATAAAATTCTTTCTTGGTATTTAAAATTTTCAAATAAAATATGGGATTTTTATTAAACAATCTAATTATGATAAGTAATTTCGTAAAATATTTGGATTGTATTCAATAAAAAGTATGAGTACCCCCATGTGTATATCATTTAAAATAGATCTGGATCATGATATAAAAATATCTTGATGTTAAATATTTTTGACTTATGATTGTTATCTTATTATATTTAACAATAATTCTAGATTTCATATACTCAGTCAATGGATGTTAACAGGATTATTAGATCTATCAAAGGATCTTTGAAACTAGGTTTGTTATATCCAATTTGGAAATCTTTTGATTTGATAAGTTATTATGACAATTAATTTGGTGAATGAAAGATAGTTAGAAAAATAAATTTTTGTATCTTCAATTAACTTGGTAAATTATTATTTTATTAGGCATAAATAAATAGATTTTAGTTTCTCATTCTACAACTAAATCGAAGTATATTATTGTTGCTTCTTACTATTCATAATTACTGTAGATTAAAAAAACACTATATTTTTTTGGTTTTATTTTTGAAAAATTAAAATATTTTGGGATAATAATTTATCTATTTATATTTTCATATAGCCTTTAAAAAATTCTAGGACTAGTCATATTGATATTATATTTCACTTTCTTGAAGATCATGAACAAAATGGAAATATAAACATGGAATTTATTTCTTTAGAAAATCAGCTTACTGATATCTTCCCCAATCCCCTGGATATAGATAAATTTGATAAAATAAAATTTGAACTTGGAATTATGTAAATTTAATCATAAAATATATATTTAGGGGAATTTTTAGATGAATTTAAATCTAGAACTTTAAATCTATTCTTTTTTCCTAGTATGCATATTATATCTAATTTTTTGGAACACAATCTTGTACTTATCTGGTTTCATGTTGTTTAATTCCTTACATATCATCATTTCATAATATTGAAATGTTATCATATATCCTTGTATCTTTTGAAATATTTTCCAAAAATTATTTATACTATTATATTAAAGTAGATTTATAATTCTGAACACACTCTTTGAAAATACATGTATTTATTGAAAGCATAGAGATGTGTTCGATGTAACTTTTAGAATTAGTTTCTTTCCCAGTAATCATTAATAGGTAATTTTTCATGTTCAATGATAACATTATAAGGGTTAATTTATTTCATGGTAATATATCTTTATCTATTATTAAATTTAAGAACAAAATATTTTTTTAATATTTTTAATAAATTTAAAAAAATAGCATAAATTTAGATTTTATGTTATAATTTTCATAAAAGGGAAGAATGTTGAATTAGATACTTGATATATTTTCTTATGATTAAATAAAATATTTTTATAATATATTACAATTTCCCACATATTTTATTTTTAATCCTTTATTCCCCTTAACAATTGTGATATATGTAGTTTTTCCATTTTGTATATTTTTTGTTAAATCTGGACTAACTGTGAGAGTCAAGATTCCATGAGTATTGGCACTTATATAAAGATATTTTTTTCATTAATGAAGTATGATGAACCTTACATGAGTTTATGTTATTCTTATATGAGTTATCTGATGCTTCCAAGAGTGAGTTTCTATGAGAATTTTTATTCTTCCATGAGTACAAATTTGTTTCCATAAGAAGATTTCATGAATGAAAATCTGGAAAATACTATAATACTATAAGAAAAAGTGAATATTCATTCAGTAATATGGATATTACTTGAGAGAAAAATGATCTTACATGAGTAAAATGGACCATCCACGAGTGTTCTTCCATGTAATGAAATGGAACATCTGTAAGAAGTAATGAGATTCTATGAGAGATAATGAAGCATACATGAAGCTTCTATAAGAAGAAATGGTGCATATATGGGATGAAATTGATATTTCATAAGGATAATTCAAAATAATACATGAATGAACTTCCATGAAGTCCTTGTTATCATATTTATTTTGTTATTTTTTGGTTAAAAACATGGTTTGTTTTACATACTTTTTTATATTATAAATTACTATGTGTTTATTTCACATGATTCTCTTGGATTAATTATTAATTAAATTCTCATTAATTATTCCAATACTATATTTTTTGGTAATTAATTTATGATATATTCAAACTGTACTAAATTTATCCATATGTGAACTACATTTTTGTAACTTGAATTGTTTAAATTTGAATTTGATTAAATATGAAGAGTTTTGTCTCAAAAAATAAGTGGGAGTATTCCCAAGTTATTTAATATTGTTTAAGTTCTATATTAAATGTTATATCATTTAGTGTTGTATAGCCTATTAATTTATATATATTATTTTTAAGATCCCATGTGAACATATACATTAAATTGAGTTTACACATTTTGGAAAACAACACTAAACAAATTTGAATTACTTCATTAAAAATAAACATGTGTACTACCTCAGGAAAGATGAATCACATCGGTCTTAAAATATTCAATATTTTTTTCAAGAAATAACTCTATATATTGATTTCAAAAAATATAGATCAATGTATATATGTTTATTTTATTCTTTAACTATAGCGTGTGATCCACCTTAGATATCAAATACTAATGTCTACTGAACTTCAATCATTTGATCCTTTCTACTTGAGAAAAGATTTATTCCTTAACACTCATATCATTTCTTATTTAGCTGGTTTTTGTAGTTATTAATTATTTTTATTATTATTTGTTTGTAATCTTGTCAGGTTATGATAACAATTAAGGGTAGTTTTTGGGCTATTATTACCCGTACAAAAGGAACATGTCCTTCTATAACCAATAAAACGAAAGGGAATTGGTTGTCCCTTGGTCCTAGTAAATGGGAGGGTTTGGTTCTATCTCCACTATAAAAGGTATATTCTGGGATGTTCTTTCAGGTTTGAAAAATTAGGGTTATTGGGTTGATTCATTAAGTGTGAAATTTTTTTTCTTGGGTTGTGCCTATATGGTTTAAAAAGGCAGTTGACTCCATTCAAAATTTAGAGAGCCCATCATAGTGGGTGAAATCACTCTTTGTTTTTGAGAGGGGTAAAGAGTAGAGTAGGATCATTTTGATCCACATTACTATAAAAATAATTTTTGATTCATTTATTTATTTTTGACTACATTAATTATTAATATTAATATTAATTCTCTAGATTCCTTTAAAAGTTCAATTAACCCCCCGATTGACCATTCTTCCATTCTCCCTAAGAACTAACACTACAATAAAGAAGGATTTGTTTATAATAGATTCTAATTAATCAAAATTTTATACTTTCTGAGAGATAGTATAGTAATTTTAGAAATAAAAATATAAATTATACATGGATCCAAAACAAAAGTATAATAATAGAAAAAATGATAAGATCTTGAATGAAAATTCTAATCAATCTATTTATAATTATACATGTACCTGCCTGTGATTTATTCTCAGTAAAAGTCATAGCATCACATAAATAGTTCATATAGGTTTTCAAAGTCCTCATATTGGATCATATTATGCCCAAATTTCTATATTGTTACCAATATCCATGTTCTAAATCATGTTATACTTGAGTATCACCAATTTTCTACCAATCCTATCAAATCCCCACATCATCATAACTTAAAAATATACCCCAAATCTCAACCAAAACCTCTGATTCTACTCTTTCATGACACACCCCACTAAGAACCTCACTTAGGATTGCTGTGAAGATGATATTAACCCTTAAATCCCATCTCCATTATGCCATAGGTTGAAAACTAGAACTAAGGTTATAAAAGTCACAAATTGGTGGTATGTGATGCCCCAAACTCATACTCTAGGAACTAGTTCTCATAAACACATACATCATATACTAGATTCAATACCAATTATGTATTATCAAGAATAACTATCCAATAGTTACATGACTTAAAATAAATATTGCATTACATACATTCCCAATACCTTTTAGGTTTATAGAATTATATAATTAGGAATATTGATAAAATAATAAAGCTAATGTCACTCTCAAATAAAGGAATTTTTCCCATTATATAAAAAACTATGAAATTTATGATAAGTCCTCAAAATCTCTAAAACATTTTTTGACACTTGTTATCCTTATAAGCATGTCAAATGTACTACTTTTATTCAAAACCTATGGAATGGAAACATAATAAAGGTGTGAAAACAAATGATCAATAAGGTAAATATGTAACTAAAGATATTAAAAACATAAACATGACATAAATAATATGTTAAGAATAAATAATCCAAATAAGGACATAATCAACTAGAACTGAGAGAAGACTATATCCAAGACAGTAAATTAAAACATGTATAAAAATAATTAATAATATCATACTGATGTTATTCATAACTTTACCCATAAAAAAATGTTTTCATGTCCTTATTCTAGGACACTATACTGATATTGGGATAGGTTTACACCAAAAGCCAAGATATTTTGTTTCATGAGACCTATCAATGCATCTATGGGATATAAAATGTTATCCCCCACCCATAATCTAATTAAGTACAATTCATTCACTATAAGAGTCAACAAAACATTTCATACTACTCCATAAATAACCTATGGATGAATAAAAATCATGGAAATCTTCATAATGAATAATACTGAAAGTCAATAAAAAATCAATTTTCATTAGCTTTCAACAATCATCAATAATGTCAATACTTTTCTCTATGTAAATAAAACACATAACATGATCATAACACTTCCAAAGGAATAAGTGACATAGTTAAAAAATAATTAGTAATTTTGCCTACTTAAACAAAGAATCATCTATATAAGAATAACAAATATATAGAATTTCAATCTTTCCCCCAATCAATAAATAGAATTGATACCTATGTAATCATCCCTGAAGATAGAACTATATATAGTAGTGTTATAAGGATAACTTGATACTGGAATAACAAGATCACAATTCATCCACATTAAGAAGGTGGTTTTTTTGCAATAGAATATAACCCTGATCTAATAAAAGAAACTTATAAAGATGTTGACATAACTGAAAACCACCCTCTCAAAATTAATTGTTCAAATGGTATCACAAAATAAGGGGTGAATAATCAAAGTGTTTGATACCATGAGGTTAATCCCACACATTATATATATATATATATATTAGAGGATAAATCATTAAACCTAAACCCCATTAGAATTACTCCTTTTACAAATGAAGAGGGAAATGAAACAAAAAAACTTAAAAAAAGTTTTTATATTTTTTGAACATTGACATTAAATAAAAGATTACATGTTTCTTTCAAAGGTAAATTTTCAAAAGGTGTAATAAAAGATTTTGAAAACCTTTAATTTAAAATTAAATACCAATAATAGATCGCTGAAAAGAAATAAATCTTATGATGGAGAAATGTCGAGAGGAATACCAAACATATGAATGTGAATGGAAAACCCCTTTTTAATATTTTCAAAATAACTTTTTTATTCGGACTCATATTGTAAGAATCAAAACATTAAATCGTATCAAAATATCATTTTCCCCATTGAGGTTTATAATTTATCTTATAATAAAATATTATTTTGGAAGATCCAAATCATGGAATAAATGATTTTATTACGAAAAAATATGACTCATGGAAAGGTGACTTGAGATATCAATATCCCTTGAGGGAAATATACTCCTTGAAGTAAGAAATATTCCAAAATGGTGTATTATGTGGAAGAAATGTAAATTCATAGAAAAATATAAAATACCACATAATATATATAATTGGTAGAATGTACCAAAAATTAAAGTTCAATAGGATGATCAAAACTTAATGAATGAAAATTTTCTTACTAAAAATATTTTTAACAAGGGTAGTAATTGAATAAAATCCATTAGATGAAAAATAACTAATTTAGATTATTAATTCCAATGAATAAACAAATAAATGATAAAAATACATACATGGGTATTCAATACACCTTTCAATTTAAAACATAGTACATAACATAAACATTTCTCAAGTAATTAATGTTTGATACAAATAAGACTTTTGGCTTGACTAACATTTTAATCAAAATCCCTTGAAAGAGAGGGATTATAATTGAAGTTAAAATACAGTTATTAAAAGATAATTCATGATATGATATCTCAAATAAGTTGTATATAAACCAAATAAATTAAATTAGGTTCACAATACCAAAAATGTCATAAAGTGATGAATTTTAGATGAAAACCCTTAACTCGATCATGATTTGTTCTCCAGTTGCACCAAAAGTCCTCAATAATTTAATTAAATTCATTAAATTCATACCTAGGAACCATAACGAATAAAGGGTTATTTATTAATTATGGTGTTAAATAATGATTTAACTAGACCATAATTAAAAAATCATTATTTACATATTTATATCATATTATACAAGTAAATAAGTTCTCATAGTCATCAATGATATAAATTCATAATATTGTTTAATTTTGAGATTAAACTAACCCAACCATGAACCTATTATGATTAATGGATGGTTATGAGCTATTTTATTTGTAATATCATTAATCTAAAAGCATAATGTTATTCTTTAGTTTTTATTAGTGTGATATATTTTAATTGTAAAAAAGTAGAAATTTTTTTATTTGATTTTAAAATATTACATAATATTAATAAGAATATTTTACTCTTACAACAGTTATTTTAAATGATTGAATCAACAATTATTTTTTGTTGATAATATCATTAATATGTTCTATAATTCATCATACCAAAACTATAATGATAAAATAAAAAACAGTTTTATCTATTACACCCATTCTTAGAACCATCCATGAATGGTGGTTATGAAAAGAAAAATAGAGATCAATTGTTCTATAGGGGCTGTAGTCCACACGTAAGCATGGATGGTGATTTCATTTTCAAAAAAATTGGATAATAGATAAATATGGTTTAACATTTTTAATATAAATTATATAATAAATATCATAATTATATATTAAATTCACTATTAGGAGCATCCTTGTATGGTAGTGAAGGAAAATGAAAAATGTTTCATCATAAAGGCGGTTGTCCGAACAATGCATGATTCACGTTTTCATTTTTCTTAATCGAAAAATGGGAGGTATGTTAATGATTTTAAAATCATTATAATCACATAAAATTATAATAATGATACCAATTTTATCATTTTAAGATAGTTAAAAGAAATTTTATGAAGAATAAAATAATATAAATAAATAGGAAAGAGGGAGGAGCAGTTAGAAATCTATACATTACTACTTCAATTATATTGTTTGCAAAGGGGATTAAACCTTGGGGGGACTTTTGATAAGAAAAAGTACACATTAGGGTGTATATAAGTGTTTATGAGATGCTTGGGTAGATCATGGGTTGAAATCTTTGGGTTTTTGTGTGAGGGTAAGTGAGGAGAATAGAGACCCTTTTATAAGTGAAAATGGATGTCATTTTAGTAAATACTCAAACATTTTCTATAATGGGTAGTAATTTTCAATTAAAGTGGATAAAAATTTATATATAATGGAGAGGATAAGGTATAAGGTAAATCAAGTCCTAAACCACCCATTACCACACATGTTTTTACACATGTATGTGGTCTTTTACTATTGGATACATTACTTTTACTATTTTGGGTCTTACTATGGTATGTAGTTTTTACCAAAGGTAACTTACCCATTATAAAAAAAATAAAAAATAAATAGTTAAATCATTTGGAATTTTTTATTCAAAAAATTTAAATCCATTTTATTGTATTAATATTCTAAGAGTGATACGAATTAATTCTTAAATACTAAATGTATAATGTACTAAAAACCATTTTTGAAATATATAATAAAATGTCAAGTATAGTTTTGTAAATTAAAACCACCATTTTTAAAATTTTAAATTCACTCATTAAATAAATATTTTATCTTATAAAAAGGTTTTTAAATTTCCAATTGATACTTATATAATAATAATTTCATAAAAGTCAGGTTGTTTTTAAAAAATGGTATTTTTAACTATTCACATAAAATTAATCCTTTTTTATAGAAATCCTAAAAATTCATCTTAAGAAAATATTACTATCGTGAATCAAAAAATGATGTTCATTTTTTTTCAAATAAAATTATGAAATTTAAAAGTTAAATATTAAATAAAAAATATGAGATATAATGAAAAATAGTTTTTATAGATAAAATATATTTTTATGAATATTTACCATTCTCATTTATATTTTCTATAATTTAATAATTAAATTAAAATTTTCAAATTATGAATATAAAATATATTTTATCCTAATTAATAAAAGTTTTCTTGAAATATAAATTCATATTTCATAAAAAGTCAATATTTATAAAAATATATTTATAAGCATAAAATAAATTTATTAATCATTTTAGTTATACCAATTGAATTTAATTCATATTAAAAGTAGCGTTTATTTTATTTCTATAAATATTTCATAAAGTGGTTACTCTTATTCATTCATTCTAACTCAAGGGATATTTTATAATAGTCATAATTAAATATTTATATTTTATCTATATATATCAGGATTTATTTATGATTAGTGTTGTGTGCAAAGAAAGATATTGAACATATTTAATTAATTTAGAGAAATCATATATTACAATATTAGGGTGTTACAATATAACCACTTAAGTAAATTGTATCCTTATAATTTTAATTATTTCTCACTAATGAAAGTAGGTGAGGGTATTCTTATTATATTTATCATTTGGGATAAAACATGTAATATGAAAACTTCATTACTCTCTTAGGATATATAATTTTATTTATCCTTCCTCAAAAAAAATTAATAAATTATTTAATAATAATCCCAATTATGTATATACACTAATCATATATTCTCAATAACACAACTTTCCCAAAACCATTTCAATATTTAAGACATTAAACCATAACGAGATTATAGATTCTTCTAAAAATTAACATTATCTTTAACACTTGAAGGCATTAATCACTAGTTCACAAAGTGACATACTATTTAATATATATAATAATCCCAAAAAATAGATAAACATCACCCAAAATATAATTGATTAATTTTTCATTGAATAAAAAATCAATTATATAGAAATATGTTCCATCTAACTCACATTTATAAAAAATTCAACCATTTATTACTTAAATATCAAAAATATTTTAAACATAAGAGTCATCAATATCTCAATCATGTATACTTCAACAGTTACCGAAAAAAAATATAACCTTATCATAAAACCAATTTTCAGGTTTATTGATACAATTAAAAACATTTTACACAGTTTTGTGAATAAATACTAGAAAAAAGTTCATAAATGTTTCATACAATCCTCATAAAATTTAGAATATAATATAATATCATTTATAAATATCAATAACTAGTTAAAATTGATATGTGTATCACGATTTAAATTATATTAAAATTTCAACCTCACTACCTTAGGTAAGACAACGAAACTCACATTTTTCATCATATGAAGCATATAAACAAATTATAAACCATTTATGTATACTACCGTGTTCAATCATAAAAAATATTTGTTTCTGGATACAAAACATCCTCAAATAAATTTTTTGATATTGTTTTAACCAAATAATGAAACAAAAATAGTTATGATAATATCCATGATATGAATATGAAAACACCAATATGAATATTTCTTCTATTATAAACCCTTTTTTTAAATAGATGATTCATTTTGATCAATATATGAGTCTATTTATTCAATAATTAGTTTTTAATGGTCATTTTTATATTAGGTTCTCTAACATAACTAGTTAGCATCATTCATTAATCCTTTATAATGGTTAATAAATAGAATTTTACTAACCAAAGAATATCCCACAATATTTTCAAACCATGTATGAATTTAGACCCATTTTTCATGAACCATGTGACAATTGAGTATTTAACCAATGTTTCGTTTTCAGAGTTATTACCCATAGGAACATCTGTGCAAGAGACCGTATCCACTTTTTATATTTTAAACATTGAAATAATATATAAAAAATTTATATATTAAATATATTATCAAAACATCAGGATGTCATCATACACATAGACTCATTGCATGGGTTTTCACTGAAGTTCCCATATATAATCCCCAAAATATTTAATATTACCAAAACCTGAAGTTCCCAATTATGATCTAAGTATCACTGAGAGGAGGAGGGTGTGAATCCGTGATATATTTTTATTTTTTTATGTTTCCTTATTTTTGAAAAAATCTTCACCTCCTGTTAAATATTTTATTCCCTACTTAACACACACAACCACAAGAACACAAGATTTACAAGGTTCACTACTCCTTAAGAGTAGATACATCCTAGGTATGTTACGAAAATAATCCAGTACCACACAATCCACTAGAAAACAATCCTTTTATATGGAATACAATGAGTAGGATATACCCTTACACTCATGTAGCACTTGGAAAACAATCTTGAAGTGTGTGTACACCCTCTTAGCACAAATAGGGAATTATAATATTTCAGTGCTTCTTTATAATTGAACATGTGTATTCTCTAAAGTACAAATCATTACTTTCTTACCCAGAAGGCAATAAGAACTATCTTACACACAACCGAATATGTGCAAAGACCCCAAATATTTATCACACACTTTTAGGTGTCTTTCACACAACTTTAATTCCACAGACACTAGTTTTTACTTTTGTCAGGAAACACCCCTTGCGCGTAACTTCAATCTTGCGTGCAACTCTCTTCTTGTGTGAAAATTCTCCTTCTTGCATGAAACTCTATTTCTTTCGCGCACTCTCATTTAAATAATATTTTTCCATGCCTCATATATAAGGATTTCTCTAAGTTTCGAGCCACATAGATGCGAGGGGGTCACCTCTTACTTATAGACCTCTTCGACCCCTGCACGCAAAAACCCCAAAGTGTCGCACAAGATCCTGATGCATCGCGCAAAACACTATTTGATGTCGCATTGGGAGCATAAGTCTATTTCACGCCAATCTCATGTTTTTCACACTTCTTGAATCTTTTTAACACTTCATTCCTTTTACATTTTTCAAATTTTGGGCCTCGAATCATGCCTTGCACGCAAGATTCCAAACTCTCTTCAATCTTGCACGCAAAACCAATCTTGCACGCAGAAACCAATATTTCGTATAAGCCTATCCTTTTCCAGATTTTGATGTTCAGATCATGGAACTCTACTTGCGCGCAACATAGAAATCCATATTCAAACTTGTGCACAACATCCTTTTCCAAAAACATATTTCTTCATCTCCCGATTTTCAGGCCCAAAAATTTGGCAAACACTAGAAAATGACGCCACCTTAAAACTTTCTTTTTTTCGCCTCTAGATTGTACATTCTTTTGTCATTTCTCTCTTAATTTAATCCCATAACCATTATTCAACTTTCACCAGGAAATCTACTATTGTGATATGTATCCTTTGATAGAACAACTTTAGTGTCGTTAGATTTTCTGTGGAAAGTATTATAATTTTTCTATCTTCCACTAGAATATTTCCTTACAATAAAAAGTATATACGACTGGAAATATATTTTCTCCCCATTTACTTTATAAGGCTTGCATCACAAGTTTTACTAACTTATGATATTTCTGAAATAAAAATCAGCAAACCATCGTCTAATTTACAAGTCCTTTACAAAGTGAGCTGATTTATCTTCTTTGACAATAAAATACAACACTCTATAAAAGAAAACTATTCTTACTTAATTCTATATCCAACTTGGTCCCAAAAAAACTAACATAAAGGGTTATATATACCCTTGAAATAATGATCAACCGTAATTTATAAAAACATAAATCATCTTTAAAAAATATCATAATCTTCATAGTTATTGAAACCCTACTCTGATATAAACTATGATTCCCCAAACCCACACTTCTTTACCCGATTCTCATAAACAGATACATTACGTATTGGATTCAATACTAAATATATATTATAAAAAATAAATTTCTATTAATTAAATAAAATGAATAAATTATTTTATTACAAGCATCACCACAACATTTTAGGCTTATATCTTTTGTGAATTAGCAAATAAACTAATAATTACCAGGTATCTCTCAACTAATAAAATTTTTACTCCAATATATAAGAAACTAGTTCATTCATGATATGTTCTCAAAGTCTCCAAAACAATATTCCACACATTATATCCTTATAAATATATCACATGAACTAATTTATTCATTACATAGGGAATATATACCTAATAAAGGGGTGATTTAAAATTCTCATTAAGGGAAACATATAACTGAAGATATCACAAATATAAGAATTGAATATATAATATGGAAAGAATAAATAATTTAAATAATGTTATAATCAATAGAAACTGAGAGAATTTTATATCCATGACAATAAATAAAAACATGAATAATAATAATAATTAAGGATATCATACTTATGTAATGAAAAATATTGAACATTAAAAAAATGATTTCAAGGCCTTATCCCAAGATATTATACCAAAATGGGAAGAGGTATACACCAAAATCCAAGATGTTTTGTCTCATGATACCTATCGATACATCGAGGGAATATATAATGCAAGGACACAATAATAAATTTATTAAGTTTAATGCATTCCTTGTTAGAGTTAATAGTACATTTCATACGATTATGAAATAAACCTATGGATAAATAAAAAACATGTATATCCATATTTTCAATAATATGTAATGTCAATATAAAATCAACCTCTATTAACAGTTAATAATCATCAGTAATTTCAATACTTTTTCCCATCTCAATAAAAGGGATAACATGATCATAAACCAATTGGATGAAGAAGCTTTATGGTTAAATAATATATAGTCAACTTTCCTGATTAATAAGTAATCACCTATATCAGAATAACAAAATACATATTTTTTATAGTTCACCAATCAAAAAATGGAAAAACTTTTTATGTAAGAATTCATGAAGATAAAACTGTATAGAGTAGTTGTATATAGTTAAGTCAATGATAGAATGAAAATATCATAATCCATATAAAGGAATAAGGTGGTTGATTGAAAAAGAAAATAACCCCAATTTAACAAAGAAATATTAGAAGAATGTTGGCATAGATGTAAACCTCCTCTAAAAAAGAAATTCTTAGAATAATATCACAAAAAAGGGATTAAAAATAAAATTATTTCATATCATGAGTTCAATCCTATAAATTATATATACACATACAGATATATATATATATATATATTATATATCATGAAACATAAACCCCATTAAAGAAAATACATTATAAAATGAAAAGGTAAATATAAGTGAAAACATAGAATAGTTTTTAGAAAGAAAAATTAACATTTAAAAAAGATACTACTTTACAAGTCATTTTCAAAGGTAACTTTGGATAAGGTGAAGTAAAATATTTTGAGAGATATTAATTTTTTTTAAAAATCTAGGATAATATATCCCTATAAAATAATAATTTTAATGTTGGAGAAATGAGGAGGGGAAGATAAAGCATATGCATGTTAAAGGGGAAACATTTTTATTATTTTTAATTTTTTTTTCAAAACCCAAATTTTAAGAATGAAATAATTCATATATAAAAATATATTCTTTCCACATATAGGTATATAAGTTACCATATAACAAAATAATAGGGTGTAATAACACAATTATTTAATAAATAAGTTCATGATAAAATAATATAATTGAATAAAACGATACTTGAGTTATCAATATCCCTTATGAGTTATATACTCCTTGAAGTAAGAAATATTTTAAAAAGGTGAATTATATGGTATAAATGTAAATTCATAGTAAAAATATAATAACACATTATATAATAAATTGGAAGAATTTACCAAAATTCCAAGTCCAAGAGGATGATCATAAATCAATAAATTAAAATTAGGTTACCCAAAGGCTTTACAACTAGGGTAACAATTGAGTAAAATAAATTTGATGAAAAAGAATAGATTTGAAATGTTATTTATCATGAATAAAAAAATATATTATAAATATAAATCCATAGGTAATTAGTTAACCATTAAAAGTAAAGAATGGTTCATGGAATAAATATATTTCAAGGAATTAATGTTTTAGACAAAGAACCATTATTGTTTGAGTAACATTTTAATAAAAACCCCTTGAAAGATAGGGCTTGTAATTAAAGATAAAATACCATTATTAAAATATAATTCATGATATGATATATAAAATAAAAGTTATATAAACCACATAATTTAAAATAGGTGCATAATACTAAACATGTCTCAAAGAGGGGAATTTGAGATGAAAACCCTTAACTCGGTCCTAATTCTTTTTGTACTTGCACCAAATATCCTGAATAATTAAATTAAGCTTAATAAATACAAATCCAATAGCCTTATTTATAACTATAAAAATTTATATAAATCATTTAAAATCAATATATACGTGTATACATATATATTAGTTATTTTCTTACTTATTTCCATAATCTGTTGTAAGTAATATTTATCACTTTAAACTAGTTTGTTAAAAGTGGTGTTGGTATATATTATTTACCTAAGTTACATAATTATTAGATCATATAATTTAGTAGAATAGTTTTTACAATATTTTTTATAAGCTTATATTTTATTTTAATGGTAGTTTTGGTTATAATCGAGGAGGTTAAAATCAGTGAAGGGCATATTTCAGTGATTCTTAATGAATGAAGGGTAGTTTCTTAATTATTGAGTTTAATGTTGATACAACCTTACTAGATCCAAGAAAAAATATTTAAATATTTATATCATATTATACCAGTAAATAATTTCTCATAATCATCCATGATATAAATGCATAGTATTGTTCAAGTGGGTGGTTAAATAAACCCAAAAATAAACCTAACATGTTTAATGGATGATTATGAGGTGCTTTAGATGAAATATCATTATACCAGATTAATAATGATCCAATTTATTGTTTATTAGTATGATATATTACTATTGTAAATAATTAGAATTATAATTAATAGTCTTGAAAATATTATACAATATGTATAATTAAATTTTCATCTTAGTATGCGTGTCTTAAAGGACTAAATTAACGATGATCATTTTTTGAGAATAACATTAATATGTTTTATAATTTATAACACTCAAAAATTAATGATATTATAAAATTCAAATATATCCATTAAAATTATTATTAGGTCCAGTCATGTTTGGTGGTAAGGAAAATAAAAATTGAAATTAATTGTTCCATATAGGCGGTAGTCCACAAGTATGGATAAATGATGATACAATTTTCCATAGAATGGGAGAAAGGGGAAATATGGTTTATCATTTATGAATATAATATATTCCATAAATATAATAATTATATATTAAATTCCCTATTAGTAACAAGCTTTTATAGTAGTGAATGAAAATGAAACACAATGCATCATATAGGTGGTAGTCCTCACAACGCACGATTCACATTTTCAATTTTCTTAATGGAAACAAGTGTGAGTGGTTAATGATTGTAAAATCATTATAATAAAGTAAAGTTATAATAATTATTCTAATTTTATCATTTAAATAAGGTGAAAATAAATTTTAGTAAGCATAAAAGTACATAAAAAAATAGAAAATAGGGAGGAGTATTAAGGAATCTATACCTCACAACTTTGATTATCTCCTTTTAAAAGGGAATTAATAATTTGTGGTATGGTATATTGAGAAGAACAGAACCATGTTAAGGTAGATAGGATTGTTTAGGATAGTTTGACAAAGTTTTCACCAAAAAAGTAGGTTTTTATGTGAGGGTATGTGGGGAGATGAGAACCCATTTTTTAAGTGAAAAGGGATGATATTTTTGTAAATACTATAATTTTTTCAATAATAGGAAGTAACTCTCAAGGAATATGGATCAAAATTTGAAAAATAATGGATAGGGTAAGGAATAATTTTTATCAGGGCCTTAACAACCCATTCATAGAAAATTTTTAAACATGTTTGAGGACTTTTACTCTTAGATTCTTTACTTTTACCATTTTAGAATTCACGAAGGTAACTAGTTTTTACCTAAGGTAACTTATCAATTATTCAAAAATATAAAATTTTCTATATTACAAAATTTGGTTGCATATATTCAAAATTTTAAATTTATTTTATTATATTAATTTTCTAAAAGTTATAAAAATTAATTTTAAAATACTATATGTATAATGTATTAAATACCATTTTTGAAAAATATAACTTAAGATATAAAATGTTAAATATGGGTCTATAAATAAAAAACAAAATTTTTAAAATTATAAAGTAACTCATAAAATACATATTTGGTCTTATAAAAATGTGTCATGAATTTTCAATTCATACTTATATATTAATAATGTTATAAAAGTCATTTTATTTTTAAAAATGGTATTTTTAACTATTCACCTAAAAATCAACCATTTTAGATAAAAAAAAATATATCTTAAGATAATATTAAAATTTTGAATCCAAAAGTATGTTTCATTATATATAATTAAAATTATAAATTTTATAAATTTAACTTTTAAATAAAAAAGATGATATATAATGAAAAACAATTTTTATTATAAAATAGTTGTTTAAGAATATTTTCCATTCTCATTAATATTTACTATAATTTACTAATTAAATTAGCATTAAAAAATTATTTATATCAAATAAATTTTATCACTATTAATTACAAGTTTCTTGAAATAGAGATTTTTATCATATAAAAAAATTCTTAGAAAATACACTTCTAAGCATAAAATGATCATATTCACCATTTTGGCTATGCTAATTGAATTTAATTAATATTAAAAGTTGGATTTATTTTAATTATATAAATATTTTATAATTATGATACTCATATTATCTTCTAATAAATAAATGGATAAGTTTTAATAGTCATAGTTAAATATTTATATTTTATCTAAATATATCATGATTTCTTTTATATTTGGTGTTGCATGTGGAGAAATCTCTCAAACATATTAAGTTAATTAACGGTAATCATTTATTAAAATATTTAGGTGTAATAAGGTAATACACTAATAATATAGGAAATAAATAAAAAAAATATCTAATTAAATCCAATGAATTTCCATTTTATTAAATAAATTCTCATAACCCAACTATCATATATAATTCAATGTATACAATAATCATGAAAATAACTTTCATGAATAAGAACATAAGACCCTAAATCATCCCTTGAAAACCATTTTATTTAAATGAAAAACATGTACATTCTTTCCTATATAACACTCATCAAACTATGGAGGGGTGAGCTCTTGGGTTTACTTAGTTGGATTATCCTTATTCAAAAATCAACAATGATTGTGTAATAAATAAGAAAGAGTATACAATAGTGATATAAAGAAAGAAAATTTTTATTAAAAAATATAAATAGGATAATCATAAGAAATAAAATCACTAAAATCTATGTTCCACCTAAAATACTACAATTTTCTCTATTTATTACAATAACCTTATCCATTTCCCCAACCAATATTTTAAACTAATTTCTTATCCAATGAAGGAGGAAAATACGATAAAAATAATGAATATATGAGAAATCACATCAAATCTATAGACATTATAAAAAACAATTATAACACCCCAAGATTTTATTAAATAGTTATCTATAAATAAATTTGACTTCCTTGATAGCTTACATTACACACAACATCTAGTTTAAATGAACCACAATATACTATTAAAATATTATTATTTAATGAAATAGTTTCCGCTTATCCATTGGATTGGAAATTATGAATAAGAATAAATAAATAAAGATAAAATTATGTTTTTTATATTTATAAAATGAATTCACCCATTTTCAATTAATTAAATGATAATTTAAAAAACATTTGAGAATAAAGGAGATGTTTTTCTAGAAAACATTTTTATGCGTATAATGTGTTTTTATCTTAATAAATTAAATTAATCACTATTTTTGAATTATTTTATTAAAATTTATATATTATATATTCAATAAAATGTTATAACTTTCATTTAATATTTTTCCTGTCACGAGATAAGAATAAATCCAGTTTTTACATTAAACTGTATTTTTTTTAAAAATAGGTTTTAATTGTGTTATGCATACTTATTTTTAATATTTATTTCTACCAGATATAGAAATCTAATCTTGAAAAATGAATCAATATTTAGAATCAGGATGTCCATATTTTTTAAATAGGCCCCTTTTTCATTTTTTGGCATTATAAATAGTAACAATGGTAAAATTTAGCACCTCGGTAAAAGATAAATCAGGTTAAACTATGTAAAAAAGAAATGTAAATGTCACCATTTTTCATCTTAATTATAATTAGATGATTTTAAGTTGACCCTTATCACATTATCCTCGAAATTTAATTATATATTATATAGGTATCCAAGACAATGACCAATGTAATGTTTAAAGTAAATAAAAATACAAAATGTCACTCTCTTACTTTTAAATATCTATTATGTGTCTACATAGGTACAAAATTAAGTTATGAATGAGTATAAATATCTATTTTGATAGTAATACAATTATTTTAATGATTTAAATTTTTATATAATTTTTATTAAATACACAATTACCTAAAATTCTTATGCAACACTGACATAATATTTCTTCAATTAATAGAAAAATAAAATAAATAATACTAAAAATATTAAAAGTTTTATAATTTGAATGATTTATAGTGTTATAATAATTTTATATATTATTATGACATATTAGTGTTGTGTTAGAGGATTATGTTTGAATTACTACTTTGTATTTATGACTTAATGTCAAATTAAGTGAATAATTTAATAATTGACATTATTGAACATTTATCAAAATAATATTTTATTAAATTATTTAAAATTCATAAAAATATTTAAATTGGACAATTTTGATAATATATGGTTGAAAATTTAATTCCCTTTTTATTTATGAGACAATTTAAAACTTATAAGTAAAATTATAACTCTTTATGAGAGAAAAATATTTTAATGTGGTTAAGGTTAAAATAGGATGACGAAGGGGTTAAACCAAAGGAAAAGGTTTGAAACTCCATATAAACCTGTAATAATTTTATTTTTTGATATTATTTCAACCCAATACAACATTATCTTAGAATACCTATCCACGTGTAAGCATTTGAATATAAAATGAATTTATTATATTTTAATCTTTTAAGAAACCCCAAGAGTGCCCCTTAACTAGAAAATGAAACCCCTCCTTTATCCACTTTACACAATATTTAGAATTATATATCACGATAAACTAAAAATATATATTATAAAATCCCCTATACAAATTATAGAGGTGATGGCCTCCGAAAATACCAACTATAGGGTCATTAAGAGAAGATCTAAAGGAGTTGTTTCAAAGAAGAGGTAATTGCCTTAATCGATAAATTCCTTTTTAATTCTGATTTTACCTCCTATAAATATGTTATATTATTAATTAAATAATAAATTTATTATCCAAAATATAATTAAATGTTCTAATTATTATGAAACCACATTTATTCACATTCTTTTCCATCAAATGGGAAGTGAAAGTATCATTTGTGCGTATGTATGTCTTACCGTATTCATATAGCGATACAATTAATTTTACATTAACATATTTCAATGGTAGTTATTATGATGGTTTTAAAGTTTATATATTATATTTATGACATAGTTATTATTTTGGAATGATAAAATAATATCTAACTTCTAACCTTCCAAACCATTGGAAAACAATAATGCTGCTCGTGCGTATGTGTGGACTACCACCTCCACGAAGCGATATTATTAATTTTTCATCTCCAATTTATATGGATGGTAATAAGATTGTATTAAATAAATATATATTATTTATATGATATAATGACATTTCTTTAATATGGAATTATTATTTACTTTTCTTTCATTCTAACTGTTGAAAAGTGAAAACAACATTCGTCTGTACATACGACCAACCATCTCCATGAACAATGTCATTTATTTTTATTTCTATAAATTTTATTGATGTATATAAATCTATATAATGAATAAATATGTTATTTATATCGTGATTAACTTTAAATAAATAATGGAACTATGATCAACGTTTAAGGACTGGGACTACCAAAACAAAACATGCGTGAAAAATGATGTAGTTATCACCCATAATAGTAATTTTAATAACAAATTATTAATAAAGTGTGATAAGGTGTCATAAATAAATCATAAATGGTTTGATACACTACTAAAAATATAAGTTTATCCTACACTAGGATTTATCATCTCTTTTTTTTACTGATAAATGGGGTCCTTATCAGTGCTATTAAAAAAGAACTGATAGGGGGGGTGACATTTTTTGGTGATACTAAAACATTACTAATAAAGGGAGACTTTATCAATACTTGTAAAAAATAACTAATAGGGGGGGGGGGGCTTTATCAGTTCTTATTTAAAAGCGTTCATAAAGTCCCCTCATTTATCAGTGGTTTTTTACTAGCACTAAAAAAGGGTATAATTCAAACAACAATAACTTTTGATCTAGGTGTTCGTTTGGTCTCAACCACAGATCATATCATTGTCTATAATGAGATCAACAATCTAGAGACTGGGGTAACCCATATTCACTTTTTAAAGGCCAAAAAATGTCTAGAAGGCCTCTAAAATAGTGTTGTTAGTCGGGTATCCCAATTTTTTTTAACATTTGATGGAATTTAAGCCACATTTAAGGGAGTATTTTTGGCCATTTTCAATGGGAAATGAATTTATTCTTAGGTATTACATTTATATTGATATCATGGTTTTAAAATTTTATCACTTTCTTAATTTAGTGGTATTTTTAATTAAATATACACATATTTTATTATATTTACTTATAATAAATTACTTTTAAAAATACATATATCAACATATTTACGTAAAAATATATTTTTAAATATATTAAATAAATAAATAAATTTTATTTTATTTAAATTACATAATTATCAATTTTATTCACCTTATAAAAATGAATTAATATGTATATATATACCTATACAAGTAATGTTTATATACAAACATGTTTCTGTCAATAAATAAATATATATGTATATGTATATTACAGTATATATAAATTCATACATATTCTAAAAATGTATTAAAAATAATATCTAACCATTTTTTACACTATAAAAATATATGAATATATATATACTTATATATACTTATATATATATAATGTTTATATATATATATCTATGTGTGTGTGTGTATTAATAAAGAGATATATATTTATAATATATTTTAGTATATATAAATCTATATAATATATAATATATTTAAATAAATATAAGTGTATATTTATCATACACACATAAACATATATTTTATAGAGTTATTTAAAGATACTTATATAAATATATGACTAATATATATATATATATAAACAAAAATATCGTAAAATAGATAATAAGTCATCTTAGTGTAGTGGTAATGGAATTTTAGTTCCAAAGGATAGGTTTACAGATCAAATCCAAACATGTGTAGGAGGCTTGATTTTCACAAAGCACTGATGGGGGGTGGCTCAGAGAGGTCCGAAAACATTTACCCCCTTTATCAATGCTTAAAAAATAATTGATAAAGGACCCCTTTATCAAGGATAAAAAAGAAATAATAAAGTCTCCCTTTATCAGTGATTTTCTTAAGCATTGTTAAAGGGGACCTTTATGAACACTTTTTTTGAGCACTGAAAAATCCTACCCTTTAACATTGCTTTGGTAGTTAGTGCTTTATAAGCATTGATAAAGGAACTTTCCAAGTGCTATTTAAATCCATGTTTGTAGGGGTGATATATTTGAATATGATTTTATAATACATGTATAATAAATTTATATTTATTATATCGGAGGTCCAAACGTGAACGAGGAAAGGTGAGACTCGAGGTAAGGGGTTTATGTTTCAATCCTTTTTTTAATCGTTATTGTTTATGCTTGAATTTCCATTGAGAAAATTATATGAACCTTATTTAATGAATCTATTTGGTTTTTATTCTCCTATGTTTATTTCTAGATAATACATTTTCCTTCCATTTTCAACAACTTAATTACTCAAGATCCTAAGAGAATATTTTTAAGGAAAACTGACTATGTTTTAATATTCAGTTGGGAATATTTTTCTTCCATTTCTATGATTTTAAAAAATATTTTCAAGAATTTTTTTATTATTATACAGTTATTTTTTAAAGTCATTTTGATTGTCGTTTTAATTTTTGAAATTTATTTAAAAGGGTAATTTTTAGAATTGGTTACTTTTTTAATTTTTTTAAAAAATTGAAAGTAATGTTTTCTTTTAATATATAAAACATGAATGAAATTACCTTCCATCATGACCGCCCAATTATTCAAAGCTTATGTTAAAAGCTTCCATACTTCGTTTTATATAAAAAATTTCCATAAATTTTTTTAATTTTTTATATTTTATTTAATTGATTTCCAAATGGAAGGGAAATTTTCTTCAATAATAGTTTTAATGATCATTTTATGGTATCTATATTCATCAATGATAAAATCATTTAGTGTTTATTATGATTTAATTGGGATATGATCAAATGTTTCCATCCTTATTATTTATATGGATAATTTATGGTTATTATGATGACATGTTTATGAAATCCATTTATTTTCCATGGGTTATGCTAAGATAGATTGATAGAATTTTTATAAAAACCATTTTCTTTGCACGGGTTATGGTATAATGATATGATTAATTTTTAATAACCTTGTAGCACACATATATATGGTCTTTATTATGTGATGGTTCGGGCCAAAATTATATTTCCATCTAATTTATTGGGTAATGTTTTATATGTCATATAATAATTATTGGATACACGTCCGTGTGCTTAATCCACTATGGGATGCCTGAAGTGATGCTTGATCCATTATGAAATAGAAAACAGATAGGGATTCTTGGTCTACTATGATTTGATGGTCTCTATAGTTAAAATTTACATATGAAATAGTTATATACTAATTATGGTGCCATAATTTTATGTCATGAAATTATAGTTCATTATTGATGATGATTTCACAATCCTACGATTCATGCATTTTGAAATGATTATTTTTTATGCCATGAATCTTGTTTATAATCAATGATATATTGGATATGTAATTTATAAGTTATATTCATGATTCATACCCATATTATTATCTTATAATTTCATATAATTATCCATTGATATCTCCCATGTTTACCTTTATTGAGATTAGCTCACCCTTTCTTATGTTTCCTCTCTCTAGGTTATGAAGAAAGGGTTATGTAGGGTATGTCTATGAAGGGTACTATGTGGAAAGATCTTACAGTGATTCTGAATATATTTCATGAAATAATTTTTTTATCTAGTCTCCAAATACAATAAAAATTTATGATCCTCAGATGTGTATTTGTGAAATGAATTGAATAATAATCTAAAACAATGTAATATCTTTGTATGAAAATCGAAGGTCCCTATAGTTGGTATTATATTAAAATTTTAGTCAATATTTTGAGATTAAAATTAAAAAACTTTTGTGAAAACCTTTGGGATAAGTCTAAGTATATGATAAAATCCTAATATTTTTGGTAACAACCATAGATAACCTAGGTTAAACCAAAGGCCCCATAGATCGAGATAAATGTTTCATGATTAAAAAATACAATGAATTATATTTCATGATTATATTATAGTTCACTCTAATTATTATATCACGATTATTATACTTTTATTTTTGGTTTTATTCAATGGATGGAATCAAAATACCTTGTTCTAACAATGAATGTGATGTAAAATGAAATAATTGTCCACCAAAGAATGAAAATTACATGGGAGATGGAATATTTAATTTTGTTGATATATTTATGCTAGATTCTCTAACTATGAATCATACCAAGATTCTAAATGAGTGAATAAGGGAATAAAATGTTGTTGAGTCTTTAATGAGTCAATATCCACCTTCTTTTAGGGGTCTTCTATTCTACTAATAGCTGAGCAATGGATCCGAACCATTGAGAAGATATTTTCTATTCTTCAATGATTAGAATATGAAGAAGTTTTCTTAGATATATATATTTTGGAAGGAGAATAAGTTCAATGGTGAAAAATTATTAGCAATATGATACATGAGGAAAACATCAACTCTATAGAATGTGATAATTTTAAGAGGATATTTTTTAATATGGACATATTTTATATTATACATAAAAATATGGAGAAGGAATTCCTTGATCTCAAGAAAAAGAAAGATGAATCCACTGGTACCAATGAGGAGAATATTACAATACTTCCATGGTATGCCTATGGTTTTATCAACATCTCAGAAACTAAAATTGATTGATTCTTTAGTGGCATAAAACCAAGTCTCCAAAAAGAATTTGATTTAAGAGTCTTTAGTAGATATAAAGAAATCATTCTATTTACACCCATAGTGGAAATTTAAATTAGTGATTCAAAAAATTACCATGGTTTTGATAAGAATAGGATGATGAAGTTTCATGAAAAACAAAATAAATCACATGGTGGAATGAAATTATAGACATCTACATGCAAGAAATATGGGAGGACACATCTAGGAAATTTCTTAAAAGTTACTAGGAATTTATTTAAAAGTGAAAAGTTGAACATAATGATAGTGAATGTCAAAAGTTAATGAATGGGTCAGTTAATGAAATGGAGGAGTAGATACTGCCAAATAATGCACAAACCATTCTCTAATGCTTCAAATATAAGGAATAATGGAATTATGAAAACAAGTGCAAGAATTTAATTTTTTTAATGATTAGTGTCAATAAGATCTTAAGATCAATGAAAAAGGAAAATCTTATGCAATCATGACTACTGAAGTGAGTTATGAGAATGATGTGGTGAAAGGTTCACTTATCATACACTCTAGAAAAGTTAATTTCATATTTGATTATAGATCTAACCACTCCTTTATATCAAATAAATTTAAAAAGTGTATCAAATTACCATCTCAACAATTAGATATTTAGTTAATATTGAAAATTCTAATGGTATGATAGTCACATCTCTAGTCTATGGTTCTTCTATAGTTGAAGTTTTTGGTAAATTACATCCTAAAAATCATTTGATTCTCCCTTTAGATCATTTTGATGTGATTTTTCAACTAGATTGGATTTATTTATATAGAGACCAAATCAATTTCCAAGGAAGGGAAGTCACAATTCTTATTCCAAATGAATACATGCTCATTTATCAGTACGAGGATGAATACAAACTTATAATAAAAATTACTTCTATGTTTTGGGACTTAATTTCTATCGATAAAGGCTATTTATCTCAGATGGTTGGGTAGAAACTCAACATAGAAGATATGACTATTTTTGGGGGTTTGTTGATGTATTTTCATAAGAATTTGATTCTCTTCCACTAAATCATGAAGTTGAGTTTTCAATAGAACTCATACCTAGTGCTACACCTATTTAAAAGACTCCATGTAGAGTAAACCTGATTGAGTTGTAGGAATTAAAGAATAAATTCCAAGAGAATCATGATAAGGTATTCATTCATAAAAGTGCATCACCATTGGGTGCACCTATTATTTTTGTTAATAATAAAGATGGATCAATGCGACTCTACATTGATTATTGAGAAAATAACAAGATCACTATCCAAAAAAGTGTCATATTACTCTTATTGATGTCCTGTTTGATGGAGGGTTTGGAACTCAAAACTTTTCTATGATTTATTGTCATTATGGATATTATCAATTGGGGGTCAATAAATAAGATATACCCAATACGACATTCCATATAAGGTATGGAAACTATGAATTTATAATGATGTCATTTTGTATTTAAAATTACCACAATTTCTTTATGTATTTAATGAACAGAGTCTATATATTACCAAGATCTATTTTTTCAATCATTATAAATGACATTCTTTTATATTTTAAAATAAATGAATACCATGAATCTCATTTGATAATTATTCTAATGACCTTGAGGAAGGAGAAACTTTATGAAAAATTACAAAGTGTTAATTTTGGATTCATAAGGTTTCATTTTTGGTTCATATAATCACTTGTGGAAATCCCACCAATACCAATAAAAATTCTCTAATGGTTTAAAAAACTGTTTTAAAAAGGCTACTATATCAATGGTTCTCTATAACCATTGGTATAAGCCTATGAAATTTATGTTTTCCCAATGGTTTAATTAAACAGTTTGGATATAGTATCATAAAATCAATTTTCCCAACAGTTTATGTAAACCTTTGGGATAATATTACTTTACCAACACCTTTTTAAAACCATTGGGAAATAAAATACCCAAATTCATTGTGATCGTGTCACGACCCGCCTTCACCAAAAGGAGGGAAGAGTCAGCGGATTGCCAGGCCCTTCCTTCTTTAAGTTGAAGGAGAGATAATGACCCCCGAAACCCGCCTTCAATAGGTCCCGGAGTGGCGACTAGCACCAAGGGTATAGAAAATTCTCGCAAATGGAAGGCATTACCCTTTTTATTATTTAGGATCGGGAAAAAGGACAAGTCGACCTCCCAAAAAGGAAAAGAAACAAGTTTATATAAATGAACCCAAATAAAGACCCCATGCATGTTTAAACAGTTTACAACAAGGTACAAGCACAAAAGAAAAAGAAAGCTCTCAAGTACAATACCAAAAGAAAACAAAGATACGACAACAGCGACAACTCCAACTGTCCGACTAATAGGGTCCCGCACAGCCCTGGTAGTCCTCCTGGAAACCTGAAAGTAAACGTAGGGTGAGTATACAAGTACACTCAGTAGGGAAAACCAAGACTCTCGTGCACAAGTGGGGGAACGTACTAAAGTCCCGTGAGAAAAGAGTGAACCAAAAAACTAACAAGGAAAACTATCCATCCCAGGCCTCACCAAGGCTCACTCCCCAAATAACGCAAGTCAAGTAATATATATAATAAGAGCACATCAATGTTTGGGTACCCCGCGCCACTTCCCCACTGGTTATTGAGACATCCTACGCATCGGACCAATCCCGCCATTCTCACCGCAGTCCCACTGCCACACCCGCCCGCACACACCTGGGCCACAACCACACGTAGTCCCACTGCCAAATCCCGCCCGCACACACCTGGGCCACAACCACACGCAGTCCCACTGCCAAATCCCGCCCGCACACACCTGGGCCTCGACTGTCACAAGTAACCATGCCTGCAAACACCTAGGCCAGAACAACCACCGCTACGCCCGAAGACACCTGGGCTAAAGGATCCACTGCCACGCCCGAAAACACCTGGGCCTCATCCCGAAGACACTTGGGAAACCACCTGCCGCACACACCTGTCCAACCACCACAACACCCTGCCCGATGGTTCTTGGGCTAATAATGGACTTCAGGCCATCACAGCCTGCCCGAAGGTACTTGGGCTATCCGGGAAAGGGAGCAGAAAAGGAGCTAATAACCAGCCACTAAGTATAGTGTTGGGAAAACACCCTTCCCCCATAAATGGGGGTGTTCGGCACTAAGTGCTCAACTTGGGTGGGGCGCGAATAAGAAACACAAAGCTACAAGTATAGATATAGGTAACAAACACTCACCCAAAACTTAGGTTTTCCTAGCCAACCTACAGAACACAGTACCACAGCGTCCGAGTCACAATTCACGACCCTTGCCCACAAAACCATTTGTCCCATTCTTGTTTCACGTTCAGTCAAAATGTTCAATTAATTTTAATCACTACTGGGCAACTACCATAAGCATACCCAAGGAAAACGTCAAAGCATAGATCAACCAAAACACTCACACCCGGTCCTGCCAACAGAGGATCTCTCCCCAATTTGTGATAAAAACTCACAACCACTGAAACCATGCCAACAGGAGATCCCATCCACCAAATTCACACAGCCACCGAGAGTATAAAAAGAACAGGGGATCCCATCCCCTCCCACATTTCCAGCAAACGGCCCGAAGGGAAAACAACCACTAACCACTACCAACACAAGTCAGGGATTTTCAGATTTAAACGATTTAACACACTTCATGATTTCAAATTCCGTGTGTTCTAACCGGGAGTTATCACAGAAGGGCCGATCCTGGTGCTTTCAATTATTCAGCCGGATATACGTGGTTAACCAATTTCACAGCAGGAGTTCACAATCTCAGCAACCCATTTAAAACATCACGAGGGGATTCAAGTGCACACACACGACCACCAACGGCCTCAATTTTCAGAAATCATAAACCAGTACAACAAAAGGGATGATCACAAGATAAAGCATAACAAAGATCACAACCCCTTCCCCTTCTTCCTTTAGAACTTCGTTTATTATCTTCATTAGGGTTTGGTTCAACCAATTCGATCGGAACAAAAGTAACGCCCACCCCGCATGATACACAAAAGTGAGAGATGAGAGAAATTCCCTACCTGTTGATAGATGATCGATGTTTAGGCCGGGGGCGCGGAACTTTACGGATAACGACGCGGCGGTCCCGATGTACCAGAAGAGCCACGATCGAAGAAGGGGGGAAACCACGGCCTAACCCTTAATTATAAGAGCTGGGGACGGTTGAGATGAAACACAAAACCACGAAAGACGAGGGAGTCGTGGGTTGACCACGTGGCTTGACTCATCATTAATGGCACTGGGTGGTTCTAACCGACCCATGAATTAATGAAGCATTTAATTAAAACCTTTGTGCGCGTTTCGGATTCCCAAGACATTTTTAACAAGGCAGAATAGGGTTTAAAACCCTATTTGCGAAAAAGGAACGTTACTAGAACAACTTGGCAAGGCCGGCCGACGTCGGCCGGTCGCACCGATCGGTGTCACCGATCGGTCTCACTGATCGGTGTCACCGATCGGTCTCACCGGTCGGTCTCACCGATCGGTACCCCGCAAGGAAACCGGATTTTTGGCAAAGGAAGGGACCAAGGGGGGTCTGGGTCATCACATCAGATACCTCTTAAACGATTCTCATCCCCGAGAATCAAAACAAACCAGAAGGAAAGAGAGGATCCGAACAACCATCTTCGAAGATACCTCTTAGGAGTGGACCCCCGCTAATTGAAAACACTCCCTGTCAAGAACCAAGAAACATACCACGCCAAACCGCCCGGTCATGTGGGTTTGGGGAGTTCCCCTCCCCCATGTCAAGATATTATCCGCTTTGGGAGGCACTGACTCGCCCGCACGGGTTTAATCGCATCCACCTTAATGCGTCCTGATTAGGGGTCGGGTTTCCCCTTCCCTTTAGCCGGGGCTTTCCACACATAACAGAGGAAAGGAACTAGCACATTTCATAGACAAAAAGGTCAAACGTTCTGTCACAACAGGTACCAAAGGTTCAAAGCTCAGAACAACTCGGGGTATTGGGCACGCATCTGTGCTTCCCTCTCCCACGTACTCTCTTCGAGGCCGCCATGTCTCCACAACACACGAACCAGGCCGACGGTTCGTCCACGGAGCACTTTCTCCTTGCGATCCTCGATTCTGACTGGCCGTTCCTCGAAGGTCGCGTCTCCTCCCACATCTAGATCTCCCCAATTGATGACATGAGAGTCATCATGTAAGTACTGACGAAGCTGGGAGACATGGAAGACGTCATGGACCCTCTCCAACTGAGGTGGTAGGGCCAGCTGATATGCTACCTCGCCAACTCGCCTCAGCACCTCGAAAGGTCCGATGAACCTAGGGGAGAGCTTACTCCCCTTCCCGAACCTCCGCTGCCCCCGTCGAGGGGAAACCTTAAAAAACACATGATCTCCCACCTCGAACTTCAGGGGCCTCCTCCGACGATCAGCATAAGATTTCTGCTGATCCTGAGCTGCTTTCATCCTCTCCCGCACTAGCTGGACTTTCTCCGTGGTGCTCTGCACTACTTCTGGTCCAAGAGTACCAGTCTCACCAACCTCTGCCCAGCATAAGGGTGAACGACATGGTCTTCCATACAAAGCCTCAAAAGGAGCCATGCCGATAGTAGAGTGAAAACTGTTGTTGTAGGCAAACTCTACTAAAGGCAAGTGTCGTACCCATGATCCTCCGAAATCCAGAACACATGCTCGCAGCATGTCCTCCAAGGTCTGGATAGTCCGCTCTGTCTGCCCATCAGTCTGAGGGTGAAAAGTAGTGCTAAGGCATAGTTGGGTGCCAAAAGCATGCTGTAACCCCTTCCAGACTCGTGAGGTGAATCGAGTGTCCCGATCTGAGACGATCGTTTTCGGAACTCCATGCAAACGCACCACCTCATCCACGTACCTCTGTGCTAAGGTACTCACGGGTCCTGACTCCTTGATAGCCAAGAAGTGAGCAGATTTTGTCAATCGATCCACCACTACCCAGATAGCATCATGCCCGCCCTGAGCTCTGGGTAGTCCCGTGACGAAGTCCATCGAGACGTCGTCCCACTTCCACTCGGGAACATCTAGAGGATGCAACAGACCACCAGGAACACGGTGTTCAGCCTTCACCTGCTGACACACCAGGCATTTAGCCACGAACTCTGCCACTGCCCGTTTCACCCCGGGCCACCAAAACTGTCCCCTCAGGCCTTGGTACATTTTCGAAACACCCGGATGTACTGCCAAGGCTGAGCTATGGAACTCACGAAGGACTTCATCACGCATCACCTCTGGAACAAACAACCTCCGATGAAAGAGCATCCGACGTCGGCTGTCCTCCGACCATCCTTCCGGGGCGTTCCCCTGATCGATACGATCCCGCAACACTTCCACCTCAGGATCTCCCCACTGAGACTCTTCCACTTGCTGCAACAAAGAGGACTGTACCGTCATCTGAAACAAACAACCTCTAGTACCTTCCACCCTTGCATCCAAGTGCAAGGCAGCCAACTCCCCCATCGCCTTCCAAGCATCAGCAGATTCCCGAACCACCTCCTGATGCGGCTTCCTGCTCAGGGAATCAGCCACAACGTTTCCCTTACCTTCAGTGTATGAGATCTCAAAGTCGTAGTCCTGGAGAAACTCGACCCACCTCCGCTGTCGCAAGTTCAAGTCACGCTGGGAGAAGATATAGCGCAAGCTTTTGTGATCGGTGAAGACCACAAAGCGCTCCCCAAAGAGGTAATGTCGCCACAGCTTTAATGCGAACACTACCGTTGCAAGCTCCAGGTCATGGGTGGCATAGTTCCGCTCATGGGGGCGTAGCTGCCTGGACCCGTAAGAGATCACCCCTTGTCGCTGCATCAATACGCACCCCAGGCCCTGTCCTGAAGCATCACAGAATACCTCATAGGCCATCCCTTCTTCTGGAAATCTCAACATTGGGGCACTAACCAGTTTTTCTTTTAGGTAGCTGAAGGACGACTCACACTGCTCACTCCACATGAAAACCTGGTCCTTCTTGGTCAAAGCCGTCAAAGGGGCTGCTACCCGGGAGAAGTTGGGTACGAATCTCCGGTAGTAGCCTGCCAGTCCGAGGAAACTCCGAACTTCCGCCACATTCTTGGGTGCTGCCCAAGAAACAATTGCCTCAACCTTTGATGGGTCGACTGCTACTCCCTGCTCAGACACTACATGTCCAAGGAAGTGCAATTCTCGTGCCCAGAACTTGCACTTTGACAACTTCCCATAGAGCTGGTGCTGTCGGAGGACCTCCAAAACCGTCCTCAGGTGCTCTGCATGGTCCTCTTCTGACTTTGAATAGATCAGGATATTGTCGATGAACACCACCACAAACCGATCCAGGTACTCCCAAAAGATGGAGTTCATAAGCCCCATGAACACGGCCGGGGCGTTCGTAACACCAAAGGGCATGACCACGAACTCGAAGTGCCCATACCTGCACCTGAACGCCATCCTTGGGACGTCGCTATCCTTCACCCTCAGCTGGTGGTACCCGGATCGCAGGTCGATCTTCGAGAACCATCCTGCCCCCTTCAGCTGGTCGAAAAGATCATCTATCCTCGGAAGAGGGTAGCGGTTCTTGATCGTTACCTGATTCAGCCTCCTGTAATCGATGCACAACCTGAGGCCACCATCTGCCTTCTTTGCGAACAAGACTGGGGCACCCCACGGTGATGCACTTGGACGAACATAACCCCTCTTCATCAAATCGTCAATCTGTATCCGCAACTCCCGTAGCTCCGAAGGTGCCATCCGGTAAGGAGCCATCGAGATTGGTCGAGAGCCGGGCTGCAGGTCTATCCCGAACTCGATGTCACGTCGAGGGGGTAGAGTCGTCACCTCCTCAGGAAAGACGTCCATAAATTCACGAACGATCTCTGGTACTTCCACCATTTCCTCATCTGTTGATTCTATCGTCAGTTCGGTCAACAAGGAGAGGAGAGGTTCCTCCCTCCTGTTTCCCTTCGGACAGCTCCGCTCGCCGGTGAAAGTAACACGCTGGCCGTCCAAACCGGAGAACACCACCCTCCCTTGGAAACAGTCGATGACGGCGCACACAGAAAATAGCCAGTCGATGCCTAGGATGACATCGTACGGCCGAATCTGTAGCAGAAGGAGATCCTTAACCGACTGATGTGGCCCCAACATCAGTCTACATCCCCGACAAACGAACAGCAAGTCGGTCTGACCTCCAACTGGTGTGCTCAACACCAGGGGCACTGGAAGTCTCTTGGCATCTAGACCCAAGGCGCGGGCTAGACTTGGTGCAACAAAGGAGTGCGAAGCTCCGGTATCGAAAAAAGCATAAGCAAGAGTGCTAAACACACTGATCGTACCTCGAACAACCTCTGGCCCTGCTGGAACTGTTGCTTCTGCGGCGTGTAACTGTCCACACCCAGCTCCCCTGCCCCTCGGCTGTCGGCCACCTCCCCGACCACGCCCTGGTCGAGGTCCCTGGGGAGCGCCCTGAGGTCGGCCTCCCCCTCCTATGTCTGTCTGCGGAGGAGCGGGAGCTCGCTGTCCCTGCTGCTGCTGCTGGAAGGGTCTGGCTGGGAACTGCTGCTGCGGCGGACGCTGGGGATGACTGCCACTGCTGTACTGCACCCGATCGGGGCACTGACTCCGAAGATGTCCAGGGCTCCCGCAGATGAAGCACCGTGGTCCCGAGCCTGAAGGAAAAGAACGTGGGCCAGGGGATCGAAACTGAAACTGCTGCGGCCTGCTCCCTGCGGGTCGGAACCTGGAGGGTCCCGATGCCGGAGGCCTGGTGCTGACGGCCTTCCCCTTCGATGGTCCCAGCTGGATCCCTTCTCGTGACAGTCCGCCTAGAGCATGCATCCTTTCCACCACTTCGGCCTTCTTCTGAACCTCTAAGTATGTCAGAAGGGTAAAGGGGGTAACAGCATACTGGAGGGAGGGTCGGAGCGCCTCCTCCAAACGTCTTGCCCGAGACTCCTCATCGGGAATGAGGTCCGGAGCAAAACGCAGGAGGTCCTTGAACTTGATTCCAAGTTCCCTCACGGACATGCTCCCCTGCTGGAGGGAGAGTAGCTCCTGCCTCTTCTCCGCCTTCATTGTCGAGGAGAGAAACTCCGCCCTGAACTACTTCTCGAAGTCCGCCCAAGCAACCTCAGACTCTTTCCTACCCCCCAGGTGAAGCATCCACCACTGACGTGCCGCTCCTCGCATCTGGCTAACAGCCAGAGGAACCCAGTACTCCTTCGGGGCACGAATCAGGCCGAAGGCTATGACTAGCTCCTCCAGCCAGCCTTCCGTCTTCATGTCGGAGGTGCTTCCCTCATATTTCTCGAGGGCCTGTCGCTGAAAGGCTCGAAGAGTCTTCTGCCACTGGTCGTCCTCTTCCTCCCGACCAGCTCTCTACCAATTGGCCAAAGTAGTCTCAGGAGTCTCGATCGCCTGTACCACACGTGGTCGCCTTCCAGGTGCCATAACTGCAAGGTAAACAAGGAATGCCTAAGCCCCGTAGTGCAAAGAAAACCGTTCTCAAAACTTATTAAGATTTAATTTATTCTTAATTTCCCAAGACATCCCAGAAATACAAAAACAAAAGTCATTTATGATGCATGTACCTTTCCTAGGGTCTCTACCCTGCAATCAGTGTGGCCTCACTTGGTCGTTCGGTAGGTCCAGAGTCCTTGCATCGGATCACGGGGGACCCTAAAATCCCGTGTCCTAGCCGGTCCTCCCTGGCCTAATTCACGCACCAAGGTCACCCAACGTTGTTGCCTTACCATCCCATGCAATCCTTACTGTGCCTAACTCCAGACTCCGTCCTATCTCTCAACCTCACCTTTGATACCATTCTGTCACGACCCGCCTTCACCAAAAGGAGGGAAGAGTCAGCGGATTGCCAGGCCCTTCCTTCTTTAAGTTGAAGGAGAGATAATGACCCCCGAAACCCGCCTTCAATAGGTCCCGGAGTGGCGACTAGCACCAAGGGTATAGAAAATTCTCACAAATGGAAGGCATTACCCTTTTTATTATTTAGGATCGGGAAAAAGGACAAGTCGACCTCCCAAAAAGGAAAAGAAACAAGTTTATATAAATGAACCCAAATAAAGACCCCATGCATGTTTAAACAGTTTACAACAAGGTACAAGCACAAAAGAAAAAGAAAGCTCTCAAGTACAATACCAAAATAAAACAAAGATACGACAACAGCGACAACTCCAACTGTCCGACTAATAGGGTCCCGCGCAGCCCTGGTAGTCCTCCTGGAAACCTGAAAGTAAACGTAGGGTGAGCATACAAGTACACTCAGTAGGGAAAACCAAGACTCTCGTGCACAAGTGGGGGAACGTACTAAAGTCCCGTGAGAAAAGAGTGAACCAAACAACTAACAAGGAAAACTATCCATCCCAGGCCTCACCAAGGCTCACTCCCCAAATAACGCAAGTCAAGTAATATATATAATAAGAGCACATCGATGTTTGGGTACCCCGTGCCACTTCCCCACTGGTTATTGAGACATCCTACGCATCGGACCAATCCCGCCATTCTCACCGCAGTCCCACTGCCACACCCGCCCGCACACACCTGGGCCACAACCACACGCAGTCCCACTGCCAAATCCCGCCCGCACACACCTGGGCCACAACCACATGCAGTCCCACTGCCAAATCCCGCCCGCACACACCTGGGCCACAACCACACGCAGTCCCACTGCCAAATCCCGCCCGCACACACCTGGGCCTCGACTGTCACAAGTAACCATGCCTGCAAACACCTAGGCCAGAACAACCACCGCTACGCCCGAAGACACCTGGGCTAAAGGATCCACTGCCACGCCCGAAAACACCTGGGCCTCATCCCGAAGACACTTGGGAAACCACCTGCCGCACACACCTGGCCAACCACCACAACACCCTGCCCGATGGTTCTTGGGCTAATAATGGACTTCAGGCCATCACAGCCTACCCGAAGGTACTTGGGCTATCTGGGAAAGGGAGCAGAAAAGGACCTAATAACCAGCCACTAAGTATAGTGTTGGGAAAAACACCCTTCCCCCATAAATGGGGGTGTTCGGCACTAAGTGCTCAACTTGGGTGGGGCGCGAATAAGAAACACAAAGCTACAAGTATAGATATAGGTAACAAACACTCACCCAAAACTTAGGTTTTCCTAGCCAACCTACAGAACACAATACCACAGCGTCCGAGTCACAATTCACGACCCTTGCCCACAAAACCATTTGTCCCATTCTTGTTTCACGTTCAGTCAAAATGTTCAATTAATTTTAAGCACTACTGGGCAACTACCATAAGCATAACCAAGGAAAACGTCAAAGCATAGATCAACCAAAACACTCACACCCGGTCCTGCCAACAGAGGATCTCTCCCCAATTTGTGATAAAAACTCACAACCACTGAAACCATGCCAACAGAAGATCCCATCCCCCAAATTCACATAGCCACCGAGAGTATAAAAAGAACAGGGGATCCCATCCCCTCCCACATTTCCAGCAAATGGCCCGAAGGGAAAACAACCACTAACCACTACCAACACAAGTCAGGGATTTTCAGATTTAAACGATTTAACACACTTCATGATTTCAAATTCCGTGTGTTCTAACCGGGAGTTATCACAGAAGGGCCGATCCTGGTGCTTTCAATTATTCAGCCGGATATACGTGGTTAACCAATTTCACAGCAGGAGTTCACAATCTCAGCAACCCATTTAAAACATCACGAGGGGATTCAAGTGCACACACACGACCACCAACGGCCTCAATTTTCAGAAATCATAAACCAGTACAACAAAAGGGATGATCACAAGATAAAGCATAACAATGATCACAACCCCTTCCCCTTCTTCCTTTAGAACTTCGTTTATTATCTTCATTAGGGTTTGGTTCAACCAATTCGATAGGAAAAAAAGTAACGCCCACCCCGCATGATACAAAAAAGTGAGAGACGAGAGAAATTCCCTACCTGTTGATAGATGATCGACGTTTAGGCCGGGGGCGCGGAACTTTACGGATAACGACGCGGCGGTCCCGATGTACCAGAAGAGCCACGATCGAAGAAGGGGGGAAACCACGGCCTAACCCTTAATTATAAGAGCTGGGGACGGTTGAGATGAAACACAAAACCACGGAAGACGAGGGAGTCGTGGGTTGACCATGTGGCTTGACTCATCATTAATGGCACTGGGTGGTTCTAACTGACCCATGAATTAATGAAGCATTTAATTAAAACCTTTGTGCGCGTTTCGGATTCCCAAGACATTTTTAACAAGGCAGAATAGGGTTTAAAACCCTATTTGTGAAAAAGGAACGTTACTGGAACAACTTGGCAAGGCCGGCCGACGTCGGCCGGTCTCACCGATCGGTCTCACCGATCGGTCTCACCGATCGGTACCCCGCAAGGAAACCGGATTTTTGGCAAAGGAAGGGACCAAGGGGGGTCTGGGTCATCACCGATCGGCCTCTAGAACCCATCTTCAAGCCTCTAGAACTGATCTCAAAATTGTTTCCCTAAACGAGAGCTCAACACATAGGCCTCCAGAACCCATCTTGGAGCCTCTAGAACCCATCTGATTTTTCCCTAAATGAGAGCTCGATGCACCCATCTCGAATATTTTTCCCTAAATCTTGACGCGAACCCTACTTCCCAACCGGCTCTTGGTGTGAACCCTACTTCCCAGTGCGACAGGTATTCTTTCCCAACACTTTGTTCTTACACTTTAAATTGGTACGTCTAACTTCATTTATTTTATATTTTTTCATTCCATTTTGCTGCAATGTAGTGTGTATTATGATCCCCTTATGAACACTAGGAATATATCATTTTAGGTTTTGTTCTGAACCCTACTTCCCTACCTGCTCTGGAGGGTGCTAAATCTACATTCCAACCAGCCATATATCTTTGATTAAAGTAATTTTTGTTCTTCCACTTTAAATTGTTATATCTACCTTTATTTATTTTATATTTTTTCATTCCATTTTTTCTTTAATGTACTATGTATTATGATCTCGTTATGACCATAATAAATATATCATTTTAGGTTGCGATTTTGTTTTGATTTATCTGTATAGAATAATTTTTATTGATATTGAAGATGTCAATATGGTCCTGAGTTATTTTATTCTTGGATTATTTTATATTTAAGATTAATTGACATGATTTCATTGGATAGATATAAATATAGTTATAAAATTTTTTATCATAAGAGGAATGACAAGATACTCATTCATTATGAATGTACCCCTAATTGTTGTCTTTAAAATATCACAATCTAACTTTAAGATGATGATACCCCCACTATAAGACATTCAATGAAGTCGTGCTTCCACCTGAAATACTATAGTGGGTTATTGGGTCATTTTCATGTGTGAACGGTGATAGAACCAAAATTTACTCTATTACATGATCATTTATTCCTAATCCATTAACTGGCCCCGCGATACACTTGTAAGGTTGTATTTTTTGAAATTCAAAATGAGTGTTATAAATTCATGTCACAATTTTATTAGGTAGTTATAAAGCATTATTAAGGAATTTATATGATTTTATATCCTAGGATGGAACCCATAATAAAGGAGTAGAACCATCATAGAACTCACCAAGGTTGTTCATGCCTACACATGATTTAATCTCTGATATATATCTCATAAAACAAAATAGCATGGTCAGGTGCACATAATTATTCACTGCTAGTTGATATTATTTGAAGTATGTAGAGGTGCACCTAAGGTGTTATTGTGAACCTGCAAGTATTCTATCATTTTTCTTTTATTTAGGGCATTTGAAATCAATATTAGAGTGTTTTATTTTTCTTACTATTTGTGGATAATTATATGGTGATAAGAATGTGTTGGACTTGTGATAGTCCTTAAACAGGTGAGTCATGAACCCATCTCCAGTGGTAATTATAAGTTAATAGGGTTATAAAATTTAACTTCTTGATTATCAATGTAACAGTTGAGATATTTACTATCATTTATGATATACTTATTTGATATTGTAATTTTTGGTTTTGGCACTTGGACCATACATGAAAGAGGATTGTGTACATTCATCGTATGTGGGATGTAGGGTTCACATGACATTTATATTCTTATGTGTTACTGAATTTTCTAATGAAATAGGGTTTATTTTTATAAAGTGTCCATAATGAGTTCTATATGGGTTTCATATATAACTTGTTAGTGGAATTATACCCATCCATACCATAGTATTTTTTGAGGAAAGAACATGTGGATCATATTTCGAGGTGTTCTATAATGATGTAAAAAAATTTCATTGGTGCAATGGAAGTGTTTAAACACTTGGTGGTTCATTTATTAATTTTATGGATTTGTAATTGTTTAAAGTATTAAAGGTAATCTTAAAAAGATGGTTCATTATGGGAACGATTCACCATGATTATTTCGATGCCATTATGATGGTAAAAGACAAGAAATATAGAATTATCACTTTCCTTTTAATGAAAATTACTTGGAGTAAATTAGGAATCATGATTATATGAAGAGGGAATGATTTATTAGGTACCTATACCTATTGGTTTTGGGTGTGTTTTTTGATGAGATAATTGATTATGATATGATATGGTTAGATCTAGGATTCATAGAAAATGCATATGTTCTTTGTGGGTTTTTACTAATACCTGAGTGACTAGTGATCATTTAGTAATTTGTGGAATGAGTGTGATTCCTTAGTATTTTTGGGGAAAAAGCACCAAGGGTGGTGTTTTCTAGATAAACATAATGTGAATGAGAATCATGGTCACTTTTTAGTTGAATGAGCCTAGGTTTTATGGCATGTGAATCATTGGAGAACCAGCCTGGCAGTGTGATCAGGTGATATGGGAGTGTACATGAATTGGGTTTACAACACCTTTAATTTTAATGAATTATTATTATTTTTGAATAAATTCAAATTTATTTGTGGCTTACATTGCATGCTACACCAAAAGATTGTCAATACAATTAATGAATATCTTACAATTTAATGAATATCTTACCATTTAATACTTTCAAGAAATATTATCAATATGATTAATTATTATTTATCCTCAGTGGATAATTTTTCAGTAGTTAAGAATAAACTCAATAAAGCCTCAAATGAAATGGTTGTATGAAATATATGAGGGTGATTGGTTACTTACTTCTCCACAGAAAACTTTGTTATCTAAGATTTATTACCACACCAAAGAGAATGATTCATTGGATCATTTAATCTTATATAAGGTATATATTTAAATATAATTCATCAACCAAAGTTGATCTAATACTGAGTTTCATCAAAAACTCAATACACTATTCACCAATTATGTTTCATTTTACATTTGAGTTGTGTCTGTGTTTAATGTATATTTACTTATTACGTATCTTATTCTTTAAAAGGGTTTACTCCGATACTCCTTGTTATTTATTTTTAAATATTTTCCACAGGAATAACTACAATAGAGTCTAGTTAATGTTTTATATAAAGCGAACAATTCTCTTTTACTTAAAAATATTATTGATTGAACTTAAATATTATTTAATTTCTTTCATGAAATGAATGATTAATTTTTTTACAGAATGGATAGAAGTTGGATGTATGAAACTAATCGGATCTCAAGAAATTTTCAAAACAATTCAAAGATTTTTTTAGATTTCTCATTTGACAATTCTTCAGATGGTGGCCACATACACTGACCATGTTATAATTATTTTAGAAGACCATGGTTGAACTGTGAAGAATTTAGCTACCATATAACCAAATACTGTTTTCAAACAAACTATCATGTGTGGTATCACAATGAAGAGAAAATGGAAGCTCAAAATACCAATGATCCAAATGAGAGGATTGGATTAGAAAATTTTATATATGACTGGTTTCCGTTTATTCGTCATCATGAGATGGAAGGGATGTCGACCTAATAAGACTTCGATACGAGCATACATGATGCATCCAATGAAAATGATGATGTTGACAGTTTGAAAAAATTGAATGATGTTATGATGAATCCAGTATGTCGGCAATGTGGTAAAATGAAAAAGATAGAATTTTTAATATGATTGTTTTATGGGAAAACCATGTATGGGATTTCTAATACTGCCATCAATTACATTATTATTTTATTGAAGGACTTACTTCTTGATGATGTAGATATTCCATCAAACCACTATATGACATAGAATTTAGTTTAAGAACTTGGATTTTAAAAAAAAAACATTATTTCCTGAATGATTGCAGCATATTCTGGGAGGAAACTGCTACAAGAAATGATTATATCAAGTGTGGAACATCCTGATGAAAGAAAAAAGCAGATGGAACTCCATGCTGTGTGCCACAAAAAGTAATGTGGCACTTTCCATTGATCACTAGACTCTATAATCTTTTATTGTCTCATGGAATATCCATAAAAATGAGATGGAATAATACTTAGATAAATAAGAATAATGATGATTTGGGTCACTCTACAGATGGATTTTCATGGCAGAGATTTGATGCTCGATATCCTAATTTTGCAGCTAATGTGCATAATGTGAGGTTGGGTCTTTCATGTGACAGTTTTAATCCTTTTGGATAGATTCTTACTAAGCACAACACATGGATGGTTTTCATGCTCATTTATAGCCTTACCCTATGGTTTTTATGAAAAAACCTTACACTTTCATGAGTATACTGATATCTGGCCCTTCTGATCCCATAAATAATATAGACATATTCATGAAACCTTTAATAGAAGAGTTGAAAATTCTTTAGGATATGGGTGTGCACAGATACGATGCATGTCTGGAAGACATATTTTAGTTGTGTGTTGCACTTATGTGGACAATCAATGGTTTTCATACTTATTCGATGATGTATGGAGGGAGAATGAATGGAAAACTATCATGTCCTATTTTTATAAAGAATACTTGATAAAAAAGACTTAAATATCACCGTAGTATTAGTTTTATGGGACATCGATGATTATTTCCAATGTACCATCCATATAGAAACAATCATTGAAGATTTCACAATACTATTGAGACCGTCAATCTACCTCAGAATATGTTTTGAACTGATGTGTTTAATGAATTGAAATATTTTTGTTTTTCATTTGGGAAGGGTCAAATGAAATCTAGAAGGAGAAAGAATGCTTCTAATGATACTTGTTATAATTGGAAGTAGAGGATTATATTCTTTGAGTTACTGTATTGGTCACCAATTTGTTACATTATTTCTTAGACATAATTCGCATTGAAAAGAATACATGTGAAATGTTGCTTTTGATTCTTATAAATGTCAAGGTAAAGAAAAAATATGATTTGTGATCTTGGCTTGACTTGCTGGATTGGGGAATTAGAACACAATTGCATCCTATGTGTATCAATGAAAATAAATGGAAAGTTTCATGTGCTTCTTATGTGATGAAACATGAAAAAAATAAATTTCTAGAAGTACAAGAGATTATTAAAGTTCCTGAGGTATATTCAAGAAATATATCAAAATGGGTCAAAAGAATAGAGTCAAAGATGAAATCTTTGAAGACTCATGATTATCATATCCTTCTGCATGAGTTTATTCCAATAACAATCTATCCTCTTTTGTCCAATAATATAAGGGTGTCAGTTATTCAGTTTTTCTATTTTTTAGAGATCTTTGTGCTAAGAAGTTTTCCAAGTATTTCTTGTAAAAAAATCTAGAGGAGAAGCTATCATTTTTGTGCAAGTTAGAGAAAATATTTTCTCCATCATTTGTCACATGCATGTTGCATATGACTATCCATCTTCCAACTAAAATACTTTTCATAGGACCTGTTTCTTTACTTTGGTTGTATCCAACTGAAATAAATATCTACTCATTGAAATCTTATGTCCAAAACAGGAATCACCCTGAAGGTTCTATCATGAATGATTATGTGAAAAAATGTAAGGATTTTTTCTCAATGTATTTTTCTAATATTACTATGATAATGAAAAAACCAATGGGAAATGAAGAAGAACAGTATGAGAAAATTGAACCTAGTTTTCCATCACTTCCTCAAACAGGATGAATTCTTGGATCATATACATTGATGACATTAAGTCTTGAAGACTGAAAGATGGCACATCGCACATTGTTGTTCAAATGTGATTTTTTCTATTTCTACATCAAGTAAGTAAATTTAACATGTATATCTTATATCCTGTCTTTTAATTTTACATATCTGTTAAACTATTTCTATTTTTATCTACAGGTAAAATAAATAAATGATAAATAGAAATCATTGTTATTTATCTTTGAGAAGGAGAGATAATTTTCAAAGAAAATAGTTTTCTACTTGGTTGAAATTTATGGTAGAAATATTGATGCAATAAATAAATAAAATAAATATTTAATTTAATTTAATATTTTTTTTATATTCCAGGTTTTGAGTTTTCTTACAAACTCTATTTCTACGGAAATAAGAGCTTTGTCTTTTGGTCCTAATGCTATGGTTCATGAATGTAAATCAATTGTGATCAATGGGTACAAATTTAATATCACTGAATGAACAAAGGACATGAGAAAAAAACATGAATGTATTATGCTAACTACCACAATATACTGTTATGCAAGTGCATTGGATATTAGACCTCTTCTTGAAAATGTATCATATTATGGAGTCGTTGATTAAATAATAATATTGTATTATTACTCTCATGGTTGAGTCACGATGATGAAATGTTAGTGGTTTGATTTGATGATAAGGTTGGGAACCTTTATTGATGATTATGGATTTCGAGTTATTGACATGACTCTCACTCTTGCTACCGATGAACAATATGTATTAGCATCATTGGCGAAATAATGTTTTTTTATTTCAAAGATCATATTTGACCTAAATTTGGTGTCATTATGGAAGTAATTACAAGAAATTTGTTTGATGATGGTTATGATGGAATTGACACTATCCCTACTACCATTGAAACCAATCCATTTATTACTCATGATGACTCCTATAGCTCAATTTTCAGAGTTGATTGTGAACCCGAAGTTATTGTGAGAAATATATAGAATCATCCATCCATGTTCTCAATTCTTTTGGTTTAGCTCGACTTGGGTTCTTAAGGTTGGTACTATTCAAATTGATTTAATATTTAGTACAAATATGTTATATCCATCTTGACCTTAATGTGAATTTTCAATGTTTATTGGTTGCAATATTATTTGAGTTTCATTTTCTAATTTGGAATTGAACTGTATTCAAACCTATGAAACCAACATTTTTAACTTGGTGAAATTTTTAATGATTTATTGACTATGTATAAAATTAGTATAAATTTAATAACTACCATTAAAATTTCACAAGATAATGAACATTATTGTTTGTCTTTTTCTGAAAAACATTTATAGAAACCTGCATAATCTACCTGGGATAATGAAATTAAATTCTTTCTTAAATTTGGAAAGTGATTTACTGCTTATGAATATGGTAGATATCTTATACTTGTTCATTTTTTAATATCATAATTTCCAACTATCTTCAGTTTTTAGTCATTCTTAATATATACCTTATTGAATTTTATAGAAGCATTATTTAGTATGCGCTCTCTCTTGGTTATTGAGTGAAGTAAAGCCTTAGAATCAATGTTCCATGATTTTAATAGATTGGTGACACATAGTAAAAATTTTCTTTTAACATCAACTGTTTTATGTCAATAAGTGAATCTAGAAATTAACCTTATGGAGTTTCCATTTGCATAGATATCCATTTCAAAAATGAATTTCTATACTACTACACAATGTCAAATCAGAACCACTTTATCTATTCTCAAGTCCCTCTTTAACACTAAAAATAATCATAAAATATCATCCAAAATAATTTTTCTCCTAATAAATTAGTTGTTATTATTGGTTCTCCATGGAAAGATATTCTAACATATTCTTGATCCAAAACTTAATATCAGTCACTAACCTAAAACATCATCAAAACATAATTTGTTATTTTAATTTCATTAATAAAATTATTTTTTTTCACTTATTATTTCTACCAATTGTTGAAAAACTCTGGATGAGAGAATAGATATACAAACCTAATTAATATCTATTTTCCAAGAACTATATAGAAATAATAATTGTGTGAATTATCTCCCAAACATATGAGAGATATTGTTAGAAACCAAAGGGTTTTTCCATGAGGACAAGGAGATATTATTTTAGTAAATAATATGAGGTGTCATGTCATGATAAGAGTTTATGTTTTAATAAAACTAGACGATCAATCTATCATTACGTTGTAATATGTTTGGTGTGTTTCTGTCCTCCATAGAAACATGATAACATTAGGAATTATTGAGAAAAGGGTTTTACTATTATATTTGAATCATGTTTTCTAAAAATCAAAGAAGGATCTAGAACTGTAATTAAGGGTTTCCTTGGTAATAGACTGTATTTCTTGAATGGGTTGACCAATTTTAGATAGTTTTGTAGTCTATATGTGTCTAATACTGATAATAATTTATTATGTAATATATTATTGGGTAATGTAATCTCTAAGGGTCTTAATGAAATTTATATATAAGGGATGTTAACTGAAATTACACAAAGTAACCTTACTTTTTATGAAGATTGTGCAGTGGGTAAAGCTAATAGAGTTGGTCTTAGTAGGCCTTCCTTCAAAGATATTTTTCCCTTAGAGTACATTCATTCTAATTTATGGGGAATAGATAAGATTACCTATCCTGCTGGTGACTTATATATTTTTTATCTTTGTTGATGAATTATCTAAAAAGGTTTGTATTTACATACTGAAGAAAAAATATGATGCTTTTGAAATATTCAAAACATAAAAAATCATTTTCAAAAATTAGGCAGAAATTAAAATATAAAAAATGATAACCGATAATGAATTAAAATACCTCTCTACTGCTTATTTTTATTTCTATTTGAGGGAATTAAAAGGAATCAAACTATTAGATGGACCCCCCAAGATAATGTAATTACTGATCATATAAATAGAATTATCCGTTAGTGAGTATGAAGCACAATTTCATGCTCAGTTTTGGCCAAGTATTTATAAGAAGAGGCTTCTACCATGGTAGTGTACCTTATATAAATGTTTCTATCCTCTTCTAATCTGTTTAAATCCCTAGAGTAACTGTGAAATAAAAAAATCCTTCTTAAAATTACCAAAGAGTATTTAGGTGTACTTTATATTCCCATGTCAAGACTAATAAACTTAAACCTTGTGCTCTAAAGTGTATTTTTTTGGGTACCCTAAAGGGGTTAAAGGTTATATGGTGTGATTTGATAGACCCAGATACCAAAATTGTATAATTAGTAGAGATGTGGTTTTTGACGAGTCATGTTATCCCATGTCTAACACTATACTTCAGAATTATTTTGGTTATCATTTCTAACTACCTTTCATGAAATTATGACTCTTTATGTGGAAACATTTATTTAATTATGTATCTTTCATTATCGTGATCTTCCTCTATTTCCTTTTTTTTATAATTTTTCCGAAAAAATTATCAATAATTCCCTGAAAACTAACTTAGATATCCTGGATTCACCACATGGATTCTTGAAATTATTTTCACTAAGTCTTTACTCATATTATTTTATTAGATTTCTCTTCTAATATTAATATGATTATATCAATTTTCAAAAACATTGATGGATTATCAACATTTTTCTATGTTTTTCACTCTTCTTCAATAAAATAATAATCTTATTTATTTTGGTGTATAAATTTCCTTGGAATTATTTGTTTTTTTGGATAGATTTATTATTTTGTATATACCCTAAGGATAAGATACTGGTATTATTTTCTAAATTATTGTAGAAAAATACATTCCACATACTGTTTGAGTTGCCCTAATTTTTTAAGATAAGGTTTTGATCACCTAGAAGAACCTTAAGAAAAGGAACCAATGCATTATTGCTGTAAAGTAATATCCAACAACAGAACATATTTTTTCCTTCAATGGTTAAAAATATGAAAACTAAAACTAAAAATTATAGAGGATTTAAAATTTTGTTATTTACCATCACTGAGCCTCTATACAACATGTATGTACCTATGATAGCCAACTAGAGAAAATAATGTGACCCAAATATCCTAGAAACTTCCCCAAAATGGAAATAAAAAAACCCAATGCAATCCTTTAGTAAATTATTATAAGAATACAATGTCCTAGTTTTGGATTAGTAAATAACCATCCTAATCAAAATTAAAATTCTTTATTAAATATTTTATGATTTATTGAATTCATTATATATCCACTCAAGCTAACCAAAAACAAAAGATAATTAAATTATCCATGAATATCCCTATTACCTCTCATATATTTTATTTTTGGGTTACATAATAGTTATCCTTTTCTAATTAAATACATATTTGTCTTTAAATTCAAGAAATGTAACCAATTGAAGAGAGTCAATGAAGAAATATGATGTTCAAAAATCGTCGCATGGTGGAGATGGGAGTTTCACCACTAGTGTCTATAGTGTGTATTTTATTTCAAATATATATATTTAAATAATATATAAATTCATGGGATTAATTTTTTTTAATTTTTTTTAGGATCCACCTCTTAGATGAATATAATGTGATGAGAAAACTATTAGTGGTCCCAGTACTCATACTGGTTGTACGAGGGGGGTGGTATAAGAGCTATGCGATCTGGTCGGCATAGCGGATTAGACTCTGCGCCACCCACTAACATACCATCTATCCGAAATTCTGATCCCAATGTGTTGTTAGGAACACACAGGATATTTAGGCCACCCATTTTTTCACCACCCTTTACATATGAGTCTCTTCACCCGTCTTTACCATATCTGATAATGATTCCTACTCCCCATCCATATTAGGTATTCAGCTATCCATCTATGCCATCTTCTTTTAGTTCTTCTTCCTTCCCTCTGAGCTTTTATATTCTATCTTCTTTGACTCATGCTCAGCCAAAGTCTGTCCTTGTGGAGCATATAATAGGACCCCCTCCACCTGCAGAGGGTGTTCTTTCAGTTTTTGTGGATCCATAGGCACCCATTGATCAGACTGCCGTAGGTATATTTATAGAACCCTAAGAAATTTTTTATCATTATTTATTTTCATTATGACATGTATTGATAAAATATATTTTTTTTATTTCATAATAGATGAATCTACTAATGGGAGGTAGGGGCGAGGGCGTACATGCATGCGTGCAGTGTGGAACCACCGCACACAGTTAATGGTGGACTATAATGAAGACAGTCAAATGATTGAAAAAATAGTGTGGCAATGTTGGAGTTTTTTGGCGACGCTTTCCAAATACCCCGACATCATTTTATTCATCCCGCTCTCATGGAGACAGTTTCTAAATGAAGTCAAGTATAATACTTGGGAATAGATATGGGTAAAAAAATATGTGGTATTTAATGAAATATATTACTTTTGTATTTATATGAATTAATATTTTGGTTTCAACTTCTGTTTAATTTCCCCGATGGTGAGGGTGTACAAAAAACATGTCTAAAAGAGTTAGGTGAAATTTGGAGAGCCTATAATCACGAGTTTTATATTGGATGGAATGATAGAGATGGCATAGAGTTGGAGGAAATAACTATCTTAGATGATTATCTGATAAAACAGTATCGACAGATGACTACTCATTCGATGACTATCCAGTTTAAGGTTTTAATCACATTTGAGGTATTTAAATATAAATTTACATAGTTTACATTAATAATATCTTTTTTATTATTGAATTTTATTTTGGAATAATATAGAATAAATAAAAAAAACATTGATGATAAAAAATAACTCCACACATTGGGACATATTACGATGTCATATCATGAGAGAAAGCAGGTACGACAATTGTTTATAATTTTTCTTTAAGACTTGAAACTTTTATTGTTTCCTATATAATTTATTTGATTTCTAAAGTTTTAATTTAATTTTAGATATGAAATTAATTATTTTTAACCTATCTTTAATTATGGTTTCTTACATTCAATTTCATTGTAGAAGAAAATATTGAATACTGAAGGATGTGTGCCTTGAGCAAAACTGTTTATCTCGAGTAGAAGGGAAAAAGGTGGAAGTGCAGTTAAAGAACTGAATTAGCAGTATATTGTAAGTTTTACTTTGTTAATTTCAAATTTTAATATCTATTTTGTAACTTAATAATATATTTATACTTGTAACAGGATACTTTAGAGGCCCTTGATGCCCAAGAACTTGACCATTTTGAGCCAAATGATCACTTACATCAGGTGTTGGGAGATGAGAACCTTGGTAGAGTACATTGCCAAACTGGGAAGAGTATAGTACCAATGAGGTATTGGACCTCTTTAGGTATGATTTTTAGTGCCACCAAGTTCTAGTAGGTTAAAGCACAGGCAGAACATGCTGAAAAAAGGGCCACAGAGATGACATAACAGTCTTCTTGGTAAAACACTGCATTTATGAAATTGATTGATGTTTTACATCCAACACTTCCACCAGAGGCCAGAAAAGCTTGTGATGAATATATTTTGTCGATGAATTCTATATATGGTGAACCTGGTGGAAGTTCTAGTGGTGTTTGAGTGTATGTCATTCCTGGTGATGACCATGGTGAGGAGGAGGCTGAGGTGGAGGAGGAGGGTGAGGTGGAAACTAAGGTAGAGGAGGAGGGTGAGGACGAGACTGAGGTGAATTACAAGGGTGAGGAGGAGGGAGTGTATGAGGGAGTGGAGGAGGGCGAGGATGATGAATGGGATATTAGTGAGGATGAGGATGAGGCTGATGATGACAATGATAATGGTGATGGTGATGAGGGACATATTGATCCATTACATATTTTACTGATATTACTGACATTTGATGTTGGATGATTTATTGTGCCTGAATATATGTGTTATTAGGTAGGTCACATTTTCTTTATTTATTTATATATAAATAATAAAACATGAAGTGATGATTTTTGTGAATGAATATATGTGTGACTGATTCACCCCTCCCTTATTTATGTGGTTTATATTCCAAATCAGTCCCCTTGGTTTATCTCAGATATGGGTTGATCCTGAAGTAGGTATGATCGGTATGGACCCACCCAATATAATGAGTTAACTATTTAGTTATAAATTTTATTCTTCAAAGTATGTAAATAATATTTTCACTTGATCTATTTAATAAGGGGTGGAAGTTGGCTAAAAAGGTACATAGTTAGTTTCAGTTAAAATTTTAATATCCTAGATTAATTTAATAATATTGAGAACATTTCCAAATCTACATAAATAAATGTACTTGGAAGTAGAATCTGCAATATAGCCAAGTGTATTTCCCTAGATCCAAATAATTTAGGAAAATATACTACATATCCAAGAGAAAATCAATATAGATGCACTGTGTAGGTGATTCACTTACATTGGTGGTTTGGAAAAACCATGTATATGAACATCACACATACGATAACATTCTATGTAGTTGATCTAGTGATGTAGAAAATTTTTCACAAAAGTGATGTGACATAGCCAAATTTATCCACGTATTGTATTTACATAGGAGTTTAATGTAAACGTAAGAGATAGTATCTCTATGTTTTTTGTGATATTTCAAGAACCAATTTGGTATTAAAATGTCGAAATATTTGAGGAATTACTGTGATAAGGGATGTTTATACATTTATGGGAATATGGAATGAAGGCCATGTGTTTATGAGGCATAAAATATGATTCGAAGATAAACTTACTAAAAAAGAATAAGATCTAACTTAAACATAAGAAATCTGTTTCATAATCCAACATGAGTTTAAAAAAATACAATAAAGACATTAATAGATAAGTAAAGGTTAATTGAGATTCTTCTCGATCTGGTACTGTGAAGGGTTTAAACTATTATGTAAAATATTATACTTTTTATTATCAAGATAGATCAATTATAATTAATAGTTTATGTGTCAAAAAAACCTGTACAAGTTTGTTCAATGAAAATTTAGAGGAAATAATCCATATTAATGGATTGGTAGAGTATCCCACAGAGACAAAAACCCCCTATTAAATGTGAGGCTAAGTATCAAACTTGACAAAATAAACAAAAATATGGACATATCTTGGAAAAATATATAAGAAAAATGTTTAAATATTTTTGTTGGGGTTGTGGAATGAATGGAAATAAAACCTATTCTTATTTGATCAATATTTCATTACTAGGATATAGACAAGAAATAATAGGGAGTTTTGACAAGAATATAAGGAAAAAATCATAGAGAAAACTACATAAGACTAGATCTTCACCATAACTATGTACACAAAAAATATTTTAGGAGACGTTTGGGGTCAAATAAGTTTGGAAGGTCATAAGACTAAGGCATTCATAAAAAGGTTAGAATGAGAGGTTATCTATACAATGAAATGGAATATGTTTCAAAAGAAAAACAATGGTATGTCATATTAATATCTTGAGAATGATAAGAATGCCATGAAATAATTCCTAGTTGTTTGCCTAAATAAATTAAAATTGCTCAAAAAATTGGTGGAAGATGAAGAAGAATATAAGGATAAATGAAAGTGAATAGATTTATAAGGTAATTCAAAATTGATGATAGGTTATCCAAAACTAGAAAATTGATGATTTAGAAGTCTTATGTGGAAAAATGTATTTCATATAAAGAATAAGTGTAATGGAGTAACCAAAAGAAAACTTAATATGCAGTGATTGGAAGAATAGAATGGCTCACGATGAGGTTAAGGACTATTCTAGAATGATTTTTTAGAAACATAAGTGGTACCTACTCATTACCTATTATTTTTATTTGGGATTTATCATGTAGATAATTGAATGAGTGTGCTGAGTGATTTTCATACTATAATGTAAAGAAGTTTCTAGAGAATATAAATGATTGAATATATGGAAAGAACATATTTCATATAGATAATAACTACAATGAAATAGAAGTAGAATATGAAATCCCTTTAGGAGGAGAAAATTTGAGAATGTAGTAGCAGATCTATTATTTCTAGTATACGTGGAATTTATGGATAGATTTCAAAAAATTGATTTCTGATGTATGAGAATCACTCATAGATACATTTTTATGACTGTATGGAATACACTAACTAGGGGGGTGGAGTTTATCCAAATAAGAGTAAATTGGTAAGTTGAAAAACTTAACAATTAACTATTATAATAGTTTTTTAAGATATTTATAAGTTATACTTCAAAATAAAACCATTTTATATAGTCCCTACATGATAAATAAGAAATTTTTGAGCATGATATGACATGTATGGTAATGTATGGTAAGTGTAGAAAACCATAATCATATATCTCTTGTTTTTAGGATTCTATTTTACCATGTTGACTTAAAGTAGATCAAATAATGGATATTTTTTAAGAAAACCATGTGGTGTTATCCATCTCTTAGAAAAGAGGGAAGAGAATGAGAAATCAATCAAAGTAAAAAAAGAGATGAAAATTCTTTCGCAAATACATATATATTTGTTATTAGTTAATGGGGGGGGGTTAGAAAATAAAACCCATCACTCATATTGATCTTGAGTATTGGTATTTACAACAAATTAAAAGGGGGATATCATTGTGACCAAGTATGTATTGATGTTTGTTTCAATGCTTCTATATGTGTTTAGTAGAGTTGATTTTGATGGATGAAGGATAATTATGGATTCATGAGAAGACATTGAAACATGATTTTTAAATCATCCATGTTTTTCCATAAAATGATTCAGATTCGTCCATATTGAATATAAAAGGAATTCTGAGGCTATAGCTTTAAGAACTCAAGAGGAGAAGTTCATGATAATGTGTTATTCATTAGTTGTGATGATCGATGAGCTAATAATAAAAGGATGGAAAGAAAAGTGATGGTTGATGAAAGATAATAATAAAAAACATTTTTGGAAAGTGTTGAATTTGTTGAAAAAGAAAGGATATTGGATGAATGAGTTTTGATTTATTATATAGAAATATGACATTTCCCTGATTAATGTAAGTGTTTCCTACATATAAGAAAATTTATGTAGATGAATGTACCACATAGGCAATTCTATTATGTAGTTAAGTGTATACCTACATAACCAAATCATATAGGTGAATATATAATGTATAAAAGTGAAAATCCACATATCTAGATAATTTAGGATAATCTACCACATAGTCATTTTCGATATAATCATATAGATTCAAATCCCATGTATCTAAACATTATGTTTAGCAATCAAGAAACATAGATGATTCTTTATATTAAAATTCCATGATATTGCATGGGGTTGTGTAGTGGGAGGTTTGGTTGTGGGGGGTTGGATTTAGGGGGGTGTGCATTCGGAGGGTGGTGTTGTAGAATGAGAATTTGGGGGGGGGGGGTGTAGTTGGAGGGGGGTGTGCAGTGGGAGGGGGCTATAGGGGGGTGTAGCATGAGAATTAGGGGGGGGGGGTTGGCTATAGGGGGTGTGAAGTGGGAGGGGGGATATATGGGGTGTGTGCAGTGGAGTGGGGGGGTGTAGTGGGAGGGGGTGCAATGGGAGTGGTGGGGGGGGGGGGTTGTGCAGTGGGAGGGGGATCCCATTTGAGCATATACTAATTCATTATAACCTTTGGATACCTCAAAACTTGGGATTCTCTTTGGTAATCACTATAGGGATCTTCAAAAGGCCATAAAAATCTAAATAGTGGTATCAAAGTAAACCATGTTAAGAAATATCCTAGAATTGGTTCCAACATGGCATAAAAAATGTTCTATAATGAGATTAAAGAAGGATTAATGCCATAGTGTAGATCCAAGACTTAATTTATGTTTACCACTATCAATGGTAAATTTTGATTATTGTTGGGGAAGGATGAAATTCAACACACAAGGAAATATAAATAAATTACAATAAGTTCAAGGCTCATATTACTCTAAAACAATGGGAACATTTATCAAACCTCAATGATTTTATCTCACTATAAGGTTACACATGGTCAGAATCTAGGTTCTCTAAAGAATTAAGAAATTTATCTATAAATTTATAGAATCATAGAGATGGAATCCAAATCAATTAATAGAGAAAATGATTTAATTAAATTCACAATAAAGTACCCTCATTATGATTTTATGTGTATCCATATTAAAATATATGTGTACTAAGAAGGTAGGATCATTTAATTTTCCACACAACCACTAACACAACTTCCACCATGTCATAGCCTTGGTCATGGTGCTCATCAACACACCATCTTGAAAGAGCCAAACCTAGAGTGTGACACCTTATCCCTAGTCATTTCCCATTCCATCACCTAAGAAATGGGTGTGGTGAGTTTACCAAGTTGAGTCCCACAGTTAACTACCCCAAGAACCACTCCATGGCCATGACTATTTTCGACATTTCTTATTTTACCTCGATGCATAACTGGGACAAAAAATCTTATAATAAGGTGTAGTGTTGTCTGTTTTGAACAAAAAACCTTCAGACCAACATTTATGATTCATAAAATATAAAGCGCTAATGAGACCCATGTCTTAGCCACCACAAGGGTCAAATAAATTTCTTATGCTTTGGTGGAACAAGCATTAAAAACCCCACTGAAAAAAGGGTAATCCAAATATCCCCTATAACATCTTAACTTCATCCATAAGAATCTCCATAATTCTTCTTGAGAAAATCCTTAAACTATACTAGATTTTATTTTTTCCTCTAGAACATCTCATCATTGATACACCCATGAATCTATAAGGGGAGTTCTATATTGGTATTTGTTATACCGACAGAGGGGGAGTTCTGAATTCTATTTTGTATCTGTATGTGTTTTACCTGTAGGTGCATAGGGTGGGGTAGTCAATGGCTTCTACAATTACAGTAGCAATCCTATTCCAATGGTTTAAAAACCACGGGTATATATTTTAAAACAAACCTTTACCAACGGTTTGAAACAAACATTGGTATATATTTGTAAAGAAGACCTTTGCCAATGGTTTTTTCAAACCGTTGGTATATATTTGAAAATCATAACTTTTTCAATGGTTTGAATAGACTGTTAGTAAAGTTGTATTACAATGGTTTGAAAACTATTGGAGTATAAATGATTGTAACACCCCAAACTTCCACGGTACGTTTCCCTTCGAATAATGCAATAGGGTGTGTTGTACGCAACCTCGAGCTCTAACACACACCACAACTAATTAAACTAGTCGTTGTGAATAGTAATACCTACTTTTTGAAATTTTATAAATTTTATTTATCAAAATGGACTTCATTTTTGGATTCGGAATATCGAAATTAGCCTATGTTGAATTTTTGGTATTTTTCTGAGAACTTCTAATTTTTTATGAATAGTGAAAAAATACTTAAAAACAACTTTTTTAATCAAAATAATTTATAGTGATAAATTATACTATTTAGTGTTTTTAAAGTATAATTAGAATATATTTTTACCATTTTATCCAATGGCGGTCATTATAATTAATTTAACATTGAAATTGGACATAAACAATTGCCAATCTTTTGATATAAATTGTTTCTTAAAAACACGCTATTTGTTGTAACAGCGGGAATTAATTATAAAATTAATTAATGCAACTTATATGTTTGGAATTTTGTAAAATATACATCATTTTTGAATTCGGAATATCAATTATAGCTTAGGGTGAAATTTTGGCCTTATTCTGAAAAACTTCAATTTTTGATGAATAGTGAAACCACTAAGTGGTTGTTAAAAACTGATTTTTCTTTAAAATGAAATATTACCACTTCTAGGATTTGATTTTCAAAAATCCGACATACATGGTTGTCATTAAGAAGTAAAATGTGGTTCAATGAGATTAAAATAATTTTTTGGTGAATAGTAACTTTTAAGTTCTTAATCGCGATTAGAGGTAATTAGTGTAGTTTAAGGTAAAAATAATGTTTTAATAATATGAGATGAGCTTGACACTTGTCCTACTCCTATTGGATGAGTCATGGCCGACCAAGACAACCCATGGGTCAACTTGGGGACCCCATGGAGCCACTTTGGTTGGAAAATGACATTAATATATATTTATTTAATGTTAAAATTAAATTGACACAAACATGAGTTGTTTTACTAAAACAGTATTTAAGTGGTGTTACACAAGTCCATATTTTGACTATAAATTTTCATTAGAAAGATAACAATATTTCCTACATCATAGTATTTTTTTTATAATTTTTAGACATTATATAAATTAAATTATTTATGACATCATTATGATGCAGCGATGACCTCATTATTTAACGATTTTAATAAAATGAAAACATAATGTAAAATCTAAAGCTTACACTTGTCCAAAGACTATTGGATGGGTAGATTTCGAACCCTTATCACCTTATCCACGAATTATATAAGTGTGGGACCTTTATAATCCGAAAAGCATTGTATAATAATGTAACATTTCAATCTTTCCAAAAGAGCCCCTCCTCTCCTCTTATAAAAGGCCCCCACCTCTACCACCTTATTTACACTTTAAAGCCTTTTGGTTCGGCCAACCTCTTCCCAAATACTCTCCCAACTTCTCTCTCTTCATCATAGAAGCTTTAATTTAGTCAGAAAGCCATCCTAAGGAGTCATTTTGATCAAATCAAAAGGAAGAACCCGAAGAAGAGGTAACATTTTCATCACCCTCTTTCAAGTTTCTTTCTTCTTCCACTCCCTATTTGTTTATTATTTCAATTCTAAAATTATAAATCCAGTATCTTATATATACTGTGATGTTATTATAAATATGGAACAACCATATTCAGTATTCTACCCATCATTTGAATGACATGTCACCATACGTGCGTATGTACGGCTTACCGTCTCCACATCGTGGTGTAATTGTTATTCAATATATTATTATTTAGATGGGTATAGTAATGATATTTAATTCATGTAAATAATAAATATAACATGATAATGATTCTATATATATGATATACCATCCAATTATATATTATTTTAATATCAAAATAATGATATTGTCGCTCGTGTGTACGTACGGACTACCGTCTCCACGAACGCGATGAGATTCATTCTCCGTCGTATCCATTCAAGTATAATTATCATTTGATGATTTAAAAATAATGTTTAAGAACATGATATCATTCTGGATATGAATAAGATACAACCTGTCCATGAAAAACATGACTTACGTAACAAAACATATAAAAGAAAATGAGTAAGTTAACACCCGAAACAACGATAAATCTAAGATATTGTAAACAAAGTAATGTTAAAAGATCATATATGATATCATATGAATGTATATGATTCTTGTATAATTTAATTACAATTATTTCACCATTATACACGAGTTTAACCTACCTCGACCAAGGAAAAGTACAAGGTAAGGGTTTACATCACAACCTCTTCATTATCCAAGGTTGTTTATACATAATTATCTACTGGGACCTCGTTATCATCCACATCCATGTTTCTTAAAAATGTCTTTCAAAATTTTTTTACTATTAAATGGAAGATGGGTTAAAGTCATTTATACCCTTATACGTTTTTGAAAGGAATCTTACCGTCGTTTTCCAAACAATGTACTTTTTGACCTTTTTGACAAATTTAAGGTAAGAATGTTTTTTAACTTATACGGCGGGTGCGGCTATTTTCCGCCATCATAACTTCGTCGAAACTTCCCTTACAAGCTTATAATAATATTTTCAAAGTAAATGTATTATTTTACTTTTAAATGATTTCAAATAGAGAGATATTTCTCTCAAATAGCTTTGATTTCATCCATGTCAACATCCTTTGATGGGTTTTAAGTTTATTTGAAATTGATTTATGATACAAAACTTCCATTGAGCATTTTGTGAAATATTTGACTGTGGATGTGTTATTTTTATACCATCCATAGTTTATGGAGAAACTGTTGACATTTCGTATGCTAGTTTTAATACGAATATTTATGTTATTTTTAAACCTATTCATATGAGGAATGTATTGGACTTAATAAGTGACGGGTGGAGCCCGCTATAGCTCCTCGATGCATCGGTAGGTCTCATGAGACAACTAGACGTGGAATTGGCTGAGGCCCTTTCCCAATTTGATTTATGGTTTTGGCCGAGGCCTTAATCATTTTAGACTTCTTGGCCAAGGCCTTGAAAAAATGTTTCAGAATGTCTGGCATTATACATTCCCTCATTATGAAAGTGGTTATTGATATTTCATGTGATTATTCGTCTAGTAGAATATCCATGTGAGTAAGTAATGGCATTATTTTATTTTAGTTTTGCCATATTATGCTGAAGTTCAAGTTCAATAAGGCTTTTGTTTTAGTTATACATTGCCTTAAATGCTTATGTTTTCTTATGAAAGTTTCCGCTATATTGTTATCCTTATGGAGCATTTGAGCTCACCCCTTTCAATGTTTTATTTTTTCCAGGATGTGAAGAAGTGTATTATGACTGACTTGCAAGAATAGTCAGTGAGGATATGAGTGTGGACTAGGGAGACCATGTTATTGTAGTTTTCATTTTTATGATGTAATGTAATGTTTATGAATGTATCTAGTGTTTCCAAGGCTACTAAACTAATCGGTCTTTCGAGACTTGATCTTTTGTGATCATGCCAATGTTACGAAGTAATGCACCGAATCTGGGTAGCTGGGGTTGGGGCGTTACAGTTGGTATCAGAGGAAGTTTAGTACATACCTTGGAAGCTAGATTTAGACAAACTCTGATTAGAGCACGTAGACCTAAGATGAACTTTGAGGATTAGTATAGAAGAACTTCCTAAAATTTTGGTATTGTAGAGATTTTGTGAGTTTTCTGAGTAATACATCCCTGTCTGGATACGAGCAGGTAGAGGCGGCTCTGGAACAGATGTACCTAGGGGTAAAACCCGAAAACACCGCTTTGAGCTAGACTCGAACGGGAACTGGTGCATGACAACGAGCCTTGCTGCACTCTTGGTTACGACACTCCTGGGGTATATGCTTAGGATAATTCCAATTTTCATTACAAACCACTATGAAGGGTTATGAGTATATACTTCCTCAAAGAAAACATTCTTATAATTATGTATTATATCCATAATTAGTTCAATTTATGTTAAGTGTTTTACAAATATGGAATTATGTATTTTGATTCATAAACTAATCTAGTTTATGCCATTATTTAGAAATGGCGCCTAGTGGAAGGAATGGAAACAGTATCAATGCACGCACTCCGTGTAGGGATTTCCCTCCTGCTCAAGATAATTATGGTGGAGCTAGTGATACAACTGGTGCTGATCAGCTTCTCACCGTACTGGGACAACTCACGCAGGTTATGAATACCAACCTTACTCGTATGGAGCACCCTGATCCGCAACGTGGAGGATCAATGCTAGACCATTTCATGAGGCAAAAACCACCAAACTTCAATGGGAGTACAAATCCTATAGTAGCTGAGCAATGGATAAATTCCTTAGAGAAAATATTCCATGCCTTGGGGAGTAGTGAAAGGGAGAAAGTTGTCATGGCAGTTTACCGCCTCACTGGAGATGCCGATCAATGGTGGTCACTAATTCAAAACAAAAAGGAAGATGATGAATTAACAAACATGGAATGGCAGGAGTTAAAAGAGATGTTCTTAGAAAAATACTTTCCTCGAGACCATCGAGCGGATATGTAAAGGCAATTTCTGAGTCTGAGGCAGAAGGAGGATGAGAATGTCGCAAAGTATGAGGCTAACTTTACAAGGTTAGCAAGGTATGCTGCAGATTACATACGTAACCCAAGAAGTAATACTGATCGTTTCTTTGATGGGTTAAAACCATTTCTCCGTCGAGCTTTAGTATGAAAAACCTTCTCTTCATACGAAGGTATTGTCTCGTGCGCTATCAAGACGGAAAAAGAATTCTCTAAGTCTTATGACTTTAAATCAAAGCAAGATAAGAAGAGATCTGCTGAAAACTCTGGGAAAGGAAATAAGGAAACAAGGAAGAGGGGTAGAAATGAATTTCCACCCTGTGATAATTGTGGTAGGAAGCACCCTAGTGCCTGTCTAAAAGGAAAAGGAGTATGTTACAAGTGTGGTGAAAAAGGCCATCAAGCTCATGAATGCAAGGGAAAGAAAGCGGCTGTCAACGTGGAATGCTATAATTGTAGAGAGAAGGGACATTATGAAAATGAATGTCCTAAGCGTCAGGGGAACTTACCTCAGAAGAGGTCAAGGGATCAGGGCCAGGCTTATGCTATCACTACTGCTAAGGTGGAAGCTCCGAAAGACATGGTGGTAGGTAATTTAATGGTTTCCTCAAGTTTAGCAAATGCATTATTTGATTCTGGATCATCGCATTTTTCATATCTTCCCAGTTTTCTAAGAAAATTAGATATTTCCAGTTTGATTTAACAAGGGAGTTGTCGGTCAAAACCCCTAAGGGAAGTATTGTTGCAACAAAGTTTTGTCGATTAGTTCCCATTAGAGCACCTAAATGTTCTTTACCTGCTGATCTCATCGTCATACCCATGATTGAATTTGATATAATCCTCAGTATGGATTGGCTTTCAGACCATGATGAAAAAATTTATTGTAAGAGGAAAGAGGTTACGATTATTGATGATGATGATAAGGAACACCTTATCTTTAGAGCAGAATCGTCGCCATATAATTCTTATCTAGATATACCCCTAGTAGCTCAAATAAATTCAATTATTGGGGAGGAAGAGAAGGAAATTACTGAGGGTGAGGAAAGGAATATTCAAATAGAGGATGTACCTATTGTGAGAGAATATGTTGATGTGTTTCTGGAAGATTTACCTGGACATCCTCCAGAACGAGAAGTTGAGTTTTCCATTGATTTAATTCCTGGATCAAGGCCCATATCGAAGACCCCTTATAGAATGGCCACTGTGGAATTAGTTGAACTAAAGAAACAACTAGAGGAATTGAGTAATAAGGGATTTATTTCCTTAGTGTTTCTCCTTGGGGAGCCCCTGTTCTTTTTGTTAAGAAGAAAGATGGATCTATGAGGTTGTGCATCGACTATAGGGAGATCAATGCTATAACAATAAAGAAAAAGTATCCCCTACCTCGCATTGATGATTTGTTTGACCAACTGCATGGAGCTCAATACTTTTCAAAGATTGACCTTTGGTCTGGATACCATCAGTTGTGTGTGAAGAAGGAAGACGTTCCAAAGACAGCATTTCGAACAAGGTACGGGCATTACGAGTTTACAGTAATGCCTTTTGGATTGACTAATGCACCCTCTGTTTTCATGGATCTAATGAATAGAGTTTTCAAGGAATATCTTGATGACTTTGTAGTGGTATTTATTGATGATATCTTGGTATACTCCAAAATCCACGAAGATCATGAAAATCACTTACGCATTATCCTGAAGACTCTTAGAAGACATGAATTATATGGGAAATTTAGAAAGTGTGAATTCTGGCTTCAGGAGATTTCTTTTCTTGGCCATATTGTCTCTAAGGATGGAATTTCCATTGATCCTTCTAAAACCAAGGCAATCCAAGAATGGCCAGCACCGACAAGTATAACTGAGGTACGCAGTTTTATTGGTTTAGCAGGTTATTATCGACGTTTCGTCCAGAATTTTTCCAGATTGGCTAACCCATTGACAAAGCTCACACGTAAAGGGATTAAATTTGTCTGGACAAAATATTGTGAAGAATGTTTTGAAGAACTGAAGAGAAGATTAGTCAACGCCCCTGTATTGACTCTACCATCGGGGAATGATGGGTTTGTTATTTATAGTGATGCATCGAAGAAAGGACTTGGTTGTGTCCTTATGCAGAATGATAAGGTTATTTCCTATGCATCACGACAACTAAAAATTCATGACCAAAACTATCCTACTCATGATCCTGAGTTAGCAGCTGTGATCTTTTCTTTAAAGATATGGAGACATTACCTCTATGGTGAAAAATTTGACATTTATACTGATCACAAGAGTTTGAAGTATATTTTCTCACAAAACGAACTCAACGTGAGGCAAAGGCGATGGCTTGAACTACCCAAGGATTATGATTGCACAATACATTACCACCCAGGGAAGGCAAACAAGGTGGTAGATGCTTTGAGTAGAAAATACCATGGAGTTTTGAATGTGATGAGAATTGAAAGGGATCCAATTTTCATGGATCTAGTGAAGATGGACATGGGAATAACTAGGGAAGGTGAAACATTAATTCTTTTTAAAATGGTTGCAAAACCATCATTACTAGAAAGGATTAAGAGTTCTCAGACCAATGATGAAGAATTTCAGAAGAAGAATAAAGATGTTAATGATGGAAGATTGAGGGACTTTGTGTATAAGAATGGAATTTTGAAATTCGGGAAGAGACTTTGTGTTCCCGATATACCTGATCTAAAAAGGGAATTGCTGGATGATGCTCATAGTTCCAATTTCTCTATACACCCTGGGAGCACCAAAATGTATAGAGATTTGAAGGAACATTTTTGGTGGGACAATATGAAGAGGGAGATTGCTGATTTTGTGTCGAGGTGTATGGTTTGTCAACAAGTGAAAGCTGGAAGGCAACATCCTGGTGGAGTATTGCAACCTCTTCCCATACCTGAGTGGAAATGGGATAATATTACGATGGACTTTGTCATGGGACTACCAAAGACTCCTAGAAGGAATGATGCAATATGGGTCATTGTTGATCGTCTTACTATGTCAGCACATTTTCTGGCTATACGAGAGGATCTACCACTTGAACGTCTAGCAAGACTATATATTAATGATGTTGTAAGACTTCATGGAGTACCCCTATCAATTTTTTCTGATCGTGATCCTCGTTTTACTTCAAGATTTTGGAAAAGTCTTCAAAAGACCTTGGATACTGAACTTAGTTTGAGTACTGCCTATCACCCTCAAACAGATGGACAATCAGAACGGACTATTCAAACCTTAGAAGACATGTTGAGATCATGCTCTCTTGACTTTTAGGGTATGTGGGATCAATATTTACCACTGGTAGAATTTTCCTATAACAAAAGCTTCCATTCAAGCATTCAGATGACACCTTATGAAGCGTTATACGGAAAGAGATGTCGTACACCAACCTGTTGGGATGACGTTGGTGAAAGAAAACTTGTGGGACCAGAACTGGTGGAAGAAACAATGGAAAAGGTGAAGGTAATCCAAAACCACATCAAATCAGCTCAAAGTAGGCAGAAGATCTATGCCGATAATAGAAGAAAGGTTTTGGAATTTCAGGTGGGAGATCATGTTTTCCTAAAGGTATCTCCATGGAAGGGAGTTATACGTTTTGGTAAGAAGGGTAAGTTGAGTCCCAGGTACATCGGACCTTTCGAAATTCTAGATCGTATTGGGGCTGTAGCTTATCGTTTGGCGATGCCGCCAAATCTCTCCAAAGTTCACGATGTTTTCCACATATCGCTATTGAGAAAATACATGCCCGACCCAACACAAGTACTTTCCTATGAGGAATTAGAACTGGAACCCGATCTATCTTATTGCGAAGAGCCCATCAGAATTCTTGATGTGAGGGAGCAGGTGCTGAGAAACCGGACGACTCGTCTGGTAAAGGTTTTGTGGAGAAATCATAAAATGGAAGAGGCAACGTGGGAACCTGAGGAACTTATGATGAAGAACCACCCGAGTCTTTTTAGGCAGTAATACCCTAGAAATTGTGAGGACGCAATTATTTGAAGGAGGGGAGAATGTAACACCCCAAGCTTCCACGATACGTTTCCCTTCGAATAATGCAATAGGGTGTGTTGTACGCAACCTCGAGCTCTAACACACACCACAACAAATTAAACTAGTCATTGTGAATAGTAATACCTGCTTTTTTAAATTTTATAAATTTTATTTATCAAAATGGAATTCATTTTTGGATTCGGAATTTCGAAATTAGCCTATGTTGAATTTTTTGGTATTTTTCTGAGAACTTCTAATTTTTTATGAATAGTGAAAAAATACTTAAAAACAAATTTTTTAATAAAAATAATTTATAGTGATAAATTATACTATTTAGTGGTTTTAAAGTATAATTAGAATATATTTTTACCATTTTATCCAATGGTGGTCATTATAATTAATTTAACATTGAAATTGGACATAAACAATTGCCAATCTTTTGATATAAATTGTTTCTTAAAAACACGCTATTTATTGTTACAGTAGGAATTAATTATAAAATTAATTAATTCAACTTATATGTTTGTAATTTCGTAAAATAGGCATCATTTTTGAATTCGGAATATCAATTATAGCTTAGGGTGAAATTTTGGCCTTATTCTGAAAAACTTCAATTTTTGATGAATAGTGAAACCACTAAGTGGTTGTTAAAAACTGATTTTTTGTTAAAATGAAATATTACCACTTCTGTGATTTGATTTTCAAAAATACGACATACATGGTTGTCATTAAGAAGTAAAATGTGGTTCAATGAGATTAAAATAATTTTTTGGTGAATAGTAACTTTTAAGTTCTTAATCGCGATTAGAGGTAATTAGTGTAGTTTAAGGTAAAAATAATGTTTTAATAATATGAGATGAGCTTGAAACTTGTCCTACTCCTATTGGATGAGTCATGGCCGACCAAGACAACCCATGGGTCAACTTGGGGACCCCATGGAGCCACTTTGGTTGGAAAATGACATTAATATATATTTATTTAATGTTAAAATTAAATTGACACAAACATGAGTTGTTTTACTAAAACAGTTTTTAATTGGGGTTACACAAGTCCAAATTTTGACTATAAATATTCATTAGAAATCTAAAAAGATTTACTACATCATAGTATTTTTTTTATAATTTTTAGACATTAAATAAATTAAATTATTTATGACATCATTATGATGCAGCGATGACCTCATTATTTAACGATTTTAATAAAATGAAAACATAATGTAAAATCCAAAGATTACACTTGTCCAAAGACTATTGTATGGGTAGATTTCGAACCCTTATCACCTTATCCACTAAGTATATAAGTGTGGGACCTTTATAATCCGAAAACTATTGTATAATAATGTAACATTTCAATCTTTCCAAAAGAGCCCCTCCTCTCCTCTTATAAAAGGCCCCCACCTCTACCACCTTATTCACACTTTCAAGACTTTTGGTTCGGCCAACCTCTGACCAAATACTCTCCCAACTTCTCTCCCTTCATCATATAAGCTTTACTTTAGTCAGAAATCCATCCTAAGGAGTCCTTTTGATCAAATCAAAAGGAAGAACCCGAAGAAGAGGTAACATTTTCATCACCCTCTTTCAAGTTTCTTTCTTCTTCCACTCCCTCTTTGTTTATTATTTCAATTCTAAAATTATAACTCCAGTATCTTCTATATACTGTGATGTTATTATAAATATGGAACAACCATATTCAGTATTCTACCCATCATTTGAATGACATGTCACCATACGTGCGTACGTACGGCTTACCGTCTCCACGTCGTGGTGTAATTGTTATTCAATATATTATTATTTAGATGGGTATTATAATGATATGTAATTCATGTAAATAATAAATATAACATGATAATGATTCTGTATATATGATATACCATCCAATTATATATTATTTTAATATTAAAATAATTATTTTGTCGCTCGTGCGTACGTACGGACTACCGTCTCCACGAACGCGATGAGATTCATTCTACGTCGTATCCATTCAAGTATAATTATCATTTGATGATTTAAAAATAATGTTTAAGGACATGATATCATTCTGGATATTAATAAGATACAACCTATCCATGAAAAATACGACTTATGTAACAAAACATATAAAAGAAAATGAGTAAGTTAACACCCGAAACAACGATAAATCTAAGATATTGTTAACAAAGCAATGTTAAAAGATCATATATGATATCATATGAATGTATATGATTCTTGTATAATTTAATAACAATTATTTCACCATTATATAGGAGGTTAACCTACCCCATCCAAGGAAAAGTACAAGGTAAGGGTTTACTTCACAACCTCTTCATTATCCAAGGTTGTTTATACATAATTATCTACTGGGACCTCGTTATCATCCACATCCATGTTTCTTAAAAATGTCTTTCAAAACATTTTTACTATTAAATGGAAAATGGGTTAAAGTCATTTATACCCTTATACGTTTTTGAAAGGAATCTTACCGTCGTTTTCCAAACAATGTACTTTTTGACCTTTTTGACAAATTTAAGGTAAGAATGTTTTTTTAACTTATACGGCGGGTGCGGCTATTTTCCGCCATCATAACTTCGTCGAAGCTTCCCTTACAAGCTTATAATAATATTTTCAAAGTAACTGTTTTATTTTACTTTTAAATGATTTCAAAAAGAGAGATATTTCTCTCAAATAGCTTTGATTTCATCCATGTCAACATCCTTTGATGGGTTTTAAGTTTATTTGAAATTGATTTATGATACAAAACTTCCATTGAGCATTTTGTGAAACATTTGACTGTGGATGTGTTATTTTTATACCATCCATAGTTTATGGAGAAACTGTTGACATTTCGTATGCTAGTTTTAATACGAATATTTATGTTATGTTTAAACCTATTCATATGAGGAATGTATTGGACTTAATAAGTGACGGGTGGAGCCCGCTATAGCTCCTAGATGCATCGGTAGGTCTCATGAGACAACTAGACGTGGAATTGGCCGAGGCCCTTTCCCAATTTGATTTATGGTTTTTTCCGAGGCCTTAATCATTTTAGATGTCTTGGCAGAGGCCTTGACAAAATGTTTCAGAATGTCTGGCATTATACATTCCCTCATTATGAAAGTGGTTATTGATATTTCATGTGATTATTCGTCTAGTAGAATATCCATGTGAGTAAGTAATGGCATTATTTTATTTTACTTTTGCCATATTATGCTGATGTTAAAGTTCAATAAGGCTTTTGTTTTAGTTATACATTGCCTTAAATTCTTATTTTTTCTTATGAAAGTTTCCGCTATATTGTTATCCTTACGGAGCATTTGAGCTCACCCCTTTCAATGTTTTATTCTTCCCAGGATGTGAAGATGTGTATTATGACTGACTTGCAAGAATAGTTAGTGAGGATATGAGTGTGGACTAGGGAGACCATGTTATTGTAGTTTTCATTTTTATTATGTAATGTAATGTTTATGAATGTATCTAGTGTTTCCAAGGATACTAAACTAATCGGTCTTTCGAGACTTGATCTTTTGTGATCATGCCAATGTTACGAAGTAATGCACCGACTCTGGGTAGCCAGGGTCGGGGCGTTACAATGATAGATCTAATAATGCAATGGGATGAAACCGTTGATATATATATATACCAATGGTTATTTTAATCTATTGGGAACAAGTGATTTTTACTTCCATATACAAACAGTTCTTGTAGAATCGTTGGTATAAGCCTATCCCTATGCCTCAGGAGCCAACGATTTTTAAAACCATTGGTATAGTTTATACCAATGGTTTTCCTGAATTTTCCAATGGTTTTAAATCAGTGGTAAAGGCTATGTTTGTAGTAGTGAATCTCAAGTTAGGTTATATGGGTAGATCCTTCAAAGATAGAAGTTATTGAACATTGGCCCTATCCTACCCCTGCGATTAAGATCAATAGTTTTCTTAGTTTTATTGGATATTATTGGAACTTTATGAAGAATTTATCAAGACTATATAATCAAATCAACAAGTTATCTTGGAATGGAGATAATTTATTTTGGACAGATTAATGTGAAGAGAATTTCATGGAGCTCAAGAGAAGGTTGGTTAGTGAACATATGCTCACCCTACCCTGTAGTGGAAATGGGTTTGTGAGATATAGTGACACATCAAGGAAAGGAATTGGATGTTTGCTAATGCAGATTGATATTGTGATATCTTATTCCTCACTATAATTGAAAACACGTGAGAAAAAATACATGACACGTGATTTATAGATGGTATCAATAATCTTTTTGTTGAAGATATGGATACATTATGTTTGTAGTGTACCACCTCTAGATACACTTAGAGGTTCCCCAATATGGTTGACCACATGACCTCTAGCTTGCCTCCCCATATACTAGAGGCTACAAACTAGAAATGAGGGACTTGGGTGTTTGAGGGGGGAGACTATTCCATTATAGATCAGAGTGCATCACAGCAGTAATTTATAAATATTTAATAAGCATAATAGAATAATAAAGAAGTGGAATAAAAATAATAAATCATCTAAGATAATAAAAGGAGGAATCTAAATAAACAATAAATATAAAAATAATGATACTTATATCATGTAGCTATAAAAAATGAAGGAAACATGATACATGGGAAACAACCATATACCACATGCTATTCAAAAATACAAAAGGCCAAAATATTCTACTACTAGAATCATGAGCATATTCACTGTAATCTATACCCATACTTCATCCTAAAACTAAAAATCAAGCATTTGAAGTTGGATTATTCCCGTTATATATACTTGCAACCATGAAGTCTACTTGGGTACCAGAGGAGGAACAAGAAGGGTGTAAAATATACTTAGTAGGCCACCCCAACAGTGTCTAGATCAATCCAATCCATGAGATATATAATGAGTAGTGTTCCAATGATAGTAAATTCAGTTTAATAAATAAATAAACATGACAGTCTGTGTTCCACCCAAATACCTATCCACCACTACCTACTTCGTCCTATGTCAGATATCTCTGAACCAAAGAAACATATACCAAAGTAATAAGGTGTGTACATGGATCATCATAAATAAGATTCAAGGGTGGAAAAACCCCAAGCATGTGATTTGTCATGGAAGATGAGTCCCTAGGACATTAAGTAAGGATTCTCATGATTTAATAATAAGGTATCACATTTAATCTAGGAATGGAAACCATTGAATCCATAATAGGAATCCATATCCCATATGAGGTGATTCATAATGATATCCTAAGTGTCCCTATAATATCTCTTGAAATAACCAATACCATAGAGGTCGTCCAAGGCGATCTGTAAAAGGATTCCATCGTATCACTCTCGACTTGGGGATTGTATGGGCCTATGATCCCATCCTAGGTACCTCACATAGGGAACTGAGTATCACTCAAGCAATGGTATAACCATCCTTCCAATGAGCCCATCCATAGTGCATTCCCTAGGGAACCAGTGTCATTCATGGGTATCAATCATCCACCCATATATCCCATAAAAGACATGCATAGTATCACTCCTCACACATCCAACATTTCCAAAGAACAATAATGGTGGGCCTGTTCATAAAAACCTTAAGTCATAACCTATGTATCACTCCCAGATCAAAAGTAGTTAAGTGTTAGAAATAAATATCACATTTCTTCCACAAGTCATTTCAATATCAACATGATAAAATATCTATCCAATTAATTTTATTCAAGACAAACAACAATGACATAAGTAAATAAGAACAAAGTATCAAGAATATGGTATAAGTAATAAAGCATAAAGTATGAAGGTCCACTCCTATCTATTAAATTCATATTTTTATTTTTATCTCAAAACACTTATCACAAGGGAAATTCATCATAGTGGTTCAACCATTTAATAGGAAAGAGTCATTTAGGCCCTTTAGGAATGGCACACCAAAAGGGGTGGCTCTTGTTAATGAAAACAACTAACTATGTTGATTTTACACTAGCTAGGGTCAAACTAAGAATATAAAATCAATAAATTTAGTTAACACAACATTTAAGGGGATTCATTGGTAAGGTCCACGGTGTGACATAATTATGGACCACATAAAATGAAATGAAACTTAGGGAAAGAATCTAGACCACCTACCTTCAGTTTTCAGATGACCACTCATCCATTTTTGGCCTTTGATTGGAGTCAGAATAGAATAAAATAGGAGAGCAAACCAAAACCCTAAAAATAGAGAGAATTAGATTTCACCAAAATAGCACAAGATATAAGAAGATAATATAGTAATGGAAGAAGAAACAATGTAGAAATTATCAATATGAGTCCAATGCACCTAAAAAAGAAGGGAACAAAGTCCGGATGGAGGAGATCTCACATAATGTAGATTATAAATTTAGGTAATCCCATGCCCAGTTCCCCTTCTACGAGGATGGACAAAGAATTCCATTTTGGAAAAATAATGGGGTTATGCCCATTTTAAGAAAAATTAGTTTAGAAATTTATAGAGAGTGTTGGTGAATTACACATCATGTAATACCCAGGTCCTTTTCCCGAGGAAAAAAATTACATGACATGTAACATCATTACATGTCGTGTAATGATCACTTTCATTCCATCCAAGGAAAACCTCTATGAGATGTGAATGGGGTTTGGATAGTAAAATACATGTTTTGTATGAAATACATGTTGTGTGTTTAAATACACACCATGTATTTGGTTTGCATCCCGGTTTTAACCCACCTGCAACCTCCTTTCTAAAAAACAACCGACCGGCCCCTGGTGTGGTTTTATCCATTTAACCAAAACTAAAATGAAAACACACATCATTGAAAATATTTGATGTTATACCCCCCCTCAAAACAACTCATCCTTGAGTTTTTCTTCTATGGTAAATAAATCATATTCTGGGAAAAGTTCCATCCATTGGGCATATACATCTACTTCTCTCTCTTAGGTCTCATCCTGTACATGACCATTCTACCATAGCACTGAAAAAAGAAGAAATGACCTACCTCAGAGATATTTCATGCTTCTATAAATTATATGTATCCTATTCTCCTTAAATAAAGCATCCATATATATCTCAATGTCCTTGGGATCAAACAAATGATATAGGTCAGCATGATGCCGACAAAGCTATGATATGTGGAAGACGTCATGCATGGAATGATACCTATAAGGTAACTACAATAGATAATATAATGGCCTAAATATCTTCAAAGAACTATTGTGATTGATACATATGTTTCTAAATCAGATGTACCTACTCCAAAGTCTCCTAAAAAAGACAAGGAAAAGTAGTGCTATCCCACCTGCTTCTAACTAGTATAGAGGTGAGTGAAACAACCTATCCTAAAGGGACTTATATGGATCCATATAAATATTTCATTGAAAGAAGTTGTTGTAGTAAAACTCAAAAAGGGTTATATGTTTTTCCCATTAACCTTTAAAATCAAGGACACATTCTTAGATAATATTGTCTAACACTCATATCATCTACTCAGACTGCCTGTTAGTCTGAGAGTGATAAGATGTATTCAAGGGCACCTGCCAACCCAGTGATTTCTATAGAACCTAAAAAATGATAGGTAAAGCATGAATCACATTTTGATATGATGGAATGAGGAACACCATGAAGTTTTACTATCTCATGAACATAGAGCCTCCCAAGATAATCAATTGGAAAGGTCTCTTGTATAGGTAGGAAGTGTGCGACCTTGGTCAACCTATTGATGATAACTCATAATGCATCACTACTTTATGGGGATCTCAGAAACCCCATCATGAAATACATGGAAACATCATTCCATTTACACTTATAAATAGATACTGGATGTAGATTTCTAGCAGGTTGTTGTGCTCCTCCATCATCCACTGACAAGTGGAACACCTTGTAATGAAACCGGTAATCTTCCACTTCGAAACTAGCCACCAATACTTATAATGTATGTATAGGTACATCTTGGTAAGACCATGGTGAACTTACCAAATATATGCATGAGATTACCTCATCATCTATTCCCATATATCAATAAGTTCCCATATACGCCTACAAAAATGTAGGATATCACTCTATATTGATAACCCAACAAGGTGGTGGGTTCACACTCGAGACACTCTCCCTCAGGACTAGGACCTTGGGATTTGATAGCTATCTAATCCACACCCATTTTAGGAGGGATTATTTCAATGTCAAATCTACTAATATAGGCTTCCCATATAGTTTATAAACCTACAGGTGCATTTAAAAAAATAGAGTCGTCAACTGCCCCTCACTACTGGCCTCCTAGACAACATGTGTCGGAGTCTTCTAGCGCAGGGCATCAACTATTGCATTACCCTTTATGGGTGTATAATCAATCTCAAAATAGAATAATTTAAGGTACTCAACCCACTTTTTCTACCTCATATTCAATTCATTCTGTTTGGGTAGGTATTTTCAACATTTGTGATTTGTGAAAAAAATGAACCACTCACCCAATAGATAATTCCTACACCAATGTAGATCATAGAACATGGATGCTAGATTGAGGTCATTTATCAGGTAATCCCATTCACGAGGTCTTAGATAGTAGTAATTGTAGACTAAAACTTGGTCTCCTTGCATCATAACCACTACTAACCTAATTCTTGAAGTATCACAGTAAACAATATAGATTCTACCCATATCTAGAAGAATCGGGATTGGAATTGAAGTCAGTCTCCCTTTTAACTATTAAAAGGTTTTTTCAAAAGATTCAAACTAGAAAAATTTCACACCCTTTATAGTCAGGCATATGAGAGGGGTACTAATCATGAGAAATTCTTAATGAATCACATTTTATAACCACATATCCCTAATAAGTTTCACATATCAAACAAATTCTTGGGATTCTTATAGGAAACCACGGTGCTCACCTTCTCTCGGTTAATAGACATGCCTACCTCTGAAATGATATGACCCAAGAAGTTAACCTTATTGATATATAAGTGGAATTTGTTGAGCTTAGCATATATATGGTTCTCCTTCAGTGTATCTATCATGATATAAAGATGGTTTGAATGGTTTTTTTGTGGTGTGAGAACACACTAAGATATTATCTATATAGACTACAACAAATGAATACATATACAGGTGGAAAACCCAATTAATTAAGGCCATAAAGACTTCTAGTGTATTTTTGAGTCTGAACAACATAATTGGATACTCATACAATCCATACCTACTCTGTAACAATGTATGTGGTATGTATGATTTCCTCACACACACCTTATGGTAGCCTAAACTGAAATTGATCTTAGAGAAAATTGTCACTCCTTAGAGATGGTTGAATAGTTAATCTATACGAGGCAGTGGATACCAGTTATTCACCATGATCTGGTTCAATCAGTGAAAATCAATTCAAGAAATGGAAGGTACCGTCCATGTTCTTGGAAAAAAGGATAAGTGAACCCCAATATTATGTGTTGGGTTGGATAAAACCTTTTGTCTCTACATCATCATACTACTTCTTGAGTCCCTGGATCTAGGTAGATTCCATCCTATAAGGAGGAATGGACACTGGTGCCACACCTGGAACTAGATAGATGGTGAACTCCACCTCTATCTGAGGAGGTAATCTAGAGAAATCATTAAGGAATAATTCCCTAAAACATTCCACAACAGGATGGAATTCCACAAGATGAATTCCTTGAATTTTTACAAAGTGAATCTTCATTTGGGTTTCCACTCTGCCTATCCCATGATTCTCAGGTCTATCTCGACTTGCCTAGATATCTTATTACCCCTTATGGATATGCAGACTACCCATAGGTGATGCAAAGAAAACTGACCGGTGATTGAAATACATAGGACCATGTTAAGGTACAACCTAATCCATGTTGAGAAAGACTCCAAATCCATTATTCTTGAGGATGAATAAATTTCACACAAAATGGTACCCACCTATTTCAAGGGGGAACTCTTGGAACTGGAATATTTCAAATGATCTAGTCCCTAGAGATGTATCAAGAGACATAATTCCACATAAGTAATATATTGAAATTCCTAGACATTCCATAGCTGTATAAGATATAAAGGAGTGTGATGCACCCATATAAAAAGGTGCAGAAACTAATGTATAGGCTACTAGAATAGTATCTCATACTATAAAAGGCCCTAGACTCTTCCCGTTAGGCGTAGGATGTACTACATTGATATGTCCCAAAACAAGGCTCTGAGATTAATCCTGGATGGACTGATTAGGCCCACTAATTAGATATGAACCTATGAAGCCTAACTATATAGACCATAACCAACTCCTTGGAATTATCAGATAGTAGAAGACCAACTCCCAACATGAATTGGAGCTTCATAAACTGTACCTAAAAGCGATGTCGGTACGGATCCCCTCTCATGGGCCGCTGGAGGAAAAGATCAGTAGATCATCACAGAATGTGACCCATCCTAACATAAGTGTAACACTTGATCGGGTTTCTCATGCATTGATGCTTCTTATGGATTGGACTTCCACACTGGTGACACACCATATAGTTTTTGGTGCATGTCACCTAGATGCTACTTCCCATGTGTACACCCTCTAAATAACACTTCCTGTGGCTAGAAGAACCATCTGCCTTCCATGGAACCAAACTTAATTGGATCACGTTTTCAGATTCCCTTAAGTTCCATTATTTAATAATGGACTGGTTCACTATCTATGAAACACTAGTCAATCATAATATGTTCAACTTTGACCAACTGAAATATAAAACTCCATCCTCAAATCATTTTTTAGTTTTCAACCTATTACCGGCTAGAGTCATAGAAAAACCTTGGATCTTGGTGTGGAAAACCTAATACTCTAACACAATCATAGCACCCGACTGAAGATTCATAAACTCCTTGGAAGGGTTCCCTATTAGCTTATGCATGAAAAAATGATCATAAAAGGCTATCTATATATCTTCCCAGACCACACCCCAATGACGATCAACCTAATAAATGACATCCCAACAACATTTGGTAGAGTCACAAAGCATTAAGTGGAAATATTTAACATTTTCTTTAGAGGCATACCAAGATGGTAAAAGATAGACAACACACTCTTCATCCATGACTCGACAACCTAAGGTATATCATCCCCCAAAAAGGTGGGATAATTTTTCTACGGGAAATCCCATGTCAACTTTACCATAATAAGGGTAGGTTGATGAGCACCCTATATAGAATGCATAAATCAAAAGAATCTATTATAGAACAAAGAATTCATATCTAGTGTAATATCAATAATAGGTACCTTAGGTGGCACTATAGGAGGCAATATGGATTGATTATGTCCCACCACATTCGGATCATGCTCATCACTAATCTCTTGGTATACGAAGTAAGAACATCATAGTGGCATAACACTATAATTTACTAGAGAACTCCTCTGATAATATTGATAACATAGAGGGAAAACTATAATAAGAAAGGTCATGCATAAGGCCTTCCTATAATCTAGTCACAACCCTCATCCTGCTCCTAGAGTTAGGTCTAACTGATAAGAAAGATCATGATAGAGAATACGAGATACAACCTACTACCCACTACTTAGGCCAGTTTAGGGTCAAGGTATAATATCACACATCATAGGACCCAGTTCATGGAGTGTCAAATAAAAGTTATAGAGGAAAACACCCTTTAATTTTCATATGGAATCCCCATATAGTAGTAACATTTTTCATTTCAAAATTTTAATTTATTGAAATTCAATTTTATTTATTTATATATATATATATCTAAATCTAGTTAATTTCATCACCAATTCCAAATTTTTAAAGGCCCATAATCTCTATAAATTGAAATTAACATGTCAAGTAACTGAAATCTAACCTTTATGTCCAGTATAAGAATGTAAGTAGTCATGTATAGTAATTTTATTGAACATACTACCATTTACAATTAAGAAAAGTACATGCTTCTTAAATAGCCATTGGAATTCACCAATTTAATCAACTAATGCATCATAATTGGTTAATTAAGGTATCATTATTAATCTATGTGGAAAAACACCACTTAGATTGATATAGGAACTTTAATGAATCTAATTATTTCATACCTGCAAGAAATGTTATCACATTTAAATATATAACAATAAGTAACACTCAAAAAACACATGAGTTACTGGGAATGCACATAGAAATATAGATATGGAATGGAATAATTCATTTCATTTATGTCCTATGGTGACTAATATGATGCATGAACATTATATTCCCTCATCTCATCAGTTCAAGGTAATTTAAATGCCATCATGACAATATAAACAACAATAAAGGCACAAAACAAGTCTACCACCCAATGGTGAAATCCATAAAACTCTAACAAGTGCATGACATAATAACATTAACCCATCCTAGGTAATTTGGGTTTCCCCTATACATGGTTTAGATACTCCTAGAAACATGCTCATTACCAAATTCTATTAAATATTAGTCTCCTATCTAATACCCACACAATAAGAAGAAAGTAAAAAAAGAACCTTTCATACCAATTTGTAGCATCCTGACCTGGGAGTCACTTAGCAGTTCACCGAGACGGTTGAACACATGACATCAACCACGCCTACTTGTACAACAGAGGCTACCGAATAGCTGTGAGGGCCTTTGGTATGTCTATGGGGATAATATTCTATTATAGATCATAGTGTAGCGCAATGGTAATATATAAATATTTAATAAGTGAAACAAAATAAGAAATCAACATTGTAATAGTAATAATAAACTACCCAAGATAATAACGGGTGTAATCTAAATAAATAATAGATATAAAAATGATGATAATGAAACCATGTATCTATAAAAATATGAAGGAAATAGGATATAGGAGAAACTGAAATCTACCACATGCTATGAAAAAATACAAAAAGAAAAAAAAACTACTACGACGAGCATCATGAGCACAAGCTCGATCCTCTATTCCCATACTCCAACCTAGAACTCAGAATCAAGAATCATAAGATGGATTATTAATTTTATCTATACCAATAACCAAGAAGTATTCTTGGGTACTAATGGTGTCCCTTGTAGAGTGTAATATATACTTAGTAGGCCACCGCCAATGATGTCTAGATCAATCCAATCTATGCAATATATAATGAGCAGTGTTCTAATGATATTAAATGCAAGGAAATAAATAAATGAACATGATGGTCTAGGTTCAACCTAGATACCTGACCACCGATACCTTCTTTGACCTAAGTTGGTTGTCTCTGAACCAAATGACCTTGTAACAAAGTAATACGGTGTGGACATGGATCATAAAAAACAAGCTTCATGTGTGGATTAATCCTAAGTGTGTGATTTGGATTGTTAGATGAGTCCCTAGGAATTTAAGTAAGTATACTAATGAATTAATAATAAGGAATCACATTTAATACAGGAAAGGAAACCATCAAATATAGTATAGGAATCCTGATCCCATCTAAGGAGATCCATAAGGGAATCCCAAGTTTTTCTACATGAGATCCTAAAATACCCAACACCATAGAGTCCATCCAATGTGATCAGTAAAAGGAATCTCATTTATCACACTTATCATGGTGTAAGTATTAACCTTTGATCCCATCCCAGGTATCTCACATAGGGTACTGAGTATCACTCAAGGCATGGTATAACCATCTTTCCAATGATCCCATCCATAGTGCCTCCCCTAGGGAACTAGTGTCACTCATGGGTATCAATAATTCACTGAGAGATCCCATCTAAGGAATTAATATTATCAATCCTGGTTATTTCAAAAATTCCAAAGAAAAAGCATAGAAAGACAGTTCATAGAAACCTTAAGTTGGAACCAATGTATCGCTCCTAAATCATAATAATGAAAGGATTATCAATCAAAATAACATGTATTCTAAGGCATTTTAATATCAACATGATGAATAAGATATCCAATTCATTTTATTCATGCCAAACAACTATGGAATAAGTAAATAGGCACAAAACAACATGCATATGGTATAAGGCATAAATCATTTTTCATGAAGGCCGACTTATGCCCATTAAATTCTTATCTCAATTCATACCTCAAAACACTTATCACAAGGGAAATTCCTAATAGAGGTTTAACCATTTAAAGGGAAGGGATCATTTAGGACCTTCAGGAATGGAACACCCAAATCTATGGCTCTTTTCAAGGTGAATAACCAACCGTGTGGATTTTATACTAAGTAGTGTCAAACTGAGAATAAAAAACCATTTAATTTAGTTAATACAACATTTAAGGGGCATCACCAGTAAGTTTCAGCGCACGACATAGTGTAACACCATTTAAAATGCAATAAAACTTAGGTAAAGAAGCTAGACCACCTACCTTAGATTCATAGATGACCACTCATCTATATTTAGCCTTTGATTTGAGCTATAATTGGAGAAAACAAAACAAAATACCAAAACCCTTATAATAGGGAAAATCACATCACACTAAAATAGTGCAAGATATGATAATTGAAACTAGGAATAGAAGAACTCAAAGTTTATATCATACCGAGAGGTTTCTAATGCACCCAACGATGAAGGGAATACAGTTCCAATGGAGGAGATCTCACAGAACCAAGCTTAGACATTGATGGACTCTCGTACATGACTCCCCTTCTATGAAGAAGGAGAAAATAATCCCTATTATAAAAATAATGAGTTTAAACCTACATTTTATAAAAAAATGGGTTGATAATTTACATAGTTTTTAAGTTAATTACATGGCATTTAATGCTCGGTTCCTTTTCCCTAGGAAAAATAAAAATTACACGGCATGTAACCTCATTACACATTGTGTAATGATTGGTTCTGTTCCCACTAGGGAAAACCTCTACACAATGTTAACGGTGTCTAGCCAGGAAAATACACCTCATGTATTCAATACATGTTGTGTATTTAAATACATTCCATGTATGTAGTCTAGATCTAGGTTCCAACCCACCTATGACCTCCTTTCCAAACAAAACCATCCAAACGTTTGTGTGGTTTTTTCAGGTTTAACCAAAACTAAAAAGAAAATACACCTCCCTAAAAATCTTTGATGTTACCATATTTATGGTAAAAAGTGTGATATATATAAAGATCTTAAAAGTTTAATGTATATATTCAGATATAAAGAGATGAATATTCTCTAGATAATATGGTTTAATTTGATTAATGATAATGAATTCTCAATAAATTACCACCTAGAGAAAGCAAACAAGGCGGTAGATGCTCCGATTCAAAAGGATCATGATAACTTATCAATGATAAAGATAAAAAACGATCCAATATTTCTATATTTTCAAAGGATGCATCTAAAAACTTTGAAATAAGGAGAGAAATATTATCTTTCTCAAATGTGTGTTCAACCATCTATCCATGTGAGGATTAAAGAGTTGTAAAAGGAAGATGTAGAACATAAGAAGAATGTTAAGAATTTTCCTGAATAAAACCATGATTTTGAGGGAATTGTAGGATTATAGAACTATGTATTTGTATCATTAATACCATACATAAAGAAGGATCTATTATATGTATCTCATAGTTCATCATTCTCTATTCATCTTGGATGTACAAATATTTATAGAGACCAGAAATAGTATTTATAGTGTGAAAACATGAAGAGAGACACTAAAAAGTATATATCTTGGTGCGTAGTTTGTTAGTTTGTTAAGTATGAGAGAAAAAAAATTCAATGGGTACATTATAAACATTATCCATACGAGAATTAATATGGGAAAACAATACCATTTAATATGTAATCGAACTATCATAAACAAAAAACGTTTACAATTATATTTGGGTTGTAGTCAATCTCCTTAAAAATAAAGAACACTTCATTTATATTAGATAATACTTCTCTCATGATCATCCTGCCATGTTATACATTAAGTAAGTAGTGATACTTCATGGAGTACTACTTTCTATTATATTTAATCAGGATCTGAGGTTCACCTTTTATGTTTAGAGATGTCTTTAGTAGGCTCTGGATGTAGAGTTGAGTTTTAATAATTCATATCATCCTTAGATATATTTTTATTCTGAGAGGACCTTTTAAACCCTAGAATATATTTTTAGAACTTCTTTTATGGAATTGAAATGTGGTTGGGATCAATACCTTCTATTGGTATAATTTTTTTACAAAATTATCTTTCACTTGAGAATTAAGATGGATCCTTATAAAGAATTATATGGTAGGATGTGAAAAAATACAATATATTGGGATGATGTTGGAGAAATAAATATTTAGGGACTTGATCTAAATAATGAAATGGAAGAGAAGGTTAGATAAATTCACCTATACATAAGGGATGCACAAAGTCAATAAAAAAATTATGTTGAAAATCATCGGAAAGATCTAGAAATCGAATTTGGTGGCAATATATTCTTAAGAATATATCCTTGGAATAGGGTTATGAGGATTAAAAAGAAGGTAATATTGTGTCCTGGATATAGTGTGACAGTTATCACATAACTGTTGGACTAGTGGGTATGGATATAACTAAATAAATTATGAAAAACTCATTGTTTACATATGTATAAAATTTATTCATTAGGTACCAATTAATTAAACGAGAGTAAAATAATTATTCGAGAATGAAGGAGATGTTTTTATGAAAAAACTATTTTTATGCGCATAATGAATTTTTATCTTAATAAATTAAAATAAACACTATTGGTGGATGATTTCAATAAAATTTATATATTATACATTCAATAAAAATTTTAAACATTGATCTAATATTTTTTCTAGGAATGGGATAAGAATAAATGTATTGAATATTCATCTAAACACGTGTAATATTTATGTATAAAAATATAGGGTCACTATAAAAAGGGCCTAGAAATTTACCACCGCTCTCACATGTCAGTTCAGAGGGATCTCCAACTCACATCTAGGTAGTAAACCACTATAGAACAATCCCTTAACTAACTAATTAAGAATTAAATAATAGAAAAACAACATCACCGCATCATTAACCATCTATTTCCACCAGAAACTGACCATCAAACCATACATATCTACACAAAATCACCACATACCCACAATGTACCACCGCATTTCGACATTGTACCACCACATTTACACACCACACCACCACATATCTACTATTAACTATTGATATATCAGTGGGATAACATTATATAAAGGACATAAAGATCATTTACTTCTCCTTCCATGCACATTCCCCACCCATATCTGTATGTCATCACCCTCCTCATTAAAGTAGGGAATTGTGAACATGAATTCCATTAACTTTGGGCCCTACTCCTACAATGAATGACCCCCAATATTCATCCACACCACAAAAACATAACACAATCATCTAGTGTATCACATACTAAACCTTAATCTCTTACATATCATATGCTTATACCTACCATGAGTCATCATATCCTATTCATGTTAGCCGTTACATATTTACACCTGAACAAAAATCATTTTCAACCTATATATATACATATCTAGAGCTATCATAACTCATGAAATTCCAACCAATCATCCCCATTTACATATATCATATAACCATAACCACTTTCAAAATATAAAAAACACAATATTGAAATTTCACCCACATTCAAATTTATATCATTATTAGTATCATAACTGAAACCATAGGAAAAGGGGAGTCATACTATTAGAAACTATAAGATTTTAAATTCATTTCCAATCCCACCATTTACCATTAAATAATCTCATTTTATTCATTATTACATCTATTTAACAATATTTAATTTCAAATCTTTCATACAACCAATCCTTGTTATAATCAATTCATCCATCATTAATCATATTTCTTCCAACTACTATCATTTTCCAATGACCCACTAGTTTTATCATTTAATTTTTGTTTTATCAATCTATTAACTTATATGAATATCATATTAGACTAGTTTCAAGATTAAATTTTAACCCATCAAATTTAAATCTAACCCTTCCCCTCAAACTAGCAAATAATAATGAAAGATGAATTCCCCATAATTTTTAAACCATACACATACCAAATCCCATAGAGTCTATGACAATTATTAAAGAACATAGAAGACAATAGAAAACCCCATAATCTCATGAACTAACTCATCCTACTAATGATACCATAACAGAAATACACCAACTACCACAATAGTAATATTTTCATAGAAACCCCCAATAATCTCACCCCAATGAAATTAAAGTAAGAAAATAGAGTCCCATCACTAAATAAACCCAAAAAAACCCTAACCATGACCCCAATCGTATTTTTAATAGGACCCTATCACCACTCAGTGACAATGATGACCCCACAAATTAAAACACCAACGTTTTATGATATATCTAACTTATCATTTTTATCAATACCCAAAAAAAATTCAACATTCCATATTCAATTATCAATAGAACAATTTACATTTTTTATTTCAAGAAGTCACTTTTAAGGAAATGTGGGAAACAAACAGAGTACACGGACAAAAATAAACAACAAACCTCAAATTAAAAATCCTAGTCATGCAAAATAAAATTAAAAGAGTTGTATTGATTAACTAAATATAGTTAAAATTTTATAGAGGTAACCTACAAGTCTTTATTGTCCTTGATAAGATCCTAAAATTATAATTCCATACGTTCCCATGTCTGAACATGTTCCTCCAATATTTTTTCCCCTCATTGAAGCCACTTATCATAATTTGATTTTTCTTATCGATCCAAGAAACCCATTCTTCATTGAAATTTACCTACAATGGTCTTTAAAACATTATATGATAATCCTCCATAGAGATATTGATCTGAAAGGAATAATCCAAAATCTATTCATTATAGTGAAGGATAATCTCTTGAACAACTGCTATGTCAGTTACCACCTTGTTTGAACCTTTCAAAGTGATAACATTTGAAACTGAATTTGGATCTGAGAATATTTCCCTATCATCCCAAGTTACCATCAAAATTTCTAAATTCCTAATCATTCCCCAACATTCCTCTTTATCCCAGTCACTAGAAGAATGAGTTTGATTACTCTATATACCGAGCTTCTAAATAACATCATCAACCTGTGTATATTCGACCGACCTTGTATTTCTCCCAAAAGTTTTTTCTTTATGTGAATATATAGTAACCACTATTTTGGTAAATTTGAGTATTCCTCGGGAGGACTTTATTTATTCGCCTTATTTATTGGGAAATTTTCAGCAAGAAGGTTACTTTACTTTAATTTTCTTGATATATAACCAACAATCATTTTTATTTGATGGTCCTGCTCAAAGTCTAACATTGATTATGAGTTTGTTTCCTTGTTTCCCAGTAGAGATTCTTCAAGGGACTTTGATCCAACATTCTTATTTTCCCATTTTGTAATAAAATTTATCCATCATTTTGGATCCACATTCTCCTTATATTCCCCATTCAAAGAAGTAAAAAAATTATTGCGGTAATGAGCATGGTGAGTCTTGCTGGGTAGGAGACCTCAACCTTTAAGGTAATGAATTAAAACTAGGGGACATATAATGAATATATTAGAGTTATATACTACCCTTTTCCCACACCTAAAACATTCACTACATTAGTAAAGGAGGAATAAACTGTTGGAGGAGATAGATCAACATCTCCTAGGGCCTGCGTGATCAAACTAGAAACACCCAAATCACTTTTCAATTTTGAAAATATGGATTGCACCTTAAGATTAGTTTACATAGTACTCAAAACATTCTAATGAGTATCACCATATTAGGCATATCTGATATCCATGTGATCAACTATAGGGGAAGAGATATTAGACCCACTCATACTAGGAACATAAATGACCCATTGATGTTCCTTTCTTCCTTTCCATCATGATAATAACATGTTCCCTAGGCATTTACAGGATTAGAAGAAATCCATCCAAGAATAAAAACTAGTTGGTTTTTAATAGAATAAATTTTCCCCAATCGAGATCCAACCCCAATCAAATATATGTTTTGAAACATCTACTTCAACTAATATACATAGGGAGATCAGATTACAGACAATATTGGTTCTAGTGTATGAGAACAAAAACCCCCCACTGAAATTTCTAAGAATACAGATTATTGCAGGGTTTTGGAAATAAAGTAAAAGTTTGAGAAATATTACCCATAGAACAATTGATGGGGTGTCCCATTTCATAATAAAATCATAGGACCATCCTAAGAGGTAAAAATGAGAGTCATTGTAGGTTGTAGGATTTTTAGACCATGTGGTGATAAAATATTCCATCGATGTGAAATGAACCATGATATGCCATTATCGAGGAAGCCAATAGTCACCCACTCATATAGAACCCAAGATCGAAACAAAAATATGTTGATGGATTTAACTGAATTATGATGCAAACTGAATTCAGCCACCAAGGTTTGGTTCAAGGGAGCTGAAGCATTGATGAAATCTGAGTTCAAAAGTTCAAGATGGAGAGAACCATCATGGAGGTAGGGAACTTTAGGGATAAGTGAGATCTTAGGGAATGTTGGGATGAAATAGGGGTTGTAAAATTGGATAAAAGAGGGTTTAAGTTCCCCTAAGGATGGGAGTCCCCCCCCCCTCCGGTGGGGGAGGGATAAATAAAGTGACCATCACCACCACCTAGGGCATGGAAGTAGAAAGTAGGAGGCTGAGATTACTAACAAATTTTTTCCATTTCAATTCTCATTATGAAATTAAACTTGAAAAATGGTTTATTATTATTTAAGTAGATATATAACAAAAACCAACACATCAATTACTACTCTATCCATTGTAAAATGACATAACCAAGATCACCCCAATCAAAACCAGATGAGGTAGAAAGAAACAAGACATCAAACATAAATAGTCAATAACAATGAAATCTAATCAGATTATATGGTTTAGAATTTCCCTTTGTATTACTATATGTAAATAATTATCTAATTTTAAATTATTCTCTTTTATTCAATAGTAACATGTAATAATAAATCACACAAATGGATTTTAGTTAATAATAATTCTTATATAGAAAATAATATGAAAACTCATAAAGAACATGCTACCATCCATCCCCTACCAAATTCACCATACCCAGTTTAATATATTTATATAATTCATTATTACTTATGAGAGTTTTCCCATATATATCTCTTCCATACAAGCCAATAACAGTCAAGAAGTTATAACAATAAACATAATAAATTAATATGAGAATATCATTGGAAGGAATCACATTAGGATTGTAAGACAATTATTTCAAATTATAGAAGAAGAATTTATAAATATCCTACCTTATTGAAAAAGAAGTCGATCCCCAAAAAAACACCCAAGAAGATTCCACATAAAAAATGCATCATCTCCTATCAAATTAGTTAACCAATTCCCATCAAGACCGAAGAGTATTACTACTAAGAAATCCCAAAAGAAATAACAAATAAAGAAAGTAAAAAAGAGAATAAAGTTGAAATTAAAATCAAAGAATAATCCATTCAATAAATCCAAGTCCTATGAATTAACCTTAAGTATGTATAATCACCAAGAAGATCACATAAGATCACCTAGGGTTTGAGAGAGGTTGAACAAATATATTGAAATATAATAGGATCTACAATTTCATAAAAAACTAAAAAACATAATAACCAAGGTGAATTAAAAATAATAATGGTGTCATTGTTTAGAATAAAATAAATTTATAAAAATCACACTATGATATCCCTTATCCTCGAAGGAGTCTCATTGTTACAAATGGATTACCAAAATAATTTCAATGAAGTATATGTCATAACCATGGTGGTTATGTTGAAATAAACTATTTGAAAACATCCTTATGGATGAAGATATTGAGATTCATGTATTGTTGCTTTGGTTCAAGTTATGGATTATTAAAAGAGTGTAGTGACAAAGGGATTACTATTTTGAAATATGGTTTCAAGATAAGTTACCATTAATCATTACTTTGTGTCATGTGATGACTCTTATATATCCCTTTATAATCCCAATGAGATTATCTTTCATTACTATTATCCATTACATATCCGGATTTTAACTATTATGATAAAGGAAATTTTATTAGGTATCTAAGACTCCACCAATGTAAACCTTAAGTATTGAGTATCACAGCCTAGTGTAACTCCCAAAAAAACAACTGAGTCTATGTCAAAGAGCCACAAGACCTCATAACCACCTCCTCGTATGCAAGAGGCTGCCTACTAGTAGTGATGGTTTGAACATGGTTCGTTGGGATACTATACCTTTAGTATCATAGCCACACACAATAACATGAAGAAAATATAAATATAATAATCATATTTACATGTGGAAGATAAATATTCATAATATAAGAACTGATGTCACAAAAGTCATATAACTGAATAAAACAGGATCCCAAATCAAAATCTAACCCAAGTGATATAGAGAGAAATAAATAAATAAATAACACTGTATAATATTTAGAAGTACATTCTAGTACTGATCCCCCACCATACTCCTCAACTCAACCATATTCCATGGGACCCTTACCCTTATTTATATCCCTAATCCAGAATTTTGCACACACGTCAAGATGATCATGCATGATGTAAGTAATAAAACCCAGCAGGACACCGAAAATTCATCATTAACATGTTTTAAAAGGTATAAAAGGTGTATACCATGATAAAAGTAAATTCATAAGTATTAATAAATTATCATCTATTTAGGACTCATGTGTTAACCAAGAAACCATGATCCCCAAACATACTTGCTTTATCTCTGTGCAAGAATGATAAATGTAGGATGTCACAAGTGATCAAGAACTAGACATAAATCTTATAATCACATCTTAGTGAACTCTCAAGGAACCATGTCAGATCATTCCCCCAACTCATCATATCTCAACTTTGTCTTGGGTCACATCTTTAGGTCATTTAACCCAGCTCCATTATGGGTTAGGCCTCCAGAATTTCATACCCTAACTATGCCTCGGTTCAGGCCTCCAGGCCATTATCCCCTAATAAAATTACCTCAGGTAAAGCCTACATGCCATTATGCCCCTACCCCATGATTAGGTCCTTGATCATCATTATCAAAAATTGTGTGAGCTCCCCCTTTAAGGTAAAACCATATCACGATGGTCCACCTATTTCAAGTACTGAGTACAAAACCTCCAAAGGCATGATAACACACATAAAAGGGAAAATTATACAAGGTAAGGTATATTATATCATCATGAGAAATATAGTATCATAACATAATTCATGTGTTCAGAAATATACATGTTCAAACAAGCTATAAGAATACTCACGAAATTAAGTCTCATAAAAATGACTCATGGGCTACGTACAGATCCACATGTGATCTCTAATAAGAACAATTGAACTAACTATACCAACATAATAATTATACAAAGAAAACATGTGTATACTAGAGAAAAAGATGGTAAGGAACTTCTATGATCAGGGTAATTTATGAATAACTCGAAGGTTCATCAAGAAAATAAATAGAGAGTCACTTTGTTCAGCTAGATAGAACTATTTTCCATGTAAATGATACCTATATTAGATTATGGTTCATCAAGAATGGGGTTTAAGAAAGAATACCTATAAAAATTATATGTCAATAAGGTGGTTTTAGAATCAAGTACCTTAGATATTCCATCATCAAAACTAATTTCCTAGTATGTTGAACAAGAGGACACCAATTCATCGAATCCATTGTTGATCATAGAATGAATCGGGAATTCCTTTCCAATACTAGAAGATAACCCTGGGTATACTCAATGAAGATCAATATAAAATGAATTTTTCATTATAAAAGAGATCCAAGATGAGATTCATGAAGAATGTGGCCTCAATATGATTGATATATTAAAAAATGCCTATAAATTTATTCCTTCTACAAGGAATTTATATTAGTTTAAAAAAATATTTTGTTAACACATCAAATCCACCACAATTCTAGAGACAATCCAAAAATCTGTCATTAATTGGTACTAGAATCCATAGATCAAGTAGTGGACTAAAGGATCTATGAATCATATCCATATAAAAGAGGTATATCTTTAAGTAATCTCAATGAATATATTTTCGCACATAACATACCTCAATTCTAGATATTCAAACCACATGGATTCAATATAATCTTACTTTAGAGTAGATGGAAAAGTCATGGAAGTCTGTATGGGTCTCATAGATAAAATAAGATTTCTATAAAAATAATAATGACTCAAAAACGACCATAAAAGATCATAAATAAGGGTTTTAGATCATTAATTTCATGTGTGGACAATCTAGATTCATAATTTGATAAATTTTTCACCCATAGTGTTCCCTGTCTAGGCTTATAGACAAGCCCCATAGTTTGGATGCATGGTTTAACAAACCATGCATAGGACATGCTTTGGACCATTGGATATAATAAAATTGTTTAGTAGATGATGCTTCAAGGTTTTTCAAACCATGTTCCATAACTATGCACTAACCTTTGACCCATTATTTAAAGATACATGCTTTCTTGGAGGATCTACATAGTTTTGAAAAAAGGTGATCAAACTATACACCTTTTAAAAGGCCTAAAAATCTCCAAAACCAACAAAAAAAGCCCATGAACATAGCCCAATAAATTCATGGATCAAAAAAATAATATTAATGGTATAATTTAACTCATAACGCACCTGAGAAAACCAAGGCCATTATAATCTCCCACTCTATAGACTTCTCATCCTCATAAAGCATCTCTAAGAATCCTACTTAAGAACCTTGTGGCATTGAGCCTGATCATCATCCTACTACTACCAAGTCTCTTATTGGATCCATCCATGAAAAAAAAAGATCTAGAAAAATGGTATTATCTTCCCTTGTATTACTTTTTCACTTCTTTATACAATCAGAACTATGCACTCTACATATGATGGGCCAGGATCCAGCTCAATATCGTTTTTGTTGATGACTTATGTAGGACCAGGAATGTACCTATGTAGCTGATACACATGAAATACATCATGAATAACTTGATAGATAGAAGGATGATCTTGATGGTATGATGTTTTCTGATACCTATTGGTGATATAAAGGGTCCAACATAACATGATTCTAGCTTCCCTTACTTCCTAAAATGTTAGTGTCTTATCCAAGGAGTCACTAGAAAAACCTGGTCACCAACAGAAAATTCTAGAGGTCTCCTCCTGCGGTTAGCATAGGATATCTTCTTTGAATGAGTAGTGATCAATATTTTCTAAACTATATGAAATATTTTGTAGGTATCCTATACCATATTGGGCCCCAAAACCACTACCTCACCAGCAATGTCTCAGTAAATCGGTGAAAAACACGACCTTATTGAGAGAGCCTCTTGAGGTACCATCTAAATCGAATATTGGAAACTATTGTTATATGTAAAATCAACCAAGTTTAGGTGATCATCCCATGATCCAATGACGTCTAGGAAACAATTCCAAAACATATCCTTCAATATATGGATTTTTCTCTCTAACATCCCATCTATATGGGGATCGTGCACTATAATGAAACTTAGTTGAGTCTATAAGGCCTTCTAAAGATCTACTAAAATCATGATGTAAAAATTTCTTCTATTTCAAATATGATAGTCAATATAAATCCATGAAAGTTTATAATCTCATGGAAATGCGACTTTCCTATATTTTTTACTGAGTTCATCTCATAGATATGTAAGTAATTCATTACTAATTTTTTAATAAAAAAATCACCCAAACAACATCACGACTCCTTGAGGTCCTAGGTAACCCCTACACGAAGTATATCATGAAATCCTATCACTTCCACATGATCACACAAATTGGTTTGATAAAAAACAAGGGAATGTTAGTGTTGATACTTTATCCTCTTATAGTTAAGGCCTCATGAAATGAAACCATCAATGTCCCACTTCATCCATTGTCACCAGAACTTCCCCATAAATTCATGATAAATATTTGTAGCTCTATGATGCACCTCCCACTTAGAGTCATATAATTCTCTCATCAAACTTCCCTAATAGAAGTAGGGACTACAAAAATACCATGTACTATGATCCAACCATCGTCATTAGATAACCACCTAGGTATTAGGTCACAAACCATTAGCTACTCCCACATCACCATATAATCAGGGTTGGATTACTGAGTTTCCTTCCTTCAATCTACTAAGTAATAGGTGTTTACTAAAGGAGCACAAGTCTTTTATCCCTATTATTCAAAAGTATTTATTATCTAATCATCCAATAAGATCATCATAAACTACTATTCCTCTAATGTTCGTTCACTAACCTCTCGATCTACCTTCATCTTATAGATAATATAATCATTAATGATGTTAACTTTACCTGGTGCATAGGCTATCTCAAAGTCGTATGTATACAGGTACTCTACCTTGCAACTCTACCTTAAATTGAGGTCCCAATATGAAAAGATATAGTAAAGTCTCTTTTGGTGCATGTAGATAATAAAAATCTCACCAAAGAGATTGTGTTTCCAACACATCAAAGAATGGACCTTGCCTTCCAGATCCAATTCATGTGTAGGATAGTTCTGGTCTTCGGGTCTCAACTTGCATAACCCATAAGTTACTACCTGATCCCTCTGTATTATTACTACTCCCAAAAAATTTCCTGATGCATCAAAATATATGTCAAATATAATAAAATATCATGAAGTATCAACATTATATCTATAATCAAATTCTTCTTCATTTCAATAAAACCCTATTAAAATTGGTCAAACTACTAAACCTTCACTGATTTATTTTTCAATACTATCATGGGTGATGAGAAACAAGAGAATTCTGGGATAAAACATTGATAGTATCATGATAAACCTAGAAATATTCTAATATAAAACATGTTCTGTTGACATGTCCAATAAATCACTACCTTTACTTTCTCAACATCCATTGATATATCTATCTCAGGAACCACATGGTCCAAGTATTTCAAACCCTAAATCCAAAAGCTACACTATGAAAATGTGGCATAAAGATAATGTGATCAAAGTGTACTAAAGTCTATCTTAAGATATTTGGAATACTATTATGGGTTCAATGAGTATATGAGGATGTCATAAAAAACACTATGATGAACAATCCAAGGTATGGGTGAAAGATCTTATTCATGAGATCCATGAACAATTTCTACACATTCTTCAGTCCTAACGGAATGACCGAGCACTCATAGAGCCCATACATTTTATTACATGTCATGTTTAGGATTTCTTCCTCTCTAACCAATAACTGGTGATATCTAAATTAGATATAAATCATAGATAACCACTAGGCACCCCCAATATAGATCAAAGATTCCATTAATCCTATGTAATGAAAATATATTCTTCACCATCACCTAATTCAGCTTTTGGTAATAAACATGGTGTTTGATACTATTTTTTTACATCTTGGAGAACAAAAGTGGGACATCCCATGATGATGTACTCGACCGGATAAATCCCTTCAATTCCAAGTCCATGAGTTGTACCTTGTGCTCCTTTAACTCGTCCAGGGCCATATAATAAGGGGTATCAAAATCATTTACACACATGGTAAAAGTTTTGTATCAGAATGAAATCCTATATTTAGTGGAAGTCCAATGAAATCATCTGGGAAGACATATTTATAGAGATCCTTAACTAGAAGAAATGATGAGGGGGATACTGCAAATCCTATAGAAATATACAAGCTTATAATGGGTGTTGTGATCAACCCAAGATGGATCAAATTTGGACAAAATCTACCTACTCTAAACTCATATTCATTGGTCATTATGAATCCCCCCCCCCTTAGGAGACATAAACAATACCCATATATGATATCAATAGATGTGGGATCAAATACTTATCAACTAACCCAGTCATATAATTACATCTATGCTCATTGTCTTTAAAATCAAGAAGTCCCATAGATGTTCCTAACTAGAGAATACTATAGGAAACTCTGGGAATCACTGAATAAGGTCCACTTTTATGCCCAATTGTGTATAAAGAGAAAGAAAATCCGAATATGACATGACTGGTAGGTCAATTCAAGAAATAAATTATACAAATATGAAGGAATGGGAAACACTGATATCAAATAAGAAAATAGATAAGTTCGTAATGATTAAGATCATAAAAATTATAACAACTGGAAAATGATTCTATATGCACGATTTTGGATCAAATCGTGGGTATAGGTCACCCTTATATCCATGGTTTTCTAAAAATGGTGGAAATAGGGATTGGTTTAGAACCTATACCCATGGTTTTTCTAAAACCCTGGGCATATGGTTCAATTCAAGATCTATACCCAAGGTTCTAAAAAAAACTTGTGTATCGGTTTTGGTTAAAAACCTATACCCGTGGTTTTTGAGAACCGTGGGTATAACTTTAATACGTAGGCATGAGTATATGTTTTTTCACAGGAGAAAAAATATTTCCACAGGAAAACCTATAACCACGGTTTTATACCTATAGTCGTGGTTTAAAATTATATATATAAGTAAATATATAATTATTTTCACATAAGCGTATGCGGGGTAGTGGTTAGGTGCGTAAATTATGAAGATGTGATCGAAGGTTTGAATCTGGCAGTGAGATTTTTTTTAATTCATATTTCCATGGTTTGAGAACCGTGGGTATAAGGTTATTGAAATGGTGAAAAATTTCCCACACAACTATTATCATGGTTCATAACCATAGGTATAGCATTTTTCAAACTATGGGTATAGATCAGAGCTATACCAACACCTTAATCTCCCATGGTTCTCTAAACCATGGGTATAACCTATACCCATTGTTTTGTAGGCTATAACCACAGTTCCAAACCATGGGTATAGGTTTATTATATAGTAGTGAATAGTAGACAGTACCAGAACACCATCCACTGGAGTTTTATCTATGATATACACTCAGTATGTGTCATCTCTGTGACCTTGTCCCTGAGGTGCATGACTTGCTTGAGTCATCACTATGTGAGACTATAGTTGAGTACGTCCACCAAGTCCCTGGTTCCCTAACCACATATACCTTGATCCCCAATGTAAACCTAGCCTTAAAGCCCTATATAATAATTTCTTAAGATTCCACATCTTTCCATATAGTCTATATTTTCTATGAGATGTTTTGTAGAACCAACTATAATGTCTGAGAATTTATAAATTCAAAAATTGTGGATCCCATCCTAAGGGGGATGAATAATAAATAATATACTTCACTTTTATACCACTACCATGTTTCACATTCCTAGTCTCCTAGTTCCTGTATCTATAAGAGGCATTCATCATAGTTGTATACGGTCCACCCACCTGAGAACTGATGGGTGAATAAAGAAAAAATACTCGATCATCCTCCAAAACCTTCTCAATAGTCAAGGCCTTATATAGAACCTATGGATATGTTCCAAAATAAAAGTTTAAAACCTTTCATCTGATGTTATAATGAATAATCATCTCAAACTTAATGGCCTTCTAGGTTTTATTTCTAACCAAGATATGTGTAAATTGAAGTAGATTAGTGAAATGAGAAGAGTACATAGATACCATCATGGACTCCTTCTATAGATCCATGAACTCTCATGATCAGTACAACTTTAGCATATCAAGAATGAATACCCTAATATAAATGTTCTTAAAGGCCTCCTTAATGAGACCTTAACTTCTTCCAACTTGTTGTATCATTCCCCCCCACCTCCTAGAAGGTCCCTATAGTATAATTTTTTTTAGCTTCACCTTCCTATCCTCAGGTGAATGAATGAGGTCAAAGACACCCTCAATGATTTTTATCTGTTGTGATGAATTCTATAAATCCTCAATTACATGAAAGGATGAGGGATTTTGGAGATTTATGTCTTTGTAATAATCAAACATGGACCTCACTGCTCCTCCTCCTTAGGCAGGAATAAGTGGAATGACTTCTAGGTATGGTGGGACCACTACCTACACCACTATAGCAAGTGTATGAGCATTCTCAACTACACCCTCCTATAAAAAAGTAGTTAAATATGGGAATCCTCCCTAGTAGAAGTATCCCAACCAAATTTATCTAGTTTTACCATATGTAATGACCTAAACATCTCTTAATGAAAATTCATTTTGATATAATTAAATGTCTTATATAACATATGAACTTCCATGATTTTATGTTTTTGTATTTTAAAATACAATTACGATTTTTTATCGTTGTTAATATAGCCATTGAACTGTGATCACATGATTAGTATAAATATAAGGCTGTAAAAAATCCAATTTACTCAGAAATATTAAGTGATGGCCTCATCTAATTGAATTTCTCCATAAAAATCCCATTTTTCAGAGCTCAATAAGGAGGTAGCATCATTGGGATTCACTCTTGACCAATACCAAGATGAGTTTCAACACGTTATGCTTGAACGGAACCACCTACGAGAGAAGTGGAAGTTAATAGAGATTACCACCTGAGAGATGTTATCCGAGATGCCCCAAGAGTTTATCAACATCACACACATTACCCTTAGGTGTTATGCGGGTGTTATAAGGGGTTATATAACAAGACTCTAGCACTATGATTATATGCAATATTTTTTGTATAGAATATTGAATATACATTCAATTTATTATTGTTACTTGGAGCATAAATAATATATTTTTAGTTAATTTTTAAATTCAATTACGAAATCCATTTTGATGAATTAATGTATTTTTTAATTAAATGATATTTTAATAAAATATTATTACTAAATTAATTTTTATTAAATATAAATTATTGGATAATTTTTATGAATACAATTGTAATTTTTATTAAGGTTTGAAAGCTGTTTTTGTCAAGACCCATAAATTTTCGATAAATATCGATTTTTATTTTAAAATTAAAAATTCACATATTTAAAAAATTATTTAGATAAAATGAATATTTGTTTTTGATTCAGGACATCAAAATTATCTAACAGTGAATTTTTCATAATTTTATAAGACAATCGATTTTTTGGGTAAAAATTAAATACTGTTTAAATATATAATATGTTTTATGACCTCATAATGAACCAATAGTGATGTAATAAAATAATATATAATGTCTGTTCTACCAATATATGTTTTACCATTAAAATAATGTGATTTTAGATTTGTTTTATTAATTTTATGGTGCCTTAGTGGACCCTCCAAGACTTATAAAACATTTTAACTTTTTCAAATGATTTCCTTGAGAGTGTGACTCACCTACACATAAGAAATCCAAATATTTTAATAATTTCGGCCATTTTTCTTATAAAATAATTTTTTACACTCCCCTTCTGCAAAAAACATGGGTTGGTTTTGATTAGTTTAATGTGTGGTGTCCAAAGCCTAAATAATAAAGAATTCCCTCTCTTTTCCTATATAAACCCACTCAATCTCTAATTTCTTTTCACTAAAAATATTTGGAGCTCGACCAAAATCTTCACTCCTCTCTCTATAATCCTCCCAGCGTGCCCCAATCTCCCAAGAATCCTCACTCAAGCCTCTCCCAATCCTTTGGGATAACACTTCCAAGTAAGGGATCCTCACTTTCCTTCCTTATTTATGTCCTAGTGTCCTTATATGTTTATGCCCTTTTATTTTCAATTAAAAATGTTAGGGTATGATTTTAACCTCCCCATACATCCATATTTATGTTTTAGTGATGATGGACCTCTTTCTATCTCATTAATCCCTCCTATGTACACCTGTTTCCAAGCTGAAATTTTATAAGAGTTATTCCCTTTATCTTATTTATTCACGTTTATTTAGTATGTTACACCTTATATTTCCAAATTACATGTGTTGGGACATGTATATATATGACTCCATTACTGTAAATGTATTTTAAATGTGATTAGATATCCCTTTATATCTCATAAACAATTTTTATGAATGATTATGTCACGCTGTTATGCTGCCAAAATTGCACCGCGTTTCTTTAAGCCAAATCATTGTGTAGTGAATACCATACCCATTTCTCTATCAAGGGTATTCAACTTTATGAAAATATACTTATTGATTCTATAATTTTATATATGTATTACACATTACTTTATCATTTAATAAATGATAATATGGAATGATTCTTTTTTATATGATCCATGTGGCACACTTATTAATGAAATTAAATGTTTAAAAAGGGTGCGCCCTGATAGAACTCCAATGCATTGGGTAAAGAATAGTATCATGATAAGCCATGTGAAATGAGGGTTTACTCATGCTAACTCAAGTTTAAATAGGTATTACTCATTCTAATTCAAGTTTAATGATGTTTTACTCATGCTCCACGTGCAATGAGCCTTGACACATGCTCATATCAAGTTAAATGTTGTTTCCACATATCCATGTTATGATAATAATTCTATATCATGCATTTATGTTAATTTTTTTCTTATGATACATTGATATTACCATTTCTTAACATGTATTGTATTATTCATGTTATTACTTTTTTACTCCTTTACTAGGATTTATAGCTCACCCTTTTCTTATGTATGTCCTCAGGTTATTCCATGCAATGCTAAGTACTAAAGAATGTTGTGGTCATATAGAAGAAGTTTTCAACTAAGATTTTTTATTTTATGTTTTAAGTTGTTATGTAATGATCCTAATTTACTAATACACTAGACCTCTCGATCCTCAAAGTTCTATTAAGTGTATGTTTATGTAATAAATAATGATTAAGTGTGTAATAAAGAGTAGGTTTGTTATAGTTGGTATTAGAGGATAGGTTTAGTTATTTTTGGGATTAGGATTAAAAATCCTAGTGAAAGACTTAAGTATAAGACTAATTATAATAAAAACATCCCCAAATTTTGGTGATTATAGTGTAAGTGTTTTATCAAGCAAATACATCCCTATCTAGATACGAACAAGTAGAGGCGGATCTGGCACAAATGTATCTAAGGGTAAAACCCGAAAACACTGTTTTGATCTAGAATCAAATAGGAACTGGTGCACGACAATGGGCCTTGACGCACTCTTGGTAACGAAACTCTCATAGGATATGTTTTGGTAAATTCATAATCTTTGTATGAACCATTATTAAGGGAATAAAAAAGATCCCCTAAGAATATTTGTTGGGAAGTAGATCATGGATAACATTGATTGAAGCCTATAGATTCATAAGACAAGGGAGTAAATGTAATTTATAAGTTAACCCTTTTTGTCATTATATTCCCCTCTATGTGTTACCCCTAACTTTATTTTTATTCTATCCAATGTCCAGTAATAGGAGGACTCAGGCTAACAACTAATGTAAAAATCAATATAATAACTATTCTAATTAGATCCCAATATGATGGGAGTGGGAATTGAAAACATTTTCCTGATAATATCTCAGTTAACTCAGGTTTTTAATAGAATCATGGGTCAATAGGAACTTACACCCCCCTTAACAAAGAAAAAGCCACAATTTAGAGCTTAATGAGACAAATGCCTCCTACTTTTAACAGATCATCTGATCCCTCAATCGTCAAACAGTGGATCAACTCAATTGAGAAGATATTCTCTATCTATAAATGTTTTGACCAAGATAAGGTTCTTTGAGATTCTTATCATATGGAGGGTGAATATGATTAATGACAGACTTTTGATAAAAAAATATTAAGAATGAGGAAGAGATTGAGAAGTTTGAAAGGAAGGATTTCCAGAAAAAAAAAATTCGATAAATATTTTTCTTGCACCCTTCGACTTAATATGGAAAGTGACTTCCTTACACTCAAGAAAAAAAGACGACGAATCCATTATAACGTATGAGGAAAACTTCACAAGTCTTTCATGATACGCCTTTGGATTTTTCATTACCCCTAAATGCAAGGTTGACCATTTATTTGGTGGGATAAAACATACCCTACGGAAATCCCTAGCGATTCGTGACTTCGATAGCTATGAGGAAATTTTCTGATGTTCCCTTAGAGTCGAAATGGAGATCAACGAATATTAGGGGTATTGTGAGGATAAGAAGAAAAAAGTTTAATTTAATTCTGGCAGTCAGATGGAATAATCTAATGGTGCTAAGAAATTCCAGCATCCCGCTTGCCAAAGGTGTGAAAAGAAGCACCCTGAAAGTTGCCTAAAGGGGATGGAGGAATGATTTATGTGTAGAATTGAAGGGCACGTGGCCATTAAATGAAAACAAGAAAAACCCATTGTCACAACATAGAATAGGAACGCTCCATTCGAACCTCAACGCGTTGTTCATTGCTTGAACTGCAAATTACAAGGGCACTTTTCAAACCTGTTCCCTAAGATAAGGGTTTTTGGAGGCAACCAACAACCTGCAATGCAGAAAGGGTGAGATTTTTCCATCACTACCACCAAAGTAAACCCCAACAATGAAGTAGTGATAGGTATTCTAGTTATTAATTCAAGAATAGTGGACACACTTTTTGATTCTGTTTCTATGCATTCTTTTATATCCCTAAATATTAGTAGAACAATCCCAACACCACCATAAATTCTGTAAGTAATGATGTTTGTGAGAATGGAAAATGGGGAAATCATTGCATTCCATGAAAATAACTCCTCCCCTATCCTAATTTGTGGATTGAAATTCTCGATGAACCTCATAATACTCTCTCTGGTGTAATTTGATGCAATTCTTGGCATGAATTGTCTTTTCTTATATAGATCCCCTATAAATTTCTGTGAGAGGGAAATAAACCTCCACATGGTTAATTGACCCCCGATTCTATACAAGTGAAAGGAGAGGGATGAATCTTCTTTAGCTCCATCATCTCAAGAATGGATATTAATACCCTATGAGAACACATATCTTTCTTAGATGATTGAGTCTAAGGAAGAAACCATCCTTGAAGACATATTTATTGTGAAGGAATTCATAGAAGTGTTTCCTGAGGAATTTTCTAGTCTTCCTCCTAAAAGAGATGTTGAATTTCTGATTGATCTTATAACTGGGGCATTGATAATATCCAATACTCTGTATATAATGGCTATTGTGGAGATTGAGGAGATACAGAGAAAAATACAAGAGAATCTGGATAAGGGGTTTATATTCCCAAGTGCTTCACCATGGGGTGGACTAGTCCTCTTTGTCAAGAAGAAGGATGGGTCAATGTGCCTTTGCCTTGATTATCATGAGATCAAAAAAATCACGATAAAGAACAATTATACTCTCCCACAAATTGATGTCTTTTTTCGATCAGATACGTAGAGCACAATACTTCTCCAAGGTGGATTTGTGGTCGGGATATAACCAAGTAAGGGTGAAGAAGGAGGATATCCCCAAGAATGATTTTCGTACAATATATGGAAACTATGGATTCATAGTAATTCCTTTCATACTCACTAATGCTACAATAATCTCCATGTACTTGATGAATAATTTCTTTAGAGATTACCTCGACAAATTTTTGGTAGTATTTATTAACAATATTTTAATATACTCCAAAACCAAGGAGGAGCATGAGAAGCATCTAAGCATTGTACTAGAGACCTTGAGAAAGGATAATCTCTATTAAAATTATAGAAATTGTGTATTCTGGTTAACTGAGGACTCATTCTTGGGTCATATCATCATAAGAAATGGGATATCTGTGGATCCCTCCAAGATAGTTTTAATTGAGGGATAGATGTGGCCAACATCAGTGATAGATATCCATAGCTTCCTGGGGTTATTTGGATATTATCATCGATTTGTGATAAATTTCTCATGATTGTCCAACCCTTTTACCAAGATAACTTGGAATGGATAAATGTTTTCATGGAGTAATGAATATGAAGATAGCTTCAAAAAGTTGAAAAAAAGTCTTATCACTGCACCCGTTCTCACACTACCCACAAGTGGATAACTTTTTTTGTTATTTATTGATGCTTCAAAGAAGGGCCAGGGTTGTGTGTTGATGAAAAATAACAAAGTACTTTATTATGCTTCAAGACAACATAAATTTTATGAGAAAACCATCCATCCCATGATCTAGAGTTGGCTGAAGTAATATTCTCCGTGAAAATTTGGAGACATTATCTCTTTGTGGAGAAGTGTGAAATATATACTGATCAAAAAATCCTCAAGTATATATTCACACATAAAGAGTTGAATATGTGCCAATGAATATGGTTATATCTAAGAAAATACTATGAATGATCAATCCATTACCACCATAGGAAAGAAAACAAGGTGGTGGATACTCTAAGTAGAAAGGACCCATTGGTTCTATAATTGATGTGAATTTAGAAGGATTCAATCTTCTTAGATTTTATGAAGATGGAAATGGGAATAATAAATACGGGAAAATCATCAATCCTTTAAAAAATGATTACTGAACTGTCTCTTTTGGAAAGGTTAAAGGATGCTCAAAAGGATAATGTGGGAATTAAGAAGAATGTGGAAACTTTCAGAAAAGGTAAATAATTGGAGTTCAAGGTTAATGAAGAAGTAATTGTGAGATTCCGGTCAAGACTATGTGTTCTATAAAGTCTGGAGTTAAAGAAAGAAATTTTGGATGATGCACATAGTTCGAATTTCCCCATTCACCCAGGAAATGAAAAGATATATGGAGATCTATGAGAGCATTATTGGTGGGATAACATGAAGATAAATATTACTAAGTATAAATCAAAGTTATTGGTATGTTAGCAAGTGAAGGTTGAGTGGAATAAGTCTAAGGTGATGATGCAACAATTATTCATACCAAAAAGGAAATGGTAGAACGTCACCATGAACTTTGTTATCGGACTTCCAAATACATACAAAGGAAAAAATGATATCTGGGTTATTGTGGATAATCTTACAAAGACTGCACACCTTATTTCAATTTGAGAGTATTTCTCATTGGATAAAATTGCATGGATATACATCATAGAAGCGGTAAGGCTTCATGGAGTACCACTATCGATTGTATCCGATCAAGATCCACGATTCACCTCTATGTTCTAAAAGATTATCCAACATGATATGAATACTGAGCTGAACTTCAATACGGCTTATCATACAAAAATTGATGTCCAATCTGAGTGGACTATCTATACACATGAAGACATGTTGAGAGAATTCTCAATGGACTTCAAAGGATGATGGGATCAACATCTTCCTCTGGTTGAGTTCTCTTACAATAACAGTTTCCACTCAAGCATCCAAATGTCTCCTTATGATGCCCTTTATGGGAAGAGGTGAAAAATACCATCATGTTGGGATGAATTTGAGGAGTGGAAACTCCTAGGTCCAGATATGGTTGAAGAAATGGTGGAGAAGGTTAAGACCATTCAGTAGCACATTAAAGCTGGTCAGAGTTGTCAAAAGAGAAATGTTGATAATCGTCAATGAGACTATGAGTTTCATGTTGGAGACATGTTATTCCTGCACATATCACCATGGAAGAGATTTATGAGATTTAGGAATAAGGGAAAGCTTAGTCCAAGGTACATAGGCCCTTTTGAGATCCTTGATCGCATTAGAGAAGTGGTCTATCAAATAGCACTCTCACCGAACCTATCTAAAGTACATGATGTTTTCCATGTATAACTCTTGAGGAAGTATATACCAGAACCATTTAATGTACTCAATATAGAGGTGGTACAATTAGAGAATGACCTCTTTTATGAATAAAATCCGGTGAAGATCTTAGATCATACAGAAAAAGTTCTACGAAATAAGACAATGCCCCTCGTCAAGGTGTTGGGGTGAAACCAAAAGTCTGAAGAAGCAACATGGGAATCAGAGGAAGTTATGAACTAGAGTTACCCTCATCTATTTTAGTGTGGGAAATATAAATTTTGAGGGTGAAATTTCTTAAGGGGAGAAGATTAAAACGACCCAAACCTTTATTAATGAAAATTACTCTTAATCAAATAAAATGTCTTATATAACATATACACATCCATGGTTTTATGTTTTTGGATTTTAAAATACCATTAAGAATTGTTACCATTTATAATATATTCATTGAATAGTGAACATGTGATTAGTATAAATATAGATATTTAACAAATCCAATTTACTTAGACAAAGGAAGAAATGACCTCATCTAGTAGAATTGCTCCATATGAATCCCATTTGTCAGAGCTCAGAAAGGAGGTCACATCATTGGACTTTTCTCTTAAATAATCCCAAGAAAGGATTCAACACTTTATGCTTTAATGGAATAGCCTATGAGAGAAGTTCAAGTTAATAGAAATTACCACACGAGCGATGTTATCTGAGCGGCCCCAAGAGTCTTTCACCATCACACACATTACCCTTAGGTCTTATCCGGGTGTTATAAGGGGTTATGTAACAATATCCTAGCACTATGATTATTCGAAATAATTTTTGTATAGAATAAATAATATATGTTCATTTTATTATTTTTACTTTGAACACAAATAGTATTTTTTTAGTTAATATTTCAATTCAATTAAGAAATCTATTTTGATTAATTAATGGACTTTTGAATTAAATAATATTTTATTAAAATATTATTACTAAATTACTTTTTATTAAATATAAATGATCTTATAATTTTTATGAATACAATTGAAATTTTTATTAAGGTTTGAAAGCTATTTTTTGTCAAAACCCATGAATTTTCGATAAATGTCTATTTTTATTTTAAAAGTAAAAATTCACATATTTATAAAACTATTTAGATAAAATGAATATTATTTTTGGATTCAGGAAGTCAAAATTATCTAACCGTGAATTTTTCACAATTTTCTAAGATAAGAAATTTTTGGGTAAAGATTAAATATCATTTCAATATATAATGTGTTTTATGAAATCATAATGACCCAATAGTGATGTAATAAAATACTATAAAAATTATTTTCGGCCAATATATGTTTTATATTTAAAATAACGTTATTTTATATTTTTTTGATTAATTTTATGGTGCCTTAGTGGACCCTTCATGACATATAAAACATTTGAACTTTTTTAAATGACTTCCTTGAGAGTGTGACTCACCTCCACATAAGAATTTCTAATAGTTTAATAAGTTAGGAAATTTAACTTATAAAATATTTTTTTCCAATCCCATTTGGAAAAAATCATGAGAAAAAACCGTGGGTTGGTTTGTGGTTTTGATTAGTTTAATGTGTGGTGTCCAAAACATATATAATAAATAATTGCCTCTTCTTTCCTATATAATCCCACTCTATACCTCATTCCTCTTTACTAAAACCATTTGTAGCATGACCAAAATTCTCCTTACTCTCTCTAGAATCCTTCCAAGGCACCAAAATATCCCAAGAAACCTCTATCAAGAATTTATCAAGCCTTTGGGATCACACTTCCAAGTAAGGGATCCTCACTTTCCTTCTTTTCTTATTTATGTCCAAGTTTCCTTATATTGTTATTCCATTTTATTTTCAATTACAAATGTTGGGGTATGATTTAAAACCTCCCCATTCTTCCATCCTTATTTTTAAGTGATGAGATACCTTTTTCTCTCATTAATCCCTCCCACATACACCCATTTCCTTTCTCCAATTTCACAAGAGTTATTCCCTTTATCCTCTTTCTTCAAGTTTATTTAGTATGTTATGCCTTATGTTTACAAATTACATGTTCTGGGAAATGTATATATATGACTACCTTTATGTCCATTTCATGTATATGTGATGAGATATCCCTTTCTCTCTCATCAACCATTTTTATGAATGATTATGTAACGCCTTTATGCTACCAAAATTGCATCGCATTTCTGCAATCCAAATCATTGTGTAGTGAATACCATACCCATTTCTCTATCAAGGGTATTCACCTTTATGAAAATATACTTATTTATTATAAAATTTCATGTATTTAATCTACATTCCTTAATATTGGAATAAATTATAATATTTAATGATTCCTTATAATATGATCCATGAATCACACTTATGCATGAAATGAAATGTTTATAAAGGGTGCGCCCTAATAGCACTCCAATAGATTGGGTAAAGAATAGTATCATGATACACCATGTGCAATGAGGGTTTAATCAAGATAATTCAAGTGAAATTAGGGATTAATCATTCTAATCCATGTGCAATGAGGGTTTACTCATGCTCCATATACAATGAGCCTTGGCTCATGCTAGTATCATGTTAAATGTTGATTACACACATCTATGTTATGATAATAATGCTATATCATAACTTTATGTTATTGTTTCTCTTATTTTCCAATGATATGAATATTTCCTAACATGTATTTTATTCTTCATGTTATTCTTTGTTTACTCCTTTATTGGTCTTTATAGCTCACCATTTTCTTATATATATCCTCCGGTTATCCCATGTAATGCTAAGTATGAAGGAATGACATGGTCATTTAAAAGAAGTCTTCAATAAAGATGTTATATTTTATGTTTTAATTTGTTATGAAATTCTCCTAATTTTCTAAGACACTAGACCTATCGATCCTTGGAGTTGTCTTAAGTGAAATTTTATGTAATAAATCATGATTAAGTGTGTAATAAATAGTAGGGTTGTTATGACATAAGTCTCATTTGGGGAGACATATTTGGAAACATGAAGGAAATATTTTGAAAAACCGAAGCCATTAGGACCGATCCTAATTAGTCTAGGGGACCAAAAAAGTTTATCCTAGGAGTTTACCAATAATATAAGGTATATCCCTCCTAAAACTAACCAAATTATTCTATCCATTCACATTAGTTAGAATCATATATATACAAAACAAAATATCATGGTCAGGTTCAACTAATTAAGTCAGGCATAGATATATCCTTCAATCAAATAATGAAAGTTTATCCTGAATAGATATCATAATTTAAGAAAAAAAATTAAAAAATTAAAAAATAGTACACAATATTTATATTTATATAATGTGAACCTACATTCCTAACCATGATGAATTTATGCACCCAATAATATAAAACTATATCTGTAATCCAATCAATGGTTTCTCTAAGTTCTTACAAAAATGAGGTGAACATGAAGATGTAAAATCCTATACATGAGTCCTACACAACATATATTATTTCAACCTTGTCCCAATTTATCCAAAAATATAAAAAAAAATATTCTCTGATGCCATTTTTAATTCCTTAACCTGAATCCCAAGTTTGATCTAGAGAGTGATAGGACTTCATGCATGACTCCCTGTATGCAAGAGGCCCCCCAACTAGAAAAGAGGGTTTGAACTCCATTAGTGGGATGAATATACCCTCAGTATCATATCCATACACAATAACATGAAGAAAATATAAATATAATAATCATAGAAACTTGAAAAAGATAAATAGTCATAATTTAATAACAGATGCCACACATGTCATAAAACTGAATAAAACAACCTCACAAAGTGGAAATCCAAACTTAGTGATATAGATTGATGGTAAGTAAATAAATAAAAATACAGAATGTATCAGATTATGACCCAATACTTCTCTCAGATCCATTATCTTCAACTCAACCATCTTCTAGGGGCTGCATTTTCTTACCTATATCCTAGATGATCATGTCTGCATGCACATCAAGATTCTCATATAGGGTATGAGTAATAAAACCCAATATGAAACCAATAATTCATCCGTAACAAGTATTCATAGGTTTAACATATGTATACCATTACAATAATACATATTCAAGCAATAATTTCAAATGAGCCTGTACCGAAGTGGTATAGGCTTCTGCTTGGCATCCAGAAGACCTAGGATCAAATCCAGGAAGGGACAAATTTCCGGGGTACTGTAGCAGTACTATAGCAGGAAAAAAACTGTAGCAGTGGTGACACTGTAGCGGTAGAGTAACTATAGCAGGGGACTACAGAGGTGGTGGTACTGTAGCAGGTATTGTTGCAGCATGGGTACTGTAGCAGTACTATTCACCTAGGGGTTGTTTGGGAAAAAATGGGCTTTCAGGCCTTGTATTCAGGCCACTTGGCCTTGAGCCTTCGGGATATGTAATGGGTCTCCCTCTACCTAGAATAAAATAGGTATTTACTTTAAATAATAAATTGAGGCTTCAGGTTTAATACAATGTGCAAGCAAGAATAAACAACCATCTTTATAGCACCCATGTTTTAACCAATCCACTAAATGCCCTGACCATACCTGCGTAATATATGCACCAAATGAATAAACATTGGATATCAAAAATTATCAAGAAAAAACCATTAGTCTTATGTTCATTTTACATGTATGTATCTTAGAACCGAGTTGGATCAGGACCCCATACTTTTGTATCTCGATGATATCATGGTTTAGGTCTCTAAAACATCATACCCCATCTCTATCATCAATCAAGCCTCCAAAACATTTTACCCCTACTATGCCTTGGGTACAACCTCCAATCCATCATGCCAATAATTTCACATCATTGGGTTAGGCCTCTAGGACTTCATTCCACTAATATGCTCTTAGGTACATCATCTCCATCATTGAAAGCTACCTACACCCCCCTCTTAGTGACAAATATATCATGGTGGTCCACCTCTTTCGAGTATAAATAACAAAAACCTCCAAATTCATGGTAACACACATAGAAGTATATAAAATAAAAGGAAAGTTATAGAATATCATCATGATAAATATAATCAAATCCTAAAATACATGTGATAAAAAAAACATAGAAAAATAAGATACAATATTACTTATAAAATCAATTATCATAAACTCGTCTCAAGGGACACACACATAACCACATCCAATCTCTATCAATCATGAAAATAAATATGCCAATATAAGAATTATACCAAGGAAGGAAGTGTATATAAGATCCCTAAAAGTTAATTAAATTCCCTACTCAATTTTTTTGATGAATAACTCCAAGGTTAATCAAGAAAATGTAGAGTGAGTCATGTTGTGCACCCAAATTAAACAAGATCCCATATCAATGATTCTTGAATTAGATTCTGGTTCATCAATAAAATGGTTTGAAAAAAATAACTAAGAATATTACACATATAGAATGTGGTTCTAGAATAAAATACCTTATGGAGTATATAAATAGAACAAATTTTATGGTATGTGTAAGGAGAGAACACAAATTCTTACGATCTATTGTCAATCGATGAATTGATCATGAATTACATGACAGTTAAAGAAGATAAACTTTGGTATAGTCAGTGAATATCAATAAACTATGAATCTATAATTAGAAAATAGATCCAATCTAAAATTAAATAAGAAGAAGGTATCAAGATTTTTGATCTATGGAAACATACATAGAAACACCCACCATTCAGAAGAAATTTAGATTTAATTAAAAAGTATGTCATTGAAATGTTGAATGCACCACCATTATAGAAGTGATCCATGAATCTATCCTTAGTTAGTACCTAAAACTATAGATCAAGAAGTATCATTCCAAATATATGAATCATATCAGAAGAAAAGAGCTAGATTAACAAAGAAACTTGAATAATGGAGGTTCTTGCATCACATACCTCAAATCTAGATCTCCAAGCCACTTGGAATCACTGGAATATTACATTGGAGGAGAGGGAAACATTAGTGAATGAAATAGAATTCTCATAAATTGATATTTATTTCTATAAAAATAAGTAAATTTTAAAATAGAATATAAAAGGTTGTAATGAATGATTTTGGATCATTAATTTCACACATGCATGGTTTTGTTGTTGGATTGACTAACCATATGCCTACCATACACCCTTTATGATATTTTGGACAAGATAAATGTTTTTTATGAATGGTTCAAAAAAATGTGTTCCAATCATGCTATTGAATACTAGAGATTTTCGATCGATTAATAGGTGATCCCACATGGTTTGTCAAACTACACACCTTAACCACATAGAACCCCTAGAGACACTGTTTTAAGTAGAAAGGTTTCCTAGAGAATTTACATTATTTGGAAAAACTGTGATCAAACAACGAACCCTGTAAAAGGCCTCCAAAACACCATTAAATAAATAATAAATCTTTGAAACCCAGCATAGTCAATTAATGGTTCAAAAACATTACATTAAAGGATTAATTTATCTCATAATGCACTTTATAAAAATAAGGTTGTTACACCTGAAAAAATTTATGTATAACTCTAAAAACTTTTATACATACAGTTTTCTCTAAAATATATAATAATATGTAAGGTTAACCTTAAAATATATTGTGATATGTAAGGGTTACTATATGATAGAGTGACACATGATGGTCACTCTGAAATATATTAGGGTATATAAAGGTTACCCTGATATATATAAGGGTTAATATTTATTAGAGTAATACATAAGGGTTAATTAATATGCATGTGTAAATAAATTCTTTCCAAAAAATAAAGTGTGAGGGGCCGAAACAAAAAACTATAGAACAATACTCTCTTTTAGTCAATTCCTCATGATGCAACACCTTTGACAACACTGCGACACATCCCTTTATGTTGAAATCTCAACATAAGAAAAATATATATTCCTCCAAACATATCCTAAGACCTATGTCACCCATCAGATTACATTTAATGGTAAAACTAGGTCCAGTCTTTTACATGATCCATTTTTAAACTATTTTCAATTGAAAATTAAAAAATTATTTGTAACTAAATTTTTAACTAAATTTTAAACTTCTCCCTTCACTATAGGATTCAACATTCACAACAATGATTAATTTTAAGAATAGAGGAATGGTTACTAATATTATAAATATGAATTTATTATAGATCAATTTGACCCCCGCTAGAGTCATTAGTGTGTGATTCCCTAAGAGTGGGGGAGAATCGGGATACATAATGTTTTTCCAATTAAACCACTTTTTTCTCAAACACTCACTACCCTAGATGATCTTGAACTCAATGATTATAGTGTAACTCTTTAATTTTCCTCTAGATAATGATATATTTATTTTCTCACCTCTATCAATATATTAATTAGGTTGGTCAATTATTACTTAACCAATACTCGCTTATTATTTTATAAAAATATAAATCAGGCATTCATGTAGACACAATTATTTTATTTGTTTCACCCACACTGGGTGAATCAAAGCATCAGAAAATAAACAATATGTCATAAAAAATAGTTCACTAATCACACTAATTGGTGGTGGGATTAGGCTATTTCACTCCTACACCTAGGTTTACTCCCATTATAAGGTTTAGTTTTATCTCACTTCCACCTAATGTCCGCTCCCTATAACTTATCTCCTTAGTTCAATACTTTGGAAATAAAGATAAGTTGGAACACAGGACAAAGAGAAACAATTTCATCATTTTTTGGAAGAAATTAATGTAGGGTGGTTCCTATGATCTCCATGAACTTCACCTTCACAAATAATCTATCAATATCACTTGAATAACATCACCTTTCTTTAGTTTTCATGGATTTTGGATGAGTGTAACATGTAAAATCAGTCTATAAAGGGTGGTGAATATACCTTCTTAAAAATTATTTGTATTAAAAAAATATCTTTCACTATTAGAGTTTCAACACATATAGATTCATTCTGAAAGTTTAAAAAAAGAAAAATAATAAATGATAATATCCAACATAAATATAAAATAATGAACACCAGATTTTATTATAATTCTTATCAAGTGATCGTAAATCTACTATTCACTCTTTTCTACTCTATTATAGTAATGACACTCACTAGAAACCTCAATTTTGAGTGGTTTCATAACATTTATCATACACCAACCTTTTTCTCACCTAGAGGAACACCATAAAAAACATATACCTTCCTTTATATAAAACAAGGCACAACTAATAATAAAAAATAAATTCTATTTAAAAGTCACATCTAAAGAAAATTACTTTCGATTAAAAGGTATATCCCACAATACAAGACATGATTTTGATTGGGAAAATCATAAATTGGATATTATAAAACAACCATATAAAATAAATAAATATAGAATGTTGAAAAATAAAACAAAAATAAAGATAAGAAAGTTTATTATTATATATCTCAATGTAGCCTTGATCACTTTAGTAGAAATGAATCAAATAATGAAGATCTATTGCAATTATAGTAGGAATAGAATTATTAATAGAAATTTAAACAAAATTATATCACAAAATGTCCAATATTTTTTACATGTTCTCTCTATGAAAATTATCTATGTATAACATACATATGGATATCATAGTTATCGATGAGTTTATATTGAGTTCCCTCAACAAAAAACCCAATGACTAATTCCACGATATTAACACTAAGTTCTTCATTGACACATGGGTTTTCATTAGATCTATTTAAAATTTTCAAAAATTATAAATAATATAAACATAAAATAATATAGTTTATCTATCATGGAAATATTTAATGTTTACTCCTTCATTAATAAAATATAAAAATATTCCTAATATCATCATTATCTTTGATATGTTTTTTAAATATGAATAAAATAGATATAATAATTCATAGAAATTTTAGGGAATAAAAAAGTTAGATTATTAGAAAAATATTGTATTGAAATGCTATTAAAATTTCAAAGAAAACATCATCTAATAATAATTTTATATCCATATAAACATAATTTCAAATATCTAAATTAGAATTATTTTAAAACATTTCTTAAACATGATTTTCCATAGGTATCATTTTCATGTAATCGTGAAAATTATGGTAATCTTGAAAATTTATAATCATGAATTATATAAGCATAAAATCCCAAAAATATTAAAATCCTATAAGGATCATTTTAGTATAATCATGAGACATGGAAAAGATGATTCCATCGTAATAATGAATTTCTCAAGAATAATCACGGTTGTATAAAAGTATAAACATGATCTATGCCTACATAATCATGAGACTATATTTTTCGTAAACATACATTCTATTTGCCTAAACATGAATTGTATCAGTGTAAACATCAATTCATATAACTTTTTAAAAATTAGTTCTTATGTATTTAAAAAATCAGTGTGAGTAGATTTCCAAACTGAATTGTAGTGACTATATAATCCATTATAAAAACATTATAATACTCAAACAAATAAATAGTAAATAAAAATTTATTTAATAAAACTATGAGAAATAATAATTATCGAATTTAAAAAATTTATGTATTTGTAAACAATGTGAGGTATTTATAATATTAAAAACATAAAAAAACATCATTACTAATAATATACTCACCATTAAAACTTGAAAATAAAAATATTCTTTTTTTTTAAATTATGCAACCAAAAAAAATTAAAAAAAATTATCACCCCTTATGAAATTTATCAAATAGTTGGAAAAAATAGTAATTTATTTATAATTGTTTTCCAATATAAAATAGTTAACATGTTGAATCAAGATAATAAAATAAATGACTATAAACATGATTAAATAAATATTTAAAAATTTCAAACAATAAAAAATCCAACTATTTCAATTATAAAAACATTTAACCTCTCCCTTAATAGATGTGCACAAAATTTATATTCAGAAAATAAAATGTTCATAATCTCTAAGAATATGTGCAATATGTTCATGCTTATAGATTTCTCAATGATTTCAAAAAATTATGAGAAATAGAAAAATGAACTCTAAAAAAACAATCTGTATAACCATAAGTATAAAAACTTTACCTGATTATAAATTTAGTATAAATAAGAGAAATATACTTACATTAATCAAATTTATTTTTTAAAATAATAATAAAAATATATATATAAATAAAATATGTTATCAATAAGAATTTTTTTTAAAAAACCATCAGTTTTGATGAATATCTGCATCATTATAAGTTAAAATATTATCTTCTCATAGAGTTTTATTAAATATATTAGGTATTTGGTTATCAATTGATACAAATTATAAAAAAATATCTCATTTTTTAACATGATATATTAGAAAATGAAATCTAACATCTATTTGTTTTATCCTTGATTTAAATGAAGTATATTTAGATATTATAATAACATATGTATTATAAAAATATATAAGAATTTAATTGAAATAGACATTGAAATCATATAATGTTTAATTTATCTAAAAAATTTGAGAAAATCAACTAGAAACAAGGATAAATTGTAACTTATCTATGGATAATGAAACTAAATGAATGATCTTTTTTATTATTATATAAGGTAACATAAAAATAAACAAGTTTAGGGTAGGTAGAAGTGATTCAGTATAAGAGAACCCCCCTTAATAATGATATTACTCTTCATAGGTAATGAAAAAAATGTTAAAATAGATAATCAATATCTTTATCTGATCACCCTTGCAAGAAATAAGTCCAACCACATTATTCCCCTCATATAGGGTGTGAGGAATCCATATATTAGTATGAAGCATGCATTTACAAGATTTTATAGTATAGTAAATTCTCAAGATGCATGGGGAGTTTCCTAAAAAACAATTTACATCTATAGACGAATATCATTGAAAAATGGTAAAATAAATATTTTTTATCATTTAAATATTGATGCTTAAAATAATTTATAGAGACTCTAATTACATGGATCTTACATCACTATATAAGGTTGATAATCCTATGATGGTTGAACCTCAAATGTTTTGGGAAATAATATCTCTTCACATGGTTCCTTGGGAACTTTTTTCATTTGTCTTGAGCTTTAGACTTTGAGAAATATCTTTACAAATTTCCCACAAGACACTTCTTTATTTTTTAGATATTATTCCATTTTATTTGGATCAGGTGTAATATTTCTTAAAGACTGTGGAATCCTATCCTCCTTACATATCGAACTAATAGAATTGACCATGGATCATAATGCAACATGTAATTTCTTTATAGAACTAGATTATTTTAATCTTTTAACAACTAAGTGAAACATACTTGATGTAATTTTTCAATCAATCCTACAAAATCAAAAATTGGTATTATAATTGGATAAAAAGTCAAAACAATTCTATTAATATTAAAATAAAAATATATTAACAGTTCCATTAATGTATCTAATTATTCTTTTAACATCATTTAAATAAATTCCATTAGGATTATATTTAAATATTATAGATATAAAAACTAAAAACATTATATCATGTCTATATTTTTTCATGTAAAAAATATAATTCCGATCATTTCTATAAATAGTGTATTTTCTATATGTTTTCTAGATTCATCTAAATCCAATTTTAAATTAGTACTCACTATGATTTTAAAAGTTTTATATGAATCAAGATTGAAACTTTTAATAAGTTATATATCTTATTTTGATTAATTTAAAAATATTCTTCATTTTCTTTGAATAATTTTAATACCTAAAAATAATTTTAGTTCACCCAGTGAACTCATATTAAATTCATAAGTCATAAAATTAAAAAATTTATTACAATGAAAATCACTTGTAGATACTAACAAAATATCATCAATTTATATTAGAAAAATTTAAATATATTTATAAAATTTCTTAATAAACAAAATTTGATCACTTTTTTATTTAATGAAGTTATTTTTTAATAAAAATACATTCTATCAATCCAAGCTCTTGGAACTCTCATAAGACTATACTAAGATTTTGACAGTTTAAAAACACAAATCTTTTTTTCATTTTAAAATCTAGTTGGATGATTAAGATATATTTATTCAGAAATAATTCCATTTAAAAATAATCTTTTAACATCCATTTTAAATAATTAAAAACATTGAAAAATATAAATGAAATATGGAAATAGAAAAAAATAGCGCTTAATAGACTTACAAGAATTTATCATCCATTAAAATATATTTGAATAAGATACAGAATATAAAAATATAAAATCTAAAAACATATTTTGGTACTATTTTTTAAAAATATTTTAAAATTGAATTATTTAAACTAATCATACTAAATATATATTTGAAAATTTGAAAACTAAAAATAGTTAAATCAAGAATAGCTCCCATAAGGGTAATAAAACAAATAACTAGAATGATGAAAAAGTGAAAAGGAAGTAACATGAATAAAACATTCTAATCATATTGTAAAACTATAATCACCTCAAGATTAAACATAAATAATATAATTAAAATTAAATCCACTAATCCCCTAGAATTAAATATATTATAATTTCTAAAACCATATATAAGAGTTAAATACTTCTCTCATAACACATACTCTATAAAAACATTTGAACATATTATAAATATACATGAGAAAATATACTTGATTTAAAAATATTGAAAGAATTATAAATTTATTTCAAAAATAATTAAATAATTATTTTTGAAATTTTCCAATAAATGTGTTTTTAAAACATAGAGAACATTTTAAATTATTATAATAAAAGAAGAAACCCAAGGTGATCATCCCAGTACACCCTATGTTAGAATAATAGTGGATATTCCTAATAGAAACATAATATACTTACTTGAAAATATATAATGATTCAGGTTCTACTATATTCTATATAGGACCTTTAATAATCCAAACTAAATGAAATTTTGGAACAATAGAACTCATATATAATATATCATTGATTACATTTTTGTTCCTAAGTGGCTATCCAAAATTACCATAACATTCAAGAGCATATTTTTATTCTAAACCACATTTAAAAAAATTAATATTAGAATTTAAATTATTTCACTTCCTTCCATTAGAAACTTTTTTAAAAGAAAATTGATGTATATAGTTAACCTTTGATACAACTTTATCAGTTATTGGATTTCTCAAAAAATCTCTTTATTCTTTAATTTAATCCAAATCAATATTTATCCTTTAATTATCTTTTATAATGGTTTATAAATCATCACACAATTTATCACATGTATTTGAAGTGGTATTTCTCAACATGTTATTTTATTCCTTATACTTTTTATAATCTTTCTATACATTAGATATATCATCCAATAATAAAAAAATTTATTTCTTACACTTCATTATTTTTATAAATATAATCATTTATTCGATATTACTACTCTTTAATTTCTAAAATTTAAAAATTATAAATTTCTTAACCTTTCAACTTCAATAGATAATATATATTTACTCATAACAACCATATTATATTTCTCCTTCAGTCTCAACTGCATAATAGAGATTTTCTCAATTTATTATTGATATGAATCACATAATTAATTTAGTTCTTAAAAAATACACTAATCATTTCCTAAATTAAAATAATTAGAATCAAAATATGTTACCTCAATATATTAATCTATAAAACATACATTACCTAAATGATTCCATATATTGGATGATAAATGAGAAGAATAAAAAAATATTGAGTTGTTTATTAGATTGAGTCTCATATTTCCATTAATTATAGGAAATGTTTTATCCAATTGTCTATGTTTTATATATTAAAATCACATAGGCTCTCTTAATTCATCGTTGATGGAATCACATGTGATAATTTTCCTAAAATTCCATCCATTCTATCCAACAATAAAAAATTATCTAATAAGAATTTTTAATGTCTAGGGAAAATAGTATGATTTAAAAAAATATAATAATAAATTCAAAAATGAATTGAAATAATAATTATACCTAAAGGGTTAATATCAAATATCAAATCTGGTATTAAGATAAATATAATAAATCGATGATATTCATTGGAAAGACTTTGATTCCAATGTTTTCATTAGGATAATATTTCTAATCAGATGAGATATGGTGAATAAACCTCTTACAAAATATTTAGATTAAAATAATAGTGTTCACTATTAGAGTATCAGTACATACATATTCGATATGGTAGTTTAGAACATACAGAATAAACAATTCATATATACAACAAAAATATAAACAAATGATCACTATATTTTATATTAGTTTATATTGAATTATCGTATATCTACTATTCAATACTCTCTACTTGGTGATATAAATGGTACTATTAAGAAACATCAATTTTAAATGGTGTGATAAACTTTTACATACACCTTACATTGGGTCACCTAGAGGGATAACCCAAAAAATATATACATAACTTTTCATTGACCAAGAAAAGTAAATGACTTTTATTTGAGATTCATAACCCAAGGAAGTAACTTTTTTAATAGCTATAACCGAAAAAACCATATATACATTTGATTGGGGAAAATATAAACTAATTTTTAACCAAAAATAGAAAAAATAAAGAAATATAAAACCATAAAAAACTAAAAATAAATGATGATCAGAATGTCACAGATGATACAACTCAGTATCGCTTCAATCATATCAGTAGAAATATATAAAAAGATTATGTTCTATTGTGATCATAGTTGGGATGGAAATAATAGTATCACATTAAGAATAATTATATAGCAAAATTTTCTATCTATTTCACATTTTTTCTATAAAAATGTACTATGTGTATCACATGTATCAAGATCAGAGTTATCGATGTGTTTATTTTTAGTTCCCTTTACCAAAAATACCATAAATAATTCCTTATTATTAACATTGTGTTCTTCATGACCATGTGGGTGTTTTTAGAGGCAAATGCATTTATCCATGGTTGGAAAACATATGAACATAAAATAATATTTAATAACCTATTTTGTAAATATCTGGTGCTTAAGGATTCATTAAACAACTCAAAACTAGTTTGAATATCATTATTATATTATATATATATATATTAAAAATTAATAAATAGATAAAATAAATCATATAAATATATAATTCATCAAAATAATTGAATTTTACTGAAATAATGTATTGAAATGTCCTTAAAATTTTAAATTAATCTTCAAGTAAGAATCATTGTTAATCACTGAAAACATCATTTTAGTTCAATGTGTAATAATTATTTTCAATTTTTTCAAAAAAATAATTTTACATAAGCACGAATTTCACTTAAGCATAAAAATTCAATATGTATGAAAATTCATAAACATGAATTTCGTAAGCATGAAATCTTATAAATATGAAAATTATGTAAAGATTATTTTTCCCAAAAGCTTGAAATTTTTTAATTTTGATTCCATATTAAGAATGAATTTATCATGTGTTATATTGATTCTAGACTATCGTAAACAATATCTACATTGTCATGAACATGATTAAAACAAACATAAGTATGGGAATAGCTTCAGTGTAAACATCAGTTCAGTTTTTATAATAACGAATTATGTCTGTATAAACACCAATTCATATAAATTTTAAAAAATAAGTTTTTATAACACTAAAAACTAAATGTGTGTGGATTTAAAAATATAAATATATTGAATATATAATCCTTTATAAAAACCTATTAAACATAAAAAATATAAATAATAATGAAAATTATATTTAACAAAATTGTGAGAAATTATAATTATCTAATTTCAACATGTTAGGTACTTATAAATAGTGTGAGTTACTTATAATATTTTAAAAATAAATAAACATTAATACTAATAAATCTCCCTATAATTTAATCTTAGAAATAATAATGTAAAATCATTCTATACTATTTTAAAATTTCTTAATAAGAGTCATGTCTTACTTTTCCTTTCCTATATTTTTAGCCCCTCATCTGGAATTTTTATTTTTTAATACACAAAAGAGATGCCTCCTCAATATTATTCTTCTAGAAAAGTAGAGGAATCTACTTTTCTTACAACTGAGTATTATATTTCAATAATGAAAACGTTTTCACATGATAAAAAGTCTTTCTTCTTCCCTCAGGAATATATTTCACTTAGGCTCTGATTTTCTCTATTTTTCAAATATGTCATGAATCTCAATTATTCTCTATAATTTTTAAAGGTATCCCTTATATTTTATAGAGAGTAATATCAAAACAACTTCTATATTTCATAATGATTCATTTAAACTCATTTAAAAGGAAAATGATATAGAAATATAATATTCCAAATAACTTCCATGTTATTTTTATTTGGATTTGAGTGAACACCTCGATTTTAATTCTATATAAACCAATTAAAATTTCAAGAAAATATCAATATCATAGAATGGATACATCCTTAATGGTGAAATTTTATTCCAAAAGTGGATCCACCAAATCTTATCAATAATTCATTTTTAATTCTATTGAAATTTAGGCTTAGATATTGACTCTATTCTGATTCTTAAACTAGTTACGGTGTGAATCTCTAATTTATGACACGTACCTCTATCTGGAAGGAATAAAAAAAATCACCCAGTCTATTTGGGTAGTGTTAAACTCAAAATTAATCTCATGATATTCACATGGGTTATATGATTACAAATATTTAAATCTACTCCAGGTCTAGTCATAGTGTTTCCTTAAGTTTTGTGGAATGTTCCTAACCTGGGAAAAAATAATACAATTCACCTCTATACCTTTTTAGTGAAACATTATATTTCATGAAGTAAGGATCACTTTTATATAATCAATTAAATATATTCAAAACCAATCATGTAATGGTATGAACCTTTACAGCACAAGAACTTTTTCATTTTCCAGCACATACCCAAGTAATAGTTCTATATAATCCTTCACAATGAAACATATTATTATATTTGATAAATGAAAAAATCCTACACATCCTTCATATCCACCAAATATATATCATATGTGTTATTAAATTTTTCAACTAAAACCCCATTCATAGTGTAATGTGGTGTGTCATGGAATGACCTCAAACTGAAGAGTACAAACATTGAGATTAATCTTATGAACTCCAAAATATACCTTTTGATGTTTCCATTTACTAGTTTTTTAATCCCTCAGGATATCATGACCATAATCCTCATGGGATGACACATTCTTTTGTTAGAATGATGGAAAAGGAACTTTTTTTAAGAAATCCCCCAAAGCCTCCTGTATATTTTTTTTATTTTATGAATACAAGATATTCAATAACCTTTTCATATCTTCATAATTATACTTCAAAGAATGAACTTGTATGTAATGATGTGAATATTTTTCCTGTATTAAATACTCCTCCAACAAACTCTAAATATGTCAAAAACTATTCGAATTCCATAAGAAAACATCATCGATCCATTTATATGCACTTCTTCAGCATACATGAGAGCTCTAGGAAAGAAGCTTTTAGGATTTTTCAATGTCATATTCCATAAATTGAACATTATTTTTTGGATAATAATAAATTATATACCAAAATAATACCATTATTTCATAATTATCCCATTTTTAATTCATTATTTTAGTTTACAATAAATCCAACACATCAACTTATCCATTAGGATGCCAATAATCACCCACTTTAGATTTTTTTGGAAAAATTATCATGAATTACAAAACACTTTCATCATCAACACGATATTTTTTACTCCACATTTTAGGGCTGATAAGATTCATGGTTTCATAATTCTTTAGTTTAAAACACCATGATGAATTCTAAAACACTTTTATCATCAATATAATGCTTCCTAATCTCATTTTTGGGGATGTGATGGTCCATGGATTCATGATTCTTACTTATCCCTATTTTATATCAAATATAAAACATACCTAAAATTATGAAAAACTTATATTTTTTATAATTATCCTATTATATTCTTTCTTTTAAATAACAAAATATCCACTTTCATTATACCTCTTGTAATGTAATTGTGAAAAAATGACACAAATTTAGAGTTTGAAACCCTTATTTTAATGGGACACATTAATGAATCTTCTATACCTTTGTTAATATAGTCATTGAATCAAATTTAAAGTGATTATACTCCCCCTCTTTCAACATAATCCATTTCCCTTAAAATTATCAACTCTTTCTTCACCTGGCCACAAATTGATAAGTCGAATTCTCGATTTGAATTTCATGTTCTATATATTCATCTTAGTGTGGAATAATTATAAAATAATTTATTTTATCTTTTTTATCTTTTAGAATAGAGAGTTAAAAATCCACAAACCTTATTGAGATAGAAAATGGAGTGATAAATAATATATTAAGCTAATAATATCACTATTTTTTTGTTGTACATCACTTAATTTTATAAGATACATGTACTAAAAATTCTCAACATCTTCCAAGGAACTCTTCATTTTTACTCCACCAATCATAAAAAAAATCATTACTAAAAAAATGTGTTGCATAGTGTATAATGAAATCTAGATTTCAATTTGAAAATTATTTATATACACCAATATCAATACCAATAATTAACATATTTTTATTATATTATACATTGGTTTTATTTCCTTGGTTGATGGGAATACAATATTTTGATCTTTATACCCAATATCCTCCTAAATCCTTCACCTTCATCTCTGAATATAGATTTGATATCCAGCATGAGAGTTTTTCATATAGAGTATTTTGATATCCTAAAAACTATCTGTTGATATAAAAAGTAAGCATAGAATATTTCAATAAATAAAATATATATTCTTGTTGTTATTCCATTATGTTAAATTACATTATCATCAGAGCCTAATTCCAATTTATGATAACTATATTTGAAACAAACACCTCAATTAGACCTTGATACCACTTATGATACTAAATGTTTTTTCTCTGATGCTTTAAGTTGTACAATTATTCTCGTAATTAAATATTTATAAATATTACAAATAAACTTATCTAATCCCCATTTGGAATATTGGGGGTATGTCACAACATGAAATTTCATCCCTCGGTGAAACTTACCCTTGAATTTTATATCCCCCAAAACCTAAAAAAATCAACTACAATTAATAAAATTAATAACACGTGGGGAGAGGGAACCTTAAACTTTCCTCAAGTTTTTAAAGGCGGCGAGTCACTGTCATCCAATTTTTTTTCTTTATCCTTTAATTTGAGATTCATATTCATATGTTAATTGGAGTTTATAGACTCCAATTTCTTTTCATCTTGATTTATCTTGGGAATTTTGTCATGGACTAAATCACAATACATTCCTCTTTGTGTAATTATACTATCAATGATCTCACGACACCTCACTAGGTTTTGAGAAATTTCTTTCATTAATTTTTTCCATATAGAAATTATTATATTTTTAAAAATATGCAATTACTTGAGATATACATTTAACATAGCATTTTGTAGTTTCAAAAGCACTTAAATTCATTTATTGCTTCCAAATTTTCTTATTGTATTTCGAGGACAACTTTTATTGAACAATTGAATTGGAAATATTTTCATAACAACCTTTTCATGGTGATATTATTTAACCAACCCCAAAAAATATATTGTTAAAAAGAATATATTTATCATTATATGTGTGTCAATTTTCTTCAACTTCACAATAATATATATATTCCAAATAATCATGAAAAATATGGAAATATGACGATGAGTAACATAATAAATGAACATGTACCCATACTATACTTCGGGAATCAAAATTTTATCCTTAACTATTAAAAATAACTTATTTAATTTGTTTTCAACAATCCAATTATTTTACTATTTCTTGGGAATTCCCATAGTTTTCTACTTTTCATTCTTCATAAGGGTTCCATCTAGCCAAGAATTGGTTTTCACATGGAACATGTTGTTTGTTACCTAAAAATTATTTCATGATTTTACTTTGATATAGAATTATTTTTCTTCATTTTAATTTTTAAACATTATAGGATAATCAAATAGTAAATGTAATGTATTTAACTTTAGGCTTACCAATGGAATTTTATTTCTTCATCAACAAGATCATCACCTTTTCATATCGATGGACCTTTTTTCTATATTCATCATGTTATAAAATCATGACATCCTTTAGTGTCTTTTTATTATAAATATCATCCTCTAATTACTTAGTGAGTTTATCTATCATGTTACTTTTCTCTATCAAATTGGTGTTCGTTTGAGGAATGAAATCTTTAAGGATTAACTTCTCTTGTTGCACCCTTTATTTCCCTTTTACCATTTCTTCCATATGTAAAACATGTTGGTTCTTCATGGACTTCAAATTATGCATTTATTTTTATTTAAGGCTATTCTCTTTGGGAATATAGTGACCCACCTTTTTCTTACAAGAATATGACATCAATTTTAAGATAAATAACTTGATAGTAATACATTATATAATTCAAAGGTTTAGTATCTTTGGATAATTAGGTTCATACATAACTTTTATATAATAAAACATAAACATTATTTAAACCCTTATCCATAGTCCTCCAAAAAGCTCTCATGTTCTTCAATGTACATGTACTTACCTTTGGATATAAATTAAGGAAATGGGTGAACAAAAAATCCAGTAAAGGGGGGAATAACATGGAAGGAATAAGAGATATAAATCAATATATAACATCAGTGATCATAATCACAATAATTATGTAAATAGAATCATATTTTAATTTTAAAAATGAGGGAATAAGTTTATTAAGTCATGTAATATAGAATATACATAATAATGAAATATCATAACATAGTAGTCAAGAACCACACATAGTTATGAATAGGCTTGCATCATGTTCATGCATGACATATGGGCATAAATCACATCATCATTATCACACCCTAACCACAGACGCCTATTATTTTATTATTTTCTCCATCCCGCATCCTTTGGATATAGTTGGGTTTGGGTCTGGATTTGATATTTTTGATTATTTGATATTTTTTGGTAGGTCTCAGGCCAGTGCATGGTCACCGCACCACTAGCAGTGACCGTTCATTCGGTCCTAAAGACTACACAGTTTACCGATTATTATTATTATTCAAAATGAAATGAAACAAAGATTACATTTTAATTATCATTTTGTTTACATTTGTACTATTTTTTTTGTTATTAATATTATTAATATTATTATCATCTTTTTACTAATTATAATAATAATATTATTATTGAGAAATATTTTTTTTACTAATTCTATTATTGTTGTTATTATTAGTATAATTAAGTTAAAAAAATGTATCCAAATCTAGGGGGATTCACCTCCCTCTTTCCCATTGGTTGTGCCCAATGCACTAAGAACCCCCCATTCCCCCTATTTTCTATGGCACGGCATGGCGCACTGGACACCAGCCCGTGCCATCAGACCGACCCACCTTCCTCTCACGCAACACTCCTCGACCCCACCTAGTCATTCCAACTTTCTATGGTCGTCTGGTGGCATGTGTGTGGCGAACCCCTCCCCTCCTCCCTTGCTCTGACGACCCGACCTCGCCTCTCCAGACCCCTCCTTCAACGACACTCTGGCCGACCTCCCGTTTGGTTGTACCTCCATTTCCATGCGACCGACCAACTACCCCCCCATCAATTCCTCTCATATGGAACAGAACCACCCTCTGGTGAACCCAACCCCCTAGTCTAGTGGTTTTCCATCGTGGCCCGAACTCTTTTGCAGTACCTCCACCTTGCTCCGGTGTGGCCGTGATCTTCCTCGCCAACAACCCTCTCCTATTTCAGTTTGGTTATATTTTATTTCATCTAATTTGGTGGTTTTCTTCAAATTAACCAAACTATGTTGTTCCAGTTTGTTATTCATGCATTTTTCTCGATGTCTAGGGGATGTGTTTGGTCCACAGAGATATGTTCATCTTTATATTCTGGTTTCTTTGCATTCTCATGCATTGAGGTAGGCTAATTCACATATTTCTTTTATGGAGAACTCTGCTAATGCTTTCACTCTTTCTTTTAGTTTTAAAACATGTTTCATAGCTTTTTTATGCCCTTAATTAGCTTTAGATATAGTTCTTCAATTTGTAGAATTGGTTAAAAATATTTTTTGAGTGAGTTCTTGGTTCACGTTTTCATGTGTCTGTGAGAATTTTTTTAGGTGCGAATTGTTATTTTGATAATTTTTAAAATATAATTTGCATTCATATGGATTTCTCATCTAGATTTTTGTGATTCTTTGGAAATGATGGAATTGTTTAAAATTGGTCCTTAACGTGATTCTTTAATTATGTTTATGTGTTTATATTCTTGGAGTGTCGATAAAATGTGATATGAGCTTTTAAAATATATGGATGTGATTTTGAGGGTGTTGCCTTAGTTTTGTTTTATAAAAATGATGAAAAATGTTTTTTGGGTTTTACTTGTGAACTTTGTGATTTTTGTGGAGTTGGTTTTTGAATTTTATCTTGATTACTTTTTTTGTATTAAAATTTATTTTAGGTATTTGTGGTGTTTTTGAGTCTCGGAGATCTATCGTAGGGAGTTGTAGTCGGTTTCGAAGGCGTGCATGCATGTTCCCAGGTATGGATATGTATGGATATATATACGTCGTTTGAGTATGTGTTCCCTCGTGGTGCGGGGAACATGTGGAACAGTTTAAAGGTGTATATATATATACATGAGAGTTTGTGTGTTCGTGCGATCAGGATATTTCCTAAGTTAGAAGGTTTCAACTTGACTTCCTTGAGGTAGGAAAATCCATGAATTTCCCTTCCATTTCTTGTCCTAAATTCTTGGTGTTTTCATTAATTTATTACCTCGTTACGCATCTCAATGTTACCTCTTAAAATCTTGTTTTGGTGTTCTAAAGTTGTTTGGTGTTGTTAAAGATAGGGTTTTACATGAATCTTGGTTTATGCCTTGTGTATGATGCCTTAGGTGTTTGTAAATTTCCACTTGTTCTTTTTTGGTGAAATCGGATGTTTTGGTGGGGTTCTTCCCATATAAATGTTTTGTTAAATTGGTTTAAAACATGTTTTGGATTTTATGTGTGAAATTTGATGATTTCCCTTATTATGGTCTGGTGTTTGTCTAAAAGAAAAAATGGGATTTTAGTTTATGAAATTGTTTGGTATTTTATAAGTGAGAGATATGGGTGTTTTGGGGTTGAAATAAAAGGGGGGTTTTATGAAATTTGGTTTCAAAGGTTTTGGTTGGTTTTAGAGTGTTCATATTGGTTTGGCCCGGTTGGCCTTGGAAACATGCTAGGGTTAGTTGTTGGAAAATTAAAGGGGAATTTGTTTTTTGGTGGGTTTTTGGGTTAAAGTGGAGGTCGAAGCCCATTTGGAATTTTGTGAAAGATTGTTGTCTTGTAAGTGTTGTGAAAGCCCTTTTGGTACCATCTTAGGTGTTTTGGTTTTAACTTGACTTAAAGTGAACTTGGGCATGTTTTGTTAAATGTTTGATTTAAGGGACTATTTGGTCACTTTGTTATAAAGATGGTATTTGTGGTTGTTTTTGAATTGGTTAATAAATGTTTTGATAAAAGGATGATCACTATGAAGATAAAGGCCTGGTTGGCATTTTAGATTTTATTTTTACAAAAGTTTTGATGTGTGTTAATTGTATGAGGCCCGTTTGGAAACATTGAAACTGTGTGTTTGGAAAACCCCTCTTTGGTTAGGCCCCTTGCCTCATTGTTAATCATGTGATAGGAGGGTCCTCGGTATGGTCCTCTTTTTGAGAATATTTATTTTAAGGAATGGGGATAACCTTGAGGTGGTCAAGGTAGTGCCAGATTTTATTGCATGGTTGATTATATATATATGGTTGGTTGTTTGAATGTGTGGCACACATTTTTGTGAACATAGCACGAAAACTTAGAATATCAAGAGGGTTTAATAAGAACGATTTTTGCACTATATTAGACTACACACATGCTAGTGGCCCTTAGTACGGACATTGCTCTGCTAGGGGATTCGGCCCCTCGGTTAGGCCAGGTAGGGAAACATCGAGCATTTGGGCATTATGATGTCATCGAGTGTAGGCATGCCTTCCGGATGAGTCACATGTATAGTACGTTCTAGTCTTCCTCTGAGTTCCTAGGTTTTTCGTGATTCTTTGGTACAAACACTATTAGTACCATTGCCCTTGCTTTGTGTGGAATCATACCCTTGAACTTGGTATAGGGGATTTCATTGAAAAGTTTTGTATGTATGATTGGTTTTAAAAATAACTTCAAAGTAGCTGTTTTCGAAAATTTTGTGTGAACCCCTCTTTTGGTTTTATTTTCCTTGTTTTGGAATTATAAGGTGAATGGAATTGTGATTGTTAGTTTTCAAAAATACAGTTTATATATGAAAACATTATTTTTATAACTGTAGTTTAGACTATTATTATTGGGCTGTTTTGAAATTGGAAAATGAATGGATTTTGTGGTTAACTTTTGGCTTTCCTACTGAGCATTTTCATGCTCACTCCTATCCTCCCCTTTTAGATGCAGGTTCAGTTGGTTGGTTCAGGTTCTTGTTTCGTCATCCTGTGTGAGGCAAGTTGTTTAGTTGTTGGAGGTGACCAAGAGGTCACATGGATATATGTGCAGTATTCCTTTTTTTCTTTCTGCTACTAGTTTTTTTTACTTCTAGTATTTATTTATTTACTTGTCTTTTATTTATGGGCCAAATCGTTCCCGCCTATCTAGTTTTGATGCCAGGCACTGATTTCCAGACCATGGGGATTGGGAATGCCCCTTAGGACATGCCGCGGACTGGCTCGGGTGACTGGTTCAGGGTGTACCAGGCTGTTTTGTGACAAAATGGTATCAAAGGAGGCCATTGTTATTTTGGGTGTCTAGTAGAAAGAGATTAGGATTTCCAGGTATTAGGAGTTCGGTTACGGGTCGATGCATGATCACCACCGCTAGTGATGAGACCTTATTTATCAGGGGTAGTCCAAGATTTGAGTCTTTTTTTCATTGGTTATTTTGGATTGAGGGATGACAATGGGGGAAAATTGGTTTATGTTGCGGCCACACATGGGGTTGTGACCCAAGTGGAGTCCAAGTGTTAGGTTTAAGGTCCTCTTAGTGTTATGACTTACCTAGGGCATGGCTCACCACTATGTCGCCAGGTTAGGCACATACACTAGTTTCTCATTCCAATGGTTTATAGTTGGTTGTGTTTCATTTTGAACTCAGTTGATATGATTGTGTGTTAAAAAAATGAAATTGATTCGAAATGAAAAAAGGGATTTCTTCCAAATTATTTTTGAAATTAGTAAAGTGTATTTTTAAGGATAAAGTGTATCGGTTTTGAAAAACCTGGTATGTGTTTGGATTTGGAAAAGAAAATAAGTGTTTAAACCTTGGAACTCCTTATGGAGGGTCACATGTTCATGGGTATGTATGAAGAGTGTGTGGGGGAACTTGTTCACAGATGATGTGAGAAATATTGAATGAATGCACATGTGATGGTTCATAAGGTTCCATAGGTGAGTTTTAAATTTTTTAAGAAATAATGGTTTTGGAAAAGTGATTTTTTCTTGGGTTTGTATATGTTTGGATTGTGGTCCTGTTTCCCTGGGCTTGTGTTGTATCTTTGATTGAGTTTTGTCTTGATGACTGGTTTTGATGGTGTTTTTCATATTGTTATGAGTATGCTGTCCAGAAATCCTCCAAAAGTTGTTAATGAGTTATGCCCAGTTCCCAGTTCTTTTTGTGTGTTGCCTGCATATAAAGTAAATTGATTTCTATTAGAGGTAGTTTTATAGTTTGGAAAGATGGTGTGTCATTGGATTATTGGTAACTCCCAGGGTAGTTAAGGTTCGTACCATCCCAGATTTATTTGAGGGTTCAGTTCTGGACTAGTAAATGTGGGATGTCTAACTGTCATTAGAGTCTCAGGTGTAGTTGGTGTGGGTCAGATCTTTTAAAGGTTCCCCATCGGGCAAAGATCTTCATCTGGGGTGACTCCCAGTTTGTTGGACCATTCTCTTGTATGCCGCTAGTCTAGCAGGTTAAGGCATTATAAGACACCATGTCACATCTCTCGGAAGTCTTGCTACCATGTGAATATTCAGGCCACCGGGGAGAGTTATGAAAGAATCTTCATTCAGGAGGAAGGAGTTAAGGACCAAAGGATGGAAAATTCCAGCCTATGAGGCAGGAGGTGCTTCAGCTATCAGGGCCTCAACCACAGGTCTTGGGGTGAAGCTCACGCACAGTCAGGAGTTACCGAGGGTGTGTGTAACTTTGGTCCAGATGATGTTTCCAGCATTGAGATGGAAATATCCAAAATTTCCTTGTTCTATTCTCATTGATCTTATAAGATCATCCTTGTTGTGGTGGCGTGATGAGCTTGTTACACCACAATCCAAGCGGTATTATGTGCTCTTAGTGTGGTTTCTAAATCATTTGTTGTCTTTTTAAGGTGTTAGGCCTGTGAATAAACTGACCTTTTCTGATTTTGAGTTTGTCTCAGCTGTTTTTGTTAGGGGCATGTTGCATTTCGTGAAATTTATGGGAGGTGTTGAGTTAATTTCTCATCCTTAAGTTGCTGGGTTGTTTTGTATAAAGCTTTATGTTAGAGTCTTAGGTGTGTTTTTCGGTCCATGAGGGAAAAAAGAATGATTTTGGTTTGGGAGTTCTCGAGTTGTCCCCCCTGGGGGTGGTGTGTTCAGGTTTCGAGGGTTTCTATAATAGTAAATTCTTGTGGGGGGAGAACCCTCATGTGTTCCCCCATCAATATCGGGTTGTGTTCCTCCCTGAATTGGTCGGGTGTGAAGTTTGTTGGGAATGGTCACCTTGAGGCTCTAGGTTCTCTATGATTTTGTCTGGGCATGGACTCATGTGGGTCAACTGTTGGCTTGGTGACTTGCTAGGGGTAGAAAGTGTATGTGGTGGGGAAAATTGTCATGCCCCGACAACGGATGCCAATTATTTTATTATTTTCCAGATCCCGCATCCTTTGGACAGAGTTGGGTTTTGTTCTGTGTTTGATGTTTTTGAAACATTGATAATTGTTTGGTGGGTCTTAGGCTGGTGCGTCATCACTGCACTTCTAGCAGGGACCATGCGTTCAGTCCTGGAGACTGCACGGTTGACCGATTATTATTATTATTCAAAATGAAATGAAAAAAAGCTTACATTTTAATTATCATTTTGTTTATATTAGTACTATTTTGTTGTCACTACTAGAATTTTTAGCTTTCAAGGTGGGGGACTTATAGCGCCCGCCATTTGGCGGCCAATAATACTATCAACAGCGGCCTCCAAATGGTGTCCACTACATTTTAATATGGAAAAATCCTAAATTTACCCTCCCGACCCCGTGACCCCATTTTCCCCTCCCAGACCCCGCGACCCACCCCTCCCCGACCCCGAAACCCCGACCCCCGGCGACCTCGACCATGCGACCCGGTGACCTCGACCTCATGACCCACCCCTCTCTGACCCCACAACACTGACCCCCAGTGACCTGGACCCCGCGACCCAGCGATCCCGACCCCCGACAACCCCGACCCCCGGCAACCCCGACCCCTGGCGACCCGGACCCCCGGCGACCCGGACCCCCGGCCACCCCTCCCCGACCCTTGGCGACCACCAACCCCATGCGATTCCCGGTGACCCCGGTAACCCCCGGTGACCCCGACCCCTGGTGAACCCACCCCTGGTGACCCCCACCCCCTTTCCTCTATGTCGCGCCACTTGCAACCCTGGAGACCCCCACCGCCTTGCATCTGCGCTGCGCCCCCCATGACCCCGACACCCCCGCGACCCGGTAACGCCCACCCCTACCTCCGCGGTGAACCTTTGGACAGTCCCACTACCGTTGTCCCTTCCCGGCCCCACTGCATCCCTTCGGCAAGTCTTCCTGCCTCTGTTGGACCCTCCCGGTCCATTGTGCCCCTCTGTGTAGAACCCTCCCACGCTTCATCCAATGGTTCCACCCCTTCCAAGTATGGCCATCGAACCCCTGTCGTCAAGTGGTTGTGCCATTATGGATCTGCAATCGAGTCACACCTCGTTACCCGCGGTCGAGTCCTCTGCAGGTAATGTTTTTTATCCTTCAAATTTGGTTTTTAAATTTTAATGATATGTGTTTTTTAGAATTTAAATAAGATATTTCACTTTTGATTTCTATTAAATACAGATATGGATAGGAGCTGTATTGATATACAAGATAGGTTTTTAGCTAAATATTATGATGGGATTAAGCGATTTATGGATTTCACCAATAGATTTCCAAGCGATATTATTAGTTGTCCATGCAGAAAATGTGAAAATAGATATCTCTTCAAATGAGATAGTGTTAGAGAACATTTGTTTTTGAATGGGTTTTTGAAAAACTATAAGACATGGACACGTCATGGAGAAGATTCTATTTCATGTCATCACTTAGAAAGTATTCATATGAATTTTTATTCAAGGACAATTGATCCAATGAACATAATGATCAATGATATGATGTGTCCGTTTCAACCTGAATACATTAATGTCATAAATGATGACGTTGGATTGAGTAATCTTTGTTCTTCTACAGATGGAGAAGCATTGAAATTATTTGAAGTTATTGATGATGCACATACTTAATTATATCCTGGATGCACTAAATTTAGTAAACTGTTGTTCATCGTTGAATTGTTACACATGAATGCCTTAAACCAATGGTCAGACACCTCATTCGACAGGTTGTTGGTATTGTTGAAGAAGGTACTCCATACTGGAGTGAAGATTCTGGAGTCATTCAATCAAGCTCACAAGTTGACCGATGATCTTGGTTTTACATATGATACAATTGATGCATTTCACAATAATTGTATGTTATTAAAAAAAGAGAATACATAATTAAATAATTGTACTGTTTACTATACGTCCATGTAGAAGACCAATGAGATTAATCAAGGTAGTCAGATTCTTCCTGGGAGAGTCTTGAATCAAGGGAAACGAGTTTCTGCTAAAAAGATACATTATTAACCACTAAAACTGAGATTGAATAGATTCGTCTTGTCAACTAAAATTGATAAATTGATGACTTTTCATTCAGAGATAAAGAAAGAGGTTGATAAATTAAATCACCTGGCAGATTCTTTGGCATGAAAAGAGTTTGATCAAAGACACGCAGACTTTTCTAGAGATGATCCTAATATTCGACTGGGTTTGGCAGCAGATGGTTTTAACCCATTTTGGTCCATGGTTGGTGCGACACATAGTTCAGGGCCAGTGGTGTTGGTTCCATACAACATTCCCCCATGTGTATGTATGAAGCAACCTTTTTTTGTTACTGTCAATTCTAATTGATGGACCGAGAGGACCTGGCGATAAAATCAATGTTTATATGTAACCTTTGATTGATGAGCTGCAAGAATTTTGGGCTGATGGTGTAATGAATTTTGACTCAGCATCTAATGAAATGTTTAGACTTTGGGCTGCTTTGTTATGGACAATTAATGATTTCCCAGCGTATGCTAACTTATCAGGTTGGAATACAAAAGAAGAATTTGATTTCCCTTGTTGTAAAAAGAGTAATAAATCTATATGTCTTAAGAACTATAGAAAGTGGGCATATTATGGTCACAGATTCTTTATTCATCCATTGCACAGGTTCAAAAAAGACCGTGTATTGTTTGATGGGAATGGAGAGTATGACCCATCACCACAAATACTGTTTGGGGTTGAAAGTTGTGCACAAATTGATCAAGAAAACATCCGCACAATGTATGATTTTCAAGATTTATTGGTTCTTGCATTTCCTTCTATTCTTGCTGGAAATAGACAGTGAAGTCATAATTGGAATAAACGAAGTATTTATTTTGAATTGCGTTATTGGAAATATAATATTTTAAGACATAATTTGGATGCGATGCAAATTGAAAAAAATGTGTTCGATAATATATTGTGCACCATTTTAGGCGTTAAGGGGAAATCAAAGGATAGTGATAATGCTCGACGTGATTTTTAAGAAATGGGATTGAGAAAACCTTTACATTTACAGCTGGGTAAAGGTAATCGGGCATACATCCCTACTGCACAGTAGAAAATGAGTAAAAAAGAGAAACAAACATTTCTTTCAATTTTGAAGACCGTTAAGGTGCCAGATGGTTATTGATCTAATATTTCAAAGCGTGTGAATATGAAGAGCATGACATTAAAGGGTTTGAAAAGTAAAGATAATCATATTCTGCTTCAACAGTTAATTCCTATAGAAATTAGTGATTGCTTACCTGCCCAGTTTGTTGAGCTGTTGATTAGAGTTTCTAATTTTTTCAAACAGCTCTATTCTAGGAATCACTGCATGAGTTATTTGAAAAATCTACAAGATAAGACTGTACTTGAACTATGTCACCTATAAAAACTATTTCTGCCATCTTTTTTTGATGTCATGGTTTACTTGACCGTGTATTTAACTGGTGAATTCATTACTGGCAGTCCCGTTCAATTCAGGGGGATGTATCCAATAGAGTGATACTTAAATACATTGAAACAGTATATGTGCAAAAAAGATCCTCCAGAAACTTCAATTGCCAAGGGATATTTAATGGATGAGTGTACTAATTTATGTGCTTCATATATTGATGAGGTTGAAACAAAGATAGATAAACCATCCCAGAATGATGAGGGTCCAATTGGAGAAGGAATAACATTTGATATGTGGAACGATGAGTGGGTTCAAGCTCATTGATATGTGTTGTTCAAAACTCCATCAGTTATGGCATTGATACATTAAGTTTCATAGTTGATGTGTATTTTGTTTCTATATTTATTTTATTTCTTATATTATATTGTATTGTGATTTAGGATGCATATCCCTGAGTTGAAATGTGAAAGGCCCCGTGAAACTGACTATCAAATCCAAAAACATCATTTCAACACATTTCATGAGTGGTTCAAGACTCATGTACGTATAATTGATTTAATTTCTTTATAGTGCAACATAGTTTTATTTTCACAATCCTTTATCCATTAAACTATATATTTGAAATTTGCAGATTAAAAAGTTACATGATTTAACCCAGCATGTGAGCGAAGAACTCAACCAACTAGCTGATGGTCCATTTATTACAGCTCGTCACTACAAGTCTTTGGATGCTAACAGATTCCTATTTCATATTAGCGATGTTAACATGAACCGTGACACACAAAATAGTGGTGTTGGTTGTTATTTTGTTAGTGTGGGTTATTATTATGGATTTTTGAGAGATATTATTGAGGTTATTTATGGTTGTGGATTAAAACACATATTGTTAAGGTGTGATTGGGTAGATCTGGTTCATGAAAAAAAAGTTGATAACTTCCAATTTACATTAGTAAACATTAACAATATTCTATATAAAGATGACCGAGTAAGCAATGAGCCCTTCATACTGACATCGCAGGCAGAACAAGTTTACTTTGTCGGCATTGATTCTGATTGGAAAGATGTGGGGAAAATGTCTAGAAGAGGGGTTTTTTTGATTGACCAAGAGAAACATGAAGTTGTCACATTTTTTTATCAAACACTTGACCAAAAAATAGTAGCTGTATGAGATGAAGATATACAATAGGCCAGAGAGACAGTTGGAGGAGATACGATAGACTTGCATGATTAGTGAAAATTGTAATTATATCCCCAGTTATTGTTTGTAAAAATATTTATGAGTTATATATGTATAAAAATTTCTTGATTTAACTATAATTTCTTTTAATGTAGGTATGTCACAGGGTGGTCACAGTGGTTCACCTGATGTTGTCGGTATGTATGGTTTCATTTTTCTAAATTAAATGATTGTAATTTTCTGTGTATATTTCCCTAACTGTTTCTAATAATTTATTTATATTGTAATTGAATTATGAATTTATGTTTATCAGGATCTAGTGCGTCTTCCAGTAGACGCAGGGGTCCTGGTAGAGGGGTTTGATCCTGGAACTCTGGATCCTGATTGGATGTGTTATTTGATGACACATTTCATCCAGTTGGAGAAGGTGATACTATATTGAGTCCTCAGTTTGGGAATATGATACGAGACTCACACAGATTCCCTCTGACGACTCGTGAATGGAGTTATTTCCCCCAGGATATGATGGACATATTATGGAGGTAGGTTCAGGTAAATTCAATGTTTAATTTTTCATGATATTATTATTATTATTGTCCCATCTACTGACAATTTTTTTAATAGGATAACTTGAAATCCTGTCCAGATGAGTTTCAGGCTGTATGTATGTCCAAATGCCGAAAATTATGGAAGGATTACAGGTCAAGGGTGAAGAGAGATCACTGGACACCATTTGCGGGTGTGGTCAACATTCTACAACGAGTCCCTCTGGGCATTATTCTTGCACAGTGGTAGGATTTGGTTGCATTTTAGTTGAGTGAGGCGGCGATGGTAAGATTTATTACTTTTAATATATAAATGAATAATTTTTCAAATTTATATTAAGTAAATACATTGAATGTAGACCGAGTCTGCTCGTCATTCACATAATTAGGAAATTTAGGGCATTCCTTCCAGACTTGGCACTCGACATGTGTCATAGCTCAGACATGATGTATGTTTAGAATTCACTATTAATTCATATTTTAAAAATATTGTACTATAACATGGTGAACCCCTTTATTATAGTTACACCAATGCGGAGAGCCGATCGATCAGATGTCCATATGGGTGAGGACTCGTAGGGAGGGTGATCCTGATGTTGCTGGTGTTATAGTAAGCAAATTATTTACTAATAAATTTATTTTTATTTTATATAAATTATTTATATTTGTTCATTGATTCATTATATGCTACAGGATCAGTTTGACACTCATTTAGTAGAGTTTCCAGAGGAGCAACGTCATAGTACTCTGTGCAGAGATGAAATATTTCACCATGTCGTGGGGCGTGATGGTCATGGTTATTCTTTGACTTATGGTAGTGGTGTCCCACGGCGTGCAGTTGTTAGAGCAGATGCGTTGCGTGCATGCAGAGAGTCAAGGATGTGCACATAGACTGAGATAGATGATTCCATACATGATATACAATGCAATTTTGATGCACAATTTTAGCAGTTACCTGTAGAGTATGAGGAGAGGTTGTCACAAATGTTATCATGTATCAATGAAATGACGACGCAACAAGTGGTGCCACAGGTAAACAATAAAACAAACTATACTTAGATTGACTTTTATTGATATGTTTAAGATATATAATATTGATATATATTGTAGGCTCCGAATACAGCTGGTGGACATCATAATGATATTGGTGATCCAGATGAGAATGAACCCCAGGCATGAGGTAATTTTATTTGTGTTGATGAATTCTCTAGAAGTTTTTATATCCTTGATGAATATAATCTTCCATTTTTACCTAGATTAGTTTGTTTTAGTATTTGTGGATGAAATATTCGTGCACCCCTAGACTGATGATGATCATACCCAATATCATGACATCATCCAAATTAAACTTATAAAGAATTGACTATATTCCAAGCTATATATATATATGTCATTTTTGTATTGATTAGGTATAGTTATTTTGTCAAATAATCTCAGAGGAAGGGGTGTAAGTGGATCGAGAGAAACTTCATGCAGTTGTTTCTTGGGAGAATCCCAAGAACTCTTTCGATACTTGTAGCTTTCTAGGGTGAGTGAATTGTGAAGTGGTCGTGCAGACTGCACGTTAATCGGACGTGTGGTTTGTGCGATACGGCACAATATGCATTTTTTAAGTGTTGGGTGCACTTTAAAAACGTGTTTGTGTGTGTGTGTGTGTGGGGGGGGGGGGGGGGGGGGGGGTCCAAACGGGCCGAACAGAGTTGTAATGGCCTGAAATTAGACGAAAACAATGGGTGGGTGAATTTTGAAGTGTTAGAGTAGAAGGCACATCAATCGGAGGTGTCGTGTGCCCGCAGTGACTGAGAACGCAGTTCTGGTGTCATAAACGGACAAAATAGGCGTTTAATGGTCAAATTCATAGAGTAAAACATTTCATTGACCTGAAATCATAGGGAAACAATCTAATTATTATTCATGACATGTACGTGCAGACGGCATGGTAATCAGACGTGCGATTTGCGTGGTACGACTCAATATGCATTTTTTAAGTGTTGGGTGTGCTTCATAAACGCGTGTGGGGGGTCCAAATGGGCCGAATGATATCTAAATGGCATGAAATCAGAATACAACAACATGTGATTTAATTTTTAAGTGGTCGAGTGGACGACATGTCAATCGAAGGTGTCGTGTTCCCGCGGTGATCGGGAACACAATTCTGGTGTCAAAAACGGCCAAAACGGGAGTTTAACGGTCAAATTCATAGTAGATATCATTTTATTGACCTTAAATCATAGGTAAACAATATAATTATTATTTTTGACGTGTACGCATAGACGGAACATCAATCGGACATGCGGTTTTCATGGTATGGCTCAATATGTGTTTTTTTAAGTGTTGGGTGCGCTTCATAAACGCGCGTGGGGGGTCCAAATGGGCCGAACAAAATCAGAATAGAATTAAATTATACAAAAACAATGGGGAGTTAATTTTGATGTGGTAGAGTAGACGACACGTCAATCAGAGGTGTTGTGTGCCCGCGGTGACCAAGAACGCAATTCAGGTTTCATAAATGGTCAAAACGGGCGTTTAACGGTCAAATTCATAGAGGACGACATTTTATTGACCTGAAATCATAGGGAAACAATCTAATTATTATTATTGATGTGTACTAGTAGACGACATGTCAATCGGATGTGCGTTTTGCGTGGTACGACTCAATATGCGTTTTTAAGTGTTGGGCATGCTTCATAAATGCGCGTGGGGGGGGGGGGGGTCCAAATGGGCCGAAAAAAGACGAAATGGCATGAAATTAGATGAAGACAATGGTAAAGTGAATTTTGAAGTGTTCTAGTTGACTACACGTTAATCAGAGGTGTTGTGTTTGCGTGGTGACCGAGAACACAGTTCTGGTGTCAAAAACGGCCAAAACGGGCGTTTAACGGTCAAATTCATAGAAGACAACATCGGATTGACCTGAAATCACTAGGAAAAAATATAATTAATATTATTGATGTGTACGCATAGACGGAACATCAATTGGATGTGCAATTTGCGCGGTACGGCTCAATATGCGTTTTTTAAGTGTTGGGCGCACTTCATAAATGCGCGTGGGGGGGGGGGGGGGGGGGGCTCCAAACAGGCCGAACGAAGTCGGAATGCCATGAAATCAGAGGAAAACAACAGGTGAGTAAATTTTGAACTGATAGAGTATATGGAACGTCAATCGGAGGTGCCACGTGCCCGCGGTGACTGAGAACGCAGTTCGGGTGTCAAAAACGGCCAAAACAGGCGTTTAACGGTCAAATTCATAGCGGACGACATTCGATTGACCTAAACTCATAGGGAAAGTATCTAATTATTATTTTTGACATTTAGGCATAGACAACGAATGTGCGGTTTGTGCGGTATGACACAATATGCATTTTTTAAGTGTTGGGCACGTTTCATAAACGCGCGTGGGGGGGTCCAAATGGGCCGAACGAAGTCAGAATGGTCTGAAATCAGAAGACAACAATGGGTGAGTGGATTCTCAAGTGGTCGAGTAGACAGAACATCAATCAAAAGTTTCATGTGCCCATGGTGACCGAGAACGCAGTTCTGGTGTCATAAACGGCCAAAACTGGCGTTTAACGGTCAAATTCATAGAGGACGACATTGGATTGACCTAAAATCACAGGGAAACAATCTAATTATTTTTTGTTACGTGTAAGTATAGAAGGAACATTAATCGGATGTGTGGTTTGAACGGTATGACTCAATATTTATTTATTAAGTGTTGGGAAAGATTCAGAAACGTGGGTGGGGTGGGGGGGGGGGTCCAACCAGGCCAGAAGAAATAGGAATGGCCTGAAATCAGACGACAACAATGGGTGAGTGAATTGTGAAGTGTTCGGGCATATGATACATCAATCAAAGGTGTCGTGTGCCCGTGGTGATCAAGAACGCAGTTCTGGTGTCATAAACGGCCAAAACGGGCGTTTAACTGTCAAATTCATAGATGAAAACATTGTATTGACCTGAAATCATAGTGAAACAATGTTATTATTATTCGTGACGTGTAAAAATAGACGAAACATCAACCGGACGTGCAGTTTGCGCGATATGACTCTATATGTGTTTTTTAAGTGTTGGGTGTGCTTCATAAACATGCGTGGGGGGGTCCAAATGGTTCAAACGAATTAGGAATGGCCTGAAATAATATGAAAACAACAGGTGAGTGATTTGTGAAATGTTTGAGTATACGACACATTAATCGGAGGTGTCATGTGCCTGTAGTGACCGAGAACACAGTTCTGGTGTCACAAACAGTGAAAACGGGCGTTTAACGATAAAATTAATAGTGGAAGACATTGTATTGACATGAAATAACAGGAAAAAATCTAATTATTATTAGTGATGTTTAATCACAGACTTCATGTCAATCGGACGTGCGGTTTACTCGGTACAACTCAATATGCATTTTTTAAGTGTTTGGCGCGCTTCATAAACCCACGTGGGGATCCAAACAGGCCGAACGAAGTCTGAATGGCCTAAAATTAAATAAAAAAAACGGGTGAGTGAATTGTGAAGTGTTTGAGTAGACAACATGTCAATCGGAGGTGCCGTGTGCCCACGGTGACCGAGAACACATTTATGGTGTTATAAACGGCCAAAACGGGCGTTTAACGGTAAAATTCATAGCGGATGACATATGATTGAACTCAAATCATAGGGAAACAATCTAATTATTATTCATGACATGTATGAGGACACAACACATCAATAGAACATGGGGTTTTCACGGTACGACTCAATATGTGTTTTTCAAGTGTTGGGCGCGCTTCAAAAATGGGCGTGGGGGGTCCAAATAGGATTAACTATGTCCGAATGGCCTGAAATCAGATGACAAAAACGGGTGAGTGAATTGTGAAGTGGTCGACCAGACAGCACGTCAATCGGAGGTGCCGTGTGCCCGCGGTGACCGAGAATGCACTTCTGGTGTCATAAACGGCCAAAACGGGCGTTTAAAGGTCAAATTCATAGCGGATGACATTAGACTGATCTAAAATCACTGGGAAACAATCTAATTATTATTCGTGATGTTTACGAGGAGATGACATGTCAATCGGACATGTAGTTTGTGTGGTACGACTCAATATGCGTTTTTTAAGTGTTGGGGGTGCTTCATAAACACGCGTGGGGGGTCCAAACGGGCCGAACGATGTCAGAATGTCCTGAAATCAGAAGACAACAATGGGTTAGTGAATTTTGAATTGTTCTCATAGACGGAATTTCAATCATATGATCAGTTTTTTCAGTACTACTCAATATGCATTTTTAAGTGTTGAATGCACTTCATAAACACGCGTGGGGGGTCCAAACGGGCCGAATGAAATCAGAATGGCCTAAATCCAGACGACAACAATGGGTGAGTGAATTTTGAAGTGGCTGAGTATACGACATGTTAATCGGAGGTGCCGTGTGCCCGCGGTTACCGAAAACGCAGTTCTGGTGTCTTAAACGGCCAAAATGGGCGTTTAACAGTCAAATTCATATCATACGATATTGGATTGATTTGAAATCACATGCAATAATAAATTATTATTCATGACGTGTACGCGTAGACGACACATCAATCGGACGTGTGATTTGCGTGGTATGGATCAATATGCATTTTTTAATTGTTGGGCGTGCTTCATAAATGCACGTGGGGGGAGGGTCTAAACGGGCCGAACAATGTCGAAATGGACTGAAATCAGACGAAAAAAACGGGTGAGTGAATTTTGAATTGGTCGTGCAGACGGAATGTCAATTGGAGATGTCGTGTGCCCGCGGTGACTGAGAACGCAGTTTTGGTGTCATAAATGGCCCAAACGGGCATTTAATGGTGAAATTCATTGAGGACGACATCAGATTAACCTAAAATCACAGGCCAACAATATATTTATAACCATATAATTAATGATTTTAAAATTTTAAAAAGGTAATCAAAATTATGAATATATTTGGAAAATCAAATACTTTCGATCTGTTGTAGTATGTTTGAATTGAAATATGTTAATTTGTTTCAATTATTTTTCTATAGGTTTTATTCGGTACTAATTTTGTTATTAAATTTTGTTATGCAGTTATATTTGATGTTGGATGTGAATCTTGGAAGATAACTGAATAGATTTATGTGGGTATTTTTTATTGTGTAATTGGTATTTTAAAAAAAAAAATTAAAAACCTATAGCGGACGCCAAATGGCGGCCGCTATAGGGACAACATATAGTGGCCGCCATTCAGCGGATGCATTAGGTTTTTCCATATCCTCTTATAGAGTCCGCCGTTTGGAGGCCGCTCTATCCCATTCCAGCATGCCTACAGCATCCACCAAATGGTGGTCGCTGATAGCAACAGTGACGAGCCAAAAGCGGTCGCCGATCGGCGGACGCTAGGCAGCCTCTATAGACCTTTAGTGATGGCTTTTGGCGGCCTCTAAATGTCATGATTGTACTAGAATGTTGTTAATATTATTAATATTATTATCATCTTTTTAATAATTCTATTGTTGTTATTGTCATAAGTATAATTAGGTTAAAAAAATGTATCAATCCCTAGGGGGAGGGGGGTGTCGCCCTCCCACCCTCTATCCCGCTAGCTGTGCACAACGCACCAGAAACCCCCTTTCCCCATTGTTTTCCATGGCACGACACGACGCACTGCACACCAGTCAGCGCCACCAGCCCGACCCCCTTCCTCTTGCACATCACTCTTTCGCCCTACCTAGTTGTTCCAACCATCCATGGTCCTCCAGGGGCATGTGCGCAGTGAACCCTTCCCCTCCTCCCTTAGTATGTCGGCCCAACCTCTCCACTCCATACCCCTCCTTCAATGGCTCTCTAGTCGGCCTCCCGTTCGGTTGTACCTCCCTTCCCACGCGACCGGCCAACTGAACCCCCAACCGCTTCCTCTCATCCAGAATAAAACCACCCTCTAGTGAACCCAACCCCTCTGTCCGGTGGTTTTCTATCACATCATGAACTCTTTTGCAGCACCTCTACCTTGATATGGTGTGGTCGTGATCTTCCTCACCGTCAACCCTCTCCTCTTCTGATTTCGGTATATTTTATTTCATCTAATTTGGTGTTTTTCATCAAGTTAACCAAACTCTATTGTTACGGTTTGTTATTTGCATGTTTTTCTCGGTGTCTAGGAGATGTGTTTGGTCCGTGGAGTGATGTTATTTATTCCATAGAGGTTTCTTCTCATTCTCACATATTGAGTAAGGTGAATTCACACATTTTTTTATGGTGCACTCCTCTAATGCTTTCGCTCTTTCTTTTAGAATTAAAACTTGTTTCAAAGATTCATTATGCCCCTAATTATCTTTCCATAGATTTCTTAAATTTTTATAATTGGTTAAAAATATGTTTTGAGTGAGTTCCTGGTTCACGTCTACATGTGTCTGCGATGATATGTTTGTTTAGGTTCCAAATCTTTTTTTTATAATTTTAAAAATATAATTCGCATCACTATGGTTTTCTCGTGTAACTTTTTGTGATGGTTTTTCATTGATGGAATTGTTTAAAATTTGTTCTTAATGCGATTCTTTAATTATGTTTATGTGTTTAAACACTTGGGGTTGTTTATAAAATGTGATATGTACATTTTAAATAGATTTATTTTATTTTGAGGGTGTTTCCTTAGTTTTGTTTTATAATAATGATGAAAATGTTTTTTGGGCTTTACTGGTGAACTTTTTGATTTTTTTAAAGTTTTTTTGAATTTTATCTAGATTTCTTTGGTTAGATAAAATTTTATTTTAGGGATTTGTGGTGTTTTTGAGTCCTGGGGATCTATCATAGGGTGTTGCAGTTGGTTTTGAAGGTGCGTACACATGTTCCCAGGTATGGATATGTATAGATATATATGTCTTCTGAGTACGTGTTCTCTCAGGGTGCTGGAAACACGTGCATCAGTTTAAAGGTGTACATATATATATACATTGAAGTGCATGCATGCATGTGAGTAGGATGTTTCTTGATTTAGAATTTTTCGGCTTGATTTCCTTGAGGTAGGAAAATCCATGCATTTCCTTTCCATCTCTTGTTTTAAATTCTCGATGTTTTTATTAATTTACTATCTTGCTACACATCCCCATGGTGGCTCTTCAAATCTTGCTGTGATGTTCTAATGTTTTTTGGTGTTGTTAGAGATAGGGTTTTACATGAATCATGGTTTATTCCTTGTGTATGATGCCTTAGGTGATTTTAATTTTCCACTTGTTCTTTTTTGGTGAAATTGGATGTTTAGGTGGGATTTTTCCCATATAAATGTTTTTATAAATTAGTTTAAAACATGTTTTGGATTTTTTGTGTGAAATGGGATGATTTCACTTGTTATGTTCTGGTGTTTTTCTAAAATAGAAAAAAATGGTCTTTTGGTTTATGGACTTGTGTGGTATTTTATAAGTGATTGATATGGGTGTTTTTGGGTTGAAATCAAAGGGTATATTTATGAAATTTGGTTTCAAATGTTTTGATTGGTTTTAGAGTGTTCTTCTTGGTTTTTCCAAGTTGCCCTTCGAAACATGCTAGGGTGAGTTTTTTGAAAATGAAAGGGGTATTTGTTTTTTGTGGTGTTTTTGGGTGAAAGTGGAGGTCGCAGCCCATCTAGCATTTTGTGAAATATTGTTGGCTTGTAAGTGTTCTGAAAGCCCTTTTGGAACCTTCTTAGGTGTTTTTGTTTTAACTTGACATATTGTTAACTTTGGTTTGTTTTGGTAAATGTTTTATTTAAGGTACCTTTTGGCCACTTTGGTATAAAGATGGTATTTTTTTTGTTTTTGAATTGATTAATAAATTTTTTGATAAAAGGATGAGTGTTTTGAAGCTAAAGGTCCAGTTGGCATTTTAGATTGTTTTTTGACAAAACTTTTGATGTGTGTGAATTGTATGAGGCCCTTTTCGAAACCTTGAAACTCTATGTCTGGAAAACCCCTCTTTGGTTAGTCCCCTTACCTCTTCTGTCGATCATGTGACAGGAGGTTCCTTAGTATGGGCCTCCTTTAGAGAATATTTATTTTATGGAATGGGACTAACTTTGAGGTGGTCAGAATAGTGTCAGATTTTTTCGCATACTTGATTATATATATATATGACTTGTTATTTGAATGTGTGGAACAACTCCTTCTGAATATAGCACAGAAAATTAGCATAGAAAGGGGGTTTACTGAGAACGATTGTTTTACTAGTTTAGACTGTGCACTGGCTAGTGGCCCTTAGTACGGACTTTTCTCTGCTAGGGGATTGGGCCCCTCAGTTATGCCCGATAGGGAAACACCAAGCGTTTGAGAGTTATGATTCCATAGAGTGTAGGCATGCTTTTAGGATGAGTCACATGTATAGTACATTCTAGTCTTACTATGAGTTTTTAGGTTATCCGTGATCCTTTGGTATGAGTACAATTAGTACCATTACCCTTACTGTGTGCGGAATCATACCCTTGAACTTTGTTTTGGGTTTTTCATGGAAATTTTTTGTATGTATGGTTTGTTTTAAAAATAACTTCAAAGTAGCTGTTTTGGAAAATATTGTGTGAGCCCCTCATTTAGTTTTCTTTTCCTTGTTTTTTAATTATAAGTGTAATGGAATTGTGATTATTAGTTTTCAAAAAGACAGCGTATACATGAAAACCATATTTTTATAACTGTAGTTCAAACTGGTATTATTGGGCTGTTTTGGAATTTGAAAATGCATGGATTATGTGGTTCACTTTTGGATTTCCTAATGATCATTTTTAATGCTCATGCCTATCCTCCCCTTTCAGATGCAGGTTTAGTTTCTTTGTTTAGGTTATTTTTTTGTCTAACCATGAGAGGCAGGTTGTTAGCTGTTGGAGGTGACCAAGAGGTCACATGGAGGTATGCACAATCTTGTTTTTTTTCTTTCTGCTGCTACTTTTTATTTTTACTTCCAGTCCTTATTTATTTACTTGTCTTTTATTTATGGGCCAAATCATTTCCACCTATCTAGTTTTGATTCCCAACACTGGTTTCCAGCCTATGGGAATCAGGAACGCCCCTCGGGACATGTCGTGGACTCGCTTGGGTGACCGGTTCAGGGTCAACCTGGGATGGTACGTGACAATCATAATTGAAAATAATGTTAGCATATTTTTCATGAATAATACACCAATTATCATGATATGCATCACATTGAAAAATATATTGGAGGAATATATAATTTTTTCCCACCGGTCACATCATAAAATGCTCATAATCAAAAATACCACATAATAATAAATCATATAACACTTGAAATCATGAAATAAACCCTTATAAATGAATGGATTTTAAAAATATTTCATGAATGATAAATTAATTAATAACCTTTTGGGTTTAAAAAATAATAATGGCCATCATATTTTATCATAAAACATGAAAATTATTTGATTGAACAAGAAACAGCTCAAGAGGAATCAATGAGATGTTTTGAAAAATAATGTCTCTTTGAAAAATAATTATAAATGGATTAGAAATACTTTCAATAATATAGAAGCATTTATATCCACAGGATAACGTGGTAATGAATAATGAAAGAAATTTTTTAATAATGTATATAGGAATGCTTATAGAAAATAAATGATATTAAAGAGATAATCTAAAAGAAATATTCAGGTTTGAGAATTCTCTTTACCTTAAATATCAATTTATTTCATCACCTTTTTATCCCTGTATAATAAAATTATTTTTATTAAAACATTAAAATAGAAGTAAATTATGTCAATTTTTTTCACGCTTGTTCAATTATAATCATTGTATTTTTTTAAGTTTTCTTTGTTACTCGTGAAATGTTTTGATATTATATTTTATTTAAAATATATTGCCTTGCTTCAATTTCATGATTTTGTTTTATTTTTATTTATATATTGACAGTATCATCTACAAAATATTATAAATAAATATATTTATATATTTAAATTTTATAAATAATTTATTATAACCAAGTATAAAGGTTGTGATATATAGAGAGTTGAAACATCCTCGTAGGTGATTAATCGACCGTTAGTGAGACATTATGAAAAGTGGATGAGGGAGATGAATAACAGATAAATATATTGTAAATAAAATATATATAGTAGGTTAATATCATTAATATATTATTAGAATACTAATAAATTAATTTTTATAGGTTTTCTTTTGAGGAGAATAGATTAGATGAGGAATATAATAGGAAAATGAAATGGACAAATTGAAATAAACTTACCTTATACTTTGTGTTGTTCTTTTTGGTTGACCCCTAATTCCTTGAAGGATTAGTGTTATATTAATATAAAATCCATAAGAATTTTAAAGGTATATAGAGAGGAAATTTGGTAGTTTTTTTTCTGGAATAAGTGTCATTTAAGTGGGTTTCTAAGGGGTAGATAGTGTATTTATACTTTAATAGTGTGGTGTCATTAGTTTTAAAATATTAAAAAATATATAATTTTCAAATTAACCTTTTAATAGTGATATTTTTTATATTATGAGTTATATTTGATTAAAAATATATTTTTTAAATACTTTTATACCCTTTATAAACAAAATTCATTAGTATATTAAAATGAAAAACTAAAAAATTGAAAAATTGTTTTTATAATGAAATACATAATATTTTTAGGCTTTGAAAAATAACATTTAGGGTTGTAATTTTAATTTTATGAATTATGTAACTTATTAAAAATGTTTTTATTTGATAGAAAAATTATATAATTTATTGTGTCATTATTACATATTTATTGATTCCATTTAAAACGTGTCGGGTACATAAAATTGTATTTTTATTATTTACCAAAAAATTATATTTACCAAGAAATTCCAAAAAAATTACCTCTAGAAAATTTCGACATATTGATTATAAAAATGAAATTAATTTTTTCAAAATAATTTTTTAACATATATAATTTTAGTTATTAACCTAAAAATTATAATTTTTATGAAGTACCATTTATAAAAAAATTTGATTATAATTTCATTGAGTTTTTAATCTTAAAATTTCTTTTATGTAATTATAAAATCTATACATTATTAAATATTCCTAGTAAATACTATTTAATAAAATTTTACTATTATGAGTTCAATTTATTATTCCATCATCCTGGATACTATTCTTAATAATCAAATTACTCTAACAGTCATATTTCATGCTATAAATACCTCTTAATTACTTAATTCATCATTCACCACAAATCATCTTGTGGATATATATTATCTATTTCCAAAATATCAATTTTATTACTAATTTTTATCTCTTTTTATAGTGATGTTCATGTGTGTGATAATTCTAGGAGATCAACATGATCTAAATTTTTTATTTTTACTTGTTTTTGATGTTTATTGTCCCATTGTACTTGTCTCTATTCACGTTTCTATAATTATTATATAAATATAATGTTCCTAAATAAATAAATAATTTTTTTTGTTTTCATTATGTGTTTCATGTGTTTATACTATACTATATACCTATTTATGAAAAACAATTATTTATCAAGAAGGAAAAATAAATTTATATACAAGTTTGGGATGTTAAAATCACCACCTATAAATTTCATATCAAAAATTTCAACTCATATCCTTGGTAGATAAAATATTAGGATACTTACATTTCATTTCCTCCTTAGGTTCTCATTTTTCTACTTCATACTTTAAATTCCACAAAAGAACTATAATGAGGTGTGGTATTTTATTGTGTAGAAATTTATCTCTATTATAAAATATATTCACCATTTTCTCATTATATTAGAGATGAAATTCTAGTTTTACCACCTTCACATTTAGTACATGTGAGGGATTGAGTATGTTCTTATTCATGAGAGATACATGGAACATGTCATAAAATTTATATAGTATTAGTCAAGCTGCTAGAGAATATACCAAAATCTTATGTGATCAAGGATATCAAAGGGAATAATAGTGCTAGGGATGATAAATCCTTTCATTCAAAATTTTATGACTCTTTTCCATAGTTATATTCGAAGGAAATTGTTTTCTCCAACATCAAACTCAAGTAAATTTGACAATTTTTAGTATAGATGTTTTTTTGACTATGATCAGATTTAATGTGTTACTGAAGGTCTTGAACCTTCTCTATCATTTCTTATATAATATTAGGTATAAGAATATTTCATTCACTAACATCATTCAAACATATATGAATTCTACATCACTTCCCATATAGATCTTCATATGAGTCCATTTGAATACTTGTATGTAATCTGTTTTTGTATGTGAACTCAATCAATGGAAGATGTTGATCCCATCCTTTGTTAAATTCCAATAAGAAACCTCTCAGCATTTCCTTGAGTGGTTGAATGGTTCTTTAATATTTGAAATTAGTTTAGGGGAGATAGTTTATACTAATTTCCCGTTCTGTATCCAGATTATGTTGAATACTTATATTGAATGTAGTGGTCAACCTTGGATCATGATCCGAATTGATTGAGAATGGTTCCCTATGTATCCACACCATTTATTTTACATATATCATCGAATTTTGGTCAAGTGAGAAATATTCCAAAATAGAGATGAACTGGGTAGTCTTTGTGAGTTGATCTAACACGTCCCATATCTCATTTCATCTTTTGGATATGTTCAGGAGACTATTGAAAAAGTCTGGGATGATTTCCTCCCATTTTCATGTTGGTATGTGTAATGATTTCATCATCCATTTATACTTTTTTCACTCTGATTTAACAATCTATCATCCCAAACCTTTTGAGTTTTACTCATCAATATCATTCTTCATGTTATACCACTAAAATTTCTCTTTATGATTGTGGTTGTTGATGGAACTTCTAGGATGGATAGAGAAAAATAATGTATGTGAATTGTCCAATAGATCTTTCTTTATCTCAAGTGATGAAAACACACAAATTATAGTTCCAAATTAAATTACAACATCATTTTTTATTTTGAATTCTTGAAAATCCCCTTCCTTTATAATTATTACCTTCTTTTAAAGCTCCAAATCATTTCTATTCACATCCTTGATCATCTATTGGACAAATGGTTAGGAAATGATTCGTTAAGGTAGTATATATTTTTATGTAATTATGTATTTTTCATCCATAATTTACAAATCAATGATGATATAGACTTTATTAATCTGTATTATGGATAAGGGAGCATTTCCTTTCCTATTTAGAGCATATAATACCATTTTCATCATTCTAGAATGATAGTGAATAGATTAATCATAATACTAGATTAACTTAAACTATATTTGTTGACTCATGTTGAGATATTTTTGTGTGAATATATACTTTAGACCTTTATGATATTTAAATATATTACACTTCTCTTTATAGATGTACAATTTTTACATATTTAATAAAAATATTTATTTTAACTCTAAATCATGTGTCAAGTGTTTCTACTCATGAATCTTTAATTTTGATTAGGCGTAGGCTATTATGTTATCATTTTCCTGGATAAAACAACCTAAGTCTTTATTTTAAGCATCAATATATAAAAAAAAATTCTTCACATGAAGGTATTTTGAGTACAGGTGCACACATTAGCCTCTTTTAAAGATAATTAATGCTTTCCTCACATTATTCTATACACATATACTTTACCCCTTTCTATGATAACTTAGTCCATGGGATAGAACATTGTGATAAATATCTCACAGCCCATCAGTATTACCTAGATGATCTATGAAATTATAGATTTCAATAACACATGAGGGTCTAGTCCATTCCCCATTTTCCTTTATCTTTGAGGAGTCTATAGAAATTCCCTCACTATTGATCATATTCCCCGCGAATGTGACTTGTTGCATCTAAAATTAACTCTTGTCAAAGTTAGCATAGATATTATCCTTTATTAATTTCACTAAGTCAATCCTTATATTCTCTTAATATTCCTTATATCTATTATATTAAATGATAATTTCAACAATAAATACTACCAAATTTTTTTCAAGGTAATCTAAAAAGACTCTATTCATTAAGTCCATAGAGACTTTATGAGAATTATTAAGTCTAAATAGAATCACAATGAACTCTAGTGTCCTTATATTTTATTAAAGGATCAATTATAAATATTTTCCCTCATCACCTTTAGTTGGTGACATCCAAAAATTGAAATCCACCTTTGAGTAGTACTTATCTCTTTATAGTTGATCGAACATGTCATCGATCTTTTTGGGGGATACATGTTCTTCATGGTGATCATTTTGATCTCTCAGTAATTGATGAATAAATTTATTGATCTATCCTTCTTATAGACAAATATCATTTGTTCACCCCATGGTGATACACTAATGATTAAAAACTCTTTATCATAATTATCAGCTTCTTATTTATCCCCACCAATTCTATTAGGGATATCCTATAGGAGAATTAGATATAAGAATGGTTCGAGGTATAAATTCTATTCAAAAATCAACCTCACATTATAGAGAAATTCTTGGAAAATATTTAGGAAACACATTAGTGTATTCCCCCATGGTGATAATTTCTTCAATGTTTTCTTACTTTGAAAAAATCTTTTGAGAATGGCATAATTCTTCCTTGGGTATTCAAACCCACACCATTGAGGGATTTTACAAAGAATATTCTTGATATTCCTTTTATTTTTACCAGAGCATGGGATGGTTAAAAATAAATAAGGATGTTTAACATTCCGATTACTTAATTTTAGCACTATTTAATTATACCCAATCTGTGCCCATTATAGTGTTAATTTACACAAAGGTAAGGATTATGATATTCACTAGAAGAATATTCCAACAAACTCTAAATAGAGAATACTCCAACTCTCATATTGAAATAATTTCCCTAATAGGTGTTTTCATGAATATCTATACATCAAGGTATTCAGTATGTTCTTCAATTCTTTTTATAATATTTTAGGATATAACGGAAATCATTAAACCAAAATCAATTGAATTTTTTTACATAATTGATGGAATATGAAATGTACCTTATAATACTTCATTTACATACCCCACCTCAGTAGCAGTGATGGAATAAGATTTTCCTTAATCTGTTTTATTTTTTGGATCTAAAAATGATTACACTCAAAGACCCTTGGTCTGGTGCACTAGCTTTCATAATTCCCTTTATAATTATAGTTAATGCATTTATCCTTGGGTGGTGCATTTGGAAGTTCCATCCTTTCCTCCATCATTTTGTATAACTTTTTCATGTCTCTTCGATATCCATAAGTTCGATGGCTATATCTCCCACACTTAAAGTTATTACTGTTCCTTTTAGATAATTTATATCTTGTTTCTTCCCAAATGTTTGAAATGTGAGTAGTTGGATATTCTTGTATTTTTTATCATTTGATCCCCCATCATGAAAATCCACATTACATTTCTTATATTCATAGCCATAGGATAATTATCTATACTCTATATCTACTTTGAGAGCACATCGTACTACTTCTGATTAACTTCAAATATCATAGATAGATAGTACAAAGACCTGATAATAATTTAACCCATAAATTAATTTTAAAACATGAATTTAATTTCATGTATTTTCAAAGATGTTTTTAAGTTTACAATTTAAAATAATTAGGTAAAAAATATTACATATTAAACCCATTCATTACAAATTGTACACTTCGACTTATTATCCATTTTTTACACAATATAATACTTTTAAAATGAAAAACAATTTTTTTCATGATAAATATTCAGAATTTTTAAATTAAATTCATCATTTTTCCTTCTTATCCTTTAAAACTATGATTTTCTTTTTGAAAAAATGTGGTAATCATAAAAATATTAGTGTGGTACCTACAAAAAAGAAGCAATAAACCTTTTAGTCCAATTAAAAATCATGAGATAATATAAGAGGGGTTTCCTTTAACAAAATAAACTTTAATCTGAAATAAAAATTTACTTACACAAGAAATCAGATTTAATTTCTAATTTTTTTATAAAACACATTATAACAAAATATATATTTAAAACAATTATCCTGATGGTTTATTATAAAAAATTATAAGACATGATTTTTTAAAAATATATACCTTTTACCCTTAAAGTGAATAATCATTCCTTTAAACAAAGGATCATTATCTTGACTTATAAAATCAAATTATTTCCATAACTATTCATTTTAAAGAATAAAAAATTCATGTAGGTTTCATAGAATATCATCTTAATTTAACCCATAATATAACCTTTATAAATTGAATAACCTACTTAATTAATTATAACAAAATTATTAATGGAAAATAATCATTACCCAGTGTATTGGAGAACTGTTTTGTCCTCAACTATCATCATAAACAAAGTAAAAGGAGTATAACACACATAAAATATATATAATATTTCATTTACAACATAAAATATCATAAATTATTCCTTTTAACATATATATAAAATAACTTTTGTGCTTCACATGAAAATAAGGATAAAGTTCTTTTTTCTTTAAAAAAATCATTAAACAAAAATTCCTCGAGCAATAGAAAATTGGATATTCATTTGAAAAATCATGATAACTTTTAGAGGAATATTATTAAATAATAAATGTCATTATAGTGATAAATTTCACTCATTTTTTATATTTGAAAAAAATATTCCTTTCTCACATTTCTAAAAAAGTCAAAAAAATACATTTTGAAAACATCTTAAAGTATTATTTTAAAATCCCAAAATAATGTAAAAAATTTTTTAAAACAAATTTGAGCATATATTTAAGTATATTAATCAAGTATTTGATACATTTTAAGTAATATAGTTATGGAATAAAAAAATAAGGAAAACTATAAAAAATTACTTATGGTTTTTATGGAAAATCCATTATTAATTGAAAGTTTTTGAACCAAAGAAACCTTTATTTAAAGAATGTTAAATATTTTTTTATATAATTTAATTTTTATAGATGAAAGGACCCAAATTAAATATTAAAAAAATATTAAATTTTAAGTCAATAATTTATATTCTTAATGTTGAAAATCTTTACGGTCAATAGTTTTAGAGAATTAGGCCATCAACCTATATACATAAATATTACATCATAATGTGGAAACTTCCACTTAGAATCTATTTTTAACACAAATTAAAACATTTTTGATATAATGTTTTTTATTTTCAGGACATAACTTCAAATTTTTTATCTTAACCACATCCTTATCACTACTCATTCTTTAAACCCTATGAAAAAAATTTTAAAATGTGTGATGAACAAAAAAAGAACTATAAGAGGCTTATAAGATGGAATAAATAAACTTATTAGTTCATTAATACTTATAAAAGATTTTTATTTTTTAAAATTAAACATTATTCTCAAAATAAACATTTTATTCCCTAAAAAATAAACTTTTCTGCCCAAATATTTTCCTTAAAATGTTCATAAGTAATCTTAAAATAAAAATAAAAATCATAAAGGATCCTTTGTAATAATGAAAAACTTATGAAAAATTTTCATAAAAAATTATACATTTTGTCCTTATAAAGTTTAATATACTTTCATTTAAACATAATCTCACGAGTAATCACATGAGAGCATAACAAAATACACATGGTATATTAAGACATGGAAACAAAGGAAATTTGGTAGAAAAAAATCAGGATATAAGGATATTTCAACTTTAAATTCCAAGATAACATTATATGGTGAACAGAGTCCCATACTGTATTAGGTTTAATACTTAATCTCATACATAATATATCATGATAAAAAATATTTACCCAAATCATTTAAGAACTATATTGGAACACCCATCATAATATTTTTATGATTATGTATTCCACACAAAAATCATAAGGAATAAACATAAGAATTACTAACAGAATGAAAATGGGCTTCATAATCATTCCTCATATCATAATAAAAATAGACTTCTTAAAGTAGGAATTAGAGAAATGAGCATAAGACATGTATTACCCCATCAAAGAATGTGAGAATAAGCTAGGTATATAAGTGAGAGACATATATAAATAATTGAAAGAACTCAATAACATTAAAAATAAACAGAAATATAGTTATATAAATAGTGTTCATAACCCAAAGAAAATGTTGGGTCAAAGAGATCCCTCACACCCATAATGAAAACATTTATAGATATCAGAATATGAATTCCATTTAAAACCCTTTTTAAAAATACATAGAACATATGGATGAAGAAATTTTCTTAGAATAAAATATATAAGATTATGAAGGAATAAAAAAATAAAATAGTTATTTTGGTTATGGGAAAATCCATTGAAATCATATATGTTAAAATAAAACATTAATTTTTCTGTTTGTATAGAAAGTCACAAAAATTCCATATAAAATATATAAAAAAATTCCTTTTAAAAAATTTAAATAAAGTAAAAATAGGTATAAAATGACCTTTATAATTAATTTATTTACATATAAATACATTAATAAAATAATTTTAAGAATATGGACATGGAAGAGAAATATTTAGAAAATAATTATTTAAAACATAAAAAACAAGGTTTTTAAAGTAAACTGGCCCTTAAGTAAAACCATAAACATTTTATTTTTAAAAAACATTATAAATAAATTAAAATATAGTAAAATATTACCTTTATAATAAATTTAAGAATAAATAAATATTTTCTTTAAACATTTATAAGAACACGGGTATGGAAGAAAAATACTTGGTTGGGAAACTTTTAAAAGGACTTTTTAAAAGAAATTCTCTTACCGTGAGTTTGACTCGTCACATATGTTCTTAGTATTCTTAAATAATAAAATTATACTAATTTTTTAATTTATTAAGAATAATTTTCAATTTTATTATTCATTTTATTTTATTTACTATGATTTTATATTCAATTACTTAATCATTTAAGTTCACATTGTATGTTTTGATGATATAGGCCTCCAAAGTCCAAAATGTATTTGGAAGGATTACTATGGTCAAATTGGTCATTATTACATAATCATAAGAGTGAAAATCATGACATAATGATCATTTTTATACATAAATTATACTTTTTAAACTAACCATTAAAGATGGTTATGAAAAATGAACTACGTTACAATCATGGAGACGATAGGTCGTACGCATGCATGAGTAACTTTTCTATTTTGCAATGATCATGATGAAAAGAAGTTAATTATTATTTTATATTTCCAAAATGTAAATTATATCATAAATATAATATTTTTTTAAATACACTGATATATACAATCAATGTGATGTGGTAATGAAAAACAAATTGCATCACTTCATGGAGGTGTAATCTAAATGTCCGCACGAACGACATCATCATCTTTCAATGAATGGAAAGTAAAAATATATATGATAAATTAATATTAAAAATTTATTTTTTTTAATTAATAGAATATATATAAATTAAATACATCATCATAAACATACGTTATAGGAAATGATGGAAAACAAATTACATTGGTTTATGAAGCGGTAGTCGGCCGTACACATGAACAGTGGTTTCGATTCCCATTTGATGTAAGAGGAGATGGATGTTGGTATTGAAATTACAATAATAACATATAAATACATGGGATATAATTATTTTATTATATGATCATGTTTGAATAATATTTAAATAATTTGGAGGAGTAAATAAAAAAACATTCACTTAAAGATTACACTTCTTCTTCAGAAATCCTTTTTTGCTTTAAACCTTAAACCCTCAAAGATTGGTATTATAAAAAACCATGACCTCTATAATGTGGGGAATTATTTTAGGAATTAATTTGGGTAGGTATTTAATGAACTAAAATACTTTATAAGTTTGAAGAGAAGAAGATAGGATGTTCCCTTTTATAAGAGAGGGTATGGGTACTCATTAATTTTTATAAAATATTAAATTAATATAAATTAATTTCATTAAAAAAGGATAAAGAAAGATATAATTAGAATATAGTATGAATATGGGTTGAAATAATATCATTCAATAAATATTGCACATGTTTATATTATGTTTTTATCCTTATCACTTTATTTTGAACCGTGAGAACCCTTTTTGACAATTATGATGATAATAAATATTTAAATATTTTGGGGTCAAAATAGTTAATATAAAAGGTAAATTGGTAAATAAATGAAAAATGGTTGATATTTAAAACCATATAAAAATAACATGGCCGAATATAATTTATTTAGTAATTTTAAATATTTTAATAAAATATTATTTATTATAAAATATCATTAATGTCATTTTTGGAACTACTCATTTAATTTGACTTTGAAAACAACATAAAAGAAATATATTTTGAATATAATACTTTTAAACAACACTAACATGTTATATTTAACTAAAAAATCATGGAACATAATAATTAATTCAATTTATATAACTTTTAATATTTTATAAAATCATTTATTTTATTTTTCTATTAATTGAGTAAATACCATGTCAGCATTGCGTAAGCATTTAAGGTAATTATTTTATTGATAAAAATTATAAATAAATTACTATGATAAAAAACTATTTATATTTTAAATGATTATTTATAACTTAAAATAATTTGTTTTTATCCCTCTTAGAAAATATTATTGTTATTAAAATCAACATGTGAAATTTTTTTCGTTATATTTTACTTAAATATTATAAAGGTAAAAATTAAACAAATATGGAACCAAGTGGATATATATTCAAGAATTTTATAGAAATGGACAAAATCCACTCATAAAATATGATAATTTAAAGTGTTATTTTCAATTTTTAGTCCCTACCATATCATTTTTAATGTTAATTACCTGATTTACCATTAATGTGAGGATAATTATTTACTATAGTTATTATTCATAATGAATAAAAAAAGAATCTATTTACAAAAAAAATTACCTTATAATTAAAAATTTAGAATAATTTGTTCAAGATTTAATTCATATAATTGGAATCATTTAATTTTAAATTAGACCCACCAGATGCGATGAAAAATTGTTTTTTCAGAAAAATGCCTTTTATGTGTAAAATGTTTTTACTCTATATCCATGTGTACAATTTGTTCCAAAGACCATAATTAGATTATTATTCATATAATGTGACTAATTAAATGTTAAAACTAATACAAAATAAAATTTAACTATGTAAATACTTTAAATGAAAATACATTTTTCTATAAAAAACGATTTTTTTCACTATTCATTAAAAAAAGAAACTTTTCAAAAATATATATAACAATTTGATCATAATATAATTATGATATGATGATTTGAAAAATGATATAATTTTTATCAAGTAAAATTTATAAAATTTACAGAATTAATTATAATATTTTCTTATAAAAATCAATAAAATCAGTTTTGCAAAAAAATATATTTTTGAAGAATAAAATGGATTTACTAAAAATTTGGTGATTATTTACTAATAATATATCAATATTGAATAATAAATTTATATATATTTCATAAATCATTTAGTACTATTCATACCTTCCAATTTAACATCTAGATTATAACAACCATATTTAAATTATAATTTTCCATTTTTATTTAGGTTTGGGGTTGCATATCATATACCTATGGAACATACTTTTATTTTTTTTTAAAAATTGCAGTGTTACATTATTCAACAATTAAATAAAGTGAACCCAGATAATTTGAACTTAGCCTTGGTAAAAATAGCGTTGAAATCAGAAAATACTTCTGTTGAAATCCCACATCGTAAAAGGGTTAATGAACCATCCTCTTGAAAAGAGTGGAAATGAAATATGAAGGTCGTCACATAAATAGGTTTCCAAATAGGATAAAATTAGTGATTATTTAAAATATATCCATGGATAAAAATCATAATTTCCATATAGTTATATATATTGAAAAGAATCATTGATCATAGGAAAGTAAATGATCAATAGAACGTTAATAACTAGAAAACTATGAACTCATGAGGAGTGAAAAAGGCCACTGATTCATTAGAAATAAAGGTAATAGGATTCCATTTTTTTTCAAAATCCTTTTCCTATAGTTGAGGGATTAATTTAACATATACATGAAGAATATAAAGAAACATACTTACTTTATAAGTATAATTTCACCTATTAATAAATTTAAACCACAATATCATCTTGTGATCAAAATAATGAGAATTCAAGATGAAGTTTTCATTTCTAAAGCACTAAAATCAACTTATAACGAATCACATAATCCACAATAGAATACAACGTTTCACTCTTATATTTAGAAATTAAACAAAACCAAAATTTCTATCATAATATAATTATTAAAATGAATAAACCATTACATGATGAAATATAATAGTAATCACCATATCATCAACAATAAGACCCAAATATCAACTTAAATAATTAGATAAATAAATAACCTTAAAATTCATCAAAATATTCAATAATATTATTAAAACACAAATATTATAATTATTCTAACACATATTCTTCCAACATAAATTTAACATTTATCCCAAAATAACAAAAATCACTCTTAATGTCTCACATAAAAAATGTATATTCCCTAATCATATAATCTACGATATATGTTAATTATTTCCACAAATAACCTGAATCAGTATAAATCCCCATTAAAATCATATATGCTTCCAAAATATAATTAAACCATTATTTATAAAAAAATCCCATAATGTTCCCTTTTCCATCATCATGTGAGGTTTCCAAAATAGTGGAAATCTTATAAAATAACATTAATCACATAATTACCAAATCAATTTTCAATAACATGGTTATCTCTATAGTAAAAAATATTTTCCCAAAATCAATATAATATTTATTTTTCACATCATTTTAAAAAATAAATATCATAATAACCAAGACATCACATTGGCCGATGGTAAAAGTTGCACCCTTTTAGCACTTAAATTATGGGATCATTCCCCGCAACCTTTCAAGATGTGAAACGATATAATTTTTACTTAAACTATTTTAATATAATTCTTATAAAATCCTCAAAAATATTATGAACATCCTTAAAAATAACCTTAATAATAAAATATCATATAAAACCTAAAGAATATTAATACCGTTTAACATATGAAAATAGAATTATTCCTTAAATAATACTTTATGATGAACCTAAGAGTTACATATATCTCAACCCAATAAAATTTCTCTCAAAATTTCATTAATCACATTAAAATCCAATCACTCAAAACCTCAAAAGGGGTGTTTAATACTTTAAAATTACGATCTAACATAAAATCCTAAACCCATGATGGTATCCATAACTATTATTTTAACCTGACATGAAAACATCATAATCTCTAAAGTTATATAACCCTTTCTTCTCAAACTAACTATAATGAACCAGCCTCAAACATTACAGAATCTTTAGTTTTAAGTCATGAATTCATTTTTTTCATTTGAATATATTTACGATTTAGAGTTCTAGATAATTAGTCCATCACCCATATATAATTAAACATTACATCACATAGTGTACACTTCCACATAGTATCCATTTTCCCATGAAACAAAATATTTATGATATTAAAAGTTTTTTTTAATGACATATATTATCAATTTTCATGATGACCTCATCATTTTCCCTACTTTAAAACTATGTGAAAGTTTTTTTAAAATGATTTATTAACAGAAAAATAATATTAATGGAAAATGAAAAGAAAGAAAGAAACATTTTAGTCAATGAATACCTTTTTAATATTTTTTTCTCAAAATTAAACTTTAGGCTCCAAATAAAAACTTTATTACTTAAAAAATAACTTTTCTTCCCAATTATTTTCATAAAATATTTCACAAGAAATCTTAATGATAAAATGAACACCATAAAATTTATTTTTAAATCATGAAAAAACTATGAAAACTTTTCAAAAAAGATATACATTTTACCCTTATGAAGTAGCATATACTTTCCTTTAAAGATTCAATCATGATTAATAACATGGGATTATAACATAATGAATATGGTATCATAAGATCATAGAAATATTAAAAATGTGGAAGTAATACAAAACATTATAGAAGTATAAGGAAAGGATAACTGCTAAGACCACATCACATGGGGGGAAAAGTCCTATAGTGGATTAATTTTACTTATAATCCCATACATAACATATCATGAGGCAAAAGCTTTACCAAATTCATTGGAGAACTATAAGAGCACATCCATAATAACATGTTTATGATTATGTGAGTAACACCCCGACCCCAGAAGCCTAGAGCCGGTGAATTATTTTATTTCATTGTCATTATTACAAGGAATCAAATCCCGAAGGACTGATTAGTTTAGTAGTCTTTGAAAAAAATATACGTACATAGGTTCAACATTACAACATGAAAATAAAAAGAGCATATAAATTTTATTAGTGACATCCACCACGCCAAGATTATCCAAACAAGTAATTCATAATAAACTGTTTCATGTCTTGAGAAAATGAATCATAATAAAGGGTTGAGCTCATATTCTTAGTAAGGGTAAGAAATATACAGGAAGATATCATAAATATAAAAATTAGGCATGGTGAATAAATAAAAACAAAATCCTTTTAAAAATAAACATGAATATAATATGATAGGAATATGAGATGAGTAAATATTTCCGTGATAAAACATAATCATGGAAATTATAATAGTTGAATAAAAACATGAACTATAAATTTATAGCTTCATTATGAGGAAAATACATATTCCAGACATTATAAAATATACCATCAGGTCCTCGACCAATACATATAAAAATGATTAAGGCCTTGAAAAAATTCATATATCAAATTAGGAAAGGCCTCGGCCAAGTCCACATCTATATGTCTCATGAGACATACCGATGCATCGAGGGGATATAAAAGGCCCCACCCATCACATAATAAGTAAAATTAATTCCTTATATGAAAGGGGTGAACATAATCAATATGTACATTCATATTGAAACTACCATATGAAATGTAAATAACTTTCCCCAATCATTAAACATAAACATTAACCATTTAGAATAAATGGTAATGGTATCAAAATAGCAGATACATAGTAAAAAATAACTATAAAACCTTAAATAACTTATTTTAAATAATATCATAGTAGATAAATCTCAATTAATTACAATATTAAATAAATTATGTTGGCATAGATGAATATATATTTAAATGAGATAATAGAAATATTCTTGAAGTAATAATCCTTAAACATTCCAAAGTATCCCATACCAAATTCAAACATTTAAATAATAATCCTTTAGAATATAATTATAATAATTATACTCTTGATATGATATACCAAAGGGCAGTACATACACCTCAAGAAAAAAATAAGTGGTGAACAAGGCACATATCTCATAAAAGTTAATGTGAGATGAGAAAAATGATTTTTTACTTTTGAAAGAAGAGTTATTTTGGAAAATAATTTATATTTTCAATGAAATAATATTGTAAACATGAATATACCATAAAATAAAATACTAGGATAGTGAAATTATATTTTTGACACAAAACATTTCCCACTGAAGTGAAACCATGTAAAAATAATTCTTAAGATTATTTAGAAATAAAACATTTTATGGAATTTTAAGGAAAGTAGTAAAGCGAATTTTAAATAGGAAAGGAAAATTTGATCTTTTAAATATAAAAATGATCCATGACCAATTTTAATGATAAAATTAGTTTTTTTTATAAAAATAATGGTGTCTTAAAACATATTCTAGTGTACACTTGAAAATAGGTAAGAATATGAAAATATCCCTTGAATTAGGTTTGTTTATCAGGATAAAGTTTTGAATAATCCTTTTAAAACATGTAACTTACCATCAAATAAGGAAGTATTCTATTTGGTACACATATATAGATTATTCACAGAGAAATTATGAGGAGTAAATATGAATTTAATATAATTTAATTGAGGTAAGTATATAATAAAAGTAATCTGAATGAAAATGGAGGATCGAGTGAAAACTCCTTTCCACTTTGTAATAAATAGATTTATATTACCAGAAATTAATAATATTCAAATTGTAAATATAATACCATGATTATAAAGATATTAATGATATGTAACATCAATGTTCTATATAAATACACCATACACAAGTATTAGTATTGAATACAGAAAATCTCACAAAAATGGAAGTGAGATGAAGAAACCCATACCTTAAGTCTATTGGTGTTATTCACTTGATCTTAGTGTCATGGATAACCAAATTAAATTAATTAATTAATATTCAAAGGAACTATTCCTTATGTTATTGATTTATTATAGACATTTTAAGTTCATTCATGACCTTCTTGACGGGTTTAAGAGGCTCAATTTTATTGTTTGGGAGTATTTTCTTCATGATCGATATACTTATATATATGAATGATGAATCATGTAAAATGAGGATGGTTATCCAGAATTGAAGTAATATATTATTAGTGAAAATCTAAAAGGTTACATGTTTGTAAATTTCATTTGGTTACCTAGAGTGAATACAAATATGTATATAAATTATATAATGAAAATTGTTTTGGGTTAATTGGCGGTTTTTGAACACAAAAAACTCATTTTTCTTTATAAATTAATAACATGTATAAAAAAATGATTACAGAACATTATATAATATATAATTAATAAATTATAATATGTTTCAACCATAAAAATGGTTTCATTACAACTCTTGAAGGAATTAAAATGAATAGAAATCACATCTTCCACGATGTCGGTAAATCGACACATCACGAACGGTGTTTTAATTTCTTGAATAACAGGAAGAGGAGAAGAAGTATAATGGTGAGTATTTAATAAACATGATGAAATATAGAATATTTAATATACTGGATCATTAATACCTCTTGGATAAGGGTAGGTAAGTATAAAAGAAGAATAGAAAAGAAAATGAAACGAAAAGAAAGAAAACAAAAGAGGATGTTTAACTCTTGATCTCCTCTCATTGAGATCCTTCTTAAGGCCTTTGGTTTTGGCCTTTTGGTGATACTAGAAGCTCTAGGACGTGGTTAAGAGCCTTGGGAGGAGTTTTTATAAAACTTAGGTAAGGCTCATGGCTTGATAGGAGTGGGAGGAAGAGGGAAATGAGGGTGGTATTTATAGTAGAGGAGAGGAGGTATTTTACATTATTTTAATCATTATTATAATCTTTTTGCTCAAAACTATGAATGGTATTAATTAATGTGACTCCAAAGAGTAATAATGGAATCTTATTTCAAACCATGTGGTCTTACATCACTTATGATGTCATAAATATTGTATTTAACTAATAATTTCAATATATGATATTTTACGGTATTTTACTATTCATTAAAAATTTAAGAATTTCAGAAAAATCCCAAAAATTCACCCTAACCATTTTCGATGTGTAGAATTCAAAAATAAAATCTTTTTGGAAAATAAATTTTTAAATATTTTTAATTTAATTTTTAAATAAATTCATAATTTATTCGACAAAAACAACATTAAAACTATAACTCGTTTTATAACACATTGAGAAATGAATCAAGGTCCCGTAAAATTATCTTATAACCATACGAAAATAAAGTAACAATTTATGAATATATTTTACTAAAATAAATTTCCATTTTAAATTATTAAATTTAATCATAAAATTTTAATTAAAATATTTATAACAGGCAAAAATACCAATACTTATACTTTGATCATTTTTTCACTTTTAAGATGTCAAAATTGTATTTATACATTCATGGGTGAGGTTTCTATTTTTTTAGTTGATTTACTATTCATTAATATTCGTAAGGGAATGTTACTATTCATAAGGGTATGTTACTCTACACCAAAAATTAATTTTGTCTTATGAGACTCTAAATATCTTACTGAATGCAACCGTGTATGTCATTTTTTCAAAATTTAAATCACAGAGGTGGAAAAATTATATTTACATGGATAGGTTATAACAAAGTGGTGTTTTGTAAAGACTCATTATTTCATGTATTCTATATTAAATATATTTTTAAATTCTTGGAGTGTTACATTATCCCAAACTTACAAAATTTCTTCATTGAAATTTGAAATTGAACTTCAAAAGTTAATGCTTGATACTTGAAAATTCACTTATGGGAAACCCACATAAAGAGTATAGTTAAAATATCCTATTAATAATAGGAAAGGGAAATGCATTAGTTACTATAATACAACGCATTGTAATTGGACAACATGATCTTGGAAACATAATAAAACCATCATTAAGTGACATTCAACTGTAAAACCCATACAATGATCAACATAAACCATTTTGTAAATGGTTAAAAATTCAAAAATATAATGATTCAACACATTATAATAAAGATCTATAAATTTCCATGATAAACTTATTGTTAACCCATTATCAAAAAGAATAAACTATAAAATTCACATTCCAAACATGTGAATAACTTCATCATGTATCCTCTTGAAATATGGTAATAACTTAAATTACCATAAAAACCATATTGGAAACATGAATTCTTTCATATTACTTAAGTAAGACACATGTTTTTTGATATATTACTTAAATACAAAAGTATTATAAACACCATCAATGATAACATATACCACTTCTTGACAAGTCAATAATCAGTTCCAAGGTAGGTAGAACATATCTGAATCAATCATTTCTTCATCATTATCTCGACATCAGATATATATTAAAGGTTGTCTTTACCTCAATCATGTTTTTTCATAAAAAATTAATCTTTATATCGAATCAATTTTCCTTTGTACCATTCATCATATGACCTCAAATCCTTAATGAAATAGTACTGTTGTACAATACTTATATATCCCAGAATTCTTATAACCAGTACATTACTGAAACAATATTCAAATGACATGATTCTTGACTAGGCATATTAATCATTATACTTCATCTGCGGTAGCATCATAACTTGATCATTATCTAAAATAATAATTTCGGGTATATTCCTTTGACTCCCAGGACATTTATTCGCATAGTGTCCCATATTCTTTCAATTGAAGAATTTAATATAGGAAAATTCATTCCTTTTCTTGCAATTATGTGCATCGTGGCTTTTTTATCCACACTTAAACAAAACTACTTTTACTCTCAAGCATATACCAAAGTGTTTCTTTCAACAATTATCACGTGTGGGAAAATAAATATTTCCCTTATTCCCGTTATCTATGTTTTTTCCTACCATCATCTTCTTCTTTTTCTTCCCTTCAAATCCATAGGACTCATAGAAGTCTTTACATACATTGTCATCACATGATACTATTCAATCATATGATGAGGATACTTGGGAGACAATATTCTTTTGAAATGATGTCTTAATACCATTAGAAATATGATCCTTCTTACACTTCGCATCATATGAATTAGTGAAGTTCTCATTCCTTCTACTAGGAACCATTTCTAATCAATTCCATATTATATATTAGCTCATAAAATTTGGAACTCTCTATATCTCTAAACATGGTATAACACATAACATATATTTATGCATCATAAATACTAGAACCATATACTTTGGTTACTTTAGGGCACAAATCCTTCATAATTTTTTGTAATAAGCTTATGAATTCACCAAAGCATATCCCCCGGGATTGTCGAACCAATAGTGCATCAAAGCCCATTTTCGTTCTCTAGTTCCCGTTTCAATCTAGCTCAAAGTAGTGTTTTCAGGTTTTACCACTAGAAACATTTGTGCCAGATCCACCTCTACTTATTTGTATCTAAACATGGATGTATGTTCTTGATAAAACAAATAATATATTCCATACCAAAATTCTAGGATGTCCCTGTAATCTTATTCCCAAAGTCTATCTTAGGGTTTTGTTCACTAATATACATTCTCTATATCTACTTTCCATGTTTTCTACTAAACTTACTTTGATGCCAAATCTAATTCCTTGACCCTTTGAGCCCAGATCCAGTGCATTATTTAAATACATTGGTATGATTGTAAGGAGTCAAATCCCAAAGGACTGAGTAGTTTAGTAGTTTTGGAAAACCAGATACATATATAGGTTCAACATTACAACATGTAACGAAAAACAACATATATGATTTATTGGAAACAACCACCACTCCTTGATTATCCCTTCAAGTTAGTCATAATAAACTTTTTCACGTCCTGAGGAAATGAAACACAAGAAATGGGTGAGGTCAGATGATCAGTAAGGGTATGTAATATAATAGAAGATATTATAAACATAAACATTAGGTATGGTGAATAACTAAAAACAAAATCCTTTAAAAAAATGAACATAACATGACAAGAATATGATATGAGTAAATATTTAAATAATAAAACATAATCATGGGTAATATACTAGTTGAATGACCACATGAACTATGAATTTTTATCTTAGTTGTGAGGGAAATGCATATGCTAGACATTCTAAAACATACCGTCAGGGCCTCGGCCAAAACCATATATCAAATTGGGAAAGGCATCGGCGAAGTCCACATTTATTTGTCTCATGATACCTACCGACGCATTGAGGGGCTATAGTGGGCCCCACCCATCACATAACAAGTCTAATGCATTACTCATATGAAAGGGGTGAACATAATCAACATGTACATTCATAATAAAACTAACACATGAAATGTAAATAACATTCCCCAATCATTGAACATAAACACTAACCATTTAGAATAATATGAGAATGGTATCAAAATAACACTTTCATATTCAAAATAACCAGAAAACCATAAAAAACATATTTTTGATTATATCATAATAGATAAACCACAATTAAGTACAAGATTCAATAAATTATGTTGACATAGATGAAGATATATTTAAATGAGACCATTGACAAATTGTTGAGGAAATAATCCTTAAACAATCCAAAGTGTCCCATACCACCTTGAAACATTCAAATAATAATATTATAGAATATTATGAGAATAATTATACTCTTGATATGATATTATAATGATAAGTACATACACCACATGAAAAAAATAAGTGGTGAACATGGCATATATCTCAAAAAAGTTAATGTGAGATGATAAAAATTCTTTTTTACTTTTGAAAGAAATGTTCTTTTGGAAAATAATTTATAATTTCTATGAAATAAAATTTTTAACATGAATATCCCATAAAATATAAGGCTAGGATATTGAAATTCTATTTTAGGCACAATATATATCCCATTGAAGTGAAATCATGTAAAAGTAATTCTTAAGATTCTTTATAAATAAGACATTTTAGAGCATTTTAAGGAAAGTATTAAGGATAATTTTAATATGGAATAGAATGTTTATTCACATAAGTACAGAAATGATCTAAGATAAATTTTTATGATAAAATATGTGTTTTTTATAAATAATGGTGTCTTAAAATAGATTCTGATGTACACATGAAAATGGGTAAGAATAAGAAAATATCCCTTGAATCTGGTATGTTTATTGGGATAAAAGTTTTGAATGATCCTTTTAAAACATGTAACTCTCCATAAAATAATGAAGGGCTCTGTTTGGGACACATATATAGATCATACAAACAAAAATTAAGAGTACATATGGATTAATAATAATTTCATTGAGGTAAGTAGATAATAAAACTAAAATGAATGAAAATTGAGGTTCGAGTGAAAAACCCTTTCTACTTTATAATTAATTGATTCATATACCCCAAAATTAATAATATTAAAATGAAAAATTTAATAACACAAAAATAAATATATTCATGATATGTTAAATCAATGGTAAGTATACATACACCAAACACAAGTATTAGTAGTGAATACAGAAAATCTCACAAAAAAGTGAAGTGAGATGAAGAAACCCTTACCTTATGTCTATTGGTATTCTTCACTTGATCTTAGTGTCCTGGATAACAAAATTAAATTCATCAATTTATATTTCTAAAACATATTATTTCCAATATTAATTTATTATAGAATTATTAATTCCATTCATATCCTTTTTGATGGGTTTAAGAGGTTCAATTTTATTGTTTGGGAGCATTTTCTCCATGATCGGTATACTTATATACATGAACGGAGAATCGTGTAAAATGAGGATGGTTATCCAGAATTTAATTTATATGATAGTTGTCAAAATATATATGGTTACATGGTTTTAAATTTCATTTGGTTTCTTGGTGTGAAGACGAATCATTATATAAATTATATAATGAAAACGCTTTGGGTTAATTGGCAGTTTTTTAACACAACGAACTCATTTTACTTTACAAATTAATAAAATGTGTTCAAAATGATTCCAAAACCTTATATAAGATATAATAAATAGATTATAATCTGGTTCAACAATAAAAATGGTTTCATGACTAGTCTTTAAGGAACTAAAAGGAATCAAAATCACATCATCCACGATGTCGGTAAATCGACACATCAGAGACGTTGTTTTAATTTCTTGAATAATTGGGAGAGGAGAAAAAGTATAATGGTGAGTCTTCCATAAACATGATTAAATCCAGAATATGTAAGATACAAGATCATTCATGTATCTTGGATAAGTTTAGGTGATTAAATAAGAATAATAGAAAAGAAAATGAAACAAAAAGAACGAAAACAAAAGAGGATGTTTACCTCTTGATCTCCTCTCATTGAGATCCTTCTTTAGGCCTTTGGTTTTGCCCTTTTGGTGATACCATCAGCTCTTGTATGTGGGGAAGAGCTTTGGGAGGAGTATTGGGCAGAACATAGGTAAGGATCAAAGCCTGAGAGGTGTGTGAAGAAGAGGGAAATGAGGGTGGTATTTATAGTGGAGGAGATGAGGTATTTTACATTATTTTAATCATTATTATAATATTTTCGATCAAGACTTTGAATAGTCTTAATTTATTTAACCACAAATAGTAATAATGGCATGTGATTTTTAACTATGTGGGCTTACATCACTTATGATGTCATCAATAGTGTATTTAACACATAATTTCAATATACGGTATTTTACCGTATTTCACTATTCATCAAAAATTCAAGAATTTCAAAAAAATCCCAAAACTTCACCCTAATCATTTATCAATGTGAAGAATATAAAAATAAACTCTTTTATAGAATAAATTTTTAAATATTTTTAATTTAATTTTTAAGTAAAATCAAAATTTATTAAGAAAAACAATATTAATATTATAACTTGTTTTATAACGCATTGATAAATTAATAAAGGTCCTATATAATTATCTTATAACCATAAGACAACAAAGTAAAAATTTATGAATATATTTTATGAAAATAAATTTCCATTTTAAATTATTTAATTTAACTATAAAATTTTAATTAACATATTTATGACATTCCAAAATACTAATACTTATATTATGATGGTTTTTTCACTTTTAAGATGTCTAAATTGTATTTATACATTCATGGTTGAAGTTTCTATTTTTTTGGCTGATTTACTATATAATACTATTCATTACTATTCATAATGGTATGTTACTATTCAACAAAAATTAAGATTGTTTTATCAAACTTTAAATATCTTACTGAACACAACCGTGTATGTTAGTTTTTTGAAATTCAAATCAAAGATGTGGAAAAATTTTGTTTACTTGGCTAGGTTATAAAAAAGTTGTGTTTTGTAGAGACTTAATGTTTCATGCATTCTATATTAAATCTATTTTTAAATTCTTGGGGTGTTACAAGGTGTCCCATAGAAAAGAAATCCATCATAAGGTATAAAATAATAATTAACCATAGAAATAAAATGGGATGTATAATCTTTCCTCACATCATAATCAAAATGTATTTCTTAAAGAAGGAACTTGAAAAATGATCATAAGGCATGTGTTACTCCGTTAAAGAAATGTTGAATAAGCTAGTTATATATAAGAGATAAATATATAAAAAAGTTAGCAATATTTAATAAAATTAAATATAGTGAGAGAGAAAGTGAGTTATAGAAGGTCATAACCCAAATAAAATGGGTGGTTTAGAGAGATCCCTTACTCACAAAAGAAATTTTTTTCTATACATCAAAATATCCAATCAATTTGAAACCATTTTTGTAAATAGCATAAACATATGGAAGGATTTTTCTTATTTTAATAAAAAATGGAATATTATAAACGAATAAAAACATAAAATAACGATTGTGTCTATGTGATAACATTTTAATGTCGTATGTTTTAAAATAAATCATTTATTTTTCCTTTTATAAAGAAAACCAAAACCTTCCATATAAAATACTTAAAAGGATTCATTTATTCAAACATTTTAAAGAACATAAGAAGAGACATATAATTACATTTTTAATTCAATTATTTCTATATTAATACATTAATAAAATATTTATAATAATATAGATATGGAAGAGAATTATTTAGAAAATAAATCTTTAGAACATTTAAAATGAGGTTTTTAAAGCAAACTACCCCTTATATAAAACCTTAAGAATATTATTTCTTGCTTTTTTTTAAAGAAATTAAAATATGTTAAAAAAATGACCTCTATAGTCTATTGAATCATAAATAAAAATTTTCTTGAAAAATTTATAAGAACATGTGCATCTAATAAAAATAGTTGGAAGAGTAACTTTAAAAGATGATTTTTAAAAAGATAGTCCCTTACCTTGTGTCCAACTGTTCATGTATATTATTTATCATACTAAATAATAAAATTATGTTAATTATTTAATTTCTTAAGATTATTTTCAATTATATTATCCCTTTTATTTTATTTATAATTATTTTATATTCAATTACTCAATCATTTAAATTCACATCCGATGTCTTGATGATATTCAGCTCATAAGTACAGAAGGACTTTGGAAAGTTGAATTTGGTCAAATATTTCGTCATTAAATAATATATACAATAATAATAATGAAATAATTATCATTTTTATAGATCAATTATTCTTTTAAAACTATCCTTTAAAGATGGTTATGAAAAATGAACTATCTTACAATCATGGAGGGGGAAAATTGTACTTACGCATGAGTAACATTTCCATTTTTAAACGATCATGGTGGAATGAAGGGAATAATTATTTTATCATTATATAATTATATTTATATCATTAATATAATATTAATTATTTTAATATACTTATATATACCATCAATGTGATGTGGTAATGAAAAACAAATCACATTGCTTTATAGAAGTGGTAATCCACATGTACACACCATTGACATTATCCTCTTTCATTGAATGGAAAGGTAAGAAAATATAATATATATTAAATTTATAAAATTATAAATATTTCTAGAATATAATATAAATATACAATAAATATATCATAAAAAATATATGTAAGAGGCAATGGTGGAAAATGAATTACATCGGTTCATGAGATGGTAATCCACCACTCACCCGAATGGTGGTTTCATTTCCCATTAGATTGAAGATGAGATTGATGTAGGTTATTAATTAACAGAATAGAATCTAAATATATGTAATATATGTATTTTTTTACATCATAATGACTGAAAAGTATTTCAAGGTGGTAGAATATAAAAAGAACTAAAACATTCGGTTAAAGACTATACTTCAATGTTAGGAAAAATTCATTTTCTTTAAACCTTATATCCAATAAGGATGGTATTATAAAAAACCAAGACCTCTATAAAATAGTTAATGATGTTATTAATGTATTTGGATAGTGATCGTATGAACTAAAATTATTTTTATGTATGAATAAAAAAAGAGTGGATGTTCCCTTTTACAAGGGAGGGTAAGGGAACTCTTGGAAATTCTTAAAATATTATATTAATATAAATTAATTTTCATGATTTTTTTTAAATTAAATAATTAAAATATCAGATTATTATGGATCAAAATAATATCATCCAATAAAATTTGGACATGTTTAGATTATTTTTTTAACCTTATTTTTTTGTTTTAACCCGTATAAACCCTTTTTGATAATTACTCTGACATCAATGTTTTTACTCTTTAGGGGTAAAGACGGTTAATATAAAAGTAAAATTGGCCAATAAATTAACCAAGTTTAAGATTTTCAATCATATATAAATAACCTGGTCTATCAATGGCTTTTTAATAATTTTAAATAATTTAATAAAATATTATTTGTTATTAAATATCGTTAATGTCATTTTTAGAAGAATTCATTTAATTTGACATTTAAAATAGATTGAAATAAATGGAATTTTAATATAATCATTTAAAACATCAAGAAAATATTATATTTATCTAAAAAATTAGTGGAACATCATAATTATTTCAATTTATATTACTTCTATTTTTTTATCATTTCTTTAATTTTTAATTAATTGAATAAATAAAGTTTTAAGGATGCATATATATTTAAATAATTTATTTCATTAATAAAAATTAGAAATAAATTACCATTATAAAAAATAATTTATATTTAAAATGAATATTTATATTTAAAAATATGTTATGTTTATCCCAGTCAGAAAAATATTTTATTTATTAAAAGTGTGAAAGTGACATTTTTGTCTTTATCTTTTACTTTAATATTGTAAATGTAAAAATCAAAGAAATATGGAACCAAATCGACATATAATCTATATTTATATGAAAATTTATTAAATACACTCATAAATTATGATAAATGAATGTTCTAGAGTCAATGTTTAGTCCTTATCATATTATTTATAACCTTAATAACTACACTTACATTAACTATAGTGATAATTATTTACTATTCTTACTATTCATAATGACTAAAAATAAAATAGATATATTCACCAAATTTGTACCTCCTTATTACAAATATTTTAACCATTTTTCAAGATTCAATTTATAAAAGTGTTGGGGCTAAATTTAAAATTATATTCGTGAGAAGCAACAAAAAAATGTTTTTTAGAAAAATGCATTTTTAAATATAAAATCAGTTAAAACAACACAATTAGATTATTTTTAATAAAAATAAACTTATTAAATATTTTAACTTATCCAAAATATAATTTCTCCTCATAAATCCCTGAAAAAATAAATACATTTTTCAATAAAAATCAGAATGTTCATTATTCATTGAAAAATAAAAATTTTCAAAACAAATCAAAATTTCACCATAGTATTATTTTGATACGATGATTTAAAAAATTATATAATTTTTTGAGATAAAATTTATAAATGTTTTACAAGTTAATTATTATATTTTCTCCTAAAAATAAATAGAAACCTTTTTTAAGAAAACATATTTTTTACTAATAAAAAGTGTTTACTGAAAATCGAGTTCATTATTTAATAAGAACTTATAAATATTGAATAATAACTCAAAATATATTTCATAAATTACTTAATACTGTGAATATCAACAAATTTAATATATCAGTTATCACCATAATATTTAAATAATAATATTTCATGGTTTGTTTAGGCTCGGTGTTGCATATCGTATAAGCTATCCAATATTATTTTATTTTTTAAAAACTCAAGGTGTTTCCATATAATAATGATAAAAGACATTAAAATTTAATTTTATACACCACATAAAATAATATGTGTGTTCAAAATAACTTAGGCCTCAATGAAAGAGAGTTGAGACTAGAAATATCTTACCTCGAGTCCAACTTACTGCATACATTCTTTAACACCTTTATTAAAAACATATATTAATTATTTAAATTCTTAATAACATTTTCTAGTTTTAATAACTTATAATTATGGAATTTATTTAATTTATTTTAATAAAAAAATTAATTACTTAATTGGTTATGTTTGCGTTATATTTTTGAGGACGTTCTGTTCATAAATTCCAAACAACTTCAATATGATGACTATGGTCAAATAGTTCATTTTTACATCATATGATTAATAATAATCATGTTATTCCTACCATTTTTATACATTAAAAGATATTTTAAAATTAATCTATTAAAGTCATACATGAAAAATGAATCACATCACTTTTTGGATATGGTATTTCACACATACAACTGAGCAACGTTATCATTTTTAACGGGTGAAATGGTAAGATTATAATTAATATATTATATTTAAATAATAATAATTATATTATTAAGATCATATTTATTTATTAAATCTAATATAATAACACTCTCTGTTAGGTGGTGATGAAAAATGAAACATATCACTTTGTGGAGGTGGTAGTCCACACATATGCATGAACGATGTTATCATTACTCATTGGATGAAAAAATAGATAAAAAGGTTTGTACCATAGTCATAATAAACTTTTAATATATTTTAGATAATTATGTTATTATATAAACAAAATTTAATAATATTTAAAGTAGGTATAACATTAAATAAAATGAAAACACTCTATTAAGACGATTACCCCCTCTTTATAAGACCACCTTCAGTGTAATCAGTAGGAATTCTAGGTTTGTCTTTTGGTGAGACCCGGACCAATAGGATGTGTTAAAAAAATTAATTTATTTTAATTTTATAGATACATGGCTCATTAAATTTTAAGAATATTGGATAGGTGGTGTCCCTTTATAAATGAGGGTAGGCTCACCCTTGGGAATGCTTAAAGTATTAAATTAATATAAATTAATATTCATGTTCATGTGGAACCAAATTGATATATTTAGTATATAGTATAGATATATTTAAAAATAATCTCATAAAACAAAATCTATAAAAGTTTAGGTGTTTTTTTAACCCTGATCTCTTAGTTTTGTCCTCCTGTTAACCCTTTTAATAATTACAATGATAACAAAATTTGTTTTACTGTTTATGGGTCAAGAAAGTTAATTTGAAAGTTAAAGTGACCCATAAATGGAAATTTTTTATATTATAGACCATATCACATTCAATTTTAAAAAATTAATAATGTTATTAATTTTAAATACTTTAATAAAAAATTATTTAACATAAAATATAATTAAATTCATTTTCGAGACTATTCAAATAATTTGACCTTTAAAAAATATCAAGACAATAATGTAACTAGAATAAAAACATTTAAAACATAAATAATAAATTATATATATCTACAAAAACTCTTTTAAAAACATAAATTACCAAAAAAATATTACTTTTAGGGTTTTTATAATCATTTACTTTATTTTTCTACTGCTTTCACAAGAACTATATCAGTGTTTCTTAAGAATTTAAGGTAATTAATTCATTACTAAAAATTAAAAATAAATTTATATAAAAAAATAAATTAAAAATATTAAAAATAACCTTTTACAACCATATATAACTTATTTTTATCCCTATCAGAAAATATTATAGATATTAAAAATAAGAAATAGACATTTTTGAATTTTCCTTTTTATAAAATAATATAAAGGTATTTATCAAAGAAAAATTGAACCAAAATTAAATATTTTATAATATTTAAAATTTTTGGTAAAATTGAAATCCTAAAATAGATTAAATTAAAGTTTTATGGTAATTTAAAATCCTTTTAATATTACCCTTAATTTAGGTCAACTCAATTTACCATTTACTGTAGTCATAAAGTTTACCATGGCTACTATTCATTATAAAAAAAATAAAGATGAAATACTTACAAAAATTTTAAATTACTATTAAAAATTTGATATCAATTTTATCAAATTTAATTACTATAATCATAATAAATTAATTTTAATGTAAACCCACAAAATCTGATTAAAAACAGTTTTCTAGAAAAATGCATTTTAAGTATAAAATTAATTCTATACTATGACTAATCATAATTTTTATTAAAATTTAAATAATTAGATTATATTTATTAAAATTAATTAATTTAATTTCAAAACCAACTAGAAAATGGGACTTTGTAAATACTGGAAAAGAAAATACAATTTTACAAAAAATATGTATTTTTCACTATTCACTGAATAAAAAATATTTTATGAAGAATCCCAAAATTTCTTTTTAAAATAATTTTGATATTCAGATTACAAATATTATAACTTTTTTTTCAAATAAAACTTCTAAAATAATAATAACATTAATTATATTATTTACTCACCAAAAACAAATAAAACCCATTTTTGAAGAAAATGTAATTTGGAAGAAAAAAATTTCTATACTAAAAATTGAGTGCTTATTTGTTATTAATTAATATAAAATATATATATAACCTTTATACATAATTTTTATAATATGTTTAGTCATATTAGATCCTCTAATTTAACTGATAGATTTTAACAGTTACAATTAAATAAAAATATTTTTATATTATATCACATATCTATTAATGCTTGGTGTTGAATGTTAAGAAAGATATTGATCATAATATTCATTTAAATTAAATTTTAAAGGTTTTATATTTTACCCTCCTTAAAGAAATTACATACTAGAAATTTTATCTGATTCCAAATAAAAAGGGTTTAAAACATTTTTAAAAATATTAATTCTAGGGAGTAGAGGTTAAAACAATTGATCATGAATGGAAAAACCTTTTAAAATTTTAAAAATACCTTTGTTGAAAACCTACATCATAAAAAGGGTAATAAAACATACTTTTAAAATAGGGAAATGAAAATATATAGTCCATATAGAATTACACGTAACTAGGTTTCCTTATTTGGAGAACATTGATGGGAAGTGAAAACATGAACCTGGAAAGAAGATCCATTTAGGAGATAACGTTATAATTTATTAGAGGATAAGAGACCATAAATTAATCACAAATGATCGTAAAAGTATAGAATTTTAATTTCAAGATCCTTTCCTTAGAGTTACAGATTCTTTTACCACCAGGATAGAGAACACAATAATATATACTTACTTGATTTCTATCGATTTCATAAGCACAATTTTATCCTTTGGGTGTGACTCAATAAATTTACACTTCAATATCATATAATACTCCAAGAAATGAATATTTTATATGAATTTTTCATGCCTAAAACAATAAAATAAACTTCTAATAAATCAAAATATCCACAAAAGGGTAACAAGTTATTCTTCTTATCTTTAGACATTAACAAAAACAAAACTTATTACCATGTGTTAAGATGATATCCAATATAAATAAACCTTTATATGAATTAATACAATATTAATCTCCAAATTCACAATAATTTCACACAAAGTTAAATTAAATAATTTTATAAATAACTTACCTTAAAATTCATCAAAAAATTAATTACCAAGTTGAGAACCAAATAATCAAAAAGATTTCATCACAGATTCTTCCAATAAAAACATAACATTTATCTTCAAATAACATAAATCACTCCTAAAGCCACATTACAAATATTTATATTCCCTAATCATATAATCTAAAAAAATAATAATGTTTTCTATAAGTAAAATGAATTACCATAAAGCTAAAATAAAATTATATATACATAATGAAGATAATTCAACCTTTATTCCACAAATAAAAACCCATATTAGAAAAAACAATTATTCCAATTTACCTTAATAATATAATGTTCCCAATATAGTGAACTTCTTCAAAAATAACTTAAATAAATTATTCACCAAATTAAATTTTAATCCCATGGTTTTCTAAAAGATAAATCAAATTTTGTCAACATGTAATAAAACTTTTATCCTAATTAACCATAATTACCTCAAAATTAAATTTATCTTAACACTACATGTTACCAATAAATTTAATTTTTTGTATATGAAATATAAAATCATTATTCCTGAAAAAACATTTCCAATAAAATATTTACTAAACTAAGGGGTTTTTTTACCAGACATGTCTCCCAAGAAACTCTTAATTATATTAAACTCCCACCACATAGAACCTCAAAATGGGTATCTATTTCTTTAAACTTATGATGAACCTTATATATGTTAAAACATGATTGTATACAAAACTCTTAAAATATCCTCATATAAATCATCATAACATCTAATGGTAACAAAAACTTTTCTCAGATACCAAAAATAATGACCTGATCATTACTCAATCTATAATTTAAATTTTAAAAAAGAATTTATTTTTTTACATTCATGAAGATCTTTTAAATTTTATATATTTAGAGGATTTTGTTATAACTCTTAAATAAAGAAATCATAAATTTAAATGTGAACACTTCCACTCAGTATCCATTTTTTCTATAATATATATTTTTTAAATGAAATGTGTTTTCACTTCATGAATAATATTCATGATTTTCAACTTTACTTCATCATTACTCCTACTCATCCTTAATAAATGTGATTTTTTTAATAAGTGTTATGTGTTTCAAAATATCAGTAAGGGGAATATACAAAGGAATAAAAGACCCATCAGTCCAATTCAAAACCATGAGATCAAATGTGAGAGTTTTCCTTTAACATAATAAACTTTTACCTCAAATAATTGTTTAGTTACATACGAAATTATCTTTAATAACCAATTTTTTAGTAAAACAATTCATAAGAAAAAATAAAGGTAAAATAATAGTAAATAGGGTTTTTAGAATATATGAGACCCATAAAAACATTTTCTTAAAAATGTATTATTTTATCCTTAAAGGTAATAATAATTACTTTAATAAAGGATCATTATCTTACTTTATGAAATAAAAATATTTACATGAAAATTCATTTGAAATAATAGAAAATTCTTATAGGTTCCTTGGGACATCATCTTCATACAACCCTTACAAGAACCCCTATAAGAACCCAAAAAAGTGGGAAAAATCACCTGGTTAATTCCAAAATGATTATCAGGAGACCATAACAACTACCTAATACATTGGAGAGATATATTAGGATAAATCATCAACATAAATAATGTCCAAGGACTATAAAATAAATAAAACACATAAAATATTATTTTTTTAATATAAAATCTCAAAATTTATTCCATTTAAAACATATAAAAAACACATATGGGCATCAAGTTAAAATAAGGATAAAAATTATTTTATCTAAAAAATCAATAAAAGAATTTTCATAGGAATGGGAAATAATATATTATTCAGAAAAAACCATTAAAATTTTTAAATAAATACTCTAAAATAATAATGTTTGTAGTGGTAGAAAATTCTACTCAAGTCGTATACATTTCAAAAAATTCCTTTCACTCTTTTCCTAAAATGAAAAAAGAAACTGTTTAGAAAACATTAAAAAGAGTTATTTTCAAACCATCATAATGAAATAAAAATATAGTTAAAAATTAATTCAAATTTAAGTTTAATTATATTAATAACATATTTTATACATTTTAAAGAACGCTGTTATGGTAGAAAAATAGAGAAAAACATTAAAACTTTTAAAATAAGGTTTGAAAGAAAAACCCCTTATGAATTGATTTCTTTTGAACCAATGAAACATTAAAGGAAATAACATTGTAGTGATTTTGAAACACTCTAGTTTTTAGATAAAAATTACAAAATACATCCATATGAATGTTTATACAACACAGAAATGAAAATATGTGGTTAAAGTATCTTAAGTTTTAAAGAAAGGGAATTAATACTAGAAATCCCTTACCTCAAGTCTCAATTATCATATATGTCCATTAAATCATATATAATTACATTATATAAGTTATTTAAATTATTAATAAAATTTTCTAGGTTTAATGCCTTATCTTTAAAAAATTTATTTTAATGAAATATTTAATTACTTATCAGGTAACTCTATATCGAATGTTTTGTGGATATTTGGTTCATGAATTAAAAAGTACTTTTGTATGTTAACCATGAACAAAAAGGTAATTTTTAAATCTTAAATATAATAATAATAATTACATAATTATCATGTTTATAAATTAAATAAAAATTTATAATTATCCATGAATGGATAATGTGAAAAAATAATCCCATCGCTTTGTGGAGGTGGTATTCCACACATTTTCACGAGTAACATTATCATTTTTTTAATGAGTGGAAGGGTAAAAAGGTAAGTAATATAATATATTTATAAAATAATAATTATTCCATGAAAATCATATAAATTTATTAAATCAATCATAATGACCTGCCTTGTAAGATAGTCATGAAAAATGAAACACACAGTTTCATGGATGTGGTAGTCCACACAAACACACAAAAGATGTTTTCATTTTCTATAGGATAGAAAAAGATATGAAAAGGGTTGAGAAATTGACATAATGATATTTAATTATAGTTTATATAAATATGTTTTTATATTATCATGGCTTAAAAATATTTTAATGAGTTAGAAGATGTAATATGAAAATGCTTGGTTAAAAAGATTACCTCTTCTTTAGAATACCACCTTTTTCTTATGCTATAAGAATTCTAGGTTGGTCTTCTAGTGATAACAGGACCTTTAAGACATGAGTAGTAATGTTGGGAAATTATTTGGTCTAATGTTAGTCTAGACACACGGCTCAAGATGTTTGATGAAGAGAGGATAGGAGGTGTCCCTTTATAAGAAAAGGGACCGACACACTAGAAATTACATTAAGTAATAAATTAAAATAAATTAATTATCATGTTAAAGTGAAAATAAATTTGATATATTTAGAATATAAGATAGATATAAGTCTAAATCATCACATCAAATAAAATTTAGAAAAGTTTAGGTGATGTTTTAACCCTTGTCTCTTTGTTTTAACTTCTCATTAACCCTTTTTATGATTACCGCAATAATAATGTTATTAACTCATTATGGGTCAAAAATATTATAATAAAAGAGAAAATGACCCATAAATTTAAAATAGTTGACATTATTGAACATATCTAATTAAAATTTTCAAATATAAGATAAATTAATTTTAAATCATTTAATGAAATAATATTTAACCTAAAATACCATTAAAGTTATTTTTGAGACTATCACTTATATAAATAAATCCTTTAATAATGATAAAATAGGATATCGTCAGAATAGAAAAAATGAATGATGATTTAAGCATGATTAAAATCCCTAGGATATTATCTACGCTAGAAAGGCATTGATAAAGATACACCTTATCATTTCTATAAAATGTTTTGATAAGGGAGACCTTTATCAGCACTTCTTTAAGCATTGATAAAGGACCCTGTTATCAGCGCTTTTATTTGGAACTAACAAAGGTACCTTTTACCATCACTTTTAATAGAACTGATAAAGTATCCCTTTATAATTTTTTTGTAGCACTGATACAAGTACCTTTATCAATGCTATTATTAGAAATGATAAAGAGGTATACAATTGTAGTGTGCCATTAACATTATAGCACACTTTAGTAGAACAAACAGTAGTAAAAATAGAATATAATGGTTAAAAATTAAAAAATTAATTGAAATAAAACTGACAACACAAATACTATAGAAAAATATATTTTTGAAATTTCAAACATTGGTTTACAAAATTACATGGGTAAGTTCAAATTATCACATACATTCAAAAAAATAAATATTCTTTTTTCTTTGGCCCCCTGACCCTCATTCATTATATAACCAAATAGACCATCCTATGTTATGAAAAAGAATTCACCTATATAAGAAAATAATTATTATGTTTGTAATACTATAAAGAGATACATTAAATAAAAGGTTTCAATTTTAAAATAAAAACATATAAATTGATTCCTAACTAGCCCAATGTGTATCAAATTGAGTTGCGGTTGATTCTTACACATCACACCATTTCTTTTTGTTCTCAACAGATGATGATCTTTAATTATCTCTCATCTTCAGTGATAAAAAACACACTATGGATTGGAAAAAATTCCATAAGAATTGTTGGGGTCAATAGGTTGGAAATTCTAATTCTGTCCAACGTTAAATTTTATACCCATAATTCTTGCCTTGAAAAATTTTAGTCAACATTTTGATGTTGTGTCATTCTTGTTTATTTCATCAACATGGTGTTGATCCTCTAATAATTCTATAGTTCCAACATCAACCAACTATTTTTCCCAATGATTGGGAATATCATCATGTGTATAAGTCATTTTCTTCATGAGTTGTAAAACACTTAATTTATACTATGTAAATATAGTAGTGAAAACAAAATATTATGAGGAAAAGTACATTATATTAAAAATAGTTCAACATTATCATTAATCTCTATTTATATTATTAAAAGGTTGAAGGGATTTGGATCCTCTATCGATAATCCAAATCCTATCTTTTTGGTCCCCTCTAACGTACGATGCATTTTCTACATTGGGACAAATATGAAATTATTTTGATCTCCCAATGAATGGTCCATCACCAATTGAATTTTCATCTAACCCTATAGGTTTTTAGTCTCCAATAATAAAATTGACCAATTATTATTTTTGGACCTGAGAAATAAAACACCTTCACTTCTTCAGATTCTATTACGAATGAATAATCCTTTTCCCATTTCACACTGAAATTCACATTCACAAATCCAATTTCATCAACTTTTACTATAGTCTTGTTATCAACCAATTTTTACTAGAAAATCATCAATTTAAATGTTTTATAACACAACCATCATGTCTATTTGATGAAACTAAAATATGATATATTAGAATAAATTATATTTCTATCCTTGGAACTAGATATGTGAATTACTTATTCCACATTCACGAATCCATTATTCTACATCATACTACAATGATCAAGTTCATATATATAGAAAAAATAATCATTAATTTCAAAACTAGTGTATGATATGAAATTTTAATTTGGACCCTTATCTTTCCATCAAAGTAATTCAGTAATAGAATTCATATATTCAGATAACTCTTTAAAAATATAACCTCAGAAAAATAATATAAACTTTTGATTATGTGTATTTGATATCCATCATTAATCCCTTGATAGATTCATATTTCTAAGAATTTATGTATGGTATTCAATGTATGGGTCAAAATATTTACTATTATGTAAAATGTAAAGGTGATCTTTCTCCCACTCTATGATGGTAAATATAACACTATATCTTCCTAAAATAACTTTTCTCATAAGGTGTCCACTATAATGAGACTTTATAAACCAATGTTATCAACATATGATTGGTAATTTTTACAAAATTCAAAAACGTGTTCAACAATATATCATTCTACAATATGACCTTTAGACCAAATTCGATTAATGTTATAACCTTTAAAAATATTCATTCACCGTTAAAATGGGTATATCCATATGTAATGGACATGACCTCATATATGAACCTCTCTAACGAAGGGAACCATCAGGTAGACCATTATATCAAATAATTATGATGAGAGAAACATATCTAAATCTCATAATATAATTGCAACCTCCTTATTTATGATTGGAAGCATTGCTTAGTATATAACATTACTGTATATAGATTTGAAAACGTAGTATAGTATAGTTAATTTATGTCATAAATTTTTAGGTAGAAGGCAATGAAATGTAAAATAAATCAAATCTTGCATGAAAAAATGGCAGTCATGTGATTTTAGTCCACATAACTTCAAATTAGTCATTGACACAACATTATTGATATTTTTTGAATATGATTTTGGAACATTTACACCATTAAGGAAAATGAAAAGTGGAAAATTTTCTTCTCTGGATAGAGTCTAAACTCTTGGAGGAAGAAAAGTCAATCTTTTACCCTTCACCAATTCTAACTCTTCTATTATCCCTATGTAAATCATACCTGTACTAGCCTTTATTTCTTATTTTTTCCCAGAAATTTAATAAAATTCCAATTACACTATCAAATACATTTTTTTCTACATGCTTGACACCAAGAAAATGTCTTCCATACAAAAAATTCTAGTATGAAAATTCAATGAAAATTGATAACTTTTTCCAACCTAATTTCATATGTTTTTTAAAAAATGGTTTACCAAAAATAGTGTCAATATATTTTAATTTATCGAGTGGTCGATCACCCATTAGTGGATACAGTGTTGTACTGTGTTCGGTATTTCCTTCGAACTTGGTTGTCTAAGATCGGTATTTAGGTCACTGAGGTAAAAATTTATGATGTCAAAAAAAACATAGTCTTCAATGAATGTTTCATCCAAACTGAGTGTGTGAATTCTTCACAAATGGTAAACCCAAAAAATTTTCTAATTATATATCCTTAAAAGAATCCATAAGTATAAAAGACATTTATTATCCCATACAACCTGGAACTCAATGTGAATTATTGACTTCTATGAGAATCATACTTTGTAACACCTATATCCCACATCAATTTCAGATCTTCAATCAATGGATCTAAATAGACACCAATATCATTACTGGGTTGTTTTTTAAATATATAATCAAATACAACATAATGTATTTTTTCTTCATATATAACAATGGTGGAAAGTTATAATTTACCAACATATCTTTCCATGAACTGTGAGTACTAATTTATACACTAAAAGGATTTATAACATTGGTAGATAACACGATATGGAAGTTTATCAGCTCATTTCCAAATTCAGGATACTCATAATAAATTTTATTCTACTAAAGAGAGTTTTCTAGATGATGTAGGTTCCAATATTTAATTTTTTGTATCTGTATTCCTTGTAAATTGTCTCACAATTTCCTAACATTCATATAGTCTTCTAAATTATGGAATGATTGGAAAGTACCATACAACTTTTGAAATAAATTATTCGTATTTATTGTTTTAATTTTAACCACATGTAGGACATTTTATGAGTGATTCATGGTTATTGAAAAACAATACACAATCATTTGGACAAGAATGTTTTTTATAGATCAGACCCATTGACCATAGAATTTTTTTAGAGTATTATGTTTGATAAGTAAGTTAATTTTCCTCTAGTATAATGTAATTTAGGAGACCAAGTAATTCCATAAATATAATGTTACTCTATCCATTGAGGGCTTTAAAAATATATAACTTTAATATAGATGAAAATTTTCTGTATTTAGTACAACTGATATATAATAGTATCTTAGCACAACTATTTACCTTCTCAAATAAATTTGTAAAATCAGTAAGTTCGTCTTAAATTTCCATTAACTTTTTTCATTACGGTATCCATCATCATTTAAAATGGTATTCATGTAAAATGATCCATAAAGCATAGTGTCATACCAATCATTGTGCACATTCAGTTTTCCCCATGTTTAGTCCAAAATTTATTGTTTTGATCTATTATGTGACAAATAAAATTTTCTTCCAACTCTTACAGACTAAATTTTATTGAATAATAACAACATAAACACATAAAATGGATTTCATAAGGTTCGTATTCTTAATATATTGCAAACATGAGGAACTATTCAACTCCATATTCATATTATTTTTTCATATGATTAGCATGAATCTATTTTCAATTCTATATATCCTATTAGGTTTATAAAATATTCATTTTGTAAAATAAATAAATACACATAATATATTCCTAATCAAAGGAGAATGTTATATATAATTATAGTAAGGGGAACCCAAAATTTGAGTGTTATCATTTATGATTCATGATAAGTTATCATTTTACACAAGGGTGACATGAAAAGAAACAACTTGGGGGAAACATGTGGTTGTTGGTCCAGATTATCGATTTGATGTTAAGTGGGATGAAAAGGGGGTAATAAATATGTTGTTATATATATATATATTTTTGGGCAGAAGACTTCACTTAGAGGGATACTTGGAACATGGAGCTGATTACCATAGGTGCACCACAAAAACACTTCCTACTTATCATTTCTAGTCACCACCTTACATGATAAGTTGGTAGAGTTTTTACAATGCATATCTAAGAGTTATTTGAAATCAGTGTGAGAAATAATGATTAATGAGTGAAAATGAACATGAAGGATATGGATAGGGTGAAATATCAATGGATTTAGGTAAGATAGATTAGGTAGAAAATATTCGAGGTAGATCGAGGAGAAATAAGATCACTTACGCACACACTGTTCAAACCATTTTGAAAAATTAAAAACAAAAAAAAAAGATATTCAAGAGGAAGAAATGGATCAAAAGTGATCAAATACATTGATTTCAATATGTCATTAAAATTTCAAGAAAACAAAATCAGATAATCATTAATCTAATAAAATATTAATGAAACTTTCTTATTTCCAATAAAACCTTTGAATCCAAAGAAAAAAAGAAAATTTTAGCTATAAAATCCTTGAAACGTTTTTATTCCAATTAAAACTTCCCAAACAATAAATACATCCATAAATTTAATTTATAAACACTTCAAAACTCATTAAAATATCCCATTAGATAAACATTTATGTATATTTTAAAATAATAATTCGTTTAATAAATGAAAATAAGACCTTATTCAATAATAATTAATTTGTCTCACTTCAAAAATCCAATTTATAATTTAACTCAAGAAACAACCAACTTCATATATTTATTTAAAACATTTCATTTCATACTAAGAATCATTTGATAAATAATTTATGTATCATTTATACAAAAAAGTAATAGTTCTCAAAATCACACTACATGGAAATAATAAAATATATATTTATACATGAAAAGTATAAATATACATTATGAAAACAATCATGAACATTTAAAAGAAAAAACATGATAATCACTTAAATTTTTTTGAATCCATTTTATCAAATAATATTCTATAAACAAAACACACTAAAAGGTAGTTATATTTTTTATACATTAATTAAAAAAATTACATGAAATGATTACATGATATAATTATCTCTTTTACACATAAAATGACGTGATTTAAAATTATCAAATTCAATTTTGAAATAAAAATATAATTAAATCCATACCCCCATACAAGTGGTTTTTAGAAATTAAAATAATAATTTTGAAAATATTTTCCCCTTCAATAAAATAAATATTTTAAAATCATAAAATTATATAAATAAATTTTAATTTTGAAATCAGACTACAATAAATCATTAATGAAATGAATATTATTTATTAATTTTGTTGAGGTTTTCTAAAAAAATGTAATAATCATACATCATACCATTATTCACTATGTACATCGTATTAAGGGAATATTGTCTATTTATCGTAACTATGTGAGTTTTAAAAATATACATGTATTTGTGGTCACTTATAGTTCTTTATCACAGTCCGTAAATTTATATAATGATTTAACACATTGTTTTTGTTTCTATTCATATCCTTTGGTAGATTTAACATATATCATATTAATTATTCATACATTAATATCAAAAATATTTATTTTTCATTAACCATAACATTTATACGAAGATAAAAGTTCCCATTTCATTAACACATTAGTCAACCATTTTATAAATTTATAATGTTGATATTTTTATAAATATTTTTATAGTCATAACTAATTTGGTAATTTTTTATTCATAATGATCTAGATATCATATTTAATTTTTTATAGCTTTTTAAGAATTTTTTTCGTCTATTTTTGTTTCATTTTATTCCTTATATATATTCCACCGTATTTATAAACCTTTTTCTATGAACAGATGTCAAATACCATTCTAAAACAATTATATTACTATGTTAAAATATATGTGGTTATATATATCATAAAACATCCTGAAATCTACTTTACATTTTTTTTAAATTTTTATACCAAAGATACAAATATTAAAAAAATTGCATCTCCTCACTAGTTGTGTTTCTTTATACACACCTATGATTTTCTTGTTGATTATTTTTTATAGGTGAATTTATAAACATCATATGGTAAATAACATTATGTTCATACATCCCATTAAAGGGATGTCACAAACTAACCCAAGATAACCACAAACCGGTCACCCGAGCCGATTCGTGGAAAATCCCAAAGGGTGTTTCGATCCCTATGGGCTTGAAACTAATATCATGAATCAAAAAAGTAACCAAGGTAATAATTTCTCCCAATATAAATAAATAAACTGATCAACAGAAATAAACAGAGCATCCCAAATAAATAAAAATATCCAAAATGAATATCATTTATCGAATAATATGAAAAAACGATATACAACAATATATAAACTGAACCTGATGACCACAACGTCCCCATGTGACCCCAAGGGTCACTCTTTGATATCAAGACCAACAATCACCCATAAGGATTGAAAAAAAAAAGATTAAACCAATATGATACCTACACCAGAAGCTAAAATCCATAAATTACTATAGACATGAGTATTAAAACTTAGTAGGCATGCTTGATCAAATTTATTCACAATGAACTTCCTTTAAATAAAGAAACATCAAATTCAAGTTTGAAATAAAATATGTCAAAGTAATATTTTATACATATTTTTTATCTTAAAACAATAAAGATCTATTTCACCTTTCACTACTTGAAACAAAATTTTCTTCCAAGAAAGTGAATTTATAATTTTAAATAAGAATTATGACATTACATTTAGAAAGGTGAGAATGTGCATAAAAAAGTTTCAAATCCTTTTTCCATAAACACTTGAAAACATTCTACCACATTTTGTAAGAAGCCACACTGATCAAAGAATCTATAACATCAAGCCTACAACATGGGAAATGGAAAATATTACATGAGGATAACCAACCGATATTGCATCTCAATTATCCACTATAAATATACATGTTCCAATAGATATGGGTTAAACTAGGATCTCTTGAATAATCCAAAAAAACTAATACATGTTGACTCATCCTAGAAAGCATTCCTCACTTGATGACATAAATAATTCCTACATGATCGGCCATCCCATGCCTAGTACAGACCAAGGGGAACTATCCCATATAAATAAATCTTAATATATCCCCCTACTATGGACCACTCGCCAGAGCATAATCCTAGCTAGTGCAATAATCATTCTCCAAAAATTATATCACTCTGATAGGTTCCTATATCAGGATATAAATATGGTGAGACAACCAATTCCAACCAATCATCCAGTCACATGCATATAAATAGTAATAATTCACACAACAGGCATTACCACAGTAACCATAAGGATCAATCTACTTCCTTACAACACATAGATCACAAAGGTTTCCACACTAAGGACCTCCCATTTTGCACGAAGTAAATGGGTCATGAGGATTCCATAATGAGTAAATCCTGAACATTTAAAATATATATACAAAGAAAGATGATTTTCCAAGGAGTGTTATCATGATTATCATTTTCAAAAGTACAGAAAGGTGCTAAATGGGTCTCAAGAGTTATTTCTCAAAGAACCAAATCTATAACGACCAAAACATTCATTAATGAAAATATATCTTGATCTGATTAAATGTATATTTATTTAAAATTTTTATATAAAATATCAGCTTACTTGGTTTTATGTTAATAATTATGACCGTTTCTAATATAGTCGTTGAACAGTGATCACATGATTAGTATAAATATAGGGCTTTAACAAATCCAATTTACTCAGACAAAGGAAGCGATGGCCTCATTCAGTAGATATGCCCCATACGAATCCCATTTGTTAGAGCTCGGAATGGAGGTTGTGTCATTTTGCTTCACTCTTGACCAATCCCAAGCCGATCTTGAATATGTTAAGCTCAAGCGGGACTGCATATGAGAGAAATGGAAGTTGATAGAGATTACCACCCGATCAATGTTATCCGAGCCACCCCAAGAGTCTGTCACCATCGCACACCTTACTCTTCGATCTTATGGGGGTGTTATAAGGGGTTATTTAACAGTACATTATCACTATGGTTATGTAATCTATTTTTTTATATAATAATCAATATATATTTATGTTATTTTTGTTACCTTGTAAATAGTTTTTAAGCTAAAATAGTGTTTTTAGTTAATATTCAACTAAGAAATTTATTATGATGAATTAATAGATTTTTTTTTATTAAATAATATTTTAATAAATTATTATTATTATTATTAAATTAATTTTTATTAAATATAAATTATCAAATAATTTTATGAATGCAATTGTATTTTTTATTAATGTTTGAAATCCATTTTTGTCAAAACCTATGAATTTTCGAAAAACGTCGGTTTTTATTTTAAAAGTGAAAATTAACATATTTAGAAAATTATTTAATAAAATGAATATTATTTCTGGAATTATGACATCGAAATTATCAAACGGTGAATTTTTCATAATTTTCTAAGACAATCAATTTTTTGGGTAAAAATTAAATACCGTTTAAATGTATAATGTATGTTATGACACCATAATGACCCAATAGTGATGTAATAAAATACTATAAGCCTTATGTTCGGCCAATATATGTTTTAACATTAAAATAATGGGATTTTGGGTTTGTTTTACTTATTTTAGAAAGCATTAATGGTCCCTTCAAGGCTTATTAAACATCTTGTCTTTTAAATTGTTTTCCTTGGGAGTGTGACTCAGCTCCACATAAGCAACCCCATTATTTTAAGAATTTCGGACTTTGGACATATAAAATATTGTTTTCCACACCCCTTTGGAAAAAACCATGGGCAAAAAACTTTGGGCAGGTTTGTGGTTTGAATTAATTTAATGTGAGGTGTCCCAACCCTAATTAATAAAGAATTCTCTCACCTTTCCTATATAAACCCACCCAAGCTCCCACTTTATCCTCACTCAAAGCCTTTGGAGTTCGTCCAAACTCTTCCCTAATCTCCCTAGAAACCTCCCATGGTCCCCCAATCTCCCAAGAAGCCTCTCTCGAGCCTCTATCAGGCCTTTGGAAGCACACTTCCTAGTAAGGGATTTGTCCCTTTCTCATTTTTGTCCAATTTTCTTTAATTTGATATGCCCTTTTAATTTCAATTATAAATGTTGGAGTATGGTTTTTCACCTCCCCCATACTACCATATTTATGTTTTCATTCTGGGAGACTCATTTCTCTCTCATTAAATGCCTCCCATGTACACATGTTACTATGCCGAAATTCCAAAAGGAGTTTCCCTCTCCTCATTTACATTCAAGAAATTATTTTGTATTATGAATCTAAATTCCAATACAATTGTTGGTACATGTATCTATATTACCCCTTACTATACATGTCATGTAAATATGATGATACACCCCTCTCTCTCTCATCAACCACTTTTATGAATTCTTACGTCACGCCATTACGCTGCCGAAATTTCACCTATTTACCAAGACAAAGTCATTGTGTAGTGAATACCATGCCCATTTCTCTATCAAGGGTGTTCGCCTTTATGCACATTTACTTATTGATTATAAAGTTTCATGTATGAATTCCACATTTATTTATCATGGAATAAATGATGATGATTTATGAATTCATGTTTTATAATCCATGTGGCACACTAATGCATGAAATGAAATGTTTAAGAAGGGTGCGCCCTCATAGTGCTCCAATGCATTGGGTAAAGTATAGTATCATGATATGTCATGTGAAATTGGTATTTAATCATGATAATTCAAGTGCAAAGAGGTTTTACTCCTGATTCATGTGAAATGAGGATTTACTCATGCTCTATGTGCAATGAGCCTCGGCTCATGCTAATTCCATGTTAAGTGTTGTTGTCAGATTTCCATGTTATGATTATCATGATTTATCATGAATTTATGTTTATGCTTATCTTGTTCTCTATTGGGATTCCTATTGTCTAACATGTATTGTATTCCTCATGTTATACCATGATTTTTCCCTTACTGGGCTTTATAGCCTACCCTTTTCTTATGCATGTCCTCAGGATATCCCATGCAATGCTAAGTACTATGGAATGTAGTGGTCATGTAAAGAAAGTTTTCAATAAAGATGTTTTATTTCATGTTTTAAGTTGTTATGTAATTTTCCTAATCCCCAAAGACACTAGACCTCTCAATCTTCCATGTTTTATCAAGTGAAGCTTTTATGTAATAAATAAAGTTTAATTTTGAAATTAAAAGTTGGGTTGTCATTGTTGGTATCAAAGATAGGTTTAGTTATTTTTGGGATTAGGATTATAAAACCCTAGTAAAGCCTTAGAGACAAGACTATGTATAATAAAAACATCCCTATGTTTTGGTGGGTATTGAGTAGGTGGTTTATCAAGAAAATATATACCTTTCTGGATACGAGCAGGTAGAGGTGGCTCTGGCACATATGTATCCTAGGGGTAAAACCCGAAAACACCACTTTGAGCTAGACTCGAACAAGAAATGGTGCACAAAAATGGGCCTTTCTACACTCTTTTTTACGACACTCCCGGGGGATATGCTTTGGTAAATTCACAAGCTTAGTATGAACCAATATTAAGGGAAAAAATGCCCTATGAATATATGTTAGACAGTAGATCATGGATAACATAGACTGAAGCCAGTAGATTCATATGTTAAGGAAATTAGAGTTATTTATAAGTCATCAATTTTGTCCTTTTATTACCCTTTATGTGTTACCCCTAGATTTCCTTTTATTCCAGCCAATGGTCGGAAATAGGAGGACTCAGGCTAACAACCGATGTGAAGATCAATGTGATGACTGTACTAATGAGATGACCAATCCAATGGGAGTGGGAATCATGAATTTTTTCACACTTATATCTCAACTAACTCAAAATTTGAATAGAAACATGGGTCAAGAGGAACGTTCAAACCCCCCCCCCCCCCAAGAAAGAACCAGTCACTATCACGGGCTTCATGAGACAAAAGCCTCCAAATTTTAATGGATCATCCAATCCCTTAATCGTTGAACAATAGATCAACTCCATTGAAAAGATATTCTTCATCCTTCAATGTTCTGAACAAGAGAAGGTTCTCCTAGCTGCTTATCATATGGAGGGTGAAGCTGATCAATCATGTACATTGATCAAAAATACTAAGCCTAAGGAGGAGATCGAGGCATTGGAATGGAAGGATTTTTTGAAGATGTTTTTTGATAAATATTTTCCGCGCACCCTCTGACATAAGATGGAAATGTAATTCCTTTCCCTAAATCAAAACGTTGACAAATCTGTTGGAGTGTATAAGGAAAATTTCACATGGCTTGCATGATACGCTTCTGAATTTGTCGTTACCCCTGAATACAAGGTTGACCACTTCTTTGGTGGGATGAAACCTAGCCTTCGGAAAGCCCTGGAAATCCGTGACTTCGACAGCTATGAGGAAATTGTATGATGTGCCCTCAAGGTAGAAATAGGGATCGTAGAATCTTAGGGGTATCATGGGGATAATAAGAGTAAGGTGGACTTCAATGCTGGGGGTCCGATGGATAAATCCAATGGTGCTAAGAAGATCCAGCACCCCACTTCCTAATGGTGCGGAAAGAAGCACCCTAGAAATTTCTTGAAGGGTACAAGAAAATTCTTTATGTGTGGAAGAGAAGGGCATTTGGATGTTAACTATCGGCAAGAAAGACCTGTGGCTGCGACAGAGGAGAGTAACACTTTGTTCGAACCTCAACACGTGATTCATTGATAAAACTGCAAAGAACCAAGGCATCTTGCAAATTAGTGCCCTAAGACAAGGGTTTTCGGAGGCAACAAACAACCTCAAAGGTAGCAAAGGTGAGATTTTTCCATCACTACTGCCAAATTGAACCCCAAAAATGAAGTGGTGACATGTACGCTAGTTATTCACTAAAGAATAGCGAACGTCTTTTTGATTCCGGTTTTATGAATTCTTTTATATCTCTAATGTTTAGTAGAACAATACCATCACCACAAAAATCATGGAAGTGAATATGTCAGTGAGTATAGAAAATGGGGAGATTATTGCATCCCATGAATATAACTCCTCCCCTATCATAATCTGTGGATTGAAATTCCCAGCAAACCTCTTCATACTCCCTCTGGTGGAATTTGATGAAATTCTTGGCATGTATTATCTTTCCTTATATAGATCCAACATAAATTTCCAGGAGATGGAAATCACTCTCCATGTGGATAATTGACCCCCGATTCTTTAAAAGTGAAAGGAGGAAGATGAATCTTCTTTATCTCCATCATCTCAAGAGTGGATATTACTGCCCTATGAGCATGCATATTTGGATCAGATGATTGAGTCCAAGGAAGAAACCATCCTTGAAGACATACCTATTGTGAATGAATTCACTGAAGTGTTTCCTGAGGAATCTCCTGGTCTCCCTCCCTAAAGAGATGTTTAATTCTTAATTAAACTTATACCAGGGGAATTTCCAATATGAAAAACTTCATATAGAATGGCTGTTGTGGAGCTGGAAGAGCTGAAAAACAACTACAGGAGAATCTAGATAAAGGGTTTATACGCCAAGTGCTTCAACATGGGGAGAAACATTTCTCTTTGTCAAGAAGAAGGATGAATCAATGCGCCTTTTCATCGATTATTGTGAGCCCAAAAAATCATGATAAAGAACAAGTATCCTCTCTCATGAATTGATGACTTGTTTGATCAGCTGCGTGGAGAAAAATACTTCTCCAAGATGGATTTGCGGTCGGGATATTATCAAGTAATAGTGAAGATGGAAGATATCCCCAAGACTGATTTTCATACAAGATACGGGAACTATGAATTCAGAGTAATGCCTTTAAGACTAAATAATTCTCCAACAATCTTCATGGACCTGATGAATTGAGTCTTTAAAGATTACCTCGACAAATTTGTGGTAGTCTTTATATATGATATTCTGATATACTCCAAAACCAAGGAGGATCACGAGGAGTATCTAAGAACTGTACTAGAGACCTTGCAAAAGGAGAAGCTCTATGCCAAGTACAACAAGTGTGAGTTCTTGTTGAAGGAGGTATCATTCATGGGCCATATCATCACAAGCAATGGGATATCATTGGATCCCTCCAAAATAGAGGCAATTGAGGGATGGATGAGTCCAACATCGGTTACAGATATCCGTAGCTACTTGGGGTTAGCTGGATATTATCGAAGATTTGTGAGAAATTTCTCAAGATTGTCCAATCCTCTTACCAAGATAACTCGGAAGGGAGTGAAGTGTAGTTGGAGTGATGAATGTGAAAAAAGTTTGAAGAAGTTGAAAAGGAGGATTATCACTGCACCCATGCTCACTTTACCCACAAGTGGAGAACCTTTCAAGGTATTCAGTGATGCTTCAAAGAAGGTTCTGGGATGTGTGTTGATGCAAAATGACAAAGTCGTTGCCTATGATTCAAGGCAAATGAAGGTTCATGAACAAAACTATCCAACACATGACCTCGAGCTGGTTGTAGTGATATTCACTTTGAAACTTTGGCAGCATTATTTCTTTGGGGAGAATAGTGAAATATATACAGACCACAAAAGCCTCAAGTATATATTAACATAGAAAGAGTTTAATATGCACCAACGAAGATGGTTAGAGTTGAACAAAGACTATGACTGGTCAATCCATTACCACCCAGGGAAAGCAAGCAAGGTGGCAAATTCTCTAAGTAGAAAGGACCCATCAATTCTATCATTGATGAGAATTTAAAAGGATCCAATATTCTTAGATTTTATGAGGATGGACATGGGAATCATAAATAATGGAATATCATCAATCCTTTCACAAGTGATTGATCAACCATTACTTTTGGAAAGGTTAAAGGATGCTCAAAAGGATGTTGTGGGAATTTCAGAAAAAGTGGAAGTTATCATAAAAAGAAAATCCTCAGAGTTTAATGTTAATGAATAAGGAATTGAGAGATTTGGGAAAAGACTGTGTATTCCATAATATCCGGAGCTGAAGAAGGAAATTTTGGATGAGGAAAATAGTTCAAATTTATCTATTCACCCAGGAAGCACAAAGATGTATCAAGATCTCCGAGAGTATTATTGGTGGGATAATATGAAGAAGGATATCGTTGAATATAAATCAAAGTGCCTGGTGTGTTAGCAAGTGAAGGCAGAGAGGCAGAAGTCTAAGGGGATGATGTAACCATTTCCCATAAAAGAATGGAAATGGGAGAACATCACCATGGACTTTGTCACCGGACTTCCGAATACATCCAAAGTCAACAATGAAATCTGGGTTGTTATGGATCGTCTTACAAATTCTGCACACTTCATTACTATTCGAGAAGATTTCTCATTGTATCAGCTGTCACAGATATATATCAAGGAATTAGTAAGGATTGATGGAGTACCACTATCTATTGTGTCCGATCGAGTTCCAAGATTCAACTCTAACTTTTTGAAGAGTCTTCAACATGCTCTGAATACTGAACTAAACTTCAGTATGACTTATCATCCTTAAACTGATGGCCAATCCAAGCAGACTATCCAAACAATTGAGGACATGTGGAGAGCATGATCAATGGACTTTAAAAGAGGATGGGATCAACATCTTCTTCTAGTTTAGTTCTATTATAATAACATTTTCCACTTGATCATCCAAATGGCACCATATGAATCTATTTTTGGGAAAAGGTGTAGAACACCAGCGTGTTGGGATGAGTTCAGTGAGCATAACCTGCTTGGACTAAAAAAGGTTGAAGAAATGGTGGAGAAGGTGAAAACCATTCAGCAACATATCAAGGTAGCCTAGAGTCGATAGAAGAGTTATACAGATAACCGTTGAGGAAACCATGAGTTTGAAGTTAGAGTCATGTTTTTTCTGTGCATATCTTCGTGGAATATGTTCATGATGTTTGGAAAGAAATTGAAGTTAATTCTAAGGTACATCAGCCCCTTCAAGATTCTTAATCGTGTTGGGGTGGTGGCCTATCGACTAGAACTTCCACCTACCATGGCCAAAGTACATGATGTCATTCATGTATCCCTCTTAAGGATGCACATACTGGACCCTTCACATGTACTCTCCTCAGAGGTTTTACAGTTAGAGGATGATCTACAATATGAGGAGAAACCAGTGAAGATCTTAGATCGTAGCGAAAAAGTTCTATGAAATAAGACAATGCCCCTCATCATGGTGTTTTGGTGAAACCAAAGGTTTGAAGAAGCAATGTGGGAATCAGAAGAAATTATGAAGTAGAGTTACCCACATCTGTTTTAGTGTGGGAAAAGAAAATTTTGAGGGTGGAATTTTTTTAAGGGGGGAGGATTGTAATGACCCAAACATTCATCAATGGAAATACCTCTTGATCTAATTAAATATCAGATTATTTAAACGTTTATATAAAATGTTAACTTCTTTGGTTTTATATTAAGAATTGTGTCCATTTCTAATATAGTCGTTGAACAGTGATCACATGATTAGTATAAATATAGGGCTTTAACGAATCCAATTTACTCAGAAAAAGGAAGTGATGGCCTCATCTAGTAGACGTGCCCCATATGAAGCCCATTTTTCAGAGCTCGGAAAGGTGGTGGTGTAATTGGGATTTTCTCTTCACCAAGACCAAGCTGAGCTTGAATATGTTAAGCTCGAGCGGGACCACCTACGAGAGAAATGCAAGTTTATAGAGATTACCACCCGAGCAATGTTATCCGAGCCACCCCAAAAGTCTGTCACCATCACACACCTTACACTTTAGTCTTATGTGGGTGTTATAAGGGGTTATGTAACAAGACCTAGGCACTATGGTTATGTACATTATTTTTTTATAATATAATGAATATATTTTCTTGTTATTTTTGTTACCTTGTAAATAGTTTTTAATGCTCAAATAGTGTTTTTAGTTAACATTCAACTAAGAAATCTATTTTGATGAATTAATGGATTTTTCTATTAAATAATATTTTAATTTAATACTATCATTATTATTAAATTAATTTTTATTAAATATAAAAGATCGTATAATTTTATGAATACAATTGTAATTTTTATTAAGGTTTGAAAGCCATTTTTTGTCAATACCCACGATTTTTTGAGAAATGTCAGTTTTTATTTTAAAATTAAAAATTAAAATATTTAGAAAAATATTTAGATAAAATGAATATTATTTCTAGAACCAAGACTCCAAAGTTATCCAATGGTGAATTTTTCATAATTTTCTAAGACAATCAAATTTTTGGGTAAAAATTAAATACCATTTAAATATATAATGTGTTTTATGACATCATAATGACCCAATAGTGGTGTAATAAAATACAATAATCCTTATTCTCAGCCAATATATGTTTTACCATTAAAATAATGTTATTTCGGTATTGTTTGACTTATTTTAAAAAGCATTAATGAACCCTTCAAGGCTTATTAAACATCTTGTCTTTTTAAATTGTTTTCCTTGGGAGTGTGACTCACCTCCACATAAGAAACCCCATTATTTTAAGAATTTCGGACTTTTTACATATAAAATATTGTTTTCCACTCCCCTTTGGAAAAAACCATGGGCAAAAACCATGGTCTGGTATGTGGTTTGAATTAGTTTAATGTGAGGTGTCCCAATCCTAAATAATAAAGAATTCCCTCACCTTTCCTATATAAATCCACACAAGCTCCTACTTTCTCATCACTCAAAGCCTTTGGAGTTCATATAAAATATGCCCTAATATCCCTAGAATCCTCCCAAGGTTCCCCAATTTCCCATGAAGCCTCTCTCAAGCCTCTCTCAATCCTTTGGAAGCACACTTCCAAGTAAGGGATTTCTTCCTTTCTCATTTTTGTCGAATTTTCATTAAGTTGCTATGCCATTTTAATTTCAATTATAAGTGTTGGGGTGTGGTTTCGCACCTCCCCCATACTGCCCTATTTATGTTTTAATGATGGGATACCCCTTTCTCTCTCATTAAATTCCTCCCATGTACACATGTTACTATGCCAAAATTCTGAAAGGAATTTCCCTCTCCTCATTTACATTCAAGCAATTCATTTGTATCATGAATCTAAATTCCATTAAAATTGATGGGAAATGTATCTATAAGAACCACTTACTATCCATGTCAATTAAATATGATGATACAACACTCTCTATCTCATCAACCACTTTTATTAATTCTTACGTCACGCCGTTACGCTGTTGAAATTGCCCCGATTTTCCAAGCCATTGTCATTGTGTAGTGAATACCATGCCCATTTCTCTATCAAGGGTATTCAACCTTATGCACATTTACTTATTGATTATAAAGTTTCATGTATTAATTCAACATTACTTTATCATGGAATAAATGATTATGTTTTATTAATTCATGTTTTATGATCCATTTGGCACACTTATGCATGAAATGAAATGTTTAAGAAGGGTGCACCCTCATAGCGCTCCAATGCACTGGGTAAAGTATAGTATCATGATACGTCATGTGAAATTGGTGTTGAATCATGATAATTCAAGTGTAATGAGGTTTTAATCATGCTTCATTTACAATGAGTATTTACTCAATCTCCTTGTGTAATGAGCCTTTGCTCATGCTAATTCCATGTTAAGTGTTGTTACCACATTTCCATGTTATGATTATCATGATTTATCATGCCTTTATGTTTATGCTTCACTTGTGAACTATTGATATTAATATTGTCTAACATGTATTTTATTCCTCATGTTATTCCATGATTATTCTTTTATTGGGATTTATAGCTCACCCTTTTCTTATGCATGTCCTCAGGTTATCCCATTTAATGCTAAGTACGAGGGAATGTAGTGGTCATGTAAAGGAAGTTTTCAATAAAGATGTTTTATTTCATGTTTTAAGTTATTATGTAATGTTCCTAATACCCAAATACACTAGACCAATGGATCTTCCATGTTTTATCAAGTGAAGGTTTTATGTAATAAATCATGTTTATGTTTGGAATAAAAACTAGGGTTGTCATAAAATCCACCTTTCCAAAAAAATGCACATACACCACTTTACATTTCAAAATTATTTTACAAATATCATTTATATACTCACACCCCATGTGAAAACCAAAAAACATTTTTATCAAAGTTACAATTGGGCCACACATCATAATCCCTTGCCATTTCATTTTCAAAGAAACAAATACACACCGCTTTCAAGTTCAAACTATTTATTATACCAATTGAGGATCCAAAAACCACCATTTCAATGTAAACAATATATTTTAAAATCCAATCCACGATTTAAACATCACAATATACTCAAATAAGACAACCAAGATTTCTATAAAACACTTGATGTTCATTATACAACAAAACAATGGCATGTACATCAAAAAAATCATACAAACCACATCATTTAACATCCAAAAGTTCTTCCAAAGATCACACATTAATATTTCATATATAATGGAGGTGAGAAAAAGATGAAACCAATGATTATTAAATTTAATGAAAAGTGAAAAGGGAAAACTATATCAATCTCATGACGCTTCAACAACGTACACCCGAACTAACCTTGTGAAGGATCCAAGATCCAAGATCGACCAAGGGAACCCTTAAAAAAGAAAAAAAACTAACATAAATCAATGGGAAACATGAAACATGGGTCCAAGGGACCATAGAAGAAAAGAAACTCAAGAGAAAATGGAAGGAGAATTAAGAGGAAGAATATGAGAGGATATTAACATGCGAAATCTATCCCAAAACCTTGAAGAAACCATATATCCACACCATGGGAGGGAGGAAGAAGCATGAAGAGGTAGGGAGAATCCTCCTTTGGGTCTCAAAAAGTTGGCGAAGAAGAAAATGGGTTATTTGGGGCTAAAATAGAAAGAGGCTAAAAAGTTCATTTCATAATTTTTAAAATCTAGGCAGTTCACATTGTTTGAACACACAGTTTGGTAAGCGATGCGCCAACCATGCTAGATGCTTCTTCCTTTAGACATTAACTCCCCACATTCTTACCACATGATTTTTATAACCATTCTTAGGATGTGCATCATCAACCGCAAGTATCCCAAGGCATGCATAGTTTTCTGGAGCATGCCATATGATTTCCTCTAATCATACACAAACTATGGCCACCTGCTATCAAAACCAAAAACTAAAATTTTCAACAAAAACACCCAAAGTAAAGTGATTAAAAACCTCAAGAACACATATAAATAAAATATAACCACAAAATTTAAACCCATCACACCTGGAACTCGAGAGAAAAACTAAGAGCCAAAAAAAGGACCAGAAGAAAGGATGAAAATAAAAATTTGGCTGTGAAAATTCTCCCCACCATAATTATTTCTACCCCTAAAAGCCATAATGTTTTCCAGTTTATTGATCAAAGGAAATGTATTTTCATAGACACATTATCCAACCTATTGAACCAAGAACACCTCAACCGCCAAATTGAACTCATACCTCTATCCTAAAATGAACCAAAAAACCTAAAACAACTTCTTGAGAAATAAGATGAAACTCAAACTACAACCTATACAACCCAACCACAAACAAAATTAATGGGTGTTCTCTAAAAGACCAAAATTCCCCAAACATAAAGGACCTAAAAATTAGATAACATTAAATTAAGCCACACATTTCCAATCCAACACCTAAAACTATATAGGATTATCAATACTGGTGGTTCGAACTAACTCCCCACCATAAGAAATCTACTAACATCGATAAAAACTAAAAAAAAACCATAATGATATCTCTGGTGGGTCTCCCCCCCATTTATAAACCAACCAACATGGGAATCCCGACATGATACAAGTTGGAAACATCCCCCCACAATAATCAAACAACCCCCACCATAAGGGGAAAACAAGAACGACAACAAGGAATCTTAAACTGTCTACATTCCTGTATTGAAGAAAAAATCTAGAACAGGGTCCCTTATTGTTTCACTCTAGGGCCTATTATTAGAGACTTAATTCTTGAATCATCTCGTACATCATAGTCAGGAGCTGAGGATCCTAGGTTGAAACTCTTCATTTCCACCAAAACAAGGATTCAGAGGATAAACCATCACTATATTTCATCCAAAATAAGAAACAATAGGGAAAAAATACAATGGAACACACATCCACTTAAGATATAAAGAATTAAGAACTTTTAAAAGAGAAACATTCTTCTGATATGAGAAAAAACCATGATCTCGAGTTTAATGGATGCTGAAGAAAGATCAAGATGCCTTTTAATTCTATGATCAATACCAAAAGCTTAAAGTCACATCCCCATATCCTTATTTGAATTCCATTCACTACTTCCATAGTTTGGAAGGAGACTTTCTACCTCAAGAACTCTTGCTAACACAACCTCAACACAAACAACTTTCTTCAACATGTCGAAAAAATATGTTAAACCAAACTCTGTCACCATTGACTACAGTTCAAGATGAATCCCACTCTAAAAAAATCGAGCCTTCATGGAATCATCTGTGGATCACACTAGAGTTAAAGGAACCTGATCCAAAAAATTACGGATGCACTCCAACACCAATCCATCAACTTGTTTTTAAAAACACACCTCCATCTACTTTCTCACCTTCACTACATTAAAGAAAAACTGATAGATGAAGGAAGCCTTGAAGAACTCATAGTTAAGATCATCTTGAGGCTTGTTTTGAGATACTAACTTCCACCACTTCCAGGGGGTCCATCAAACATAAAGGTAGAAAAAGTTAACATTAACAACTAAGGAAACTCATGGGTACTGAAGTTTCTCTCAATCATCTGCAGCCACTCCTTTGATTCGAGAGGATCTTCCAAACCATAAAAGAGAGGTGGATTCATCTTTCAAAACTAAAGAAGAAAATACTTAGGTTGATCAAAAGTAAGGTTTTATAATGGTGAACCACCTGTATCCAAACCTTTAATATCTATTTAATTTCAAAGTGGAGAACACTAAGCAACATGAAAACCAAGGGATCAATTAGGACCAACTCACCATCAAGAGTTCTCAAACTCAAAACATAAAAAATTTCCTCTTGAAAAAACATTTGTTAAGAAAAAAGCATGGTGTATTTTCACACTCAGCAATGGTATTCAATCACTACAACATTATTAGCCTTTAGCGGTGGTTCTTTAGCCTCAGTTTAATAAACTATTTCTATTTTTAAAAAACAAAAATTAGTGGTGGTTTTTAATAAACCTCCTCAAAATGTGGTTTTTTACATCAGTGACACTTCTCCCCCTGACTCCCCTGACACCCCCAACACCCCCGATACCCCAACCCCCACGACCCCCTGAAACCCTAGGACCCTAGAGACCCACGAGACCCCGACGACCCCAAAACACCCCAAAGCCCTCGCCACCCCTCACCACACCTCACCGCCCATTACAACCCCCCAAGTCTCCCATAATCCCTCAGAGACCATGAACCCAATAACCCCTATGACCTAAATGACCCCTCGAAGCACTTGACACATCTCACCACCCCTGACCACACCTCGCGGACAAACGCCGTCAGTATTTTATGAATTATCTAAATTTTTTTACATGTGATGTAACATAATTTCATACGTTTAAAATTTTTGATAGGTTTTTGTTAAAGTGGAATGTTCAATGAAATAATATGTTCTAATGGAGTGTGAAACGATATTGATTATGAACCAAAAACATTATTGATATAGAGATAATTTATGGTATAATTATATAAATTTCATTCAAAATCATATTATTTGATATGATATAGTTATGGTTCCCATCAGAAGGAATAATATGTTATTGTTATTAGTCTTGATACCTATGTTATATTCCATATCAAGTATTTTATATGTATTGATCCACAAATCAATCATTAAAACATTTAGTTAAATACAGTTCTTATCACAATGACCAGTGTTATTTTTGCTCATGGTTGGTAAATTATGTAGACTAACCATGTGAGGAGGTTTGTTTAATACAATTCTTATCACATGGGTGATGCATGATTTGGTGAACTGTGAATCCAAACCATGAAAACCATAAAAAGTGGAATACTACTATTTACCCCTGTGATTTTATTATCCAATACCCTTCATTTTCCTCCCATTTTTGGCTAGTAGGCCCTTTTTCTTAACCCTACCCTACTACTTCTCTTCTATAGTGAGATATTACTCATCCCTTTTCTAAATTGAATTTCATCTCAGGTGTTGGTGAGCCTAAGGTAAATATAAAACTCTGTCTCCTTCCCTTATTCGCTTATCTCGCTGTTAAGTGAGCTATTTCCATTTATGTCTAATATTACCTATTTCTAATACTTTTCAAAAAAAATTCTTATTCAAGCTTGAAACAAGGGCCGATATTAGATGATTGGAAGTCTATGAGGCTAAGGTAGATTGTCCATAAAATTAACCCACAGTTTGACATTTTTTTAGTGATGCATTTGTGGTCATGCCGATCTATCCATGTATCGACCTAGTTTAAATTTAATGTTTTAGTGGTCATTTTTCTTAGTTAAACACCCCCTTTCACATACCTTGAACCTTAGAAAAAGGAAATTCCCAATGGAATACCATAATGATGAATTGAACCTGGAATTCAACAATAAAATGTTAAGAAATATTTCATAAAAAGTAAGTGGATAATATTAAGAGTATAAATCTAGTTGAAACCTTGACCTTGTTTTGGATTGGTATCATTTCAATGGTTATAAAATGGAATTTCACAATCATCGATGTTGTAAATGGAATTAAAAGAATTATAAAGCATCATGAAATGAAAGGTGAATCTATGAAGAATCCTAATATTGGGATGCAGCCCTTGTGTTGGGCCTAATAAATTGATAAGTGTTAAAGTATAAAATTATGAGTTATGATTAACATGGTATTATGAAATTAAATGGTGAGATTATGATTTTTTTTTGACATAGAGAATTGGTAAACCTTGAGTTATGATGTCAGAGATAGATGTTGTGATTTGAATGGATAGGTTGTGAATTTAAATGAAATTTTAAAGTGAATTAGTAAAAGTTAAAAATGTGAAATTGGATCAATATTGTAAAAGGATGTAAAAGTTGTAGATTGTAATTGATCTTATGAAATGATATTGTTATATGTACTGGTTTAGAAAATTCTCCTCAGGTAGTATTGATTATGAAAATGCAAACACCCTCTTAATAAGTGTTGAGTTATTACAAGAAAATGATCTCATAGATGATATTATGTTACTATAAGAAGACACCCACATAGGTGTTGTTGAGTTACTAAAAGAAATTCCCTTGTAGGTAGTGTTTAGTTACTACATGAAAATTCCTACATAGGTGGTCTAGAGATACTAAAGAAAATACCCATAAGGGTGGATATGATATGTTGGTTGGCACATTCTATGCGATGTGCTCATAGAGACCACAATATTGGCTGAATCAGGTATGTTCAATCTGGGTCACATGCCTTAGGATCTATAGTGGTAGATAGGAGACTCAAGTTTCATCGCAGAGCCCGAGCATTAGTGGTTATTTACTACCTTTTAATTAAATTATTAATTTTTTTGTACCACTAATACATGTACATTATTATAGTCTAGTTATATTTTAGGATATCACTGGTGGTGGCCTATTTAATTATAGTCATGCCTTTCTCAGGATACCATGGAAATTGGTACCAAAGATGATACTACATGATTGTAGTCTTGGGTTTGGGAAAGTCCAAATGATTAATGAATGAATTACTAGGAAAAAGCATGGGATTTTGGGACTAGGATTGGACTTGGGACCATCTTCAATGTTTTTCTTAGTTTTGTCTTTTGCAATTTTGGGTTATGATGTATATGGTCCTCTACTGATGCATTAATTTCCTAAAATGTAGTATATAGTTAATTTTTATATCATGGTTTGTTTTTATTATCTCTCTATTCTTTTATGGATATTTTTAATTTACATGATTTGGTTTTCTAGTGGGTGGGTTCATTATTTACCATATGTATTTATATAGGAAACCCTTATTTAACATATTTATATATTTTTTCAACAAGTATATATGAATATACTTCCATATTTAGTAATAGTTATGTGTTTATTTTTTTTAATATTGTGTAGGAATATTGTGATATACATGGATAAAAGCTGGATCACATTACCGAGGAACACACCTCAGTATGCTTAGGGTTTGGATGAGTTTTTAGAATATTTAATTTCCAATCGATCCATTGAAGGGGGAATAAGATATTCATGTCCTAAATGTAAATTTAGAAGATGGTCAAAGAGAAATGAAGTTTATGAACATTTAATATTGAAGAAATTACCTACTCAATATTTTTGTTGGATTTTGCATGAAGAATCTAATGTTATAGAAAGGTTGAGCACTAATGTCAATCCACAAAATGAGATCCCAACTTCACCGAAAAGGGAAAATGAAATGAAAAATCTTATAAATGATGCATTCAGAATTTCAAGACCCCGCCATCAACATCAAAACATATCAGAACAACCAGATGAGGGTGCTACAAATAGCAACGTGACAAGTGATGCTTTTGAGACTGTAGGACAACCAGATCAAGATTGTAACATATCATTGGATCTTCCTCTTGATTATGTGGAGAGTAACATAAGAGAAAACTTCACTGAAGAAAATACATTTCATGGTTTATTTTTCAATGTAAATCAAGAGTTTTACAGTGGATGTTTGAAATATTCAAAACTATCTTTTCTAATGAAGTTGTACCATATCAAATGTCTATATGGAATTACAAATAATACAATGTCCATGATATTTTAATTTTTGCATGATGCATTTTAGGAAGCAAAAATACCTAATTTTTTTTATAATATGAAATTTTTTGCTAATTGTATTTGTCTGAATTATAAAAAAATACATGCATTTCCCAAAGATAGTATGCTTTATTAGAGAGAGGATTCAAGTATACAGGATTGAAAAAATGCTCTTCTTCTAGATGGTAGTCAATGGGTGATTTTGGAAGTATGAATCAACCTAATACCATGAAGAAGAAGAAAAAGAACACACCCAAAATGGATTTGAATTAATTTCTTTTAAATAATTGATTGCAAAGATTATTCATATCATCGAAAACCGTTGAACACATGATGTGTCATTCTGTAGATAATAACAATGATGTTTTTAGGCGACATCCACGAGATTCCCAATTATAGAATACTATTTATTAATTACATCCATATTTCTTAGATGATCCTAGGGATGTTGGCTGATGTATTCAAACCATTTGGGACTTTGAGTATCAGTTATATAACATTTGGAAAGTTGTTTTCATCCCTTACAGTCTGCCTCCATGGATGTGTATGAAAAAAACATATTTTATCATTTCGATGATAATTATTGGAAAACATATATATGGAAATGATATTGATTTATACTTGTATCCTTTAATTGAATAATTATAGGAGTTATGGATAAACGTTGTGGAGACATATAATGTTTCTTCTAAAACAATGTTCAAAATGCATGATCCTTTAATGTGGACCATTAGTGACTTCCCTGGACTTGGGAATTTATCTGGTTAGAACTTTTACATGGGTTTGGATTGTCCTATTTGTAACATTAATTTTGATCCTAAATGGATACCCCATAGTAGAAAATGGTGCTTCTTGTGCCATCAAATATTTTTCGATGCATCTCATAGATTTTAGTTGAACAGATCAAAATTTAATAGTTTCATTGATCGTAGACCACCACCAAAGTTATTAACTGGTTCTGAAATTTTGGAACAACATGGAAATATTGTAACCAAATTTTTGAAGGTTTATCATTTGAATAATAGTGGGAAATTAGTTCAAAGTGCATTTTAAAGTGAAATCAGAACAAACCAATGGAAGAAAAAAGTTTATTATTCAAACTTCTGTATTGGGAATTTAATTTGTTGTGGAATAATCTTGATGTGATGCATATTAAGTAGGATGTATGTGATAATTTGATCTTCACATTGATTAATGAGCATGGAATATAGAAGGATCATCTCAATGCTCAGAAATACTTACAAGTAATGAACATAAAATGAGATCTTTGGCTGGATGAGAATGAAAAGTATGATCCGACAATTTTTACAATGAAAAATAGGGATATAGATACATTCCTTCAAATATTAAAGCATGAGAATGTATCTAATGGGTATCTAAGTAACATATCAGGATGTGTTTACTTAAATAATCGAAGGCAACATGGATTGAAAAGTCACGATTTACATATTTTGTTACATCAATTACTACCTTTGGCATTGCATATATTATTACATGAAAAAGTTACTGCTATTATACTATAAATCTGCCCATTTTTCAGAGAACTATGTGAGAAATATCTACATCCATTTGAGATTGAATCCCTTTAGGAGAGGTGTCTATTGAAAATTTTTTCGATGGAGATGATCTTTCTTCTATCATTTTTTACTATAATGATGCATTTAACTGCGCATTTGGTTGAGGAAGCTCAAATAGGAGGCCCCATACATTATCGACGGATGTATCCAATTGAGAGGTACATTATTTATATGTTTTTCATTTATGTAAACAATTAATGGCACTTAATTAAATGAATAATTATGTATGTTTATTTTATTTCATAGATATCTTGGGCATTTGAAATCATACGTGATAAATAAAGCTTATCCATAAGGCTCTATTTCTGAAGGCTATTTAGAAGAGGAGTGTCTTACCTTTTGTTCTAGATAATTGGATGATATGGAGAAAACATTTAATTTAGTTAGACATGTTGAAGACACATCAACTCAGTCTCATATACATCAGAAATCAAAAATATTTCCTCTTATTGGCGGATCAGTTGGGAGGACCTAAAATGTTGCACTACCAAAAAAGGAATTATTACTGGCACATAGATATGTGCTGCTAAATAGTGAAATTTTAGATCCATTTATTGATGAGTTGAGGATAAAAACAAAGAGAATAATGAGATGCCAAACCTAAAATGAGAAATATATAATGAAAGTTGTTAATAAAGAGCTTGTAGAATGGTTTCCACAACGTGTAAGTTCATAAAACATTCAACAAATATGGATATTAGGTTGACACAGATATTTTTTAAATATAATAATGTATATTTTGTAGGTCATGAATACTGATACTCAAGAAGACTCATTAGAATATTTAATGTTTCTTTCTTGAGGTCCTCTAAAACAAGTGAGAAAGTATGACGCTTACAACATAAATGGATTTGTATTTTGTACAGTTGATCGAGAAGAGGGTTTAAAACACAATATAATGTTATATTTACATTTGTTTAAGTGGGATACTATAGAAAGCTGACAGATATTATTGAATTAAACTACAACGGTCATTTTTAGTTTTATTCAAAATAAATTGGGTTGATATTAGCAGAGTTGTTAAAAGAGATTGCTTGAAATTTACTTTTGTGAACTTCTCTCGATGGATGGATGTTGGGGATCATGAACTACATGATATGTATATGTTATTATCACAAGCGAAAATGGTATATAATGTGAATGATGTTTTTAGTGAAGGGTGGAGTGTAGTTAGTTATGTAAAACAAAGAGATTTGTATGATATGGGTGACGTAGTGGAAGATTTGTCCTCTAAAATTGAATCTCATCAACAATAAGAATCATATTTATTTCTCCATAATGATATTGAAAATATTAGTTTAGTAAGGATGGATGAAGTAGATGAAGTAATGGAGCAGGAAACTGACATGATTCAAGGGTAAAATGATTGTATGTATAGTTATTCATTCATTTAACAACCACTTATTTCATTTTTGCAGTCATTCATTATAATTATTAAGTATATTTATTTTTGTACCGTGCATCTGTTATAATTTTAAGTTTTATATCTACATAAATTTTTTGAAATAAATTTTCTAAACTTAATTTTATTTGATTAAATGTCAGGAATTCTAAAGAGGAAGTGCTATTCTATTTCATCGACCACTATGACAGATGAAGATCTATCTGTCTCCATCCCTATGGCATCTGAGCCACCATCCTCTTTCCCCTTGCACCAGCTCCCCCTATACGATCTCTCACACCCTCTATGAGCATCCCTTCAGTAGCTCAGTCATCACTTCCCCCTTCGGGATCCTCAGTAGTGAGGGATCGGCACACCACTTCTATTTCTTTTTAGGAATACAAGAGGGTGACTGTTATAGGTATAAATTTTTATATGAATAAATTTATTGCACTTTTTTTATACTACCTATTTGTTCATTAAATTTGGAAACTACGAAAGTATGGAGAAAAATATATTAAGTTCATATGTATGTAATCTGACCAGAGAGAAGATAGTTGTCCCATTTGATTCATATGGGGTCCCTATGGATGACGCTATAGGATTACATGGCCATATTATATTCCATTATCCGCGGAGCTAGTTCCCCTTCCTATTCTGTATAATGATTGGAGGCATATGAATTCCACTTGGAAAATGATGTTTTTGATTCCCAAATAAAGGTAATTTTAATACATTATGGTGTAATTTAATATCATGTTATTAAATTATAATATTTTAAAAATGAAATTTTGTGTACATATGTTTTTCCACTTAACAGTTACAGATGTGCTAGCATGAAAGTGGACATTGAAAAATCTAGGAAATAAATGGAAAGACTTTAAATGGATATTGTGGAGTGATGTAAATGATACTTCATTAATTTCCCAATAGATGTATGACAGGCTACCCGATGGGGTACCCAAAGAGCAATGGAATGTTTTTGTTAACAAACATCATGATGAGAAGCTGATGGTATTTAAATATTTATTAATATATTAATATCATTTTACCTTTATACATGTATATGAAGGGGAGATGAAATTGAATAAATTACTATTAAATTTCATTTTATGTATTTTAGGATCTTTTAAGGAAGAATGCATCAATCTAGGCTAAGCAAGTCATCCTTCACACTACAGGGTCAAAGAGTTTTTTGTAGAAGCTAATTGTCTATTGTGATATTTTCCTTAGATTATATATTTATAAGAAAATATTATATATTTAATATATTAAATTTTTTATTGATCATTATTTAGTGTAGTCATAGAGTCTAGGGCACCAAGAATCCTGAATAGAAGTATGGATGAATGTTCACAAAAAAAATGGAATATTTGTTAATGAGCCTACCAAAAAAGTTGCGATATGAACTCATTTTTCATTATAATATCTTATTATCAGTTTCTAATAAGTTAATATATATTTATTATAATACAAATGGTATTTTATTTTTAGGTAAAAATTAATGAACTATGGGAGGCCAATCGTGCATAGTCCTACTCAGTCTCTCAGAATGACCCAGTTGCTAAAGTCCTGGGAAAGGAGCACCCTGGTAAAGTGCACGAGATGAGTTTGAGATCTGTTTCATCATAGGACTTTGGAAGGCCACTAGGGATTGCAGCTTCATATAATCCTGTTTGTAGTATGTCCATACCCCGAGATACTCATAGATAAATTGTTTCTCTATGAAACAATGTTCAAGAAAAGGGGGCTTAGATATTCACTTTACAGAATGTACTGATTGATTTGTTTCAGAAGACGACCAGATCTACCCCCGGTGGTATTTCATCGAATGGTGGTGAGAAGGTAAATAAAAAAAATTCAAAATCATTTATTTTTCAAACATTTTATGATTTTAAGTTTAAATATAATTCTACAACAATATTTAATTATCAATAAAATATTCTTACAGGTGGTATCAGGAAGTAGATATGGATGTGGAGGGGGTGATGAGCTCGGTTCATTGTCAGATAATGATTAGTTGTGTAATTGATGTATTGTAAAATTATGGTAACAGACTGTTTGTATATGTATCATGTATGGCATAGAGTTTCCACCAAACATTTTAATGACCTAACATTTCTTGATTTCTCATGTTTCCTTTTTTGTATTATGAACCCAGTCTTTTAAAGACTCTAGGAATTTATGATCCTTATGTTGTATTAATGGATATTTATATTTATGAATCATAGAAAAATGTGTAAAAAATTATTGGTTGTTATATATAAGGTGTATATGATCAGGAGGAGGTTATTGGTGTTATTTTAAAATCATTAAAATGTCTTCGATTATATTTACATCCTTCTTGGACTTCCCACATGTAATATTTTTAGTTTCTTTATTTGTATGAATAATTTTTTATAATTAATTTTTCCTAAATTTATTAGGTTTGTTACCAAGGATGAACAATCAAACTTCTTGTTCATTTTCTAGGGAATATCGAGTTTTGTAACTCCATTCAACTTGTTTTCAGTGGCTATCCCTTATCTATTCAATTTTTATAGTATTATATTATCATTTTTTATAGTTGGCATGTGATCACTCCCACATATTCTTTCATCTTATTCAAAATAGTTTTGATAAGAATTTACAAATATCTGTTGAAAACTTGAGTATCTTGATCCTGTTAAAGTAGAGGGATTGTCCACTTCATTTTTAGCAGAATAAACCACCATCACGTATCCTTATAAACTATAACTATCATATATATCATTATATTATGGAGAAACATCTTCCTTACTCAATAGGGAAATATTTCTAATTTTCTTCTTCTCTTTATTTTTTGTATTTATCAATGTTATTGAAGAAAATAAATTATGATCAAAGTCAAATCATTCATATCGAAAACTAAAATTCATCATAAATCATGAAAGAAACTTCAAACATTAAAAAGAGAATAAACATCCAATAGATATCCCAATAAGATATAAACATACACTATAATAACAATTTATAGGATCCAAGGAAGGATATGATCAATACTGAGAGGGGGATTGAATTAGTGATGGAGTCCAATTAATAATTTTTAATCCCTATTAACTTTTACTTTGTCATATTTAGGTGAGTGATTCTATTATTCTCTCACTCTCTATCGTTTTTGTTTTGATCAAAACAACCCAATACACACACACACAAGATACACAACGATATACAAGTTTCACCTTTCAGAACAAAAAGTCCAGTCCTTAGCATGATCTAGAATTTCACTAGGATTATATGATCCACCGATGTCATGCTATGAATACAATAGGAAAATTTTTATACATGTATCCATATATGGTGTATCCACACTCGATATCATCCCATTGGATCATTATACTATCATCCTAATAGTTTCATAATTGTAGAGAAAACAAACAAAGATCCCTTTTCTATTAAAACATGTTACATGTATTGAAAAGAGGTAAAATGAATAGTATGTTCATGGATTCACAATTTTTTCCCATGAACTGTGAGAACACCCTCCATAATTAGTGGCATGAGAATTTTTGGCACACAATATGGCTAACAGTTTATAACAACTATGATCCCCATTAAATAGGCTAGAAATTAAAAAAATTACCCTTTGTCCTTATTTATTTTCACCCTATCTTTATTATTCCTTTGTGTTCTCAAGGGGGATCCTGCCCATGATCCTCTTATCCTCTCCTCTCAAAGGGTTGGATTGATCCCAATTATCTGGTGTTGAATTAAACCTATATCAAGTGAGTTGTATATCACTCAGTGTGTCTAGGAATCTTCCTCCATTCTTTCTATATTTATCTACTCCCTAGATGCATTTTTTTGGTGCAACTAAATTAACTATATTATCAGGGCATTCATCTATTTCCATAATTTCTCTCGATATGGATAGAAACATGCCTCGATATTGGTCATGTTGGTCATCCATGGTATTTGTTAGGTGGTCTATAGAATTTACCTTTCTTTATGTTTTATAAATTGTGTCACTATGATTTTTGGCGGGACTTCCACGCAGCGACTTGTGAATTTGTTTAATTTATTGAACATAGTTCATTTGGATCTGTATCCCTTTTTTATTAAATTGGAAATTTTAGGGACCATGAACCTGAAATTTGAACTACACATAACAGTGAAATACTTGAATGACTTAATATAATTAGTTTTTTTCTAACAAAACCCCCTTTTAATTGAATTGTTTTCTAAACTATCAAAGTGAAGTTCAAATGAATTGTGGGAGGATGTGACAACCCCCAATGTATGCCTTAGTTACCAAAACCTCTTTTAGGTGGTTAGGTTCTATGTATTATTGAGAGAACTAGATTTTCTCATATGGAATGCATGCTATCATGGCCTAACACACACATTTTCATGTATGGTGTTAACTACTATGGGCAGTACACATGGACCTATTACTTTTATTCAATTCTCATAAACCATTAATTATAAAATGTACTACCTAATTAATTAAATTAAATGGTATGAGTTATGGATTGATTAATACATATCCGTTTTGAGTTTATAATTGAAATGGATTATGGGTCTGAACCTCATTAAATCCACTTGATTTATAAGATGACATGGATCTACACATGGCATCTTTAGTATTTAAAACTTAATGAAAATAAATGTATTTGTTACACCTTGAAAGACACTTTAAGATAATAATATCTTTTTATTGGTGCTTATACATTACTTATAAACTAGTGGTTCAGAAGACCCAATGAAATAATTTGGATGTTTCCTCGTGAAGGACATAGTAGAATTGTGTTCTCGCCTTTGTTCATTTGTAAGTTTGACAGGATTCATAAATTGGGAATGTTGTGTGAGAATATAAATGAGATCATTCATTCAAGCTCCCATAACAGTTGGATTCTTAGGAGTAAAATCATTTCATTTTATGCCCCACATAGTATCAACATGGTTCATTTGGGTTCTATCCATTGACTAAAACCAAAATCATAGTGTGAGAAACACTAATCATAGTAGGTAACCACATAATCATGAACAATCACTTATTTGATGTCTAAATCATGAAACCTTCATTAATATATGAAACCTTATTTAATATATGAAACCTTAGGTTATCCTAGTTCATTAATAGTCATCACATATTTATATCCTTCATGATGGTTCTTAAAGAGTTTTGAATTTCTATAGAATATCCTCTAGTAGTGTCAAACTAGGTGTGAATCAAGTCTCATTTTCATGCACTAGTTCCCAGTCGAGTCTAGCACAACGCAATGTTTTTGAGGTTTTTACTTGAAGGTGAATATATTCTTGAGACACATCCACTTTTAGTTTCCAAATAACAATGTAATTGATTGGAAACAACTCACTTTATCCTTTACCAAAATTCCAAGACATTTTCCTTTACTTTAACTCATCCTTAGACTTACCCTCAGAGACATCCCTAGACATATCCTTAGAAATATACCTAGGGATGTCAATAATTTTTTCTCATTATAGTTTCCAAATGTTAACTAAACATTTTATGTGATACCAACTATAGAGAACCAGAATTATCAATCATGAATATTACATCTTTTTATAATAATATTCATTAAATTATAAAAACACATTTCTGATCACTTTAATATTTTATATCCTTTTGAAACTTGGAACATAATATTCTAATCTATTGAAATATCTTCAATTTTTCCCATAAAGATATTCCCATTTAGTACTCTTTAAAGACATACTCTACATTAAACTTTTCTTTATAACCTAGGGAAAAGAAACATTATAAAGAGTTATCTTAGATTCTCAGTAAGGGTAAACACAATAGATATCAATATATGATCCTATTAAACCATAAGATAAGAATAATGGTACATTATTATGAACATAACTTATAATGTTCATACCCAACCTATCATAGATCATGAATCATGAAATAAATATTGGAAGTTTATAAGATATGAATCATAAGGGAACCCAAGAAAATGGTCTATCAAAGCATAACATTAGCAAACTACATAAATTTGTGGCATACATATAAGCATAAAAAATATTTGGTCATGGCTACACACCTAGACATTCATAACATTTTAGGAATGGGATAACCACCCATGTATTTTCTTCGGGCTTGGGTTGACCTCTCATATACCCTCTTTCAGTCTTGGGTTAACTATCCATGTACCATCGTTTTTGGTAGTGGCTAAACACCAGTGTACCATCTTAACTGATATAAATTTTATCATTACCTAATTCATTGGAGGGATATATAGTTCCCACCCATAAAATAATGAAAATAATACATATGTGTTCCATGAGATCATAAAACATTCATCTTATCATATATCATGAAATAAAATGGGTTTCCTAAACATTTCATTATAACATAACCTATAGAAAAATTATGGGTTTCATAATCATTTCATCATCATAGCACAACCCTTCAAAAAATAAGCAGGTTTCATAAGAGTTATATCATGGTATAACCCATGAAAAAATCGGTTTCATAAACGTCATTCCATTATAAACATAAACCATTCATCCAAAGAATAAAAATGATATCCTTGGATCTTATGCCCAGTAAAGAATAAGAAATAAAAAAGGATGACATATTATATGTAAAATGATTTTGAAAGATAACTTGGAACATTTACTTAAGGGAAAATAAATTTTCTTTGAAAATAAAATTTTAAAACATAACTCATTTTGGAAATTATTTTCTTTGAAAACAAACATGAAAACATATAAATGAATATTTAAAAATAATTTAAATCTTTTCTTGATGAAAATATAATTTTTTATTTGAATTTTATTTAAAACATACAACATTTTGAAAAGAATTTTATTTTAAAATAACATGATAACATATTATGTAAGCTTCAAAATAAAGTAATGTTCATGGTGGTGGGAAATTATGTTCATGACATACAAGTTAAAATGAAGATTCTTTTCACATTTTTAGTAAAAGACAATGGGATTTTTTTAAAAAGGTTGGGGGATTTTTTTTGAATTTTTTTAAAAAGTAAAAAACTTGTAAAAATTTCTTTAATAAATAATTTTAATAAAGTAAAAAACATTTTGAAAACATTTCTTTAAAACATGGTTTTTTAATAAAAACTGTTATTGACTGAAGAAGATTATTTTTTGTTAAAAAACTATTTAGGAACTCTTGATTACAAAAATAGGGAAAAATAACGGGAAACCATTTATTATCATGAAATAATTAAAGGATAATAAAATTCAAGAGATTATTGAGAGATGGATCATAATATTTATTATTGTAAACATAATCATAAACAGTCCTGATAAATGATAAGATTGTAACATAAAATCCTCACCAGTTTGGAAACATTGTATTGCAAGCCCTATGAAGTAATAACATAAAATGAAACTTAAAATATCATGAATATAAATTTATTCATGATATTAAATGTCAAATGTGTTGTATATACACATCTTTAAAGAATATAGGTTCATAATATAATGTACGTCTCAAATAAGGAAAATTGAGAAAAAAAATCCATTTCTGATTTGGTAACTTTTTCACTATAAACAACATAAAAGAGAGATCAGAAAATGGATATATAAACAAAAATAATTTTAATTAGATGAATAAAAAATAAATTCATAGGTAGTATGTGCACCACATAAAAGGAACATGTAGTGAACATGGAATTTGTATCATAGAAGTAAAAAGTGAGACACAAATATCATACCATAAGTTTTGAAATCCATCGTACACATTTAAAACTCATGTATAATAAATATAATTTTATAATAAATTTATTAAAGAAAAAAATTCATATATATAATACAATATATGATTTTTTGTGACCTTTTATTACCTTTTTATTTACAATTCCTTGTTAAAGTTATGTTTCGGGTAATAACATCTTCTTTAATATATATTTTGATTTGTTGTATTTTTGGTCATATTAAATTGATCATGGTAACTTAATATCAAGAATTGAAACCATTATATAAATATCATATATATTCATTATATATTTATGTATAGTATTCCATAAAATTTAGTGACAAAGAATGAAATACATTGTTCATGGAGATGATAGGCCATAGGTACACAAAGTAATTATTTAAATTTTCTTGTTTGTCAGAAATAAACAAAGGTAAATGATATATTATAATTATAGAATCATTTATATGTCATATATATCACATATTTTCATTATACCTATCCTTAATACCTTCCATGTAAATCCTGAATGAACCATATCGCTTCACGATGAGATAGTTTGCCACACCCACGATGGACATTATTGTATTCCTAAAAAATGGAAACCATAAAGGTATGTGTGATATAATATTTCAATAATTAAAATAATAATATAATAAATATAATATATAAAAAATAAATGCACCCTTATTTTCAACCATGATAGGTGGTAATGGAAAAAATAAAGACATCAGTTTGCGAAGCGGTAGTCTACCGTACTCACAAACGATGATTTCATAACCCATTTAATGGAAATGGAGATGATTTAAGGTAATTAAATTAACATAAAAACATATTAGGTTTTGTAATATTTTTTTAAAATAATCATGATATAATAATAATTTACGGTGTGAAGGAAGAAAGAAAACAAAACCGCTTGTTGATGAACGTTACCTCTTCTTCGGGCATCCTCCTTGGGTTTTAACTAAAAGCCTCCATAGTTTGAATTTATACCCAAAATAAGGCTACTAAGATCAGGGTAGGTAATTTGGGAAGTGATTTTGGTAGGTATTGGATGATCCTAAAGTTACTAAGGTGTGAATAAGATAGGAGAGGGGTGGCATTTTATAAGTTGGGGAGTGGACACACTTGGTATTTTTTGAAAATAATTGAGTGATCTCATATTTTTTATATTTCAAAAGGGTTAAAAATGGTCCATAGTCAAATATTATTGATCTAATTGATTAAATATGTTCATAAAATAGTTTTTATTAAGGTTTATAGGTCATATTTACCCATATAATTTTACTTTAACCCCCAGTGAACCTATTTTTACCTTAACTATTGTAATTAGTTTTTACTACATTCAAAATTCATTTTGGTCAAAAAAATAAGTAAACCTTATTAGATAATATAAATTATTATAATTTAAAATTTTCAATTCATTTTTCCAAATTATATTCACAAAAATTGAAATTTTTTAATTTAAAATCAATCCTGCAGACACGATGAGAAAACTGGTTTTTAAAGAAAAAATGTTTAAAATTTTATAAATTTTTATTTAAAAATTCAATTTTAAAATAATTTCAATGACCGAAATTGTATTAATATATATATATAAATGAAACAATTTTTCATTAAAACCAATTAAAAATATAATTTAACATTAAAAATTATTAAAATAAAATGGAAGTTTTCAATTAAAATTCAGCATTTTCACTATTCATTGAAAAATGAAATATTTTTGAAAAATAGTTAAAATTCACCCTAATATAATTTTGAAATAATTATTATAAAAATGAATTTTATTTATTAAATTAATTTTCTAAAATTGGTATGATTTAATTTGAAATTATTTGCACAAAGATCTACTAAATCACCATTTTAGAAAAAATATAGTTTTTAGGAAACATTTGTTTTTCTATTAAATGATTCTTGTTTTTTATAATATATAGATCAATAATAAATGTTTTTAAACTATAAATTTTCATAATTTATTTAATATTATTAATATCCTCTATTCTAATAGCTAGGTGATGTATTAAATAATAATTTTAATAGTATATTATTATTCAGTAAAACACGGTGTTGCATGAAATACAAGTTATCAATGAAACTCATTGTTGCATGTAATGAAGAATAAGATAGATTTGATTGAAAAAATAAACTACCAGATAATATTAATTTATTAAAAAAATAATAATTCATTAAAAATACTCGTGTTTTAGTATGTTTGGTTTCTTATGGTTTCCACCATCTTCTAAAATAAAAATCGTTAGAACAATACATAAGTCAATAAATCATGAATAAATAATTTATGCTCATGTATAAATCATTTCTAATATCCTCTATTTTATAATAACTATGTTTATCATAGGTTATAATTTAATTAACTACTTCCTAAACAATTATTCTAAGATCACTTCAATTTTTTTCTAACTTTAGGATAAATAATTAATTTAGTTATATATATCATTCATCAATATTTCTAAAGAGAATGTGATTAACCAAAGAATACAACATAGAAGTATCTATATATGTGTGTAATCTTAGGTCTACTCATCATGAACTGAGTGAATATTGAGTTGATACTCAAGCATCTTTTTTCATGTAAATTACCCCTAGGTGCTTCTTTTCTACAACTGCATTGTGTTTTCAGTATTCAGACATGGATGTGATTTCTAGGACACTTGGGACTCTGTAGTTTAACAAAATTTTAGGATAATTTCCTATATTAATATTTATCCGCAGTGTTTTCACCAATTCTTTCTAGTCTTAATTCCCAAATTAACTAAACCATAATTTGATAACAACTATAAAAACCAACTTTTTTTCTTATAAGACCATAATATCATTTTTTAGATAAATAACATTAAAATACTACATTCTAGAATAGATTGTTTTAGTATGTTGGGAATTTTTTTTATACATAACTTATACATAATTTAAAATAAATATTATTTGAATCCATATTGAGAGTCCTCTAAAAAATCTATCATCTTATCCTTTGTACATTTATTCACATGAGGATATACATCAAATAAATGGGTGAGAAAAAAGTCCAATAAAGGGATGAATAACATTAAAGTAATAAGAGACATGAATAATTATAGAATATCAGTGATTATAATTCACATCATCATATCATAATAATAGTATCATCATTATAATAATGACATATTAATTTTATAAAGTCATGGAATGTGGGGTATTCATCATAATGAAACATCATAACATATTGTTCAAGTACCACATGTAGTTGTGAATAAAGCTATAATCATTTTCATGAATAATATATGTTCATGAATCATAACATAATAATTGTTAACGAATATTAAATAATTTTCATGAATAATACCCATAATCTCATGAGATTCATCACATTAACCAATGCATTGGAGGGATATGAAATTATGTGCCCACTATTCACATCATAAAACACAAATAGTTATGCATACCACAAACAAAGGAATCATATAACAATTACAAAAATAAAATAAACCCATATAAAGGAATGAGATCCATAAATATTTCATAAATAATACTTTAATAAATAAGATTTTTGGTTAGAAATAATAATAATAGATATTATATTTTTTGATTAAATATGTTCATTCTTTGAGTGAAAATGAAACAACAAAATAAGAGTCCACAAGATGATTTAGAAAATAATACCTCTCTGAAAAATAGATCTAAATGGATTATAAATATTTTCAACAATGTATAATCATTTATATTACCAATAATAAGAGGGGATGAATAGTCAAAAGATATTTTTAGGACATTAGAGAATAATCCATACTGAAAATTAAGACAAGATAAGATAACCTAAAAGGAAAGAGTTGGGTTCAATAATTCCTCTTACTATAGATTCAAATTTATTTCATCACCTTTTTTATCCTTTTATAAAAAATTTATGATTATCAAAAATGGATCCTAGAGTAAATTATGTTCATTTTTTAACTATTGATCAATTATATTCATTGGATTTTTTGAAAAAAATTTATTTCTTAAAGGTGAAATGTTTTGATATTATATTTTATTTGAAATATCATATCTATGTTCGGTTTCATGATTTTGATTTATTATTATTTATAAAATAATCATAAAAAATAGAAAATTTTGAAAATAAATATATTTTAATTTATATCTTATAAATAATTTATTACAGATAACTATAAGGGTTATGAAAAGTAGAGAGTTGGAAATGTTATCATTGGCAGTTAAATGACCGTTAATTGGACATTTTTAATAGAGGAGGTCAGAGATGTATAAAATATAAATATTTTGCAAATAAAATAATTAAATTTATTTAATAAAATTAATATTATGTTAAAATAATACATAATTTATTTTAGGTGGTTTAAGTTTGAATATAATAGGTTAGAAGAAGAAGAGATGTGGAAAATGAATGGAAATACAGAAGGAATCATACATGTTTCTTAGAGTTCTTCATTTTCTAGAACCATTAACTCCTTGAAAGCTTAGATTTTTGTGACTCTAGAATATACCTATGTATTATAAATGGATTAATAGAGGTAATATGTTTTTTGATTATTATGATTTAGAATTTTAAGTGATGTGTTTTTCCATGGGGAAAGGGAGTGTTTAATTATACTTTAGATGAGGGGATTTTTTGAGATAAAATGTCGACCAATATATATTTTCATGTTATAATTCGTAATAATAATTTTTTTGACATTATGAATTTTTAAAATAAAATTTAACACTTTAAAACCATTTATAAATTGAATTCATTAGTTCATTACAAAGAAAATTTGGAAAATAAAAAATTGGGATTGTAGTGAATTGCTTTATATTTTTAGGAATTGGAAAAAACGTTTTAGATTTGGAATTTTAATTTATTGAATTATTTAACATCGTAATAATGTATTTGGTTATGAATCGACTTATTTATTTGATTCGGTCATTATTACATATTGTATAATGCAATTTAAAACTTACATGGTACGTAAAAACAATATTTTTACAATACATGTAAAAATTGATTTTTTTCTGATAAATACTAAAAAATACCGCCTTAGAAAATTTTGATTTGATGATTCTAAAAAATTAATTAATTTTATCAAAATAATTTTTTAACAGAGGTAATTTTAGTTATTAAACATACAAATTTTAATTTTTATAAAATACAGTTTTTCTAATGAATGGGCTTATAATATTATTATGTTTTTAATCATGATTTTTTATGGTGTTATAATATATATATATATTATTAAATTATTTTTTTTTAAAATTCTTTATATGAAATATTCCTATTATGAGGATATTTTACTCTTATAATGTTCATGTTTTAATTCCTAATGGTCTGATTACTATTTATAAGAATCATATTTCTATTCCAGTAGTCATATTATCTCCTATAAATACCAATTAAATCCATCATTCATCTTTCACCTAAAATAATTTCAAGGTTATATATTATTCATTTCTAAAATTTTGATTGGATTACTAATATTTTTTATATTTTTTATAGTTTTTTCATTAGTGTGATAATTATAGAAGATCAAAAGGTCTATATTTTTCTATGCAACTTATTTCACCATTTGTGTTTGTTACCCCTGTGTACTAGTTTCTATTTTCATGGTAATATTAATTATATAAATTTAATGTAACTAATTAAATAAATAATTTTTTCATTTATTATTGTGTGTACGATGTGTTTATACTATAATGTGTACATAATTATGAAAATCATTATTTATTCAAAATAAAAATTCAATATATAATTTTTTTGATGTTAAAGGGAATCTTTATTTTCCCTTAGATCAGTAGTTACTTTTAATAGTCACTTGTTTAAACCTTTCAATTTTATAAATTCTATTTCTACCACTTTGAACTGGATCCCTTAACATATATTCTTCACTATTAACATCAAGTTTTCTTCTTTCCGCCTTATATTTTTCTTATCCAATAATTGTACAACTTCAACCTTTGAAAAACCTGATATATCCTTATCATAAATAAATCTCACTTCACATAAAATATAGGGATATTTATATAATATTTTAGTATCATTGAATGAATTAATATATTCACAATTATATTCTCTCATACCTTCCCTGTGATAAATACTATATTTTTTTATCTAAAACATACTTTTGTAAAAATCTATTCCCATATTTGGAATTATTTTAGAGTTGTGCTTCCTCCTTATATTCTTACCATTTTCACTTTCACTAGAAGTATAAAAGGGAATAATGGGACTCAAATATGAAAACTAATAAGATCACTTTAGATTAAAACTAATTCAAAAATATAAACATGTTCTCTTATACAAATTTTTAGGACACACTAAGATCTTTAGTGTTAGATACCCTTAGAGGGGGTGAATTAGGGTATGAAACGTTTCTCAATTAAGTCACATTTTTCCTCAAACACTCACTTCTCCAAATTTTATTGACCTTATGGTTAATAGGGTCACTCTTTTATTTTTCTCTAAAAGATTATATGATTATTATCTATCTTCTTCTTAGCCCTGAAGCATATAAATATTTTTTCACTTTACACACAAGAATCAATTTTGTCTTATAGAATAAAAATCAACCATTCATATATAAATAATTTTTTTACTTGGTTCACTCTCATTTTTATAATCCAAGAACAATAACATAGAGATGTTCCAAGCACTATAATCCACTAATTGGGTAAACTAGAAGTGGGTTTTATTATCTCAATAATCTTTGTAAGTTTCACTACAAGAGGGGGTAAATTGTAGTTAAACATTTAATGTTTAATTTTTATTTCATCCTCATTTTTTAAGTTTATCATATTCATGAAATATTTATGAAATGAAAAATTTGAGTATAAAAAAAATATAGATATTTTTTATTTCCAAAACAAGTATGTACATTATAAATTGAAGCTTTTGAGATGTTAGAAAATCTGACTGTGTAAAAAAGTAAGAGGATCAAAAAATCAAACCAAGAAAATCAAAAAATTAATACAATAGAATTAAAAAAATACATAGAGTATTGGTTTAAAAGCCAAATAATAATTTAAAGTAAATTATAAAGACAACATTATTTATCCATAATGGTATAGAATTTGGGAAAATTTACTTTTGGAATCCTTGATTTTAAACCTATTACTATGTGTTGTGTTGTATCCCTTGAATCCCTAGACATAACCTGTTTTTAGGTATAATTTTCTCACCGTGTACACTATTTCTCCCTATCCCTAGAATCACTTAATCAAAAATGATCAGTAAATCCCCTTCTATGTTATCCCTATAATCCATTTATCATGTAGGATTGATAATACAATAACTACAATAGAAATAACGATATATTTTACAATCATAAATCACAAAAAAAATAGAACCACTGTGAAAGAAAAGAAGGAAAAATTTACATTGATCAGAAACACTCTCAATAACAATAAAGTGCACAACATCAAAATAAACAAGGAATTTTAGAATGCTTGGTTACTATTATTCTTGAACATTTTAATTCTTCTAATACTAGAATCTATGTCCCTATTTATATATCATGCTATAACAAACAACAATGGTTAAAATACACAAACCTTGGAGTTAGTTTTAACAGAATGGATAATAGAATCATTTTTTATTGATGAAATTTAAATGTATCTTTATGTACTTATGGAGTTATGTGACACTTCTTTAGTGCTGTGAAATCTAGAGAATATAATCTATCATTAAAGTTCAGACTATTAGTTTTTTTCAATCCTTATTAAGTTATCTAGTGTTTAAGTAAAATCATTCTACACAATCATAAAAACTAACGCAATATTCTAGTTAAATAAAACTTATATTAAGTGAATTACTATTTTCAAAACCAAGTAACCAAGTGATTAATTCACTCAATAATCTCTCCCTTTGTAAAAATCATAATATATACCAACAAATGAAAATTTTAGATAAATTTTTATGAAGACTACTAGTATATTCTGTTATAGATATTTTCTCCATTTTCATTAAAAATACATTAAAATAAACTCATTATTCATAAACGAGATATAAAATCATAATGCTGAAATATCTACCAATTTTGGAACACAAATCATAAAAAATACATGAAATTAATTTTTACTCCACCTTTGTGAAAAAAATATTTTACAAATTTATATTTTCTAAAATTTGACCACATATTTGTTTTTTGTAATGAAATAAGGAAGATAAAATGATTTTAAAAAATTTAACTCCTAATTTGTGAGTAAATATAATTTTAATAATTTCATTAATGTAAATAATTTTCTCTTTATTTTATGAAAACATTTCCCAAAATATAATTCATTTATAAAAGTCCCTAAAGAGAATATTTATCTCCTATTTTATTAATAATTAAATGCGTATATAAGAATTCATATAAAATAGTATAAGAATTAAATAAATAAATAAAAACCTCCTGGAAGTTATCTTTATTATTCTAAGATATGATTTTACTCTTATAAGGATACTTCAATGAAATATTTTGCTTTATAATTGCTAGTTTAACATAGAAATATTATGTATATCCAATAAAATATTTATGTAAATATGATGAAATATTTATGTAAGTATGATGAAATATTTATGTAAAAAGGTTGAAAAAAATAGGAAAATTTTATAAAATAAATTTGAATAACCAATTAAATAAAGATGAAAAAATGATAAAATTGAAGTGATATTGGGTTGAAAATTGTATTTATTTCATCATTTGGTCATGTTGTAATTCTCAATTTCATTATAAAAAGGTGATGATATGGGTGATGGAATAAGTATCCACCCATTATAAGGAGAAGTTGGTACCCATATAATATGGTAAAATTAGATTGAATATAATTTCATTAGAAATACAAAGGTATTATTATATGTCAGAAATGGAAGTTAGAAGTACTAGCTACCATAAAATATCTAACCGGGAAGGTTATAAGGGTATCCCCCTAAATCAAATTATTGTATGAGATTAACTTCATGGAATAAAATTATAGATTCTTAATTAGGAATTATAATATGATATTTAATATTTGAGAGTAGATTATTTTTTGTCTATAGTAAAAAAATGAAGAACTGTTATAATTAATGTTAAATAGTAAGCTGATTGGAAGTATTGAATACACATGAATTTCAAAAAGTTTATACTAGTGTGGCTTTATATGGAACTACTGAAATAGGAGTTTACAATATTTTTGATGAATTTTAATATAGGGGTATGTAAATATGGAGTTTAGAAGGAGCTAAGACCCTAATAATACTCTACTTGTATTTTTTAGTATATTACATGTGCATTATAATTGAGCAAAGGAGTTTAAAGAAGCCTGATAAATTCCCAAAGGTGATTTAGATTTTTTATAAGTGGTTATGAATAAATGAAGATATTTTTGAGTATCCATGTAGTATATTTAAGAAATTATGGTATTTGGATATGTTTTGGAATCTTATGGTCAATCCATTGATCATCGATTCAAAAGACCAGTCTATTAGTCAAAAGGGATCACACAGTCAATTAGCTAGTTGTATAGTTGATTGTAAGAATAAATTGAAGTTTTTAAGTGGATTTAATCCATTAACTCATGGTGAGTCAATTATTTTTACATGTGGTTGATCTATATATATAAATTACATTCTTTACAGCAAGTAATTTTTTCATGCAACCAATACACAGACACACAGTCGATCTATAATGTTAATATCATTTGTACATACATTCAATTTAAATATAGTCGCTTTTCTTCCTTAACCTCATGTAGGATAAAAATAGTCATTTGGTTGATTCAATTCATGGTTTATTTTCTTCCAAATCTCATTATCAATCCCATACATATAAAAAATGATAAAAACTATAGACTGAAATTGAAGATCCTAGATTTCTAATCTGATGAAGAAATTGAATGGGATGATGTTATAGATATTTATTAATTTTTCAAACATCACAAAATACATGTGATATATTCTTGGAATTTATGTGAATATGTTTTCATAGTTGATTAAATAAGATCAAATATTTATAGGAATATATATAATTATAAGAACAACACCAACTATGAGATTCCATAATTTAGTAGAATGTATATTTAAAAGAAGATGATGATGTTATTAATTGTTCTAAACATTATGATAATATAGAGATACATGATCTAATAATATATTTTATGAAGATAAGATAATAAGTGAATGAGGATATCACTACACAAGTTTTTTATGGATTATCTAATTAGAATATCTAAAAAACTATTCTCGTGATCAAAAAAATAAAAAAAAAAGATTTAAAGATACGCGAGATAGTCTAAAATGTTTGAAACATCCCAAATAGTAGTGATTCAAGATAAAGTTGAAGTTAAATGAGTCAAGATGAGTTAAAATCTGAATGTGAAGATTGTTTAGATGTCTATATTGGTATTAACTAAATCACTTATTCTAAGATGGAATAAGTTAAACCAAAAATATGAAATGTTCTATAATTACTACATAGTCAGATATATTAAAGACTGTACTTTAGTGAGATTACTTTTTTGAAGAAATAGATAATCCCCAACATATAGTAGAAGTATTCAAAGCATTATTTGAGCAGTGAAGAAATTAAATATGCTTATGTAGGTTAATAATGAAAATTCTGATCTATTTTAATGATAAAGAAAAGAAAATATGAAAGGAAAGAAGATGACAGGTCTTAAAGCTGCTATAGAATCCAAGAAGAGTTATATTTCACAAAGAGAAAAACTATAAGAGAAATGAGAATAAAAAATAGAGCTCACTCCTATAATATCCCAAGATACAATAATTTGAGAAGTAGAATGAATATGGATTTCATGGGGAATCCAACATATGAAAAAGAGATAGAAAATTAAATGGATTCATGAAAACCAAATAAGTTTTTGGGGATATTCTATATTCTTAAAAAAATAATCTAACTCCTAGTTACCTATATATAAAAGGAAAAGGATAAAAATAGAATATTAGTTTGAATTGAAGAAATTGGGAACTGTTGTGTTGTATCAGATATTAAATAATCCCTCTAGAAGGAAACATGAAAGAATATAAAACCTAATTTGAGGACCTATATTATTTTGGTATCAAATCTATAGAAGAATGAGTTAACCACCATTCACTGATATGTGTTCCAAACTTGAGGAGAAATAAAAGAGAGTGAGATGTCATATTTCATTATATGTGTTCTTTTATTGATCTAAACATTTCAATAAGAAATGAGTTACTAGGTAAATAATATCATAGTATATAATATATTTAATTTTTCAACAAGGTGAATATATTAATAAGAAGTTATATAAATATGGTTTTTAATCAATGGTCATGTTATATGTATTATTCTTTAATAATAGAAGGAATTCGATTAACAGGCTATTGAGAAAAAGGATATCCATTTCATTAGCACAAAAGAATCCTATGAAAAACTAGTGATCTACTTCTAAGAAGAACTTTAAAGAAACATGTGCACATATATGGTGGGACTCCATAGTACCAATTCAACATAGGGTATATAGGGAGTTCACAGTGTGATTTTTTGAATATAGAGAGACATTTTTGAAGTCTATGTGAAGTATGTATTCAAAAGTCCCATGCGAGTATAATAGTGTAGGTATGGAAAAAATCACCCATTGTAGTCACATTTATTATAGCGTATAATCCATAATTATAGAGAACAAACAATTAAGGTAATAAGTGGGTCTTAGTATCAAGAATTATAAATATCACGTGCACCTTTATCTTATTTAATTTCATGTATGTGGTGTAGTTTTTTATCTAAACATAAAATAAATCCATATGTATTAACTGGACTCAATGTTATAATTTCAAAGGGTATTAAAGTTTCTATGAGTATTTGGAATTTGGTTAAAAAAAATAGGCAATGATGGATCCCCCCTCTTGGGTATCTATACCAATCGAATTACTTATTTCAACTAGTATAAGAGTACATATTATCCTCTAAATTCATCTATTTTCAATATATATTGAATTTTATTTGATTCTATATTGTAAAATTTTGATATGGTTAAGGAATAATTCTTGATGAATAAATATCTATATATTTTTTTTCCTTAATCAGAAGTCTCATCGAAAAAAATGAAAAATAAAATCATGATAAAGGAAAAGAAGGAAATAAAATGTTTAAATAAATAAAAGGATAAACCACTAGTTAAGTTTATTCAAAGTGGAATAAAATCATTTAATGATTTTTTAAAGATTATTTTTATTACTATGGTTCATGCTGTAAAGGGCATGAACATATCAAAATAGTGAAATACTTTTACTCTCATGTCAAAGGTTATCAAAATAATTTTTTTGATAAAGTTGTTGAATACAAACTTGGATGTATCAAGGAACTATATGATGATAAATCATATTTATAAGAACGATTTGATGTCATGGAGAATTGTAACGACACAAATATTTATTAATGAAAATTCCTCTTGGTATATTTAAATTTCTTCTTATGGTTATGTAAAATTTATGAACTTATTTGGTTCTATGTTTGGATTTTAAAATATCAATATGAATTGTGACTGTTTCTAATATAGCCATTGAACAGTGATCACATGATTAATATAAATATAGGGCTTTAACAAATCCAATTTACTCAGACAAAGGAAGCGATGACCTCATATAGTAGACTTACCCCATACGAATCCCATTTGTCTAAGATCATAAAGGAGGTGGGGAGATTGGGCTTCGCTCTTGACCAATCCCAAGATGATCTTGAACACGTTAAGCTTGACCAGAACTGACTACGAGAGAAGTGGAAGTTAATTGAGATTTCCACCCAAGAAATGTTATCCGAATCACCACAAGAGTCTTTCACCATCACGCACCTTACCCTAAGTTCTTATGGGGGTGTTACAAGGGGTTATGTAACAAGACCTTATCACTATGATTATGTGCATTATTTTTGTATATAATAATGAATATACATTCATTATATTATTGTTACATTGTAAATAGTTTTTAAAGGGAAAATAGTATTTTTAGTTAATATTCAACTAAGAAATCTATTTTAATGAATTAATGTATTTTTTTAATTAAATAACATTTTAATAAAATATTATTATTATTATTTTTATTAAATTACTTTTTATAAATGATCGTATAATTTTATGAATGCAATTGTAATTTTTATTAAGGTTTGAAAGCTATTTTTATCAAAACCCATGAATTTTTTATAAATATCATTTTTTATTTTAAAAGTAAAAATTCACATATTTAGAAAATTATTTAGATAAAATGAATATTATTTTTGGAATCATGACATCTAAGTTATCCAATGGTTAATTTTTCATAATTATCTGAGACAGTCAAATTCTTGGGTAAAAATTAAATACCATTTAAATATATAATGTGTTTTATGACTTAATAATAACCCAATAGTGATGTTATAAAATACTATTAACATTATTTTCTGCCAATATATGTTTTACCATTAAAACAGTATGATATTAGAATTTTTTGACTTATTTTACAAAGCTTTAGTAGACCATTCGAGGCTTGTAAAACATTTTGTTTTTTTAGATTGTTTTCCTTGAGAGTGTGACTCACCTACACATAATAAACCATATTATTTTAAGAATTTATTCCATTGGACTCATAAAATATTGTTTTCTACTCCCATTTTTCAAAAACCATGGGAAAAAACCATGTTCTGGTTTGTGGTTTTGATTAGTTTAATGTGTGTTGTCCCAAACCTAAATAATAAATAATTCCCTCCCATTTCCTATTTAAACCCACGAAAGCTCCCACTTCCTATTAACAAAAAGCCTTTTGAGTTAGTCCAAAGCCTGACCTACACTCTCTATAATCCACCCAAGGTGACTCAATCTCCCATGAAGCCTCTCTTAAGCCTCTCCCAAGCTTTTGGTATTGCACTTCCAAGTAAGAGATTTCATCATTTTTCATTTTTTTCTAATTTTCATTAAGTTGTTATGCCCTTTCTTTCAATTAAAAATGTTGGTGTATGATTTCAAACCTACCACATAATTCCATATTTATGTTTTTATGATGGGATACCCCTTTCTCTCTAATTAATTCCTCCAATGTACACATGTTACCATGCTGAAATTCCTTGAGGTATTTTTCTCTTCTCTTTTATATCCAAGTAATTATTCTGTATTATGCATCTAAATTCTATTAATTTTTTTGGGACATGTATCTATATGAACCCATTACTTTCCATTTCATGTAAATATGATGAGACAAAGTTTTCCCTCTCTTCAACCATTTTCATGAATCATTTTGTCATGCAGTTAGGCTGCCGAATTTGCATCGCGTTTTTCCAAGCCAAGATCATTGTGTAGTGAATACCATGCACATGTCTCTATCAAGGATATTCACCTTTATTCACATATAAAAATTTAATGGTAAAATTATGTATTTATTAAACATTACTTAATCATGGAATAACTTATGATGTTTATTGATTCCATGTTATATGATCCATGTGGCACACTTATTCATGAAAGAAATGATGAAAGAAATGTTTAAGAAGGGTGTGCCTTGATAGCGCTCCAATGCATTGGGTAATGTATAGTATCATGATACGTCATGTGTAATGAGTGTTGAATCAAGATATTTCAAGTGAAATTAGGGTTTACTTGTGCTTCATGTTCAATGATGGTTTACTCAAGCTCCATGTGCAATGAGCCTTGACTCATGCTAATTCCATGTTAAGTGTTGTTGCCACATTTCCATGTTATGATTATCATGCTTAATCAATACTTTATGTTAATGTTTCTCTTGTTCTCTATTGATATGACTATGGTCTAACATGTATTGTATTACTCATTTTATTCTATGTTTATTCCCTTACTGGGCTTTATAACTCACCCTTTTCTTATTCATGTCCTCATGTTATCTCATTCAATGCTAAGTACGAGGGAATATAGCGGTCATGTAAAGGATGTTTTCAATAAAGATGTTGTATTTTAGGTTTTGAGTAGTTATTTAATGATACTAAGACCCAAAGAAACTATACCTCACTGATATTCTATGTTGTATCAAGTGATGTTTCTGTAATAAATCATGTTTATGTTTTCAATAAAAGCAGGGTTTTTATAGTTGGTATCATAGGATAGGTTTAGTTACTTTTGGGATTAGGATTAGAAAACCCTAGTGAAACCTTAGATACTAGAATAAGTATAATAAAAATATCCCTAATTATTGGTGAGTATTGAGTAAGTGGTTTATCAAGAAAATGCCTCCATCTCTGGATATGAGCAGGTAGATGTGGCTTTGGCTCAGATGTATCCTATGGGTATATCCTAAAAATACCACTTTGAGCTAGACTTGAATGGGAACTAGTGCACGACAACAAGCCTTACTACACTCTTGATTGTGAAACTCTTTAGGGATATTCATTGGTAAATTCACAATCTTATTATGAATAATTATTAAGGAAATTAAAAACAATCCCTAAGAATATATGTTGGATAACATAGATTAAAGCCTATAGATTCATAAGTTAAGGAAATAAAAGCTATTTATAAGTCATTGGTTTTGTCCTTGGATTAACCATTATGTGTTACCCCTAATTTTCCTTTCATTAAGTAATAATAAATCATTATAATTCAAGTAGTTTCATATCACAATTTTATTATGACTAGAGGGTAACAAAGAATTTGATATGTTTCATCAGCAGGATAAAAGATTGTTTTGAGATGGAAGGGGAAGAACCTAATACAACACTCTCATCCCTTCCTGAGGACTTAATAGCTATAATTATTGTGAATTCAATCTTTCATAGCATTGAAACCTTTTCCAATGTCTAACTTTCTTACAAGACTCTCTATGACATATCAAACACCTCCTCCATACCATAGAATCATCGAGGATCATGGCACACCTATGATCAAACATTAAGCTCCCAACTCTACCACCTTTCAAGATGAGGGAGGTACCATTAGGGTATTTTCAAATATGTCACTCTATCCAGAGATTATGATGCACTATTTGATTTTAGAATAGCTGTCGAAGAGGGAGACCTTCGAGAAACCAATATATATATAGTCTTGTCTTCCAATTTGTTTGGATACATAGACAATATATTAGATGAACCACATTTAAAAACTTTTAAATCTGACTATGTCAGATTATTTTACAAAAAACCCGGTACATGGTGATGTTTTGAAACTATATGTTAGAAAACATTGTTTTTTGAAAAGTGCATCCTATTTTCAATCGGTATGATCCATGTATCACGAACTGCGTCTGGACTAAGGAAGTGGAAGACTTTGAATGTGTATTAAATTATTGTTACACTAAGTGGACTCTAGCTCTCCATGATCGACATGATAATGAGGGTTGGGGAATGCTTAATGGTGGTGGGTAAGAAACCCTGATGTTGTGTTTAAATTTTAGAGTTCTTTTTGTATGTAATGAAATTGTGAGGACACTATTTTTCTTAATGGGGGGAGATTGTAACGACCCAAAAATTTATTGATGAAAATTCCTCGTGGTCTATTTAAATGCCTTCTTATGGATATGAAAAATGTATGCACTTATTTGGTTCTATGTTTTTTATTTTTGATGCCATTAATAATTGTGACTGTTGGTAATATAGTCATTGAATAGTGATCACATGATTAGTATAAATATAGGGCTTTAACAAACCCAATTTACTCAGAAAAAGGAAGTGATGGCCTCATCTAATAGACTTTCCTTGTATGAAGCACATTTTTCAGATCTTAGAAAGGAGGTGGAATCATTGGGCTTCAATCTTGACCAATCCCAAGCTGATCTTGAACACGCTAATCTTGAGCTGAACCGACTACGGTAGAAGTGGAAGTTAATAGAGATTACCACTCGAGCAATGTTATCCGAGTCACCCCAAGAGTCTATCACCATCGCGCACCTTACCCAAAGGTCTTATGCGGGTGTTATAAGGGGTTATGTATCAAGTCCTTATCACTATGATTATGTGCATTATTTGTGTATATAACAATGATTAAACATTCATTTTATTATTGTTACTTTGTAAATAGTTTTTAAATCACAATAAGTATTTTTAGTTAATATTCAACTAAGAAATCTATTTTGATGAATTAATGGACTTTTGAATTAAATAATATTTTAATAAAATATAATTATTATTATTAAATTAATTTTTATGAATGATCATATAATTTTATGAATGAAATTGTAATTTTTATTAAGGTTTGAAAGATTTTTTAATCAAAACCCATGAATTTTTTTATAAAAGTCGATTTTTATTTTAAAAGAAAAAAATTCACATATTTAAAAAATTATTTAGATAAAATGAATATTATTTTTGGAATTAGGACATCGAAATTATCCAACGGGGAATTTTTCATAATTTTCTCAAACATTAGAATTTCTGGGTAAATATTTAATAACATTTAAATATATAATGTGTTTTTTGACATCATAATAACCCAATAGTGATTTAATAAAATACTATAAACTTTATGTTCGTCCAATATATGTTTTACCATTAAAACAATGTGATTTTATATTTGTATGATTTATTTTACAAATCTTTAGTGGACCCTTCAAGTCTTACGAATCATTTTATCTTTTTAAATTGTTTTCCTTGAGAGTGCGACTCACCTCCACATAACAAACCCTATTATTTTTAAGAATTTCGGACATTGGCCTCATAAAATATTGTTTTCCAATCCTATTTGGCAAAGACCATGGGAAAAAACCATGGACTGTTTTGTGGTTTTGATTAGTTTAATGTGCAGTTTTCCAAACCTAAATAATAAAGAATTCCCTCTCCTTTTTAATATAAACCCACCCAAGATCTCACTTTATCTTCACTCAAAGCCTTTGGAGTTCGTCTAACGCATGCACTAATATATGTAGAATCCTCCCAAGGTGCCCCAAGCTCCCAAAGAAGCGTCTCCCAAGCCTCTCCCATGCTTTTGGGATCACATTTCGAAGTAAGGGATTTCTTTCTTTCACATTTTTTTCTAATTTTCTTTATGTTGTTATGCCTCTTTTTCAATTTAAAAAGTTGGGGAACGATTTCTCACCTCCCCCATACTTCCCTATTTATGTTTTTATGATGGTATACCCCTTTATCTATCATTAATTCTTCCCATGTACACCTATTACCATGCTGAAATTCCTTGAAACATTTTTCTCTCCTCTTTTACAACCAAGTAATTCTTTTGTATTATTCATCTAAATTGCATTATGTTTGTTGGGAGATGTATCTATATGACCCCATTAATATCCATTTCATGTAAATATTATGAGATACCCTTTTCTCTCTCATCAACCATTTTCATGAATCCTTATGTCACACTGTTATGCTGCCGAAATTGCATTGCGTTTTTTCTAGTAAAGATCATTGTGTAGTGAATACCATACCCATGTCTCTATCATTGGTATTCACCTTTACGAATATTTACATATTTAATGGTACTATCATATATTTATTCCACATTATTTATTCATTGAATAACTTATTATGTTTAGTGATTCCATGTTATATGATCCATGTGCACACTTATGCATGAAATGAAATGTTTAATAAGGGTGTGCCCTGATAGCACTCCAATGCATTGGGTAAAGTATAGTATCGTGATATTTCATGTCAAATGAGTGTTAAATCATGCTAATTCAAGTTCAATTTGGGTTTTAACGTTCTTCATGTGCAATGAGGGTTTACATATGCTCCATGTACAATGATCCTTGGCTCATGCTAATTCCAAGTTAAGTGTTGTTGCCATATTTCCATGTTATGGTTATCATGATTTATCAAGCCTTTATGTTCATGTTTCTCTTGTGCTCCACTGATATGACTATTTTCTGACATGTATTTTATTCCTCATGTTACTTCATATTTCTTCTCTTACTTAACTTTATAGGTCACCCTTTTCTTATGCATGTCCTCAGGTTATCCCATGCAATGCTAAGTCGAGGGAATGTAGTGGTCATGTAAAATAAGTTTTCAATAAAGATGTTGTATTTTCTGTTTTAAGTTGTTATTTAATGATCCTAATCCCTAAATAAATTATACCTCGATATCTTCTATGTTTTATCAAGTGATGTTTATGTAATAAATCATGTTTAAGTTTTTAATAAAAGCTGGGTTGTTATAAGAATATACTAGATAAACTAGTTAGAAGATTCCACACCCTCTTGAAACTATTAAATTATAAGAGAGAAGAATACTCACTTTTACATGATAACATGTCTCTAATTTATAGAAAAATTAAAAGGATACTTATTGAGAATAAGGTTTTCAAGGATTTTTTTACTAAGGTATTTCATGCCTTAGAGTTGTTAGAAATGGTAAATATGAATTTTAAAGATTCATAGTTGATTGTAAAATATAAATGAATTCATGAGTTTGATAGATCACTCTAATATATTGATTAGATGCATGGAGAAAAAATTTACAATATGAAGAGTTAATATGATGTTAGGTAGTGATTAGTGAAATATGAAAAGATCACCCTCAATCTAAAGTGTCAATAATAGCAGATTGAAATGAAAAATATATAATTAATACATGTGGAACTTTCCCAAATATCTAAAAATATGAATAATTACACTAAATATTTGGTGATTATTTTTCACTAAAAAGGGACTCATTTTATTGGTAAAGAGTGATTGATAATTGTTGGGGAAGTATCCACCTCAAACAAATGGAAGAAGATCACCCAATGTTATAAAAAAGATATATTCACTAAATCAATTTTTTAGAACAGCGCAACACAAAAAATAAATTATGTACAAATTTGTGTTAGAAAATATTCATATAGGCCTACTGAATCATCAAGGGTATATATGGGAAATTTTATAAATATTTTTTCCCCAATTAAGGTTCAAAAAATTAGTTTTCATGATAAAAATCAACATGAATAAATATCTGGATAAGTTGACATTAAAGAGAATACAAGGGGCCTTATTGGATACTATTTGTATTTTTTGAGGGTTAGGAATATAACCATCATTTTTTGGAAAATCATGTCTACATATTCATATCAAAAATGTCCTATGGGCATGGGGAGAAAAGATTATTGGGAGAATAATCATGTTTTATAAAATAAATAGATTTACGAGAAACTAAATAATATATCAAAGAAGAAGATATTTTAAAATATGGAATTATTATGTGATTACTGAAAAATTTATAGGCACAAATATGAATAATTATGGTATAAACCAAAAAAAATAACGTCTATATTCATGAGACGATAAGGCCATTGTAGTTGAATATTAGCATGGTGGAGGACACCATTAATGATGAGATTGAAAGGGTAAACAATAAGTTTATGTCAAAATTTGATACAAAGGTGAGTGAAAGGTTTAACAAAGGAAGAAATGTACTCAATAATTATATGAATTGGTTATTTGGTCAAAATAATATAAATAATGACTATGGGAATGTACAAAAAATGAGGCCACAAAGAAAAGGATTAAAGAGAGTGAGGCTAATCATATATTAATCATATGGAATGATTAACTAGAAAAGGAAAGGAAGTTATAGAAATAAAAAATGATAAAAGTGACTTATTCATTGATGTAAATAATACCATTCCATCTTTGGAAGAATTTAATAAATTAAAGGAGTCTATTATTTTGATAGATAAAAAAAATTTGAGATGTAAATACGATGGAATCATGAAGAAGACAAGACACATCAATTCCTAATGGAAAAATATAGTTGGGTTGCAAAATACATCTCGGTGATAGTTCTGTAATAGAGAAGTAGTGAAATACCCAATTTATTCCCTCATCCATGGATAATTAATTTTTTATAAGGAGATTATTGGTTATAAATGAGAAGACTCAATAAAATTTGTGATTATTATAAAACCAGTAAGTAATACATAATTGTGATTATTTCAATTGGTGTTAATTTTGAATTGGTATCATGTTTTCAATGGGAATTGTAAGTTCTTGGAGATTGTTTCTAGTAAAAAAATTATATGTTGATGAATTGAAAGAATAATATCTTGAGGGGGAGAAACTAAATTAGTTCATCCTCCCAGAAATATATAATTTCCCTAAAATATTGAATATATACAACCCCAACATATACTGAAGTTGAGGTAAGATATTGAATCTACTTATCCTATTAGAGTGTTTTATTATTTTTCTTTACAAGTGGGGTCTTTTCTTTAAAAAGGAATTAAAATAACTTTAACTTGAATGTACTGATGTGTTTGTTAACATGAGTGAATGTTCATATAAATTTCTTAAAATATGTGTGTATGAAACACATTTAAATAAAATTAGAGATGGTACCACATTGAAATATTTATATAGTCATTCTTGATTATTTAATAAAATTACTCTTGTTTTATAGACTTGGTTATCCCGTGTATACTTAGATATGAATTACACATATCTCATTATTAAGTAATATGTGGTTCTTACCTTATATTAAGAATATCACCAGTAGAATATGTTGGTATTTAAATTGAATGAGAGTACCCTTACATCACGGGTAAAACATGTGTCCCTCCATTTGAATTAATTTTCAGTTATGGTGAGAATAATTTCATTGAGCGTTATAGTATATTTGGAATTCAAAACATATTCTTATGGTGGGATTGAAGTAACCTTGGGTTGATAATTTTATTTTATTTCAATTAGTATTGTTATCACTATTAGTGTCCTTTTTTCAAGGTGATGAGATGGGTGATGGATTTATTATCCACCCATTATATTGATAATTTTATACCCATAAACTATGTAAAATTACCATGAAGTTTCTTCCATTCTAAATAAAAAGATAATATCTCTTGTTGGAAAATGAAGTTGGATGCCTTGAAACATCTAGTTGGATAAGTTCTAATGGAAGTCCCCTAAATCAGATGACTAGATGAGATAAAATTTATAGAATAATATTATTAGTGTTGAAGGAGTATTTTGAGTACTACCTATAATAGTTTGTGTTAGAGGATGTTTTGGTTTCAATAAACAACTTGAAGATCTTTTATAATCGTTTTTAAATGGCTAGATGATTAGGAGTCTAAAAGACCCATAATTTGGAAGAAGTTTATCCAACTTTTCTTGGAATACGACTACTAAAACCTATTTTTTTTTAAACATGGATGAAGTTTCATTGATATTGAAATGATTTTAGAGTTTAAAAGAAATTAATTCCCTCAAACTACTCTATTTAAACTGTTTAATTCATTGTGTGTGATTTGGAAATTAATAGAGAAGTTTAAGATTCTTGAAAAATACCCAAAGGTGATTTTATGTATTTATTAATGATTTAAAGTGGATTAATATAGTTTGAAGGATACCTGTAGTTTATTTAAGAAATTATGGTTTTTGAAAAAAAAATCAGACTTATGTTTGATCCAGTAACTGTCACTTCACATGGATGATCTATCTACCACAAGGACTTGCATGGTTTATCCACTGACCATGCAGTAAATTCTAATGCTCTATTGAAGTTTTTTTCATTCAGTAAATCCACGAACTCAATGTGAGTTTTTTAATTGTATATATGGTTTATCCACTAACTACATGTTTAGTCTTCACAATAAGTGATTTTTATGCAGTTTAACTACTACCACATGATCGATCTATAAGGTTAGTAATTTGTATATGGGGTCCAATGAAATATGGACACATGTATGACCCTACATAATGGATGATAATAATGTTCATTAGTATGATTCAATTCACAATATATTTTTAGACTAAGCTCACAATATTTAAAATACATAGTGAAAATGAGAAAAATTGCATATTCAAAATGATGATTATAGATTTCATATCTAATGAAGAAATTGAATGGGATGTTTCTTGGTGCATTTATAAATGTGGAAAACAAATAAAATATTTGATATAATATTTGAATTGATTAGAATTAATATTCAAGGAACATTGAATAAGATCAATGTTTTAGAGTATATTCAAGAATTAAATTAACTACATTAACAATGAAATTACTGAATAAAGTAGAAAGTTTATTTAGAAGATGTTAATGTTGTTCCTGATTGTTCTAAACATCATGATGATACATAGAACCATAATTCAAGACTTAATTTAGTGAATTTGATGTAATAGGGGAATCAAGAGGTAACTCCATGTGTTATTTGAGTATTTTCAAAAGAAAATATAAGAAAAAAAATTTTGGTGATTAGAAATAGAAAACATGATCTGAAGAAACATGAGATGGTAAAAAATGATTAAAACATCATAGAGTTTTGATTAAATCTTGAGATGAATTAAGATGAGTCATGAAGAGATTATATTAGAATTTGAAGATCATGTACATTTATACACTAGTATTTATAGAAGCCCTCAAGATTAGATGAAATTAGATAAACCACATACATAAAGTATTTAATAATTATTATACATTATAAGAAATTGAAGTTTGAACTTTTGTGAGAGTATTTGTGAATAAATATGGGATTTTTATCCTACTTAAATGCTTTCAAAACATATTTTTATCACTAAATAAATAGAATATGATTTTATGAGATGAATATGACAAGATTGACATTTATTGATGATAAATAAGGTAAGATATAGAAGATAATAAGATTTTAGGATCTAGAGGATTATGTAAGAGTCTAGACTAGTTGTATTCAATTGAGAGAGTTTATAAAATAAATAAGAATTAAAAAGTGAAGGAAATCTTGAAATTTCCTAGAGGAAAACTATTTTATAATAAAAAAAATAATATAGAGATAATGGGGGAATCCCAAGTAAAAAAGTGAGAAGAAATTAAATGGGATCATTGGAATTGAATTAATTATTATGGATATTCTAAATTCTAAAATAGAAAATAAAATTCTAGGTGACCTGAATATATAAGGGAAAAGGTGAGGATAGAAGAGTAATTAAAAATATGGAATCTGAGAGATATTATTTTGTGTGTAATATTGATGAAGCCCACTCTAAGGAAGAATAGTAACGAAGATCTGAGCCTGTACTGAGGAGTAATATCACAAGGGTATAAAAACGAAAAAAAGGTTTCGACTACCATTTAGTGATAAGTGTGACAATATTGAGAAGAAAGAGAATAATGTGTGATTATAACCCAATGTTCATGCGTTCAATTTTGGATTCCAATGATTCAGTAAGTGAGGAGTTTCAAGATACAAAATATCATGGGAGCTCAAATATTTAATGGGATAGGTGGGTTAATACATTCATTATAAGTTCTATGAAGCTGATACGTGTGTAGTGATAAAGTTTCATGTAATAGTTTTGAAGACATAAAGGAATTATAAGAAGCTATAATTGATAACAATGAGATCTATTTCACTAGTGTAGAAGTATATATTACATAACTGGAGATCTACATTCAACAAAGAAAATAAATTCCAGATTTTCATATCTATAGAGGGACTTCATAGAACCTATGTGACTTAAGATATACCTGGATATCACATCAGGACTCTATAAATATAATGATAAGCTATTGAAGTATGTCATATATAAATCTTATATTTGTAAGTCTGTGAGGCTCTAACTATATAGGTTTGGAAAACACCACCCATAGTAGTCCAAATTTATTATTATAGATAATCCTTGATTATGGTGAGTAACCAATCAATACAAGGGGTATGTATTATTATCAAACCTTTTAAATTATGTGTGAACCAATATTTTAATTACATATTTACATTTAGTGTGACTTATTAGATAAAGATAAAATAGATCCATATGAACTAAAAAAATGTTGAATTCTAAAGGGGGTAAAAGTTTTAATGAGAATTATCAATTTGGTAAAGGACAAAAAACAACTAATTCACCCCCCCCTCCTAGGTTAATTCACCAATCCTATTGTTTATTTCAAAAATAATGATAAAATACTTGATGAAATAAAGAAATAAATAGGTGAAATGAAGATAAAAATATTTAAATAAAGATAAAAAATTGATAAAATAATGATGAAGATGTAAATACAATGAAATAAGGATATAAAACCATTGAATTAATGATCCCCCTCCGTTTAAAGGGTATTTTTTTTATTAAGATAAAAATTAAACAAGAATTGAATTAAAGATCACTTTTTTATTATAATTTCCTACTTATGTTTAATGTATTCAAAATTAGAAATTAATTGTTTTACTAAAATATCAATGAGTTGATTTTCAATTATGATAAATTCAAGATCAATATCATCTTTTTGTGAGGTATTCCTATGTAAATGATGTCTAACATCTACGTGCATTGATCGTGTGTGATTTTGTGGGTTTCATGAAAAGGATAAGACACCAGTATTATCATAATGAATTTATTTTAGAGTAAAACTCAAACTAAATACAGTGTGTGTATACTCCATACAAAACACTTGATCCCAAAAACTTATATTTTCCACATATTCATATTATATATTATAAAATTAATCCAAGTATTTCTTATTACTAGACCATGAAACTAAATATTATCATAATAAAAGATATATTATAAAATTACATTTTCTCTCTAATCTATACCCTCTAATGTCATCATCTGAGTAGAATTTAAAAGAAAAATCATTTTGAAAAATTAAAACAACCTAATTTCTATAATACCATTGAGGTAACAAAAAAATGTGTTTTACCAACTTTAAATATGATTACTACATGGTTTATTAAAATAAAAAACATAAACATATTGTAAACATAATGTCAGGTTGACTTTTTTAAGTTATATTATACTTTTTATCTAACTTTAATAAGTTTATTTATCTACCAAATTAATATATTTATCAGGATAAAGATTAATATAACTTTCTAATAGAGAATTTATACATTATGTGTCATTGAAAACAAAAAAAATTATTAAGTCTCTAATATATTTATATTCACTTAATATATTTCTTTTTAATATTTTATAAAATTAAAAAAAAAAGAAAAAATTTACCACATTTATCATTCCCTTTTTAAAATCATTTTTCATGCGTTCAGATTAACTACAATAAATAGATTTTTTGAGTTAAACTAAAAATTATTTCAAAAAAATAAATTTTAGAAAAGATGGAATTTTAGAAAATTTATTTATTATATAACTTGGGTAAACCCTTCCTCTAAAATAATTCTTCGATGTAAATTTATAGCAAGTCCATCATGCTAAGTTCTCAAGGCTTGTTTGAGACTGTAAAGTGATTTGGTAAGTTTTAAAAAAATATTAAAATTTTGTATCTTAAAAAATAGAGTTTTTTCATCCTAATCCTCCTCCTGAACATATCTATTAATAAAATAACTTTTAAATTATATTTGAAATAATGTAAAATTTAGATGTTCTTTAAAGGATAGTAAGATCTAAATAGATTCAAGTCTTGCTACTAAGGCGATGTTTAACCATAATCCATGCCTTATTCCTTAAAATAACTAAAAAACATGTATTACTATATTCTAAATGATAGTTCCATTTTCAACACATTTATTTTTAAAAACCCATTTTACTCCAATTACTAGTAAAACATTAAGTTTTTTTATCTAAGGCCAAAACATGGTTCCTTTATAATTGATTGTGCTTTTCTTACATGGCTCATATACAAATATCATCAAACATTTTAAGTTCAAATTGTGATAATTTTTCATGATGCTAAAATTTATTTATTATGAAACTTATGGTTTTAACTTATAGACTTACATCACTAATAATATATTAAATAGGATGAATCCTTCAGATCAACTGGTTCTTGGGTAATGTTGTAAGATTAGCCTCAACTAATGTTTGTATATCAGCTATTGAAGTTATTTTGAGATTATGAAATAATTTTGACCTTACATCTGGTGGATTTACAATTGGTAGTTGTGAAACAACTTTTGGTAAACATACATATACATTTTAAAAAACATAATCTAGAGGATAGATTTCCTATTTTTTGGAAAAAATAAAAGCATTTGATTCATTAAATTTAACATGAACCAATTCTAAAAAAAATATTTATTAAAAACTTATTAGAATTACTAGTCATCGAATAACCAAGAAAAACCTTCATCAAATTTAGGGTCAAATTTATAATGTTTCTATTTAATATTAAAAATGAAAAAATTACATACCAATACTCTAAAGTAATAATGTCTTAGTTTTATTTTGGTGAAAAAATCATTAAAAGTTTTATTAAGAAAAGGTTTAACTATAACTTGATTTATTGTTTTTCAAGCAGTGCTCTCATCCTTATCCCAAAAATAAATAGTAATAGAATATTCACTTAACAATGTTTGTGTAATTTTCTGAATAATTATATTTATACCTTCAACCAAACTATTCATTATGGTGATCTAGGGGATGAAAAACTATTAGTGACCACTTTAAAAATATAAAATGTTTATTAATATGATTTTATTACCTCACCACCAAGACGACTTCATTAGTAATCAAAAATATATTTTTCTCATTTTTAAATGAATCATGAATCATGTTGAAATTAGTAAAATATTCGTATTATCGTGTGGTAAATAGTACCAAATAAATCTAGTTTAATCATTAATAATGATATACACGTAGTGTTTTCCTCTAATACATCCAGTATTTGTAGGTCCAAATAAATCCATGTGCACCAAATTTAATGATTTTTTAGTTTAGACATCACATTTAAGTTTAAATATAGGCTTATATAACTTACCAAATTGGTAAGGATTTCAAACTCTTGTAAAAGAAAAATTAAATTTCAATATATCCCAATAACGGCCTTTCGTAGATAGTTTAGTCAATGTTTAAAGTTATACTGACTTAATCTTTTATGCCAAAAACAAGATATATATTTAGTTTCACTTTAAACAAGGTAAATTCCAATGTATTAAGTCTTATATATCAGGTGAATAAACATTCTATTGCCTTTTGGAAGATAGAATGAAAGTAACTTCTTCACATTGAATAGTAAATTTATCATTCCTAAAGTTCACAAGATGACCCTCATCACATAACTGACTAATGTTGATAGGGTTTTCCATAGTCCCTAAAACATATAAAATATTTGAAATTAATTTTTTTTAAAGAAAATAAACATAACTAATTCTGATGATTTTAGTATGTACATTGTCCCCAAAAGTAACTTATCCTTTGTTCAAATTTATTAAATTCTATAATTTGTACATGTCTCTATTCATGTGTTGATAGAAACCACTTATTTATAACATTTGTTTTGGTTACTATTAGATAACAAAATTTTCAAAATAAAAATAAAAACTATGTTCTTGGTAGCCAAAATTTCTAAGGACCAGTTACATTAGAAAAAAAATATTTTAAGAACCAACATCTACCCAACTCAATTATATTTAATAGTTTAGTGTTTTATAGATATAATTTTTTTAAAAAAATATTTAAACTCGTTTAAAAAACTATTCTAGTTCTCGCCCTTTGACATTTATTAAAAAATAGTGCACTTTTATGTTCTATAAAATTCAATTGAAAATGTGAATTATAAAAAGTAAATTTTATTTCAATAGATGTTCATGAATGAATTATTTTCTTATAAATTTCATCAAAAAATCCCAAAATTAAATTTAGAGAATGTGTTTTAAAACTACTCATATTATATTTGAGTTTAACAACCAAATTGTGATCATTTGAATTTAAATGTGAATTATGTTTAAATTTTAATTTCAATAAAATTTTAGAACATTAAGAAGTTAATTTAAAAAAAATTATTATTGACATTGATAAGATATTGTTTACAAAAATCTTAATTATCTTTTCAATTTTTTATTTTCATTTTTCATGAGATTTACATATCTTACCATTTTAGCAAAAGTAGGCATATTTCCCTCATCAACAGATGAATTTACTCTTTCCTCATCTAATGAATTTCCCTTTTCATTATATTTTGAATATTTATAACCATCCTTATAATTATGATAAAATATATAATAAATAGATAAATTTATTAGTGTTTCAGTAGTTACCTTAACTATGTAAAATTTGTGATCTATAGAAATGTTTTCACTGAATCCAACAATTTTTTGACTTTCACTACCTCTCGCTTCAGGTGTACTATTAGTAGATATGCCAAATTCACTTACATTCCAAGTGTTAAAATTCATCAAACCTTTATTCTATTTATTCATAGATTATATTTTTAACTTTATATTTTTCTTCACAAATTTAATAAAATATGGTCTAATATAACACATTTTCTTATATTCATAGCACAAAATATCTAAACAATAATTCATAAAAGTTATATATTTCATTTATTTATGATGAGTATACTAGTTATTATGGGTCATAGTAATCAATTATAGTGAATATGAATCTCCTCTAACTCTCCCATAGCCAAGATGGTAATTTTGGAAGCTGAGGTTCCTACCCTACTAAAGGGGTAGGGATGTCTCACATCCTCGACATGGACTTGACACATAACGTTTAACCCCTCACTAACCCATAAATTTACCCTCCTTTTATAGGTATCATAATATTATCCAAAATTTGTATCAATGGACAACGAAACCCCTGGGATTATGATATCATTATTAGAGTTCACAATGGTCTCTATTCTTTTGGATTGGTCATTTGAGCATGTTTTTTGTTGGAACCATACTTCGGTTTATTTATTTGACATGTTTATTTTTTCCTATTTGGGCATTTAAGATCATGTGGTTGTTGGTCTACTAGAGCCCCATCATCTTGTTCTTCAATTCTCAACTGAGGAAGAGCAGATAAGTTCTTGGTTTGGAGATTCATGCAGTTTCAATGAATTTCATTTTTTTCTCTTCATATAATTTTATGAGTTTGACATAAGGTGTCATCCCACTAATTTGATGGTCTAGATTGTTTTACCTGAATTAACCCTTCCATTTCAGAATCCATCAATTTTTAAATTGATTGAAAACATAGTTGGACATTACCAATACTCCAATAGTAGGACTTGGGTGTTTAGCCATCCAATTAACCCCGTATTTGGGTAGAATATAATGTCCCAGAATCATCAGTTGATTATATACTAATCCAAATCAAAGAATAATTCCATTGATTATAGATATATTTCTATGAGTCATGTGTTGATTTCTATTCTTCATGAGATCATATTAGTCAATACCTTTCTACATTTCATCATAATTCTAATTTAAATCATATGGATTTTCAAATTTATATTGACTATGAGGTTAGATGTCATTATAGGGATAATTTTATGTATGAGGTGGGATATTGGTATGAATTTTTGAATTTATAAGGAGGAGATATTGAATGAATAATATTCATTAGTATGGGTAAGGAGACTATAAATTCATATCCCACTCCATATATGGGCAATCCTCAAAAAAAATGTCCCTAGGACTTTATATGTTGAAGTAGTGTCTTCAGAATCTCACTCTCCTATAGAATATAGGGAAATGTCACCTACTATTCAGTACAAACATGTATGATTTGCATAAATTTTTCCAGTTTATAAATATTTTATAGTTAAGGGTTTGAAAAGGAAATGAGATTTGGAGATGTTAGGTTAGATATGAAGATAGTTCTAGGATTCTTCATAACTTGAAATCGAGAATAGGTTTTCCAAATTGGATGACAGTATGTTAAATATAGATATAATATTGGATAGTTTATATGAAAAAAAGAGGAGGGAAATTTATTTGGAGGAAGCGTGGATGAAAATGACTCTGATAAGGGGATTGAAACCCATATGTATTCTACTTGTAGAAAGGTGGAGGAATAAGAAAAATAATATATTTTTACACTAAAAATAAATGAAAGAACATGGTTGGGGACTCTGGAGGTTTCATGAAATCAAGGAAGAGGTTGTGGGAAGGGAAGGGTTGCTCTTCACTTTCTTGGACACTAATAAAACTCTTAGCTAGTAAATGATAATTTTTCAAAGAAAGTAGCATCTATGGTGGTGGGAAAGATATATAGAGGGGAAAGTGGTGGTAGGTACTATGACACAATGATTAAATCTAATCTTTATATAATGTTTTAGTCCAACTAATGGTGGCCTTGAGAGGGATTTCTTAACCTGAACCCCTTAAGAACATCTATATAAAGAAAGAAGAGGAAATATTATGGAATTTGAATCTATGTAAAGTGGTATTGTAAAATTTTAGTTATAATTATAATATATAAGAAGTTTTCACTCAAATTCCTATAAAGGATGAAGAGATTTTCTATGATCAGGACCCCCTTTGGAGGTTACTGGAAATAAATTCTATCTAGGTAATTACATAGATATTATAAAGGAATGAAAAAAATAATTGTGTGAGTAACTAAAAATTAAATGATTCTACATTATAAGGAGATGGTGGAATAAAAATTTATCATTCATACTTTAGATGAATATGTTGATAGAATCTAGGAATATATCTCTGGGTTGAAACCAAAACTGTAATTAGATTAGATCAATACTCAAATCGAATTATTCTTTGAGGTTTCAATGAAGTTAAAATTAATTTGGGGAGATATCATAAAATATGTGACAATATATTTTTCCTATTCAAAGATATCAATCAAAATGATCTAAAATTGGATAAGTTTCTTTTTGAATGGAGTTGCAAAAGGGACAACATTTCTCAAAATATAAGGATTATTTGGGATGGTGTGGAATACCCTCTCTTTGAGTAATCTCTTTGTAGTCACTTCATGGTCAATTGTGTTTATTTTTCTTGTTTGTTAACACTTAAAATTATAAAGTTTCATCTCTAAAAATAAGAGAAAATTAATTTGTATGATGATTATACCAAAAGTTCTTATTACTGATAATTTCATTCATTCTTCTAGAAATCCAAGTATATTAATTATCACTTTCATTTAAAATATTTTGATATTGATATTAAAATTTTTCTAAGGAACCTAATATTTATAAACATTGGTATAAGGAATAAAATTACTAGAAGTGGTATTATTAGAAGTAGACACAAATTAAATTCAATTTTCCTCTTCTCTTTCTTATCAGCTCTCTTCAGTGTGATTTCATATTACATAAAGGTACCAACCATGTCATCTAAACATAACCGATTTAAAATTTTAGTATCATCTATAGTTATTCTCTATAATTCTTATTATTTCAATAACTCATTCTCACCCAAATATTTTAAATTGTTCACAATTTTCATAAAGCAATGATGCAATTTTACTATCATTTTACCTCGTAGAAAATAAAAGGCTTGATAATTCTCTCTTAACACAACTCTATGGTTTCCCAAAAACATAGAAGTTAAAAAATTAATAATGTTTGTATTAATAAAAATACCATTTTTAATTTCTCAAGATGATATATGACTATAAATATTTTTTAGAACGTAAAAATGTATGTGGAACTGTACTATTTACCTTATATTCCCACATTTATTCCTGAGAAAAATTAAATACTTCTTTATCTATTACTTTATAATTTCCATTAATCATGAGAAATTTTTGAGCTACAATGTTAAATATATAATACTTTATATGATCATTCAAACATTGATAATTTTCCCTAAACAATATGTGGTTTGGTTGAATAAAAATTTTCAATAGTTCATATTAGAAAACTTATAATCACAAAAAAAAACTATCCACTACCAACCCAGTCAAGTGTATGTAATCCGAGATTAAATTATGATAAAATAAAAAAAATCAAAATAAAATAGAATTAATTAGATACTTTCTATAATACCAAATGATATCCCAAGAATGATAGGAATTCACACTATAATAAGGAGGGTGGATTTTAGTTAAAAAGATAACATTCAATATTTATTTCAATCTCGTTTTTTATATTGACTAGATTTATTAAATAACAATCAAATTAAAATTCAAAGTGAAAAATAAAATTTATATATAGGAATTTTCCAACATGAGTATGAAAATTTGAAATTAAATATATCTGAATGTTAGAATATATGACTAAGTAATCAAAGTACCATGATCGAAAAATTTAAACCAGTATAAATTCAAAAAATGAATATAAGAGAATATAAAGACAAAACATGGAGAATTATTAATCAAACCAAATAAATTTTAAAAGATATTATAAAAAATATGCTCCAACCTTAGTGGTATGAGAGTTTGGAAACCTGAATTTTGGTCTCCCTGGTTTTAAACCTATCAGAAGGTTTTGTGTCTTCCTATCCCAAGAATCCATCTACTTAACATATCGGTAAGTATAATGTTTTATCCATAAAATACCTTGATCACACATGACTATTAATAGAAAAATGACAATATAAATACCTAAATAATTTTTAATGATAAACCTCACACATGTAAAATCTATTTTTAAGAACAATTAGAAAAAAAATTCATTGATATGAAGTGCTCTCAGTAATAAAAAATTTTACAACTTGAATACAACCAAAGACTTTCAAAATTATCAATTATTGTTCCTCTAAAGAATTATTTTTAGTAAGAAAATATATGTTATGGCTCTATTTATGGATAATGGTTTAAAAAACTTCAATGATAAAATTCTGTAGAGGTAAATGTTAATTGTAACATAATTTATAGTAGCTTCATCATATACTAATGGGGATGACCAGTTTCATTATCTACCAATGGAGTTATTTGGAACTATTATAGTGCTACTGAATACAGTGAATGGAATCTGTTAAAAAATTTCACACTAAAATATTTTTGAAATCCTTATTAATTTATCTATTATTTCATTTATAAAAAATCATTCTATAAAATCTCAATAACTAGCACAGGATTCAAGTGAATTCAAACATATATAAAGTGTATTGTGGTTTTCAAAACAAATAAAGAAAGTGATTTGTTGACTTAATAGGTTTGGGATAGGGAAATCCTATACATGGGGTCACTCCCCTTAAAATTATTAGGGCTAGATCATTTTTAACCAAGGTTCACTCTATAGAAACTTTATCCTTCGTTCACCACTTCATAAAGAAATGAAATCTTTTATAAAAGAGAAATTCAAATAGTTTGAACATTTTTTTTGTACTGGATGTAGAGTGGTTCCTTGGATCTTGTAAATTATACTTCATAGATCTATTATGAAACTCACATAAAAAATTTACTTTTCCATGAGATTTAATGGGAAATTATTATTATCTATTTGAATGGTATTCAATTATTTTCAAGGAGTAATTTTACCTCTCCACCATTTTCCATCCCCTTACCTGGAATCCCTGTTCTTTTTTCATATTAGATATGGCTCCTCCTCCTTCGTATTCTAGCATAGTTTTGGGAATTATTCTTCTTCTTATAGAGTCAAATATTCCAATAATTTTCACTTCACTACAAAGAAGCAAGTCCTTCTTCCCATTGGTTTATATTTCTCTTGAACTCAAATTTTCCCTATTTTTCTAATATTAAATGAATATATCTTTTCCTATCAATTTTTGAGAGATATATTCTATAAGTTATATGTAGTCATATCTTTATAACTTCTCTCTTCAATAATAGGTTAATTAAACTCCTTGAATGTTGTAAGATATTTAATATAATATTTCTATATTATTAGATGTGGTCTTATATTTTAAGATGAGTCAACTCCCTAATTTAAACATTGTATAAATCAATTTAAAATTCTATAAAATATCACTTTCATAGTGTCACTTCCTCCTTCATGGTGTGACTATAGTCAAATATAGATCTACTAAATCCACTCGATATCTTATTTATAATTCCTCTAAACTCATTATGTGTATTTTTAAATCCACTCTAATTTTTTTATTGCAAAAACATTGACCATATTCTTAAAATTACCATTCTCCATCTTGATAAAATCATTTAAATCCCCCTATATAGTTTTATATTAAAACACCTCTCTTTTATAGTGTGAGACCCACATGGGTTTCCTGACTAGAAATATTTAAACAATCTCTCGATTAAGTTGTATAAAGTCATTATGCTTCAAGGTGTGTCCCTCACCAAGGAATAACTACTAAAATCCACCAATATCCATTCAAATAATGGCTTTTGAGTCATGACATGAGCCTCACGTAGACAAAATCAATGAAATATTCTCAAAAGTAGTCAAAGTGTGGCATAATCATTCATAATGTAAGAAATTTTACTCAAATTAGTAAATTGTTGGAACTTTAGAAAATTATTTTGGAATATAATAAAGTATTATTTATGAACCATATGAATTTCCCAAAATATCTTAATAAATTATAATTTTTTGGTTTATAAAACATAAAAATGTCGCGAATGATGAAATAAATTTTTGAATGGCCTTTTCTTTTCGTGATATTTTTACAATGGAAAACAAAATCTGAATTTTTCACCTCCTTGAAATAAACATATTACATATTAGAAACCTTTCCAAATTTTCAACTAAAACACCCATCATAAAATGATTTGGGGTGTCTCAACATTACCTCAAATTGAACCTTAAATACCTCTAGATTAACCTTATGATGTCCCAAAAGACCCTTATGATGTTTCCCATTGCAATTTTTTAAAATTACTTATCATAGCATGACCATACCCATCACACAGTGATACCTTACATTGTTCAAATTTTTACAAAGGAAAAAATTTTAAACATTTTTATAAAGTCTCATAAAAAACATATTTTATTATCATATGAATAATGATTATTCTATTCCGATTTCATATATTTATAATTATCCTTCATCGAATTACCTGGTATGTCACAATGTGACACTCTGTCCTGCAGAAATAACTCCTCCATCCCTCTCCAAATGTATCCAAACCTATTCCAACTCAAAAATAAAAAAATAATCAACCATTTATATACAAATATTCATTATACTTGATAATTCCACTAAAGAAACACTCATTCCTTGTCTCTTCCATCTTTCACAATGAACGGATTATTTATTGGTTGATAATAAATATCATACCAACAAACACTAGTAATTGACAGCCAATCCAATACAACATTATTCCATTTGTTTCTAATAAATATAACACATAAACTTATACACTATGGTTACAATAGATCACATCAAATTTTCCTTGAGAATTTCTAAAAAATTATTAACCTCATACTTCATTTTGTATTCTCATTTAAGAATATTCTTTTCACAAAATAAAAAGTTTTTTCTTATTTTATTGTAATTAAATAGTTTATTTTTCTCCATAATATTTTTTTAATTACATATTATAATATTTCTCTATCAAACATCCATTATTAGTTAAATTTGAAACATAGTTTACAATTTTTGAATTGAATTTGTGGATCTTTATTGAAATTGAATTTCCAAATTCTATTTTTAGGTGTTTTGAAAATAAAATGTTATGACCTTGACACCTGTAACCTAGATCTAGTGCCCATTTTATTACACTATAATAATATAAAAGTAATAACATCCTTAATAAATGAATGGTATATTATTCTTGGTAGACTGGATACATACATGATTCCTATATAACATTTAGAAACCTAAATTAAAACAATTTTTTTGAGAATATCATAATTCTCTCCATCATATCATTATTAGTAAACTTTATAGATTCTGGGAAATGGGAAAAAATAGGGATGAGATTAAACAATCAGTAAGGGTTATGTATAGTGGAATCTATAATGAGTAATGAAATCATGATCAATCAATAATAATCAATATATAAAGGTAAAAATCTAACCACATATTTCATTTAATCAATAACATGAATATGATGATTAGATAAGCAATAATCAATATAGAAAGGCAAATAACTAAAACCCATGACATTTAATAAATAATCTGATAACGAAATACATACAAAGATAAGATCATTGTAAAACTATTATAGATAATAATAACTTATTTCTCATGATGGAAATTATTAATTACTAGATGTCATGATCTTAAGCATCATTATATATCTACTATCTAGACCTTTCACAAGATAGTTTAAAACTGATGGGTAGGTGTTAGTTGGAGTAGGACACTCAAGAGGGAGGTTAATTGAGTTTCTATAGAAATTTTTATTAAAAAATTTATTTGAAAATCCCCCAATTTAAAAAAAACATAGGAAAATTAATCAAATTAGTAAATTTATAATAGTTTGACTGTTCAATTAATTTACCTAACATTGATTAATTCTTAGTTATAACAATATTTCATAATGATATAACTTTTGATAATAATTTACTAATCCAAAATAGTAACAAATACTATCCAAGACTAACTATCAAAGTGAAACATAGTTTTCTAAAATATGTGTCAAAACAGAGTAAACTAAATTTGAAAACATAGCTGATTAAAATAAGAGGTTCAATATCAATATGATACTTAGTTATCTCTACCTAGTAATCACCTTACACCAAGAAAAATAAATATAAATCTTTGATCCACACCCTGGATAAGGGTTTATACAATAGTATACAAACAGTCCAGGTCACTTGACCTCTACCACAGTTTCATGTGGGAACTCAAAATAGCCAGGTCACATAGGACCTCTACCATAGTTCTACATGGGATATAATAGGTGTAAAAATATGTTTAAGTAAGGATATCTTGTATCCTTTATTTCGGTGGAGGAGACAGTGTGTTTTTAACAGACATATGCACACACTTCTCGAAATGTAGTAAAAAATCACACAACAGAGTAGGAATTAAGATGATAGATTTTAGAATTCTTTGAGTGTGGTGAAATGAAGCTCTGGACTCATTGGATGTATAATATGTGAATATTGATTCCTCTTCTAGAAGTAGAAACTAAAATATAGGTTTGTGAAGATTTGTGTTATGGTTTCTTTGAAAATGAAGTTTTATTATATTGGTTCTGTTTTGTCTACTATAGGGGTGTTCGAACTTTGGTGCACATAATTTTCTCATTTGTGTTCAGTCCATAAGAATTAGAATGCAACATGTGTTTTTCTTCTATATTTTTCACAGGTTTAGTATAGGTTCCCAAGATATTCCACTCATATATTTCCATGTCTCTATCTTTCAGCTCCAATGTTTTTCTCTTTTATATTATGTAGCCAAAAAATAAGCATGTGGAGGTACCTCATACCTTATACGATTCACTAACACGGTCATTAATTTTGACTACAAAAAAAATTATTTTAATTAGTAGCATTAAAACACTCAAAAATTACTGTTAGAGATAATTCCAAATTAAATAAAATTTAAAAATTATGTTGGTGACTCCTCTATCGATAATTCATTTTATCAAAGACTACTTATATTAGTGTGTCATTCTGTTAGTGACTCCTTCTATTAGTGATTCCTTCTATTAGTATCAATGAATCATTCAATTGGTTAATCATCCTTTCATTATATCCATGAATATGTGACTTAATGCATCGATGAATCATTTTTTTTCTTTTAGTGAGTTATTTCTTCTATTGGTGTCTCATTTTTACTATCAGTGATTCGTTTATAGGTGAGTCAGTTTGTACTATTGGTGTGACATTTGAACTATCAGTGAGACATTTTCTATGGTGTTGACTCAGTTGAACTGTCAGTGAGACATTTGTTCTGTCAGTGTGACATTACTTCTATCATTGTTGCATTTGAACTTTTATTGATACATTTAGTCTATTGGTGTCTCAGTTGAACATTCGATGAGACATTTGTTCTGTCGGTGTTAGTGACTCATACTTAGCCAATTTTCTATTTTAACCGTCTTGTAACATGAATCTCAATAGAATTTTTTAAACATATAATGCAACATGGATAATCGTAATTAAACATAACTAAACATGATTCAGTATAGATAAACATGATTGAAATGTTTGGACAAGATTTTACATTATTTTGATTATTAAAACCATTAAAACCATAGATGGGCCAACAATATCTTATGGGTAAAAAATCTCTCCCTTTTTTATGATAAAAAATCATGACATTATAAAGTAAAATTATTTCATGATTAATATAATCATTCCACTGAAAATATCTCCCATTACAAATTTTATTAAAAAATAAAATTTCTCAAAAAATAGATAAGGTTGAGTGATAAACAATGCCTTATTTTCTCCCCCTTTACCTTTTCTCCCCCTTTATCATAATGAGATGTAGAAAAGAATAATAATAATGCCTTATTTTCTACCAATTTTGGGATTATAAAAAATATTAAAGAAATGAAAGAATTAAAATCAAGAAGGAAAGAGGCATAATATAAATAAGGGAAATGAAAGATCACTGAATTTCATAATGAAGGTAGAGTAATGTTCAGTGGAATACAAAAAAAATACAATCAAGCAGCCCAATCAAAAATTTATCCAAACTAATCCTTGGGATATATTTTTTCCTTTCCTTTCTTAAAAGGATAAATGGTAGGTTTGGGGGATAGAAGCTAAGAGACTTGAGGTTATGAATGAATTATCAAGGGAGGAAGTATAGTGGCTTCAGGAACAAAAGGGACATGGGTATGTTTGGATGAACCACGAGGTTAGATATACTCTATGATGATAGGATAGATCTAGATCAAAGCCTGAGCCACTTACATGGATAGGGGATGAGGTGGCTAAGATGTACCAGCAGAGGCTAAAGAGGTGAAAGGTAGTCTGAGAGGTGAATATGCTAGAACAACTATGGCTTCACTCTGAACATGCAGATATGGCTTCAACATATTGATGAAATCTGTGATTATCTCCCCATCATATTGCAAGAACTTATCAAAATTTTCCTTGTTCTCCATTAACATGTCAATAATATGTGTTAAATTATTCAATTTTTGAAAATGATTCTTAAAATATATTATCAGTGGAGGAAACTTCAAATTATCTACCATATATCTAAAGTGGATTTTTAATTTATTTTTAGTATAAATCCTCTTGTATTAATAGTCCATATCTCTGTGATATGAGCATTAGTAGTTTCAACACTCTTGGAGTAGAGCCTGACCATATCATACACACGATCAGTGTTCTTCACAATTGTTTCAAGGATTTATAGACTAGAAACACCAAACACGGATTGAAGCTCTTCTAAAACTATAGATCTGACCATTTCACTATCCAAAGATTGAGAAGGCTGAGCAGAGGTTGAAGGAGAATCAGGAGCTGAGGTGTGTTCCTTAAGAGCTTTAATCACTATCTCTAAACATCCTTTATACTCAGAGGTTAATCCATTTATGGAAGAAACCATTTTTTTCATCTCTTTCCCAAGATTGGTGTTGTTCTCAACAATACATTTAGCCCTTGCAATTAAGTTTGTATTAATCTAAACTATAAACTTCTCTAAAACTCTAACTACATTGATCTCACTCATAGAAACTGCTGGAAATGGAGTTGGAGTGACATGCATAGAATTTTTCATTTCTTCAATCAAATCCTTTAAAGATTTTACCTCATCACATGGAGTAGGCATTAACACAACTTGAGTGTGAACATATTCCCTGAAATCTAAGCATACTTCTTCTTTAAATAACTCAAAATATGATTTAGTGACATATTCAATTGAAGTAATATGAGCCACTGATTCTCTTGGAATAGGAACAAACACTTCATCATATGAATCTTTATAGTCCCAACCAAGAGCTACATAACTAGGATTCATATCCCATTCAGGCATAACATAATCATCTAAAGGGGTAAGAGTTTCAAGTCTCACTCTTCCAATTTGATGCTCTCCCTTATCTTGAGCTCTCCTATCTTGAATCTCCCCCTCAACTAGATCTATTCTTATTTTATGATCCCCCCATATTGATATATTATTTTAGAATAAACTAACCTTGTTTTAGAGACTAACTAAGAATCCATTATATCATCAAATTGATCTATTTGTTCTTCTTCTCTAGACGTGATTTCTACCATACCAGACAGGTCCACAATACTTCCTTGATCCATAGAAACATTTAGATTTATGGCTTCATCTTGATCATTATATGGATGATCATTTTCATTTTCACTTCCAATTACTTCACCTCTTTCATCATCGCTATTATTTCCATCATTTCATCATCCTCCTCTTCCTCACTTCCAGAGCCACTGACTTTTTCCTCTTGTTCACTGCCTAAGACACATTCTCTTACTACTACTTCTTCTTCTTTATCTTCTGAAACATCTTCAGAAACCCTAGACATGCTTCCATACTATACACTTCCTAACAATTTTGTCTCATCATCACCATTTTAACCATGATTTGGTTCATCAGAAGGTAAGGATATAGGTGGATAAGTAGGTCCATATGACATTCTTCTTGGAGTTTTAGTTGTATCGGGGCCACTCCGATCATCTACAGGATACCCTTGATCTCTATCAGGAGTAGCATCCTCTTCCTCAGCAGAATAGATAGGTTCAGTATCTTCTAGTCCTAGACAAAGATCCATTACATCTCTTGGCCTAACAAGATGGTCCACTAGGTTTATTTTTTCATAAATCATATCTTCATTATAAACTCATTCCTTATTCCATGGGTTCCAATGGATTTTAATCCTATTGCATATACACTTACTCAAACAAATTCCACTACAAGATGAAAACTTTTCTTCATCTTCTTCCACACATCCTTTCATTTGCAGCATGGTTGAGATCATCCTTGTGTAGAATAGGGAATTGGTATTATAGTAGGGATGAATCATTTTAGTAATATGAAATAAAAGGTATCTGTATAGATTCACCTTGATTCCTTTCTTCATCAAGTACACTAGGTACACATCTTGGTACTTCAAGGATGAAAATTCACCTTTACTAAGACAAAGATGGTGTTGAATGAAATTAAATAGCATCCTAATTTTACCATATATCTTAGTAAAAATAGGCCTCCTGTGATTATCATTTCTAGTTATCTTCTTTAGAGTTGTCGTGTAGCAAAATGTGTCATTTTCTGGTGGAGAAGTTCCTCAGTAATCATCATAAACTCCTTCGTGTGGAACCTTAAGGAATTTGTCCTGATTCCTAGATGAAAACAAAATTCTCTTTCATTTAACTATATATTTATTCTATTATACTTCACTACCTTCTAAATTAAATTCATTATTTATATAGAACTCATGCACGAGATTAGGATAGAATGGATTTTTATTATTTGAAAACCAGTCCAGCCAACCTTGTGTATGTATCACCCTCAATGGTAGATACTTACTCTCTAGAAACCATTAAACAAGAACTTTATTCTATATAGTTACCACACTATTCACAAGGGATGGATTGAAAGGTTGAGACTTACTCGATTCCCTCTTTTTCTTCTTAGTAGGTTGCGACTCATCTATAGATCTTACTTTGAGTGTGTGCTTAATCCTTTACATTTCTGATGGTTCAGTTGAATGTTGGAAGGTGAAAGGTAAGGGGTAAGGAGAAACGACAGAAGAGTAAGGGTTATGGTGTGAGGGTAAGGAATAGAGTGGATCAACTTAAATTTATATCATTTATGGAATTAGAGATTGTGAATTTGTAAACTAGGTTCAATAAAATAAATAAAACAGTTTCATTCTGGTTAAAACATAAAATAGATTAAACAACATGTTATGTCGTTGTCGGCATGACAATATCAGCATGAATTTATCAGTTTCAGCACGACAGTATCAACATGACATTGTCGGTGTCGACATGACATTATTAGTGTCATCACGACCTAGTTTCGGCATGAAAAATGTGTCAGTGTCAACATGACATTGTTTTTATGAAATTTTCAGTGTCAGTATGACATCTGCACTTATTTCTCATAGAGTTATCAACAAATGGAACTTATAAAATAATCATTCCTAATTCATGTTTTTTGCAATTCATTCTTTCAGAGTTCAATGTATCTGTGTATATGTCAGCAAGCTGAAGATCGGTACTAATAAACTATGGTGTTATATATCCTTTTTTATATTGATAACTCAAAAAGTGATGTATTACATCAATATTCTTTTTTATAGAATTCGAAATAGGATTATTTGAAATTTTAATAGAACTTGAATTGTCACAGTTTATAGGGACATGGTTGAATTTATATCTATAGTCTAGTAAAGTGTCTTTCATCCATATAATCTGAGTACAACAACTACCAATAGATACATATTCAGTTTTAACAATACATAATGCAACATAATTTTTCTTTTTACAATGCCATGAAACTAGAGATCTACCTAGAATGTGACATGTTCCAAAGGAACTCTTTCTATCAAACTTATATCCACCAAAATTAATATTAGAATAATTCACTAAATAAAAGGGCTTCCTCTAAGATATAACAATCCTATGTTGGTAGTATATTTTAGGTACTTTAAAAATTATTTAAACATCATTTAGATGAGATTATTTAGGGTTAGCATGAAAACGGTCACACATATACACACTAAACATAATTTCAGACCTTCTAGCAGTTAAGTAGAGTAAACTCCCAATCATTCCTCCAAAATTTGGTTAATCAATAGATTTTTCATTTTCATCAAGATCCAACTTACAGGTCGTACTCATTAGAGTCTCGCTACTTTTTTTACTCTCAAATCCAAACCTTTTTAAAATATCTTCAGTATATTTACATTGATTTAAAATAATACCAACTTTATTTTGAAAGATTTGAAATCCAAGAAAGAATTTGAGTTCTCCCATTAAAATCATTTCAAATTCACTTTGCATCATTTTTGAAAAATCAACACATAAATAATTTTTAGAAGATACAAAAATAATATCACATTCATAGATTTTAACAAATAAAACATCATTAGAAATTCTTTTTATAAAGATATTAGGATCAACCATACCTTTTGTAAAAGATTTGAAAATAAGAAAACTAATTTGACTATCATACCTAGCTCTTGGATCTAGTTTTCAACCATATAAATCCTTTTTTAATTTAAAAACATTATTTTGAAAATGAGGGTTTGAAAAACCAAGGGTTTTCAACAAATACATCCTCAACTATATACCCATTTAGGAATTCACTCTTAACATCCATTTGATATAGCTTGAAATTTAGTTGTGTTGCATATGCAAGAAATATTCTAATGAATTCAATTCTAGAAACTGGTGAAATGGTTTCCTCATACTCAATGCCTTCTTCTTGACTATAACCTTGTGCAACCAATCTATCTTTATTTCTTACAATATTAACAGATTCATCTACTTTATTTATAAACACACATTTTATGCATATGGTTAAGAAGTATTTTGTTCTGTTTAAAAGTTTCCAAACTTTAATTCTTTCAAATTGATTCAGATCTTCTTGCATAGACATTACCCAAATTTCATCATTAAGAGCATCATTGATGTTCTTAGGTTCAAGTTATGAAAAAAAGGCTTGATGTTCAACATGATTTTTCAAAGAATATCTGGTCTATGTTCCTTTATCTAGGTATCTAACTAAAAAATCTAAATGATGATTCTTAAGAGTTCCTGTGGGTCTAGAAAAATAATTTCTAGTTATTTCAGGTTCATTAGTAGGTACAGGTTCGACGTGACTTGAGTTTGGAGAATTTCTAGATCTGGAAGATTTAACATATTGTTCAACAATAGGGTCAATAGATTTTTCATTTATGTCAAGATTTGATAGATCATACTCATCCGTTTATAGGGAGGTCTTAGGTTAGCGTGGATCTGTTTCATCAAAGTTGACATGTACAGATTCTTCCACACACATAGTTCTTTTCTTAAAGACACCATAGGATTTACTAGAGATTGAATAACTTAAAAATATTCCATCATCACTTTTTGATGAAAATTTGTCAATATTTTCCTTTGTATTATGGATATAAACTTTAAAATCAAAGACTTTAAAGTAACTAACTTTGGGTATTCTATTGTTCCATAGCTCATAAGGGGTTCTCTTATGAATTTTTCTGCTTAGGACTCTATTAATTATATGTCAAGTTGTATTGGAATCTTCTTCCAAACAATTGATAGGTAAGTCTTATTCAATAAGCGTGGCCCACACTATATCTTTTAAGGTTATATTTATTATTTCTACAACACCATTCCAATGAGGTTTCCTAGGTGTAGAGAAGTTATGATTATATCCATTTTTTGAATAAAAATATTCAAACTCTTGATTTTCAAACTCATGGACATGGCCATTTCTTAAGGATTTAATTTGAAGTACACTTAGGTTCTCTACTATTTTAGAATACATGGTGAAATGAGAACAATATTAACTTTTATAAGCTAAGAAAAAGGTCCAAGTATATATAGAATAATCATCTACCATAACAGATACATAGTTCATCCCATTTAGACTTGAAACTCTATATGGTCCAAAAAAATCCATGTCAACCAACTCAAGAGGTTGAGAAGTAAAAACTTCTTTTCTTTGGTTGGAAATATATTTTTGGTTTTTTAACCTTTTGAAAAGGATTACAGACTTTGTTATTTAGAAACTCAATTTTGGGTAGATCCTTAACTAGTAATTTCCTAGTAAGCATTCTCAGAGAATGAGTATTATAATTTCTTAATATAATATGTCAGATCCAAGACTCTTTATGAAAGGCACTTAAACAAGAAATATTTTGACAATCTAAGGAATCAAAGTTTAACTCATAAAAATTTTCATTTATAAATGCATTAAATACTACCTCATTTTTATAATTAAAAAATTCCATGCATCATTTTAAAATTTTACATTAAAAACATCACCACAAAACTAAGAGATACTAAGACAATTATACTTTAATCCATCAAGGAAAATTACTTTGGAAATTAAAACTGAATTAGAGTAATCAATTTTTCCAAGGCCAATGATTTTCTAATTATCATTGTCTCCAAAAGTGACATGTCACCATCAATATTTATCAGATTATTGAAGCATGAATAATCTCATGTCATGTGTCTTGAACATCCACTATCCAAGTACCATAGACTTCTACAGGATATCTTCAATCAGTATTCCTACAAAAACATATTATACATGAAAAGATTTTGGTTCCCATATTTTTTTGGGTCTAGTGACATTATTAATAAGATATTTGGGAACCCACATTTGTTTCATGGGTTTTCTATAAGTGGTTTTTAAAGTATTTAAAAAATAGGATATATTTGGGACAAAAAAACATGAAAAAATGGAAGATGTTTCATAACTAGAACTTGCAGAAAATTTTCCAGAACTGGGAATAAAACGAGATTTTCTAAATTTGGATACAAAATTGGTTTTGAAAAAAATTATTTTACCAGGTTGATAGCTAATACCACTAGTGAATTTGGGTGTGAATTGTTTACCAATAATTTAAACTAGGATATATTTTCCATTGGTAAACATTTCTAAGTCATTTTTAAATTTCTCATTTGACAATTTAATCTCATTATTTTCTTTATGAAATTGAGCATTCTTTTCCTTTTCTATGGTAAGATCAGATTTAATTGTAGAGGTAAGAGGATGTTATTTCTTTAAAGATTTATATTTATCTTTTAATTCCTTTCATGTATCTTTTAGAATTTGGAAGTATTCAAAAATTTCCTCATTAGTCATATTTTTTGAATCACTTTCATCTATAGAATAATAAGAATTTTGTATAGTAGAATCAAGGGTTACCTCAGATGTGTTTTTCATCAAACACATCATTTCCTTGTCACCTTTCTCATTATGTGATGATTCTGACTCACTAGAGATGTTCTCCGAGGTACTCTAGGTGACCTACTTTTCCTTATTCTGTTTATTTAACTTTTTTCTCATATTTATTCTTATATTTTAACTTAGTAAAAACATCCTTGACTTGTCCTATACTATTAAATTCATAAAAACTGTTTCATTTGAGTTATCCTTAATTTTCTAATCATTTTTCAAGTTTCCCTTATTATCACATTTACTGTTATAGATGGGGTTCCTGAAAAAATTATTCTTTCTATAAAACTTATTAAACCTTTGTCTAACAAATCCATTTCTTCATCACTATATAATGGTTAATATTCCCCACTTTTACTATATGAATGAATTTGAATCATTTATTTTTCTTCATTTTTGGAAGTAGTGGTTTTGAAAGCCACAAACTTTCTCTTTGGATCATCCTCCAATTATTTTTTGACTTTTAATTATTCCTCATACATCATAAACAAACATATCATGCCCATAATGGGAAACTTACTAATATCCTAGGATTCTCTAACTGATACTTAGGTTCCCCTCCATCTGTGTGGTAGACATCTGAGAATTCCAATGATTTTCTCCTTAGCAGTTACTTCCTCTCCTAGAGAAATCATATTATTTACAATTTCATTGAACCAGAGATACATATCAAAAATAGGTTCATCAGGATTCAACATAAAGTAATAATATTTAATAGTATATGTGTTAAGTCTCATTTCTTTGACATTAGTGGTTCCATTATGTGAAACAACTAGATTATCCCAAATTTCATGGGCTGTTTTACATGAAGAAATCCTATTGAATTCTTCATCTCCTAACAAAAAATATGACTCATTCATGGATTTGATATTATTATTATAATAAGTCTTGGTTCGGTTATCCCAAGTATTTTTGGAATTAGCAGGAATCTTATATTTACCAATAATGGAAGACAAAATTTAAAACCTCATACTTTCTAAATAAATTTTCATCTTAATTTTCCACTGGGAATAATTAGTTCCATTGAAAAAGGGAGTCCAATTGGTATCATCACCTTCTAATCTATTACCCATAAAAAATTATGAAGACTAGAATTTTTAAAGAGCTAAAAATTTAAAACTAACAGAAATGTAGAGATCTTTAAAACACAACTAAAATCATTGTTGAAAATATTTGAAAATATCAGTTTCAAAAAATCCTCTAATACCAAGTATTGGTTAGAGTAGGACACTCAATCGGGGGTTGAATTGAGTCCCTATAAAAATTTATTTTAAAAACATTATTTGAAAATCCCCCAATTTAAAAACAACATAGGATAATTAATCAAAGTAATAAATTTATACTAGTCTGACTGTTCAATTAATTTCTCATAAGATTGATTAATTATCAGTTATAAAAATATGAGATATTAATATAACTTTTGAAACTAATTTATTAATCCAAAAAGTTATAAATACTATCCAATACTAACTATCAAATTGAAACTTAGTTTTTTTAAATATCAGTCAAAACATAGTGGACTAAATTTGAAAACACAGTGGATTAAAAAAAGATATCTAGTCTAAATAAAAGACATAGTCTTATCTACTTGGTAATAAACTTCAACCAAGAAATATATAAATATATAAAGATTTTATCCACACCCTAGATCGGGGTTTACACAATAGTATACAAACTTTCTTGGTCACTTGAACTCTACCACGATTCTACACAGAAACTCAAAATAATGAGGTCACACAGGACCTAAACCACATATCTGTGTGGGATATAACAGGTATAAAAAGATATTTATGTAAGGATATCTTGTATCCTTCAGTTCAGTGAAGGATATAGTGTGTGTTGAACAGACATATTAACACACTACTCTAAATGTAGTAAAAATCACACAACAGAGCATGAAATAAGAAGATAGAGTTCAGAATGCTCTGAGTGTTGTGAAATACAGCTCTGGGCTCTTTGGATGTAGCAGATGTGAATATAGAGTCCTCTTCTGAAATAGAGTGTCGTGAAGCTTTTTGTTTTGGTTTCCAGGAAGATGAAGTTATATTCCTTCGGTTCTATTTTTTCTATTATAGGGGTTTTGGATCTTTGGCTTACAACATGTTCTTCTTTGTGTTCAGTCAGCAAGAATGATAATTCCTCATGTGTTCTTCTTCCCTTTTTCATAGGTTCAATATAGGTGCTCGTGCGATCCCTCTTCTATATTTCTATGTCATTATCTTTGAGCTCATATTCTTTTATCTTTTATATTCACCATCCCAAAAATAGGCATGTGGAGGTACCACATACCTTGTACTATCTACTAACACGGTTATTAATGTTGTCCAAAAAAAGCATTATTTTAATCAGTGGTGTTAAAACTCTCAAATATGACCGTTAGAGATAATTTCAAATTAAATAAAATTTAATTAGTTTTTCAGTGACTCCTCTATCATTAATTCATTCTATTAGTAAATTTTTCTATTGGTGAGTCATTATGTCAGTGAAACCTTCTATCGGTGATTAATTTTATTGGAATCGAGGACTCATTCTATTGGTGATTCATTCTATAGGTTTCTTTATGTGTCAGTGACTCAATGTATCAGTTACTCATTTTTTTCTATTAGTGAGTCATTCCTTCTATTAGTGTCTCATTTTTACTATTAGTGAGTCATCTATAGGTGATTCATTTTGCACTATTGGTGTGACATTTTAACTATTAGTGCGACATTTACTTCATTGGTGCCTCCGTTGAACTATCGGTGAGACGTTTTTTCTTTTGGTGTGAAATTTCTTTTGTCAGTGGGACATTTGAACCATCAGTGAGACATTTACTCTATTAGTGTCTTAGTTGAACTGTTGATGAGACATTTTTTCTGTTAGTTTCAGTGACTCATATTTATCCAATTTTTTGTTTTAACTGTCTTAAAATATGAATGTCAATATAATGTGTTAAACATATAATGACACATAAATAATTGTAATTAAACATAACTAAACATTATTTAGTATCAATAACTATGATTGAAATGGTTGGAAAAGATTTTACATGATTTTTTACTATTAAAACCATTAAAAATAGAGAGGGGCCAACAATCTTCAATGGTCCAATAGTAGGTATACACTAAAAAATATTTAACTAAGGCTTTCCAATTGATTCATATCATGAGACTACCAATGCATTAATGGTATATCTATAATTTCCTCCCAACTGTATCTTCATTTAACATCCTCAAATTTTTAAGGATAATAAAACACTCTTTGTAAATACTTTCTGATTATTTATATGTGAAAATTGTTAATTTTCAATAAAAATCACATAATAAATGGTTTAAAGGCTTTATATATTGGTAAAAGTCCTCTTAACACTTATGAATATTATATGGGATATTTTCTAACTCAAGTGTTGAGTTAGTGGGAATTCTATGGCTAGTAGATCCTCTATATTGATTTATATAAATATTAAATATATTATATCATGTTTGGACTCTATTTTTCCAAAATAAAAATATCTCTTAAATAGGTTCTCATATTGGAAATTTCATTCCACCATTTGGTCCGAGATGCAGGGTTTACCTTAAGCATGACATAATATTATTTAGCACTGAGGGTTACGTAAAATTTTACCTAGGGATAATTTATTTAATATATTTATTATATTTTTCTAAAAATAATGGAATATATCCTAAATGGTGCATCATACGAGAAATATAAGACCACCATTATGTCCGGAATATGTGTTTTACCCTAGGTATGATATAATATTTCTGTGTGTCAGGTTTTTGGGTACATCACACTCAAGGGTAATAATAATTATATTATTATTATTATTTGTGTTAAAGAAATTAAAATGAAATATATATATATATATAATAATAAAATAATTTGGAATTCACTAAAATGATGAGATATATTTCACAATGTGTGTATATTTATTGGTGATCAATATAATAGTGATGAAATTATTACTTGTGATAAATAAATGCAATTTTTTAGTTATAAAAAAATTTATTAACTATTCAATTTTTAATGGAAGTTGTTTTTAAAATGCTAATGGTAGAAGTGATGTGGGATTTTTAATAATATTATTAATAATTATATCATTATTATTATATTTTTATGTGTAAAATTAAAAATGAGTGTGTGTGGGGGGGTTAATATATATATAGGTATATACATGTGTGGATGTATATACGGATGTGTTTATATATATAATGTCTATACATATGGGTTATATATATATGTATGTGAAAGAATTTATGTATCTATAGATGTGTTTGTGTGTGTGTGTAACGAGAAAATATATGGGTTAAATATATGAATATTTGTGTGTGTGTGTGTGGGTATATGTATATGTATATATATATATATATGAGTGTGTTTGTAAATATATATATATATATATAATGTGTGTGTGTGTCATTTAATATACATATTTAATAAGGGTGGAATAGATATTTTTTAAAATGGGGAATTTAAAAAAACCATGAAGCGATTCATGGAGTGGAACATGGCTTTATATTGATATAGAAATGAAAATTATTAAATGTAATAATTAAAAGTAATGTAAGTGGAGTGTGAATGATGGGGCACATGAATTCCTGGGTTTAATATGGGAGATAAATATATAATAGATGGTATTAAATGAGAATGGTAAAAATATATTATAAATTGTAATTTGGGTGCATATGGGGGTAGAATTACTCCCCCTCATTCCACTTTACTCCCCATCATGTCACATTCCTCCCTCTCTCTTCTGTTCTATTTTTATTTTATTATAATATTTTATCAAAACTTATTTATTCAATATCTTCTTCGATACTGATTGGATTGACACGCCTTTAGAGCCTTTGGATTCATCTTGATAAGAAGAATAAAAATACTATTTTTGTTTTTAAAGAGATTAAGGTATTTTCCATATAATTATTCTAATTTTAAATTAATAATTTAAAATAAATTATCAAAATATAATTAGAAAAAAATGTATAATAAATTATCAGAATAAAATTATAAAAAAGAATACTATTCTTGAGGTTAATTTTTATAATGTATGAGTTTACTTAAAATTATAATTTAGAAATTTTAATGGAGGGAGAAATTATTATAACATGTAATATTGTATTTCATTTGTAAATAAAATAGTTGGCTTTTGATTAATGAATCCTTGGCCTATGATCATATTTTCGGTTAGTGTGCTGATGTTTTTTTTGTGACGCCACCTTTGATAGATCTACTATTGATGTTGATGGATTTAAGGTAGGAGTTTTGTTACTATTATTACCTATGTGTATATGATGTTATCATGATGTGATGTTTATGTTGGACTAAATCATTCTTGTTCGAAGATTCATGTGGGTGTATAAATAGTCATGGTGTTTCTTATTTATGATATGTGATTATGTTTGACTTCTAAAATTGATATCGGTGTACCTTGTTGTTCCCTACTATGATAGGTATTTTTTATGTTTTTCATAACCTATAGAATTATATTCCAAATACCAAGATATTAAGGTTGATCCATAAGGTTTGTAGTTATTAATTTCTGACATCCTTAAATGATGGTGTCGATACGTTTATATAAAGGATAGTATCAATTGTCAGTTACCCAACCTAACGTAGTCCTAGAATCCTTAATTGATGGTATGGATACCCCTATAGAGGGGTAATTATAGTGGCTATCTGGAAATTATTGATCATGGAATCCTTCATAAATTGTTCATGGCTGATTGAAAGGATAAGCATATTCAGTATAGACTTGTTGGAATGAGTGTCATTCTGTTGGCAAACACCAACTGGGTCGGGTGAGATGATGACATGGTAGAGCATGTGATGCTCCTTTGACAACCACTAACTATGTGTGGGGAGCTATGGTACCATGATGGAGGTACGTGACTTCATTGATATCCTTTTCTGTAATTAGCGAAAGTATGTGGGACCAAGGTTCATCAAATCTTGGTTAGTGCATGATGAAATGACATATGATGTGTGTTTGTTGAGAATTTACTTATTTCACGATATACATTATTATATATATTGTGAACTTATGGTAAGTATTCATTGGTGGTGTCCTACTAAATCTTATACTCACACCCTAATTAGCAATTTCAGGGAACTTTTAAATTCAATGACCATTTATCCAAATAATTTCAAGGACTCTATGGTGGATAGTTGAGCAGTGCATCATGGAGCTGGAGTGAACCAGGGTAGATACTGGAGGACACCACAAATGCTTATTTATTTACTTTTCATTTTATTATCCACTGCTTATACTATGGATAGTCTTACCACTTTGGGTTCTCTTATATGTATGTCAATTATTTATTTTCCTCATCTAATCTAATTGTTTATTAGTTATTTATTGATTTTTATCGATCCTATGACATGATACTGAGGGTATAGTCTCCCCACAGATGGACATAGACACTCACTACTAGTTGGCAGGATTGTTCATATGAGGATGCCTGCATGTGGTCATATATCACCCAGATCAGACTCGATGGTTTGGGTCGGGATGTTACACAACATTTCCAATTAATTCCTCGCATATTAAACGATCTATTTTTTTCATGAAAAATATGCCTTATTAAAAAATTTCTATATCTAGTAAGGAATAAAAATTAACAATAATTTCCCAAGTTAATAATATAACATTCTAAGTAAAATAACTTATTTTTTAAATGATATACTATTTAAGTAATAAGTATATCCATGACAAATAATATTGATATTTTATGGAAATTTAATGTCCAATGATAACAATAAAGTAGATATTTCAAGGGAAAGTTAATGATTATGAAACATAATCAAGAAAGAGAATTTCAATATTTTATCTAGTTAAAATAATCATAAACCATCCATATAAATAATAAGGATAGTATCAATACAACATATACCTAGTGGATCATAATTAAAATAAAGTTTTTATGTTGATGATTAATATAAATACCATAAAAATGTAATTAAAAATATTCATGAGGAAAAATAAACTTTTCCATTTGAAAATGTTTTTAAAAAATAAAAGTTTAAAAAATATTTTGAAACTAATTTTATTTGAAGATAAACTTTGAAGAATATAATGTAATCTTTAAAACATATAGTGGTCATGAGGGCTGGAAATCATGTTCTTTCCATACACATTAAAATAAATATTACTTTTACTTTTTTGAAAAAATCCAAACAATCCTTGTTTGGAAAATGACATAAATATTACTTCTATAAAATTTTATAAAAAATAAAAAAAGGGTTAAAATATCTTCAGTAAATGATTTAGATAATATTAAAAACATTTTTAAAATCATTTTTAGAAAACATATATTTTGATGAAATTATATTTTTTACCAGAGAGAAATAAATTCATATTTTTACATGATAATTTTATGTACCAAAGAGTGTAAAATGGTACCATTATTTGAAAATATCATGAATAAATAGAGGAGAATAAAATTAAATGGTTTTATTATACAATTAACATCTAATTTACTTCAATGAAAATTCATACATAAACAATCACGATTAAAATATGATTGTGAAATAAACCATTAAAAAGATCATACTATTGAAGTGATAATTAACCAATGAATCGATTATGTGTAAAAAATTTAAATCAACATAAAACAATTGTAAATAAAAAAATTATAGTTAAGAATTATTATGCTCATAATCTTATAATATTAAAGACAAAGAAGAAGTAATATAACCCGATGAAAAGAAATTGAGTTATGAAATTCTTCACTACATCCATTTGGATGAATTAATTCAAATGAAAACCTAAAATATAATGAATTATTAATGATTAATGATATTACATGGGTAAATATATACACCATATATAATAAATTAGTTGAAAAACATTTCAATATGCCCCAATAAAGGGAAATTGAGACAAATATCCTCATCTCACAATTCCTTTTGATTGAACATTATTTACCCTCCTATATATTGTTATTAATCATATTAATAATTTATAAAATAATCATATTCATATTTATAAAATCATATATTATCCTCTCATAACATTTAACATCTATTTTCTAATATAATAAAAATTATTTGAGTATGTACATGGAAAATGAATCACATCGTTTTGTAGAGATGATAGGTCTTATGCATTCATAGGCGACAATATCATTCCATTGACGAATGAAAGGGTAAGTAATTGGGTGAGATATTAATTTTTAAGAATAAATACCATGTAATATATGTCAAAAATATTCGTTAAATTTGTTCTTATTTCATTCCAATAAAATTTTAGGTGAAAAAAGAACCACATTATTTTGCGAGGTGGTAGTCTTCCGTACACATGAGCATTGTTATAATATTATAAACATAATGAAAAGTAATAAGGTATATGTGAAATTAAAATTAAATAAGTTTAATAATATAATAAATATCTTATATACATGTTAAATCCGTTATTATATCTATCCTTTCAAGGTGGTGATAGAAAACAAATTGCATCGGTTTGTGAGGTGGTAGTCCACCGTACATATGATCGATGATTTTGTCTACCATTTAATGGAAATGGAGATGAATATAAGGAAATAAATTAACATAATAACTTCTTTTTATATGCAATATAATTAATTTATTATAAAATAATGTTCAATAATATTTTAAGGAGTTCGAAGAAAAAAACAAAATAAAAAACACTCATTTACGAATGTTACCTCTACTTCAGGAAACATCATTAGGTTCTCTCCAAAATCCTTCCTAATATGTATTTATGATCAAACCAAGGGATAATAAATGTTTGTAGGGTATATATGAATTTTTTTAGGTATTTTTTGGACCAAATTGATTTGGATGTCTGTTGAGGGGAGGAGAGGGGGTTTCCTTTTATAAGTGTTGGAGAGGACACATGTGGAATTTTTGAAAAGAATCAATTACATCCATGTTTTTATCATGCAAAAAGCCTCCAAAATAGGTAATTATCAAACCTTAGAGGTTATATAGAATAAATATGTCTAGAAAATGGACTTTGGACACGTTTTAGATCATTTTCATCCCTTATCTTCTTATTTTAACCCTTAGTAAACCCTTTTTTTACATTAACCACAGTAGTTAAGTTTTACTGTTTTTAATATTTATAATAATAAAAAAATTATGTTGAAATAAATAGATAATATAAATTGTTTTTAATAAAGTTATTTAATCCATTTTTAGAAATTCAATTCATAGAAGTGGAAAAATCCAATTTAAAATTTTACCCACAAACGTGATGAAAAGGTGGGTTTCCAAAGTGAAAATTCTCATAAGTATAAAAGGTTTTAATATTAAAATTAAATATATAATTGATTAAAATAAACGAAATTAGTAAAATTGTAATATAATTTAACTAATTTTACTTTAAAACCAATTTAAAATATAATTTAAATTTATAAATTATTTAAAATAAAAAAAATTCAATAACAATTAGTATTTTTCACTAATCTTCAAAAAATTATTCTTCTTAGAAAAATACCAAATATTTAACCAAATATAATTTTTAAATTTATATTTCAAAAATTAAGATTATTTTTTCAAATAAATTTTATAAATGTTGTGAAAAAGAATTTTATAATATGTGCCCAAAGCATGACAAAACCTCCTTTTAGAAAAAATATGGTTTTTTAGAAAATATTTATTTTTATTGAAAATGATTTTCATTTTATTTTTAATAAATAGATAAAAAATTAAAATTTTCTTATATGTTTAAAATATAAAAATTTTATAATCTATTATTTTCTATTCATTTCTTACCAATTTAACAGCTGAATTATAACGATATATTTTATTATAGTACATTTAAACTCATGGTTTTGTTATACGTAAGCTATCAAATAGATCAAATTTATTTAACAAGAAATATATAATAAATTATTGAGGTGTTGAATTATCCCAACATTCAAAAAAATTCATCGTCATAATTTTAACTTGCAATTGGAGGTCAAGGGATCAATATTCAAACATTTTTTTGAAAAACCCACATTGTAAAAAGGGTTAACAAAACTTCCTCTCAAAATAGTTTAAGTGAAATATGAAAGGTCATCTAGAATAACAAAATAAGTAGGTTTACGAGAAGGAGAACATAGGTGGTAATTAAATATATGGACCTGAAATAAAATAATAATTCCCAAATAATTATAGAGTGTGACAAAGGTCATTGATCATAAGAATATGAATGATGAAGAGAAAGTCAATAACTAAAAAACCATAAATATGTGATGATTCAAAAGACCATTGTTTCATCGGATATAAAGGAAATAGGATAATATATGTTTTTTCAAGATTCACTTCCTATAGTTGAGGAATTATTTTATCGTCTAATAATATAATGAAATATACTATATATGTTTCTATTTCATAAACACAATTTTATCCTTATGTTGGGCATCGATCAATTTCCACTTTATCTCTTACTCAAATAAATGAATATCCAAGATGATTTATTTACCTATATCACAAAAATTGACTTTTAATGGATCATAAGATCCATAAAATATTGAAAATTATTTATAACTATTTCTAAATATTTTCCGAAACCAATATGGTTAGCACAATTTTTCCAATATAATGCATTTATCTCTAAAAGTTAACGGTAATACCACTGGTTCATCATTAATATTTATTTTTCAAATAATTTATATAAAAACCAACAAATATTAATAGGAACATAATGTAGGATAGTGGTAGGCACTAAACCCTTATCATCCTTTAGCTGTGGTTTCAAGCCTCATATCCTTTGTTGGATGCAATGAGTTATACTTTTTCTAGAACTATAATAATATAATTCCTATAACATTACAAATTTATGATGACCCATAATTAACAAAACATCAAAGATAAGAAAAACCATAAATGTTACCAAAACCTTTAAACTTATACCCACGAAATCTAAGTTCATTCTTCATTAAATAACATTTTTACTAAATCATATAATAAGCCAATTGGTTGTATTTCCATTAATGTTTCCCAGAATATCCTTAATCTTGGTATACTCCCAACACATAAAACTGAAAAGTGAGTGTTTGATAATTTAAACTTATGATCAATCATAAAATCATAAACCAATGATGGTATCAATATCTCTTAAGTTAATTAGGTCATATATTCTCCCAAAATTAACACAATCGTTTGATGTTTCATGATTCCTATAACAAAAATTATATTATTAAAAATAATTCTATGATATAATTCTGGCATCACAATAAATACATCAATCATTTTTATTTTATATAGTTACTTCCATGTTCTATAATTAAACATTTAAAAGAATGTATTTACTTGGATAATACTCTAGTACCCCATATTTAATACAAAGAATTATAAATGGGTCCTTGGGATGATATTTATTTACCTCTATCCAAATCTTCTTTTTCCTTTGAAAATAATATATTTATTCCCTTATTTTCTAAACATAAATATTTTTAAAATTCCTTTGAGGCACCTTCTTGTATATATATTCCCACATTTCTGATATTAATCTTTATTTCCATCATTGTCTCCACCATTTAATCTCTTAGAAAACTCCATCCTTATCTTGTTTGGTGGTTTTGGGAGTATGTTAAAGTACAGGTTATTGATCATATTATAGGATAACTTATTATAAATAAACATGATACCTTTCAATCCTTTTTTCATCTAATTTTTTTATCATAATCACCACATTGTCCTTTATATTCATTGTTAGCTCAATTCCTTTCGGTTCTAGCCATTTACTATAACCAAAAATCATATTATAAGAAATAATAATCATAGTGGGAAACCACATAATCCCAAAGATTAATTTATTTAATGTCAAAATTATGAAACCTTATTTTTATTTAAAACACATAATGTTTAACCTAGTTCATTCATTGTCATAATCTATTAAAATTCTTCATAATGGTTGGTAAAGAAAATGGGAATTATCCAAATAATACCCCTAGGATATTCAATATAGGTGCACAATAAGGACCATTTTTATATACTAGGTAATCCTATAGTCATCCCTGATGTGACAATTTCATAGTTATTACCCCTAGTTATGTATGTTCAAAAACCATGACCACTTGTAGTATCCAGACAGAGATATATTGTTAGTAAAACCCACATAATCTCTACCTTAACAAAAACATTAAGATTGTTTTCTATAGTTATCCTCAAATTATATTGTAGGTTTATATTCCCTAATATATTTTTTAATAATTATAGTTCCCAAGGTTTATAATAAAAATCCTCTAATACCAATTGTAACGATCTCGACCTCAGTAGCCTAGAGGTGGTGCCTGTTTAATTATATTGGAATAATATACAAGGAATTACATCTCGAAGGACTGAGTAGTTTAGTTGGTTGGTAAACTAGATACATATATGATTCCCAAACTATATTTGAAAACCCAAATCATAACATTCTTAGTTTTCAAGAATATCATTACCCCCTTTTATATCATTCCATATCATTCGTAGTACACTTCCTAGATTCTTAGGAATGGAAACAAAATAAGTGTGAGCTCAAATGGTCAGTAAGGGTTAAATAAATTGGAAGCTACCATGAGAAAATAAATCATGATCAATAAGTCATAATCAAGATGGAAACATAAATATATGAACTCATATTTCATTTAATCAATAACTTGACTATGGTCATTACATAAGACATAATGAATGTGACATAGTAAATAAATAAAACACACGCCATTTAAAAAATAAACTGATAATTAAATTAATCTAAAGATAATATCATTGTGAATATTTCATGGATAATAATTACTAAATTTTTAATGAAGTAAATGATTAATTATTAGAAGTTATGATCTCATGCATCATGATACCTCTACTCTCAATACCTTTCTCAAGACAGTTTAAAACTGATGGGTAGGTATACACAAGAAACACATTTATCATTGGTTAGAAAAATTATTTATCTCACGAGACTACCAATTCATAGATGAGATATCTATAATTAGGCCCTTCCAGTATTTTCATGTTCAATAAATTCCAAATATATCAAATGATAGGTTTAATTCATGAATAATATGCCTTATCAACAATTTTCTGTATCGTGTATAAAATAAAAATTAATAATAATCTCCCCAGTCAATCATATAACTTTAAAATTTAAATACCATATATAGAAATGATATATGGTATATGTAATAAGTATATCCATGATAAATAATATTGATATTTAGTCGAAATTAAATTTCCAATGATAATAAGAAAGTGAATATTTCTAGGTAATGTTAATGATTACAAAACCTAATCAAGAAGGATAATTTCAATACTTTCCCTCGTCAAACTCATCATAATCCATCAAGATAAAGAATAAGGATGGTATAAATACAACCTATATCCTATTTTTAATTATTAAAATTAATGTTTGATGCCGTGGATGATTAAAAATACCATAAAAATGTCTTTAAAACATTCTTGAGGGAAAAACCTTTTGTCACATGAATTTTATTGAAAACTAATATTTTACAAAATAGTTTGACAAAAAATTTCTTTGAAAATTAAATTTAAAATTTATAATTTAAACTTTGAAACATTGATTTGTCATGATAGCTACAAATTATATTAATTATTTATATACTAAAAAAATATTCATTTTACTTTTTTAATAAAATATTTGTAAGACCTGTCTGGAAAAGGAGATAAAGAGTCAATTCAAAACAGTTTTCAAAAAGTAAAACACAGATAAAAATTTCATTATTAAATCATTTTATAATTTTAGAAAATATTTTTGGAAATATTTTTAGAATACATGGATTTATATGAAAAAGGATTTCTGGCTGAAGAGAGAAATAATGTATTATTTTCTTAGAAACAAATTCTGAAACATTTTTAACATAGAGTTGAAAATGGAACCATTACATGAAAATTTCATGAATAACCAGTGGAGAAGAAAAATAAATTGTTTTATTATAAAATCATAATATAATTTCTTTTAATGTCAATTCAAGAATAAACAATCCTAATTAAAATGAGATTGTGAAATAAACTCTTATAAAGATCATATTGAATCGAGAATTAAGAAATGAGTATATTATGTGTATCAAATGTGAATCCACATAAAAAAGTGGAAATAAAAAAACTATATTAAAAATTTATTATACATATAATATTAAAATATTAAATATAATGAATAATTAATATAACCCTATGAAAATAAATTGAGTTAAGAAATTATTCATCACTTGGTAACTTTTAAGTCAAAATCTGTTTGGATAATATAATTAAAATTTAAACAAAACATTCAATGAATTATTAATTAATCAAGATATTACATGTTTATTTATAAGTATATACACTATATAAAATTAATTCGTTACATAACATTCCAATATGCCTCAATGAAGGAAAACTGATATGAAGTCTATTACCTCGTACTTCCTTTTGGTTGAACATGATTTAACATCATGTATAAGGGTTTTAAGAATTTTATTAATTTATATGATAACCATATTCATATTTATAATATCATATATGATCTTATTATAAACCTTTACCACCAATTTGTTAATAATATTTCATTATTTTTATTGTTTCATGTGTTAATTACTTTGTTTTCTCATGTGTGTTGTTATGAAAGTTTCGATACTTGTTTATAGGATATTGATCTATCATTAAGATATTTATATTAATATTTTAGTTATCATATTTTCAGATTATATTCATTTTATAGTCATTATGTACGGTTTGACATGGAAAATGAATCACATCACATTGGGGAGATGGTAGGTCGTACGTACATATGAGTGACAATATCATTCAATTAACGAGTGAAATGATAAGTATTTTGGTGATATATTAATATTCAAGAATAATTATCATGTATTATATATAACGTATACTAATTATATTTATCTTTATTACTTTCTATGTAAATCATTAGTGAAAAAACGAATCACATCGCTTCATGAGGCGGTAGTACACTGTACACATGGGAGATATTATTGTATTTTAAAAGTAATGGAACACTAGAAGGTATATGTGATATTATAATTTAAAAAGTATAATCATATCAAAGAAATCATAAAATTGTGTCAAATAAATCATTATATCCATGTTTAAAGGTTGTTATGGAAGACAAATTACATTGTTTCACAAGGCGATACTCGATCGTACACAAGATTAGCGGTTTCATTTCCCATTTGATGGAAGAGGAGATGGATATAGGTAATTAACATTACATGATAACATATAAGTAAATTTTAGATACTGATTTTTTTCTATAATCATGTTTTAATTATATTTCAAGGAGGTGGAAAAATAAACAAACTAAAAATACTTTTTTAAGAGTATCACCTCTTCTTAAGATAAATTCATTAGGTTTACACAGAAATCTTTTCTAGATTAGATTTATAATCAAAACATGGATCTAAGATATTTTTAGGGGATTTAATAAGTTATTTTGGTAGGTAATAGTTTAAAGAAGCGTATTTGGAAGTGCGAAAAGGGGATAAGAGCGGTGACCTTTTATAAGTGGGGTAGAGGAAACACATGATATTTTGGAAAAGAATAAATTACAACCACATTTTTTCATTTACAACCCTCTAAAATGAGATATTCTAGGTCCTTAGAGATTATAAGATTTAAATATGTCCATAAAATAGGTTTTGGACAAGTTTTAGGTTATTATTAACACCTTATCTTCTTAGGTTAACCCCCGGTAAACCCATGTTTTACCATAACCACAGTAATAAACTTTTACTATTTTTACTATTCATAATGCTAAAAATTCAGTTGAAGTTATTAGATAATATAAATTAGTCTGATTTAAAATATGGAATTAAGTATTCAAAATTAAATTCAAAGAAGTGGAAGAATCCAATTTAAAATTATACCCATAGACAATATGTAAAAGTTGATTTCCAAAGAGAAATTTACCATAAGTATAGAAGGATTTAATATAAAAAATCAATATTAAATTGATCCCAAATAAATAAATTAGGTAAATTTTAATATAATTTAACAAATATTAATTATTAAATAATTTAAAATATATTTTAACCTTGTAAATTATTTAAATGAAAAGGTAGTTTTCATTAAAAATATGTATTTTTTACTATTCATAAAAATATAAAACATTCCCTCAAATATAATTTTGAAATTTTGATTTCAAAAATTGAATTTTATTTTTTAAAATAAATTTTTATTTAGTGGTAAATTTTAATTTTAAAATGTGTATGCAAAAGCGCAATGAAATTACTTTTAGAAAAAATATATTTTTTCAAAAAAAACTTCTTCCAAATGATTCTTATTTTATTTCTAATAAATAAATTACCCATGAATTAGTCTTAAAATTTCTAAACCATATACTTTTTAAAATTTATTTAGTATCAATCATACCCACCAATTTAATGGATTTGTTATAAGAGTATACTATACAAGAGTTCATTTAGACATGGAGTTTGTTGTTCAACAAGCTATAAAAGGGATTGAAACTCTTTAAAAATAAATATATCATAAGGTATTCGGGTGTTACATAAAATTTCAGACTATGGTTAATTTTTATCAATGATTATATTTTACCTAAATTTGAGGGATGATTTCTTTTTATTTATGTTAACCAATTAATTTTATAGACCAAATCATTCATTATGATTTGGAATTGAAATTTAATAAAAATATAATAAGGTGTTAAGTTATGTTGTGTATGTGTCTATTTAATCATGGTATAAATAATAAATTTAAAGGAATTCATAAAATAATAATAAATTAATTTCAATTACTTTCATTTATTTTAGTTTTAATCATTTTTAAATATAAAATTTTGTTTTTTATCAAACTTATTATTATTATGGGAGAAATAAATTATTTTAGTGAGTTGAATTTCATATTGGATTAAAATATTTAAAATTTTCTCATGACCATGTAGATTCATATCCATTTTGAACAAAATAGTCTTTATAGAGTGAATTATTCAAATTTATTAAGTATAAACAATATACTATGTTTGGATGGATTTGACGTACTGTTGTTCAATATGTTATTCAAATATATTTTTTAACATTTATTAGGTTTTTATATATTAGAAAGTGATTTTTCTATCTAATACATTTGTTTTTAACATTGGATTATTTTTATTATCATTTCCAATATATTCAAAAACATGATTTTTTTTGTTTTAATTATTATTATAATCTGATAAAAAATTAAGGTATTCTTTGTAAAGAGTTTTAATGTCTCCATTAAAATATAAATTTTAATACCAAATGGAATGTTTATGTTTTTTATTGTGATTTATTATATTTTAAATTGATATGGGTGAGATTTAAATACTAACTATTATATACTATTAATTATTAAAAAAATGGATAGATTTAAAATGATTTTCACTTACAATTGAAAATTGTCTAATTTTTTTACACTTTTAATGATAATATATATTAATATTGAATTTTAATTTTTTATTACATTCTATTTTTTATTTTAATATTTTAGTTTTTTTGGATTAATTTTTTCATTAGAATATTTATTTTTGTTGTTGTTTTTATTTAGAAATATAATTGTTTATAAGTGTTGTTGGATCATGCATGTTGGTATAGGTTTAAAATTTGGGCTAATTTAAATGGATGATGGGACTATTTTTCGAGCCCTTTTAATTATCTGGTCTTATATCTAGTTTATAAGAATTCACTAGACTATTGGAAAATGTGGACCTACATGATCTTTAATAAAACCATTGAAGTCATAAGACCTTATTACATATTTTATGAGGAGAATTGCACAGGGGTATTTTTGTAAATTTGATATATAGTTGACTCTTTCAGATATATTTATGAACCCTAACTCAATTATTTATTAAATTATACCAAATGTTATACTAAGATTGGTTGATCTATAGATTGGATGTGGGTAATTTCCATACACAATCTGATCTGAGATTGAAGTTCAATTGGGGTTCATTATTTATTACTTGATTTATCCATTCATTTTATATAAAGTGAGTTTAGATAAAGAAGGACCATTTGATTTAGTGATGGGTAGAGTTATATATATTTTTTCATCAGATGAAACTTAGTATACCATGTACCGGTACATCGGTATGTGAACTCTACCTCTAAGAAGACAATGGATATAAAATTGTAAAAAGTTGTCCATAAAAATTTTAGAAGGAATTGCCTATAAGTGAAAACTTCTATATTCTTATTATTAAAAAACATCAACTATAATATAACTGAAACCTAAACTATAAAATATAACACATGGATAACAATATATATTCCCACCATACTATGTGAGGCTAAGAAAAGTGACATGATAAGAATGTTTAAAACCCATAATACATGTAATTCAAAGCATGGCTGAAAAAAGGGGGTAGTAAAAAAACTCATTTCCATATCCACTATCAATGTACATCCACCAAGGTCATCTAAAATCTAGGTCTACTAATAATCATAGGAACAAGAGAGGACAAAACATGATTTCTCATGAAAGGGTGAGAAATAATACTAAGTATGGTTATCTCATGTAGTGATTCAACCCCATGATAACATGTGTATATGTGCATTACCATTAAATAAGATGTAGAAAAAAATATACCATAACAAATAATAATCGTTCATAATTACATCCATGATCATTCCATATCTTGTTACCCAAAATTTAATTTCATCACACACACACACCAAATATTAAAATTTACGTATAGATGTATGTAATCATGATTTTATGAGAATAATAAAAGTATCATGTGGGTTATTTCCTAATAGAACATTACTAGGTTCTCAAATAACAATCTATAATCCCGCTCATTAGATAGGTGATACTAAATATAACTTTATATATTCATTCCAACTATATCATTTATATTGGATCTCATCCATCCCACATGAGATGGTAGTTTTATGAATAGAAATTACATCATAGAAAATAATATTATATCTCATACCTTCCTTATTTTACCACCTAATAATTCATCCAAGATTCATTATTTTGGGAAATTAGTGGATTAAAAATATCTATCTATATTATTCCAAGGATTCTTGTGGCATACACATCTCCACTGATCTCCTACCAGTGATGAAACTGAATATATTTTCTACTATAACCCATCACTGTGGGTGAAAAGGAGTAATTAATTCTTGAATTTTTTCGACATTTATCCCAAATCGATGGGAGAGTAAGAGTGTAAAAATTTAGGTAAATCATCATATATCTCAAACATTGGTATCTTCAATAGCCATTAACCCAAAACTAATGATAAAAAGGAGTTGATTCATATATGGTTTATCACTATCCCTTACCTAATGTAGTCCATGGAAAATGCAAATTTCATCATCTCTATAATACCCCGATATTTTGTGAGAATTATTCTTTTTAATTTATTTGACGTCTTTTGTTGTATGATTCACCAAGATTAGCTTGTTCTATACGCAACACTGTATTATCTTGTAGTATACGTAACACTATTCTTAGCTTGTAATGCACACAAATTCAAGTTCTTTCAAATAAAATTCATTTTACACAACACCAAGTAGAGATTTTGATCAATGTATAACTGAAATATATTTTGAGTATGTTATACGTCACACTAAAGGAACATTCCCTGCATGCAACCCTTACTTGGTTTGCATTACATGAAAGAGCGACCTTCCTCAATAGCGTGTGTTGTACGTAATACCGAGTTCCACTAAACAACGATATATTATTATAATATTAGTATGAACTAGCTGTTATGAATAGTATTAACCGAATTTTGGATTTTATAACATTATAATTCATCTTACATATTTTCTGGAATGAGGTATGGGAACAAAATCATTTTTTTGGACAAAAGAAGTATTTTTTAAAAAATGCAGTTTTGGTGCCTTTTGATGGCACACCATTTTTAAATCTTATTTTTGAAAATTTTATAAGTCAAATTTAAAAAAAAACTTCTTCTTCTGAATAAATATATAAAAATTTATATTGGATAAATGTTTGATATCTTTTTGACAACGTTCTAATTTTGATGAATAGTAAAAACACGCTAAATTTCACATAAAAACAACTTTTTTCATCGAGATAATTTATATGGTTAAATTATAATAGTAAATTGTTTAAAATTATAATTAGAATATATTTTTACCATATAATAAAATGTATTTCATTATCATTAATTTTGCATTGAATTCGTAGGTAAAATCAATTCAATCTCTTGCAACGTTTTAAAAAAACTAGTTTTTTTTCGACAACGAGATTAATTTTAAATTAATTACTGCAACATCTATCTTTTGAATTTGGAAGAATGGATTCTATATTTGGAATCAGTAGGTCCAAATTATGTTAATATCCAACTTTTTATTTTTGTCCATTATGAATAGTAAATACGGTAAATTTTATTTACCACAGTTAAAGGTAAATTAGGTAATTAAGGGTAAAAATATTATTATAAAATTTTAAAAACACTTTTCTTAATATAATTGGATGATTATATTTTTTCCTAAAGTATAATTGGGTCAAAATATTATCTATTAGAACACAATTGTATGCGATTAAGACCATTAATTTATTTTATTTAAATGAAAGTGAAATATGTCTCACTCAAACTTTAATAATTAAATTATATTTAATGTAAGGTTATACAGAATATAAATTCAGTTATAAATACTCATTTGAAAGCAAAAAAGTTTTTATTTATTATGTTAATTTATTTGTAATTTTTAACGAATATATAATTACCATAATATCTTATACATTAATGATGCATAAATTATTTATTTAGTGAAAAATCAATAATATAGATTTTATTAAACAAATAATACCCATTAAAGGCCCCAAAACCTGACCAAAACTTATTGGTCGTGTACATATAAACCATAATCATCAAAAATTATAATTTTTGACCATTTTAAGCCTTATAAAAGAAATTATGAAACTTATATTATTTTATTTTAAATGATTTCAACGTTGTCACCTTCATAATTTAAGAAACCTAACATTTTCAAATTTGGGTGGTTTAGAAGCTAAATTCGACTAAAAGTGTTATTATGAAATATATTATATTTATATTAATCATAGTATTTTATTTTTAATTTTTATGCAACAACTAAGTATATTAAATAATTATACAAAAATGTTGTAGTAATTATTTTATTAAGAGAAATATCAAATAAATGGTTTTAAAAAATAATAAAATAAATATTATATGAACTAATTAATATGCACCAAGAATTTTCTAGAATAATATGTCTTTTTAAGAACCTATTAAATATTTTTTTCTGAATATAGTCTCTATGTGTATTGTATTTAAATTCAAATAAATGAATAGTGTCAAAATTTACACTATTGGTATTTTTTAAATATGACATATTATTAAATTATTTAAAAATGAAAAAAATATCTAAAAATTAAAATTTGAAAATTATATGGTCTAAAATATTATTAAGTATCTAATTATGGGAAATTTTTAACTTATAAGTATGTATTTATAATAATTTAAAATTTAGAATATTATTACCACAAATAAAATTAAATAGATTATATAAGGATAAATCAAAATGATATGGTTTAAAATAAAATTAAAACATGTATAAATGTTATTGGTTGATGATATTACAACCCTATCACATCTAATATTCTAATTGAGTCATTTTTGGGGGTTTTTAAGAGGGTTTTGAATTTATTATAAAATAATATGTTTTTGGTTTCCAAAGGTGCCCCTCTCCTCCCTTATAAAAGGGAACCTCCTCCCTCTCCACTTCACACCAATTTTGAACTTTCAAATTCATCAAAACCCTGCCCATTTAGCTTCTCCACTTCCCTATAAACCTACTAGAGGTCTTGGTATTCTTTAAAGACCAAATTTAGTGCCCTAAGTGGAGGTTAGGAGGAGGCGCGTCGAAGAAGAGGTAATATCCTTTACCGATTCTTTCCGACTTATTTCTTCTCCTACATCCTCTATATGAGTTGCTTCATTATTAATTAATAACTCCATTATCACTTGTATACTGATATGTTATTATGAATAAGAAATAACCATATTCCATCTTCTATCCATCCTATGAAAAAAATGAAATCACCACGTGTGAGTATGTATGACTTACCGTCTCCACGCCGTGGTGTAATATTTTATTTCATCACTAACATACTTGTATGGGCATAAGGATGGAAGAAATAAATATATATGATTATTTTAAAGTGATATTTATTCTAAAATATTATACACCATACACTTCAATACAATTCCACAATCATGGGAACGATATCATCGCTCGTGCATACATACGGCCTACCGTCTCCACGATGTGATGCGACTCATTCTATATGATCTTCATTGAATAATGATTATATAAATGAATTGAATGAATAAATATGATATATATTACACTAATACCATTCTTTAAATCATGTTTCTATATCCTAAAAAGAGGAATAAGATTTTATTCGACAAAAAAATTTATCCAATGTAAATTTTTATAAACCAATTCCAAAGAAGAATTTTATTTTTTCAAATTGAACTTATAAACATGTCAAAAACAGGAGTGATTTTTTACGTCCATTATTTCATAACTGACGTAGTATATCTGTTTTCAAATCATTTATTGCTTAAACAACATGAAAAATGTTTTTACTAGGATTGATGGGTGAGTTTACATTTTTCCTTGGTTTTAAAATTTCTAATGTTAAACCATGGTGCGTGGACCCAGGCACATAGTATGTGATCCTTATCTTCCCTGAAACCCTAACTCCATAGCCAGGGGAGTTATATAACATGTGTTCCTATACTACACAAAAAATGAAATATAGAATAATTCTGGTAGTTGTTTTGAGGTTGATACATCTTATCTCCTCATTGTTTTTATTATAAAAAGGGTAATGCATCTCCCTCAGGTCATCCTTATCCTATAAAAGTCAAAGGGTATTTTCATTGAAAAGAAAATTTGAATCTTTTAAAGGATTTATAAAACAAGTGTAAAAATGAATTCATGAACCATGGATGAGACATATTACATATATTATTACCTGGCTCAACCATAGAAATGTTTTCATGACCAGACAGGATAGAATTAATGGAAATTGGGATTAAAATAATTAAATGTGTAATAGGAAAAAAAATAAATATATAATATACTGTTGTTTGGTAAAACTATGCCTTTTGTGTAACATAAGATTTTGAAAAAACTCATTGTTGTGTGTACTTTTTTAATCCCAGGAGATTCATTCTATATTTTCCACTATTCCATCCCCAATAATCCACATATTAGACTCACAAAGAATATAAAGATTATGGATATGTCTATCATAATTCCCAAGAATCATAGGTGTTAAAGAACAAAAAAACATAAGAACATAAAGCAATGAACACCCGAATAACAAGTAGAAATGAAATATTACTAAAAATAAGATAATAATATGACCATATATGATATCATAATAATCAATATTATTCTGAAATAAGTAAATAACATTATTTAAATCATTATACAAGAGGTTCAAATACGTACAAATCATATCAGACCTAAGGTAAGGGATTATTTCATCTCAGTTTTATTTTTACGAGACATATGCCTTAATCACAAACTGTTTTTTTTTTGTACGGTGTTTAAGATTCCCATGAATGTTTTATGATTTTTATTATAAAGGATATGGTATTTACATATGCATGTAATTTTATTTATTTTATGACATGTATGATTCCACCAATTATTAATGGTACGGGATAATTATTCCAATCTCATTCATATCCAAGATTGTTTATTCGTAAGTATTTATTAGGGTTATGTTTATCATCCATGCCCATGTTTTATAAAAATTCTTTCATAAAATTTTTAATATTTTTCCATGTTTGTTTAAAGTCATGTTTACCCTTTTTGAATTTTACTACATGGTATGTAGGGAATCATTATTTTGTTTACCATACGAGGTACTTTTTGACTATGTGGTAAAAGTACAAGGAGAATGTTTTTTTAAATTGTATGGCATGAATGGATTTTTATAGTTTCATAACTACTTATTTCCATGAAGATTATTCTATAATATTTCATGATTGTCTTCAATGAAATTCTTTTCTTTTAAAATTGCATTTCATTTTGAGAAAAGAAAATTATTTTGAAGAATAGAGGATATTCTCCTCAAGAACTGAGTTCAAGTGTTTTATCCAAATTATTTTCCATCTAAGATGATATAGGGTTACCCATACTATTACATTTATTTGATTATGTAATGATGTAATTATTTCTATGAAGTCCTTTTATGTTATATGGATTATGTCATGATGCCATGATGTTTAAGAATCCAATTTTTATTACATGGGTTATGTTATGATGTATGATTTATGATTTTGTGGCACACATAAGAATGGTTTCATTATGAGATTGGTGGGACCTATATCTCTCTCCAATGCATTGGGTAAAGATTTATATCTCATGAGATAGACATGGCTGGAATGGCAAGTAAATCTAGTTCAGTAATACAGGGCTGGAACGGGAATGTAAACCCGATTCAATAATGTAATTTGTCTACTATGATAGTATTGGAAGCAATGCCTTGGCTACTATGGAAATAATATCATGTGCTTAATGGTTTTCCACAATTACATGTTTTTTCATGATATTTTATCATGATTAATGTCCCTTTATGATCTATGCCTTATGTACTACCATGTTTTATGTCATTGCTCAAGATTTTGATTTTTAGATTTTATGCTCATGTTTTTATGTTCAAATGTTTATAGATTATTTTATGTTCTCCATGTTTACCCTTACTGAGCATTTGATCTCACCCTTTTTATGTTTTATTTTCCCCATAATATAAATAAATGTTTTAAGTAAAAAAATGGGGGAAGAACTTTATGGGATATGTTGAAGATCTTTCACCATGATTAGAAGATTTTGTTCTGAGTTTCCAAAGACACTAAACTAGTACAGTCTTTGGGCATATTTTTTTGTCATGTATTAAGTTTTCTGCAAAAGTAATGTAATTTCCATGTACGTAAAGCTTTGAGTCTCTATAGTTGGTATTAAGGCCAGGTTTAGTCAACCTTTGGAAACTAGGATGTGAAAACTTTAGTGAGATCCGTAGAGATATTTCTAAGGTATGTCTAGGGATGTCCCTAAGGCTAAGTATACCTATAGGTTATGGTCCTAGAATTATGGTAATGATCATAGAATTAAACATAATATGTTATATATTAATGTTACTCCCGCTTTATTATATATTTTTCCTAGCATGATTTTTTCCTCTCACGGTATTCTTTTTGGGTTTTAGACGATGGCTGGAACCCGAAGGAACCGTGTTGATCAATGTAATGGATAATGCAATCATTGTCCTCCTAAAAAAACCAATGTTATGGGATATGGAGTGACAAATCTTATTTCTATACTTAAACAAGCTATGAATCATTCTATGCATCTATGTAAGCATAGAAGGGAACAATATTCTATTGAGTCCTTCATGAGGCAACATCCACCATATTTCAGTGAGTCTTCTGATCCACTTGTTTCTGAAAAATGGATCAGTACCATTGAAAATATATTTTCCATAATTCACTGTTCAGAGTATGAAAAATTCATTTTGGTTGTTTACCGGTTAGAAGGTGAAGCAGACCAGTGGTGGAATCTAATTAAGAATACAAGGCCCCAAGATGAAATTGAAGCCATGGAATGGGACGAGTTCAAGAACTTGTTTTTCAATAAGTACTTCCCTCGTATTCTTCGAACAAAAATGAAAAATTAGTTCCTTGAGCTTAAGAAAAAGTATAATAAATCTCTTGTTATATACAAGGAAAATTTTAAAAGGCTTGCAAGGTATGCATCTGGCTTTATCATCCAACCTGAAAGTAAAGTTGATCAATTCTTCAGTGGTTTAAAACCAAGTATTCTAAGGGAATTAGCTATAAGAGACTTCAATATCTATGAAGAAATTGTGTGTTGTGCTATAAAGGTAGAAATGGAAGTTAGTGTTACATATACATCTCATGGTTTTGACAAGAAACGAAAGATGGAGTTTAAGGAAAAATCTCAGAAAATGGAGAAAAGAAGGTGAATGTTTCTTTATGCCCAAAGTGTGGAAAGAAGCATGGTGGAGATTTTCTAAAAGGTACTAGAAAATGTTTTAAGTGTGGAAAAGAAGGTCATCAAGTAGCTGACTTCCGAAGTAATGGTAAAAAGGTTTCTAACGACGTGAATAGAGAAAAGACAACAGAGAACACTCCACCAACACTTAAATGCTTCAAGTGCATGGAAATGGGGAATTATGGTTGTCAATGACCTAATCCAAGGGTTAATGATGATCGACATCAACAACCTCTTAAGGTAAAGGATAAAGGTAAGTCACATGTGATCACTATTGGTGATGTTGAGTATAAAAATGAAGTGGTGGAATGATTAAGTGTTTATGTAACGGGATTCTAAGATAATGTTGTGGAATCTCATTTATAGTATCGTGGAATATTTGAATATCTATGTATTGGTTTATTGTGCTTTTCAATAATTATATGGTACCGGTAACCATGAAAAGTGATTGAAATATTTTTGGAAAGTAGATGATATGTGCATAATGAAGTGATAAAAATAAAATAAAATTTTTTATAGTATTAATGAGCTCATGATTGATATAAGGACAAAGTGATATAATGTTTTAAGTATATAGAAATTTTAGGGTTTTGGTTAACTTTTTAAAGAATTAATGTTTTCACTAAGGTTCTATGGTAATTCATTTTTCAATAGAATACATTATTAAGGTATTCAAATGTTTGGAATGTGACCAACAACAAGATATATCTTATGATATATGGGGGATAAATGATGGTATTCACATGCTTGATAGATGACCTTTCTAGTAATCATTTTATTTATACTATGAGATTGGACAGAAGTATTTTCGATAAGCCTAAAGGTTGGAATGAATTAATTTATACATTAGATAGTATTTCTTAAGGCTATAACTTTTTGATTTTATTTCTAAAATGTTATAATAGTATAGTTTTAGAAAAAGGAAAACTTGTAGGACGGGTGACAACCCCTCGCATCGGACAGGGCTGTAGGAATCGAACCCACAACCGAAGTGTGACAAGCCTTTATCACCTACCACCGGCCTACAGGAAGTCCCTGGTTTGTAGAAATTAGTTTTATGGTATGATAGATGAAGTATAAGTCCATTTTTGGAACTATATACAATTAACCTCACCATAGATGGACTTATGTATTTTTAATATCTTCTGATAACCTTTCAGTGATAGAGACAGATGGAATGACCTATCATTCTATAGCATGATCAGCTAATACTTCAAGAATGACAAATTTAAACTCATTTATTTAAATATTAGATGATGTGGAAATTGTTCCTAGAATGACCAATGATGATATTACTGTAAAATAAAGTAATTATTTATCCTTATGAGAAAATTAATCAACATTAGGGAAATTATCTTCAAATCCAAAAATGTTGTCCCAGTACCCTAATATCAGATGAATCATATGGTACCATAGATCATCACAAATTTATGGTTTTATGATTGTTGGCTTTTTCATAGCCATGTTTCTACCACTCTTCATCAGAATTTGATGGTTAGATTTCTCTTCCATGTCCATATTTTCTCCTATATTCTTCTATGTGGAAACCCAGTGATGGTTTACTTTGGGTATCCATTATGTTTCTAACATTCCTTTTTAAACTGATTTTTTATTATTCCTTTTTACGATGTGTGTTTCTATGAAAGAAACAATCAAGTAGAAAACCATTTATAACCCCGATGAATTTCGAGGGTGAAATTCATTTTAAGGGGAGTAGAATGTAACACCCCAAGATTTTATGAAAATTATTATTTTTAATTTCTTTGATGTATTTTGTTGTATAATTCACCAAGATTATCTTTCGCTATATGCAACATCGTATTTGCTTGTAGAATACGCAACACTATTCTTGGCATGTGATGCACACAATTTCATGTTCTTTCGAATAAAATTCATTTTACACAACACCAAGTATAGATTTTGATCAATATATAACTGAACTATATTTTGAGAATGTTATATGAAACACCAAAGGAATATTTCCCTATATTCCACCCTGACTTGTCTTGTATTACACGCAAGAGCGACCATCCTCAATAGCGTGTGTTGTACGCAATATAGAGTTTCACTAAACAACGATATATTATTATAATATTATTATGAACTAACCGTTATGAATATTATTAACACCATTTTGAATTTTATAATATTATAATTCATCTTAAACATTTTTTTGAATGAGGTATGAGAGAAAAATCAATTTTTCACAAAAAAGAAGTATTTTTCAAAAAATGTAGTTTTGCCACCTTTTGATGGCGCGCCCATTTTAAATCTAATTTTTTTAGAAGTTTATAAGTTAAATTTTACAAAATAAACTTTTTTTTGAATCATTATATAAAAATTTACATTGGATAAAGTTTTGAAATTTTGCTAACAACGTTCTTATTTTGATGAATAGTAAAAGCACGCTAAATTTTACTTAAAACAACTTTTTTCATCGAGATAGTTTATATGGTTAAATTATAATAGTAAATTGTTTTAAAGTATAAATTGAATATAGTTTTACCATTTAATATAATTTATGTCATTAGTGTTAATTTTACATTGAATTCATAGGTTAAATCAATTTAATCTTTTGCAATGTTTTAAACAAAAACCCATTTTTTTCAAAAATGAGATTAATTTTAAATTAATTACTGCAACTTATATATTTTGAATTTAGAAAAATGGATTCAATATTTGGAATAAGTAGGTTAAAATTATGTTAATAGGCTATTTTCTATTTTTGGGCATTATGAATAGTAACTATGGTAAATTTTATTTACCACAGTTAAAGGTAAATTAGGTAATTAAGGGTAAAAATAATATTATAAAATTATCCTAAAATTTTTCATAATATAATTGGATGATTATATTTCATCCTAAAATATACTTGGGTCAAAATAGTATCTATTAGAAACCACTTGTATGTGATTAAGACCTTTAATTTATTTTATTTAAATGAAAGTGAAATAAGTCTCACTCAAACTTTAATAATTAAATTATTTTTAATGTAAGGTTATAAGGAATATAGATTCGGTTATAAATACTAATTTTAAAGAGAATTTTTTTTATTTATCATGGTAATTTATTTTTAATTTTTAAAAAATATATAATTACCATAATAGCTGATAAATTAATGATGTAGAAATTATTTATTTAGTGAAAATTCAATAATACAGTTTTTATTAATCAAATAATACCCATTAAAGGCCCAAAAACCTGACCAAAACTTATTGGTCGTGTACATATAAACCATAAACATCCAGAGGTATAATTTTGGACCATTTTAATCCTTATAAAAGTGATTATGACACTTGTATTGTTTTATTTTAAATGATGTCAAAGTTGTCACGTTAAAAATTTAAAAAATATAACATTTTAAAAGTTGGGTGTTTTAGAAGATAAATTCGACAAAAATTATTATTATGAAATATATTATATTTATATTCATCATAGTATTTTATTTTTAATTTTTATACAACAAATAATTATATTAAATAATTATACAAAAATTTTATAGTAATTATTTTATTAAAAGAAATATCAAATAAATGGTTTTAAAAAATATTAAAATAAATATTATATAAACTAATTAATATGGTCCAAGAATTTTCTAGATGAATATGACATGTTATTAACCTATTAAATATTTTGGTTTGAATATATTCTTTGTGTGTATTTTATTTAAATTCAAGTAAATGAATAGTGTCAAAATTTACACTATTGGTATTTTATAAAAATAACATATTATTAAATTATATAAAAATCCCAAAAATATTTAAAAATTACAAATTTAAACTTATATAGTCTAAAAGGTCATAAAGTATCCAATTATGTCAAATTTAAAACAAATAAGTATGTATTTATAACAATTTAAAATTTAGAATATTATTACCTCAAATAAAATTAAATAGATTAAATAAGTATAAATCAACATGATAAGGTTTAAAAAAAATTTAAAACATGTCTAAATGTTATTGGTTGATGATATTACAACCCTCTCTCATATCATCTTTGAATTGAGTAATTTTTGGAGGTTTTTAAGTGGGGTTTGAATTTATTATAAATTAATATTTTTGTTGGTTTCCAAAGGTGTCCCTCTCCTCCCTTATAAAAGGGCACATCCTCCCTCTCAACATCACACCAATTTTGAGTTTTCATATTCTTATAAAGCCTATCCATTTTACTTCTCCACTTCCCAATAAACCTACTAGAGGTCCTGGTCTTCTTAAAAGACCAACTTTAGTGCCCTAAGTGTAGGTTAAGAGGAGGCGCGTCGAATAAGAGGTAATATCCTTTACCGATTGTTTCATACTTATTTCTTCTCCTACTTCCTCTATATGAGTTGTTTCATTATTAAGTAATAACTCCAGTATCACTTGTATACTGATATGTTATTATAACTATTAAATTACCATATTCTATCTTCTATCCACCCAATGAAAAAAAATTAAATCACCACGCGTGCGTACGTACGACTTACCGTCTCCATGCCATGGTGTAATCTTTTATTCCGTCACTAACATACATGGATGGGTATAAGGATGGAAGAAAAACTATATATGATTTTTTTAGAGTGAAATTTATTCTGAAATATTATACACCATAAACTTCAATACAATTCCACAATCATGGGAATGATATCATCACTCGTGTGTACGTACGACCTACCGTCTCCACGATGTGATGTGACTCGTTCTACATGATCTTCATTGAATAATGATTATATAAATGAATTGAATGAATAAATATGATATATATTACACTAATACCATTCTATAAATGATGTGTTTGTAACCTAAAAGGAGTAATAATAATTTATTCAGCAAAACACGCATAAGAACATAAAGCAATGAACACCTGAATAACAAGTTGAAATGAAATATTACAAATAAGAAGATAATAATATGAACACATATGATATCATAACACTTAATATGATTCTGTAATAAGTCAATGACATTATTTAAATCATTATAAAGGATTTTTGGATACGTACAAAGCATATCGAACCTAAGGTAAGGGATTATTTCGTATAACTTTTATTTCTGTGAGACATATGCCTTAATCAACAACTATTTCTTTTGTATGGTGTTTAAGCTTCTCATGAATGTTTTATGATATTTATTATGAAGGATATGATATTTAAACATGCATGTAATTTTATTTATTTTATGACATGTATGATTCCACTGATTATAAATGGTAAGGGATAATTATTCCAATCTCGCTCATATCCGAGGTTGTTTATTCATAAGTATTTACTGGGGTTATGTTTATCATCCATGCCCATGTTTTCTAAAAATGATTACATAAAATTTTTACTATTCATCCATGTATGTTTAAATTCATGTTTACCTATTTTTGACTTTTACTACATTGTATGTCGGGAATCTTTCTTTTATTTACCATAATGGGTACTTTTTGACTCTTTGGTAAAAGTATGAGGAGAATGTTTTTTTAACTTATATGGAATGAAAGGATTTTTACGGTTTCATAACTACTTATTTTCATGAATATTACTCTACAATATTTCATGAATATTTTCAGTAAAATTATTTTCTTCTAAAATTGCATGTTATTTTGAGAAAATAAAATGATTTTGAATAAGAAAGTGTATTCTCCTCAAGAACTGAGTTTAAGTGTTTTATCCAAATTATTTTCCATCTAAGATGATATAAGGTTTTCCCTATTATTACATTGATTTTATTTTATTATGATGGAATTATTTTTATGATGTTATTTTATCTTATATGGATTATGTTATGATGGAATGATGTTTAAGAATCCCATTTTTATTACATGGGTTATGCTATGATTTCTGATTAATGATTTTATGCTACACATAAAAATGGTTTCATTATGAGATGGGTGGGAATTATATCTCCCTCCAATGCATTGGGTAAAGATTTATTTCTCAGGATATAGACATGTCTTGAATGGAAAGTAAATCCGGTTCAGTAATACATGGATGGAACAGCAAGTAAACCCGGTTCAATAATGGACTTTTTCCACTATGATGGTCTTGGTAGCAATGCCTTGGATACTATGGAAATCATATCATGTGATTAATGGTTTTCTCCAATTAAATGTTTTATTCACAAGATATTTTATCATGATAGATGTTCCTTTATGATCTATGCATTATGTATTTCCATGTTTTATGTCATTGCTCAAGATTTGGATGTTTAGATTTTATACTCATGTTTTTACATTCAAATGTTTATGTATTGTTTTCTATTCTCCATGTTTACCCTTACTGAGCATTTGATCTCACCCTTTTTATGTTTTCTTTTCCCCAGGATATAAATAAAGGTTTTAGGTAAAAAAGGGGGAAGAACTTTATGGGATATATTGAAGATCTTTCACCACGATTAGAAGATTTTCTTCCGAGTTTACAAAGACACAAAACTAATACTGTCTTTGGGCATCTTTTTTTGTCATGTATTAATTTTTCCCCAAACTTAATGTAATTTCCATGTACGTCAAGCTTTGGGTCTCTTAAATCTCACTCTAAACCAATTCCTAGGGTGAGTTTATCGAAAGAATAATTGTTGTCCATTATCATTATTATTACTAAGTCACTAGACTACAACACACACAAATAATTTAAGTAAACGAGGAGATTACATTACTTGAAAGATTATTTAGATTATTTATCACATAAAACATTCTAAATAATAAATAAAATCCACTATATTATTCTCAATGAATTTTTGAGTGATCAGCTCATGGAAATAAAATAATAATAATTATTAAATTACATTTAAATATTATTTAGCTAACCATATCATAGCTACCCCAATATCATAAAATAAATTATGTATAATATTCATTTCATCTAAATTGACTCATGAAATGGTCACTATATTTCCCAACAACCTCATAACTTATCTGAATATTTATCAAAATACATTACCACTTGGATTTAACATGGGTTATTTTATTATTCTTTAATATCAACATACAAATTTGAAGAAACCTATTAGAAATTAATAACAACACCAAAAATTTAATTTATCATTAGGTTTGTATTATTTTATCACTATTAAAAATGTTATTTCATTTTATTTAATGGAATATAACATTAAAAAACATTACAAAAATATTATCCCCTAGGAAAAAAACCATTCCAAACTCAATATAAAATCATTTTTCTCAATATCATAACTCATTTAAGAGAAACATTCTATTTTACCCACATCCACAAAAATTTAATATTTCCATTTAAAAAATATTGTAATGTTCTAAAAAACTATTATTTGACATTATTTAAGTTAAATTATTCTTAAAAAATTAATGCAACTGATACCTATGATGATTTATAACTATATCTAAAGTCATTATCTAACAAAAAACTTTTAAATTACATAATATAGGATTATAATTATTGATATATTAAGGTGGAGTTTGTGGGTTTCTGTAGGGAGTTATTCCTATAGTTACACCTTGGTATACAACCTTAAATATTTAAAAACATATGATCTTGTTGTTGTTTCACATATTGAAGTGTTTCAAATGTTTTGAGTGATATTTATTAAAATAAGAATACCATAGATCCATTTGATTAAAATTTGAAATTTATCAAATGATTTATTAACATGGAAATATAGAGTTTAGTTATAAGGCCCCGGCCTTAAAGATTACTTAATATTGAATTAAATTAATAATTCACATTGAGGATCTTTTCATGTTTAGAGTTTTAGAGAATTAGGACATAACTATTACATCTCAAAATATTACAAAGTAGAAACTTCTACTAAGTTTCCATAAAATAAAAACTCTTAAAAAGAAACATATCTAGTTCCATGTTTTAGGTAGCATGACTTTCCCTTGATCCCATCCTTGACCCTATTCCACGTTAAGTCTTGTGAAAAACATTTCAAAAACTTGGGGTGAGCATAAAAAGCTTAGTAAGGGATACACAATTAATGAAAACTGTTAGTTTTTCAAAATAACAAGTAAACCATGTATAATTTGTAAAAGTAATACTTTTCACCATTATGAAGTAGTAAAAACTCTTCACTGAATAAAAGTTCATTACTTACCCTTTTGTAACCAAAATATTACTATAAAACCCATATAAAGATCGCATAACATATAAAGGTAACTTGGGACATAAAAATACTTAAATGGAATAACCATATGCTCGACTTCCACACATATCACTTAATGGAATAGCCATACGGCCGACTTCCATACCCAATGCATTGGAGGTTATAATGTAACCACCCGTCCTAGTATTCACGGCACCACCTGTCATATGGTTTATCACGTAACCACTAGTAACATGTCCAAGTACCATCATTACACATAAAATATTGAAAATATAAACATTTCAATAAAAACATTTCATTTTCAATCACAATAAGTAATTCCAAGATATTGAATTAATCAATCCATTTTCAAAAACCATTTAAAATAGATTTTTGGATCAAAGTGTCCCATACCACTTTGAATATTTTAATGGAATTATAATTTTAAAAAATTAATGTACATATAAATAAATACTGATAACAATTTTGAAAACATGGACATTAAAGATAAAGATTTAGAATAATGAATATTTAAAACATTTAAAATGATATTTTTGATAAAGAGTTTTTAACAAAATGAGAGACTCTTGAATAAAAATAATTGTGTGATAAAATTTAATCTGAGATTTATAATATCATGAGAATGAAGGGATTCATGATATAATATGTCAAAGGATAGTATACACACCATATAAGAGTGAATTGGTGCATAAAAACAATGAAGTCTCAATGGAAATGTAAATTGAGATGAAATCCATTATAAAGATGGTATCCTTAAATTAAGGATAAATATATCACATAATTATGTGTGAGAAATAAAAATACACCCAATATAAGTGGATATTATGTGTGAAACAATCATAGGTCATTCACACATATTCATAGGATGACATGTTCAAGAAGTACAAGTTGAACCCAAAGAAATCGAAATTTGGTTAAGATGTTCCCTTGTAAAAATTCGACAGCCTAACGGCGTCACTTCAAAATTCAGAAAATTAGTCAATGAGAGATTGAATGGTATCTCATAACATGGACATAAACTTTACATCAATAAGGATATATAAGAATATATCACAACATAATAAGATGTAAATTAAAAGACATAACAAAAGAAGTCTTTTAAAAAGAGGAGGGTGAAAGGTCCCCTTACCAAGTTGGGTAACTTTCGAAACGTACACCCGATGGAAGAAGGGTCGTAAAATGAATATGTAAATACCCATAAATGAAATTATACTACAAAAAGTGTATAATAATGGGCATTACACACACCACTCAAAGGAAATAGTGGCAAAAGTAGCATAAATGTCACGAGAATAAAAGTGAGATGAAAAATCCCTTACCAAAACTCGGCAGCCTAACGGGGCCACTTCAATCTTCCAAAAATGGATTGATGAGATCAAATAGGGTCTATCATTATATGAACATAAAAATTAAGTAATGGGGAATATAAAATAACATCCCCAAACATATGAAATATGAGCTTATAAGAAATGACATAAAAGAGAGTACTTAAAAAGAAAGAGAGAGGTTGGATCCCTTACCTCGAGTCCGACTTGACTCGATCGTTCTTTAAAGTCCTGAATAATAAACTTGAGTTAATTTATACTTAATTAAAAACCTTTTTCAAGTTCATTATTACTTTTATATCACTTATTATCATGTTATAAACATTATGTAATCATTTAAGTTAATAATGTTTGTTTTGTCGATATATGGTTCTTAAGTCGAAAGTGGACTTCTTACAGTTACATGTTGTTTGTGTGGTCAAAGGTTCATTATATCCAGAATGATATTCATGATTTGGATATCATATATATCATATATAAATATAGTGTCATATTAATGGCCACCATTGAAGGTGTTATATGAGTATTGAACAATCATCGTTTTGTGAGGCAGAAATTCGCCATCCACCGAAACAGTATGTTCTTTAACCATTATATGTAGGTGTGTGTAAGTGTAGATCGATTCCTTCTTATAAAAACATCCTAGTATATTGAGGATACTGGTGTTGTTGAAAAATAAATTAATGAAAATATTTTAGGGTGTTGGAGAAACAAAATAAAACAAAAGAACACAAGAGAAGACACTACCTTTAAATCGGGTAACTCTTTTTGATTTGAGTTCAAAGGCTTCCTTGGGAAGACTTCTGCCCAAAGTGAGTCCTCTAGGAGTAAGAGATGGATTTGGAGAGACAAAATGGGCAGGGGTTGGCCGAGACAAAGGCTTGAGAGGTGTGGGTAAGGAGGTAGAGGTGGGGGCCTTTTATAAGAGGAGAGGAGGGGGACTCTTGGAAAGTAAGGAAATGTTACTTTATTTTAGAATGTGTTTCGAATTTTAAAGGTCCCAAATTGATGTGTTTCTAGTATAAGGTGATAAGGGTTAGAAATAAACTCATACAATAGGTTTTTGACATGTGTAGGACTTATATTTTACAATATCCTTCCATTTTATTTAAATCGTTAAATATTGAGATAATTGCGGCATCATCATGGTGTCATAAATAATTTAATTTAGTTAATGTATAAAAATTATAAAAAAATACTATGATATAGGAAATATTTTTATATTTCCAATGAATATTTATAGTCAAAAATATGACTTGTATAACCCCATATAAAAATTGTTTTAGTAAAACAACACATGTGTGTGACATTTTAATTTTAACATTAAATAAAAAGGTATTAATGTCATTTTCTTACAAAAGTGGCTCCATGGGGTCCCCAAGCTGACCCATGGATTTTATTGGTCGGCCATGACACATACAATGAGGGTAGGACATGTTTCTAGGTCATTTCATATTATTAAAACATTATTTTTACCTTAAATTACACTAATTGCCTCTAATCACGATTAATAAACTTAAAAGTTACTATTCACCAAAAAATGATTTTAGTCCCATTGAACCAAATTTTACTTCTTAATGACAACCATGTATGTCATATTTTTTAAATTCAAATCACATAAGTGGTAAAGTTTCATTTAAACGAAAAATCAGTTTCTTTAACTACCACTTAGGGGATTCACTATTCATCAAAAATTGAAGTTTTTCAAGAAATTGCCAAAAATTTACCCTAGGCTATATTTGATATTCCAAATTCAAAAATGATGTATATTTTACAAAATTAAAAACATATAAGTTACGTTAATTAATTTAATAATTAATTCCCGCTTTCAGAGCAAATAGTGTGTTCTTATGAAACAATAAGTATCAAAAGATTGCCACTAGTTTAAGTCCAATTTCAAGATTAAATTAATTCCAAAAACCACTATTGGATTATATGGTAAAAATATATTCTAATTTCACTTTGAAACCAATTAAAAAGATAAAATAATCATATAAATAAATTATATTAAAAAGAGGTTTTGAATTAAAATACAACATTTTTCACTATTCATTAAAAAATGATCTTTATCGGAAAAATACCAAAAATTTACACAAAGTGAATTTTGATGTCCCGGTTCTAAAGAAGAGTTTTATTTGGTAAAATATAATGTATAAGAGTGACAAAAACTATATTTAATGATGGTTCTCCATCAAAAGTTGATAAGTGGACCTTTAGTGAAAATTAGAGTATATATGCCTAAAGTTGAATTCTTTTCGTATTTTAAGCCTTTATACTTTATTGGATAAATGTAAAAACATTTAACAAACATATATAATAATATTTTAGTTATTTATATTCATTCCCGCCAATACAACAGCTACGTGTTAACTAACATTTAAAATAATTTTATTTTATTATTAGAGTGCAACGTATGATTTTAAAGGAACTCATTGTTGCGTATTGGGTAAGCCATCAAGCATAGAGTTCCCTTTAAATTAATATTAAAATTTTATTCAAAAAAGGTATAAATATAAAAATTTCATATTCTTTATTTACCTGGGGTGTTACATCCTTCCCCCATTTTGGGAATTTCATCCTCGCAATTTTAAAATTGGGCTCGGAAACATCATTGAAAGTCCCACATCGGAACAAGAGTCGGTAAAACAATCACTTTAATAGAAAGAAAGAGAAGTACAGAGGACACCCGAGTTAACCCACACTAGGATTCCATGTAGGAAAACATGGACATGGAGAAGAAAACATGGGGTCATGTTCTGATGGAGAGTGATAGAAAACATGTTTAAGAGAAATTTAACCACAAGAAAATCACAAACTTGTGATGGGTTAAACGGTATTCGATTCCCTAGTAGGAAAAGTTAATAGACAACATTTTTGTTTTAATTTACTTTATATTGAGGAATTTATTCATAAGGAAACATAATTACTTATCATGTTTAATTTCAAATTTTATTAGATTTCTTACACAAACTCATATTTTCTCCAAAAGACGCGTATTTAGGAATAATTGTTCACATTAATAGTATTATAATCAACTTCTAGAGAATCACCTAATCCAAAAAAGAGTAATATATAATTCCCATGACTTTAGACTTTAACCAAAACCAAAACCAAAAAGGTTAGTACAAGATCAGATAATCCAGAAAAGGATAACCCTATGTAAACAGAAAATCTCTTCTTAATCTCTAAAATTTCTCCAACAAAACCCAAAGTTCAACGAGGACCATTTGATAAACAATTTGTCCATAAAATTATTCAAAGTAAACCAAACTAAGACTGAAACCCAAATATTTGAAGGATTTAGTCACATAGTCTTCACAGTTAAATCGTAACATTTATCTCCAAACAACATCAGTTGCTCTTAAAGTCTCGTATTGAAAAGTAATTAACCTAATCACATATCCTCCATGAGAGGTTAATAAATTTCCATAGATAACCCAAAATCAAATTACTCTTAATTCATAAAATCATCTAACTAAAACGATTCAGTCAAACTAACCAGGGACTTCATGTAGTCTAGTGGTAGGCGATAAATACCAGTCGCACTTTGGTTGTGGGTTCGATTCCCGCAGCTTTGTCCCACGCGACGGGTTGTCACACAGTCTGCGTGTTGTCCTTTTTACAAGCTATATAATTCTCAAATCATTCCCTAAAAAGAGATAAAATATTCAAAAATAACCATAACATATTTTAACCTCAATTTTATCTCATTCCTTTCATATTCCATCATATCATAGAGTAACCCATAATTACCTAAAAAGTAAGAATCATATAAACCCTAATGGTTAACTTTATAATTATTACCTGATCTTCCACATCGAGTTAGTCATCTCGTACATGATGCATTTGAGAACTCACCAAGGTTCAAGTGGTTGATCATGACTCCTTGATAGTTGGTTCATAATAACCATGAGATTCCTCATTGAATCCCCTATTTCATACAGTCTCTTAATCAGAGAACCACCATATTTTCCTTCAAACCCATTGTCACTTTGGTGCCTGCTATATCCATCCATTTGATAAAAACAGAAATGCTAGTGTGAGTATATCAACAAAACCATCATGTAATAATGAGGTAGATAAACACTAAGATATACTTACTCATTCACTTTATCTAAAACTAGGACTCTTTCTGAAATTATAACCATTATGGTAATGTCACTTATGCTTAGAGGATACCCTAACCTCTAAAGTTATCTAAACCACCCTCTAATACCAACTGTAAGTCCTCGGCCTTAAGGCTTACTTAATATTGAATTAAATTAATAATTCACATTGAGGATATTTTCAGGTTTAGAGTTTTAGATAATTAGGATATAACTATTACATCTCAAAAGATTACAAAGTAGAAACTTCTACTTAAGTTTACATAAAATAAAAACTCTTAAAAAGAAACATGTCTAGTTCCATGTTTTAGGTAGCATGACTTTCCCTTGATCCCATCATTGACCTTATTCCACGTTATGTCCTGTGAAAAACATTTCAAAAACTTGGGGTGAGCATAAAAAGCTCAGTAAGGGATATACAATGAATGGAAACTGTTAGTTTTTCAAAACAACAAGTAAACCATTTATACTTTATAAAAGTAATACTTTTCACCTTTATGAAGTAGTAAAAACTCTTCACTGAATAAAAACTCATTACTTACCCTTTTGTAACCAAAAGATTACCATAAAACCCATATAAAGATCACATAACATATAAAGGTAACTTGGGACATAAACATACTTAAATGGAATAACCATACAGTCGACATCCACACATATCACTTAATGGAATAGCCATACGGCCGACTTCCATACCCAATGCATTGGGGGTTATAACGTAACCACCCGTCCTGCTATTCACGGCACAACCCGTCATATGGTTTACCACGTAACCACCCGTAAAATGTCCAAGTACCATCATTACACATAAAATATTGAAAATATAATCATTTCAATAACAACATTTCATTTTCAATCACAATAAGTAATTCCAAGATATTGAATTAATCAATCCATTTTCAAAAACCATTTAAAAGAGATTTTTGGATCAAAGTGTCCCATACCAATTTGAAGATTTTAATGGAATTATAATTTTAAAATATTAATGTCCATATAAATAAATACTGAAAACCATTTTGAAAACATGTACATTAAAGATAAAGATTTAGAATAATGAATATTTAAAACATTTAAAATGATATTTTTGTTAAAGAGTTCTTAACAAAATGAGAGACTCTTGAGTACAAATAATTGTGGAATAACATTTCATCCGAGATTTATAATATCATGAGAATGAATGGATTCATGATATAATATGTCAAAGGATAGTATACACACCATATAAGAGTGAATTGGTGCATAACAACAATAAAGTCTCAATGGAAATGTAAATTGAGATGAAATCCATTATAAAGATGGTATCCTTAAATTAAGGATAAATCTATCACATAATTATGTGTGAGAAATAAAAATACACCCAATATAAGTGGATATTAAGTGTGAAACAATCATAGGTAATTCACACATATTCATAGGATGACATGTTCAAGAAGTACAAGTTGAACCCAAAGAAATCGAAATTGGGTTAAGATGCTCCCTTGTAAAAATTTGACAGCCTAATGGCGTCACTTCAAAATTCAGAAAATTAGTTGATGAGAGAGTGAATGGTATCTCATCACTTGTACATAAAATTTACATCAATAAGTATATAGAAGAACATATCCCAACATAATAATATGTAAATTAAAAGACATAACAAAAGAAGTCTTTTAAAAAGAGGAGGGTGAAAGGTCCCCTTACCGAGTTGGGTAACTTTCAAAACGTACACCCCATGAAAGAAGGGTCATACAATGAATATGTTAATACCCATAAATATATTTATACTACACAAGGTGTATAATAATGGTCTGTACATACACCACTCAAATGAAATAGTGGCAAACATAGCATAAATGTCACGAGAATAAAAGTGAGATGAAAAACCCCTTACGAAAACTCGGCAGCCTAACGGCGCCACTTAAATCTTCCAAAAATGGACTGATGAGATCCAATAGGGTATCTCATTATATGAACATAAAAATTACGGAATGAGGAATATAAAATAACATCCCCAAACATATTAAATATGAGCTTAGAATAAATGACATAAAAGAGAGTACTTAAAAAGAAAGAGAGAGGTTGGATCCCTTACCTCGGGTCCGACTTGACTCGATCATTCTTTAACATCCTGAATAATAAACTTGAGTTAATTTATACTTGATTAAGAACATTTTTCAAGTTCATTATTACTTTTATATCACTTATTACCATGTTATAAACATTATGTAATCATTTAAGTTAATAATGTTTGTTTTTTCGATATATGGTTCTTAAGTCGAAAGTGGACTTCTTACAGTTACATGTTGTTCGTGTGGTCAAAATTTCATTATATCCAGAATTATATTAATGATTTGGATATAATATATATCATATATAAATATAGTTCCATCTTAATGGACACCTTTGAAGGTGTTATATGAGTGTTGAACAATCATCGTTTCGTGAGGTAGAAATTCGCCATCCACCGAAACAGTATGTTCTTTAACCATTAGATGAAGGTGTGTGTAAGTGTAGCTCAATTAATTATTATAAAAACATCCTAGTATATTGATTATACTGGTTTTGTTGCAAAAGAAATTAATGAAAAGATTTTAGGGTTTTGGAGAAGAAAAATTAAACAAAAGAACACAAGAGAAGACACTACCTTTAAATCGGGTAACTATTTTTGATTTGATCTCAAAGGCTTCCTTGGGAAGACTTCTACCCAAAGTGAATCTTCTAGAAGTAAGAGAGGGATGTGGAGAGACAAAATGGGCAGGGTTTTGCCGAGCCAAAGTCTTGATAGGTGTGGGTAAGGAGGTAGAGGTGGGTGCCTTTTATAAGAGGGGAGGAGGGGCACTCTTGGAAAGTAAGGAAATGTTACTTTATTTTAGAATGAGTTTCGGATTTTAAAGGTCTCACATTGATTTGTTTCGAGGATAAGGTGATAAAGGTTCTAAATCCACTCATACAATAGTTCTTGGACATGTGTAGGACTTATATGTTACATTAGCCTTCCATTTTATTTAAATCATTAAATAATGAGGTAATCGTTGCATCATCATGGTGTCATAAATAATTTAATTTAGTTAATGTCTAAAAATTATAAAACAAATAATATGATGTAGGAAATATTTTTATCTTTCCAATTAATATTTATAGTCAAAAATCTGACTTGTATAACCCCATATAAAAATTGTTTTAGTAAAACAACACATGTTTGTGACATTTTAATTTTAACATTAAATAAAAAGGTATTAATGTCATTTTCCTACCAAAGTGGCTCCATGGGGTCCCCAAGTTGACCCATGGATTATCTTGGTCAGCCATGACACATCCAATGAGGGTAGGACATGTTTCTAGGTCATTTCATATTATAAAAACATTATTTTTACCTTAAATTATACTAATTACCTCTAATCGCGATTAATAAACTTAAAAGTTACTATTCACCAAAATATTATTTTCGTCTCATTGAACCACATTTTACTTCTTAATAACAATCATGTATGTCGGATTTTTGAAATTCAAATCACAGAAGTGGTAAAGTTTCATTTAAACCAAAAATCGGTTTCTTTAACTACCACTTAGTGGTTTCACTATTCATCAAAAATTGAAGTTTTTCAGAAAATTACCAAAAATTTATCCTATGCTATATTTGATATTCCGAATTCAAAAATGATGTCTATTTTAAAAAATTCAAAACATATAAGTTATGTTAATTAATTTAATAATTAATTCCTGCTGTCAGAGCAAATAGCGTGTTTTTATGAAACAATAAGTATCAAAAGATTGACACTAGTTTAAGTCCAATTTCAAGATGAAATTAATTCCAACAACCACTATTTGATTAAATGGTAAAAATATATTCTAATATAACTTTGAAACCAATTCAAAAGATAATCTAATCATATAAATAAATTTGACTAAAAAGTGGTTTTGAATTAAAATACAACATTTTTCACTATTCATTAAAAAAATGATCTTTATCGGAAAAATACCAAAAATTTACACAAAGTTAATTTTGATGTCCCGATTCTAAAGAAGAGTATTATTTGGTCCAATAGAATTTATAAGAGTGACCAAAACTATATTTAATGTCGGTTTTCCATCAAAAGTTGATAAGTGGACCTTTAGTGAAAATTAGAGTATATATGCCTAAAATTGAATTCTTTTCATATTTTAAGACTTTATCCTTTATTGGATAAATGTAAAAACAATTAACAAACATATATAATCATATTTTAGTTATTTATATTCATTCCCGCCAATACAACGACTACGTGTTAACAAACATTTAAAATAATTTTATTTTATTATTAGAGTGCAACGTAAGATTTCAAAGGAACTCGTTGTTGCGTATTGCGTAAGCCATCAAGAATAGCGTTCCATTTAAATTAATATTAACATTTTATTCAAAAAAAGGTATAAATATAAAATTGTCATATTCTTTATTTACCTGGGGTGTTACATTAGTTACCACTATTACTTTGTTCAAATTTTGTAATATAAATTAAGTACCCTATCTACTGAAGTATAAGAGTAGTTTTAGTCCAAAACCAGTGTAAGTTGTTTTTATTTTTCAAAAAAATGGAGTATGAGTAATTTTCATCAATCCATTTTATTTCTATGGCTCCACTAGTTCTAATAGTATATTTTTCCTTCTAATCAGGTGTGGTGTTCCATATCATCACTAGTTTGAGTTTTTTGTATTATCCAAAAGGCCTTGATAAGGGATTTGCTACTGGTGTGGAGCCTAATAATGCTAATGTGGATCCATGTCATGATAATTTGGATATATGACACTAATTATAGAATTAGTTGATGAAGATGGTGATTAATGGGGAGTATTGAGTATGGTCAGACTTGGATCAAGGTATCCCGACATAAGCAAGGGTTTTTTTATAATGGGGGAGATATAGGTAGTCCTAAAGGAGGAGAGTTTAGGTAGTGTGGAGATAGAAATTGGAACAATATAGCTTCAATTTTTATATCGAGACTTCAGTGATACACATATTAGAAAATGAAGATTGAGAGAGTAATAAGGATGAGTATCTCAATAGAGAAGACTCCTAAACTCTTCTTATTTCTATCTTCATTTTTATTCTTCTTGTTACACATGGATTGTGCATATTTTTATATTATTTAAAGAATGATATTTTTTTAACAAATAATGTGTACTATGATAATTGTTTATAATTTAATCTTTTACTTTTATTTTATATCGAAAATAATTCATTTTATTATATTATCCCATTATTCTTATTTGGGTTTATATTCTATGTTTTTGTTTAAGGACAAAAATGTGAATACATGTTCTAATTTTATATCTTATAATAATATTTAATTATCATAAAACATTAATTCATTTATTTTATTCAAATGAAATTATGTGGAATAAAGTTAATGTTTGGAGAGAGAGTGAGGAATCATACATAGATATTCAATCAAAATTTATTTATTAAATTATATATGTGTCTTGAAAAGGTATGAGAGTTAATATAGTGAATCATATTTCTTTTAAATAGTGAACATCTTTAACAACTTTTATTTATTGAAATTTCAAGATAAATTCATTCGAGAATAGATTATTTTTTCAATAGATTCTGAAAAACTCATTCTTGTTTATTCATTTGTAGTTATGTTGATCTTTAGCATTATGTTATTCCTTAAAAAATCAAAATTTCACTATATATATATATATATATATATATTTTCTATATATATATCATTTTAAACAAAAAAACAAATTTTACTCACTTCTTCCTTAACTCATTTATAAAATAACAAAAAATTACAACAAATACATACTACCTTCTTTATATATGTGATCCTTTACTGATATACTAGTTGGTGAAGGAATTATTTTTATAATTTATAATTACTAGGTATGAGTCAAAAAATTTGGTGAATTTATTATATTATTAAAAAGTAACATTTTTATCTGTTTTAAGGTGAAATAGGTCTATGTAAATATCATATTATAGTGTTTAATTTTACCAAGAAAAAGATTTTTTTTCATTAAATATGAATATGTGACAATTATAGACATGTGAGGTTCACTTTATGGTCCATGTACTTTCTGAGCACGGTTTAATAGTGAACCCAATGAGTAAAAAAGTATTTATTTCATAAAACCCATGGAAGAATGTTTATAAAATATAAGGTTTCTATACATTAATGGTTATTATAAGAGGCATGTAGACAGTTTTTCTTTCATTGTGAATCCACCCTCTTCATTGATTAATAAAGATTATTACATTATTTGAATAATAGAATTTCAAGATTCTTATATAGAGTTATTTTTACTATAGTTAATGTGGAATCATTTTTTTTCATTTATTTATAGTTTATATGAATAATAATAAATTATTAAAAATATACTCCTTGGTTTATTTTCATTTGTGGGAAATAATATGAATGATTTTTGTATATGATTATAATATTAAGATTACTAATGCACCTATAAATGTTAATATGAAAGATGATGTTTTCTATTGAAATCCATTTTGGGGTATTTATCACTATGAGAGTGAGTAATGGAATGTGAATAATTTATTAGAATAATTAAATCTTGATATTGAGGATTTTTATGTTGGATTAGTATTAATTAGATAATTATGATATTAACTTTGTTTTGTTTCGTGAAAGGATTTTATCATGGAGAGACTAATGTAACGGTATAGAGAGATCAAATAGATAATTACGATTCTCATGATTATGGGATAGGGGTGATGAACATTGGGTGTTATTATGTGGGAAGTTATATGTACCATGTAGTATATGGGAAGAAGTTTGGATGAAATTTCATATATCATATTTATAAATACACAAAGGCATCATAAATATGTATCATTCTTTAAAGAATCAGTTTTGGTGGAATGGGATAATGATATTTGGTGTTAGATTTTTTATAGAGGCCTAAAAATTTCTATTTAATATGTTCATAAAATTTTTAGGTAATTTTGATTATTTCATAGATGGGGAGAAGAATACCCATTTTAACTTAATAAATGATTATAAATTCAAAGTTAGAATGTTTTTTTGAGTTAAATATGTAGTGTTTAAATTTGGGTAATTTTTTTGAAGAATTTTAACCAGTTTTATTTTTTTAGATTTGTTTTTAATTTATTTATTTAACTATTTAATTTCACAAAATAATTATTAACGTTTAGTAAAAAATGGAATCTACAAAAATAAAAATTGGATCCAAATTTTGTTAGTGGAGTATTACACCAAATACAGTTCTTTATTTTGTGGTGACATAATGTATCTATGATATTTAGGCCTTTCCAAGTCCCATTTAACTTTAAATAGCTAATTAAACTCATTAATCCACAACTTTTCTAATGAATTTAAGTGAGAAAATATAGAGTATTCATGAATAAGATCCCAGATTTCTACTGATATTGGATCTCATGACACCCTAATAATTTTATTTTAGTGATTGTATTATTTTCATTTTATTATAATAGATATCATCACATTATGGCATTACATTGTTGTTTAGTTTTAATAAATTCATGTTTTAAATTTTTGGGGTAATATTCATAAAATTAAATGAATAGTGACCTATAATTTTGTTGGTTACCACAAACTACATCAATTTTTTATTTTATATCTATCATTAAACATCATTATAACAATCTTCTATAACTATCATTGAGAACCTGACACATAGCCACCAATCAGAGTGTAAAATGGGGACTTGTAAAAATGGAAAGTGAGAGAAATTGGTTTTGTCAATATGTTTTGTGAGGAGAAAATAGTGATGTTAGGTAAGGGAGTAAAAATATAGTATATTATGTGTCTTTTTTATATTGTGTAATACTGGTAGAGTTGATGTTTAAGGGTGATAAGGATTGTGTCAACATCAAAATTACATATATGGGATAAGAATGGAAAGGAGTACTTAAGGTGATGAGAAGAAACCCTATAATAGTATCTTGAGTCGATAAAGGATTCAGGTATAGTGGTGTTAAAAACCAATCATATGAAAAAACCTAGCTAAGGGAGATGTTTGTGGCCTAGTTATCTGAATCTAGGTCCTGATAAGGGGAAAGAAGAACCCATTGGGTAATGAAGAGAGGGTTATTCGACTAATTGTATATCCATAATTTATGGAACCCATGGTATGGGTTATTGGTACAGATATCGATGGTCCAAACTAATGAGATTAATGAGCTAATGATATCGGAAAAACTAACCAACTATGAAAGTGTGGTGAACAATAAAATCAGGGTGACCTGACCCTACTAGGAAATACACATAGAGCATGAAGTTAATTAATGTATTCCTCTAACCTCTATTCCAACTTTTTATATATTATTACTTGTTCAAAATTATGAAAAATGAGTATTTTTCTATAATTTCTATTTAAAGAAAAAATAATAATTTAATTCAAAAAAATTTATATATAGACCATGTCAATGTTGTTTTCAAGGAAATTGGATATCATTAAAAGATATTATTGATATTTTAAATTAATAGGAACAAAACGTGATGATGACTTAGATGTGAAGATTCAGAGTGTATTGCTTAGTTCATTTTCTCAATTATATCACAATAGTGTCTTCTTTTAGATCATTTGGAGATTCTAATGTGATGGAATTTTCATAATAGTATTCTAGTTATGGATGTGTTTAAAAGTATTCTTCCAAAATCTTAAATTATATTCATGTACAATGGTGTCCTAATAAGGCACAAGTTGTTATGTATTCTAGTGGTTATCCTTTAATCTTGATGATTTAGATTTAAATTATTTTTTTAAAACATTTATTATTATAATGGATGGTGAGAGGCCCTCAATGGTTTATGTTTTATAAACCATTATTTAATATTATGATGTGATAGATTATTGGTATAGAATATAGGATAGAAAATGTTATTTTATTTGGATGTTAATGTTATGATACTTATATCCTTCTATTATTGATGATGTTCAATTCTCATGGAATTGTATTAGACATAATGTGTTTATTAATAATAATCTTAAAATTAATGGTTTGAATCTATTTCATGATATGGTTTGAGGTGTAAACTTGTATTGGGTGTTATGATATTATGTGAGATAGAATGTTACAGTATTTGGTTTTATCTTATTATGTTTTAATTGAGGGTACTATAAAAAAGTATAGTTCTATGATAAAAGGTGGATAATCCAAATGTTCATTGTGTAACTATGATAGGATAAACAACATGAGAGTGACACTTGTTCAATACGTAATTGACATGATTGTGTGATTATAGAGAATTTAATGAGAGAGTTCTATCTTATGAGGTGTTTATAGTGATGAAATATATGGAATGATGATGATGATGATGTGGGTGTAACATTAATAGTTTGTGTTTGTTTCTTGATTATGAGAATAATATTATATGAGTTACTCATTCATATACTTCAAAGTGATGTACATAATGAGAATATAATTTTATATAAAAATAAAACTTTGGGTCATTTTCTATGGAGTGAACTAATATTTATTCAACGAGTAGGATGAGTGTAAATTCATATTATCATCACTATACTAACCCCACTGATTGGTATGGATTTTATATATAGTTGATTTGTTCTATATATGGATATGGATGTGATGTGACTCTGATTGTGCATTGGTGGAAGTATGTTAGTCATTATGGATTTGTGTACTAAACTCTATGAGTTGGTTTGTTAAGAAAAATTATATATTTTTATAGATTCTATTATTTATATATATTTATTATTTTAGAAGTGATTATTATAATGACGATGGGAATACAATACTCTAACATGTTGAACTTATGAACTGTGATGTATAAACCAATAGAAAAATCTAAACACATGTCGATATCTTATGATTCTTGGATGATGATATTCTATTGTAGTTTATGTTTGAAATATATTACCCCTAGGCTTATTAGGTAGTGCATTTGTGGAAATGTATTATGATTTTAAAAAATCGATTATTATGAATCACAATATTGACTCGGTTGATCATAATTGTTCATTACTTTTGATTTATATGGTCAATACCACCAAAATATTTACATATAGGGTTTTGAGATGGAATTATTATAGGTTTTAGGTAGTTTAATATTAATAAAATGGAATATTTGATAGATTTTAGAGTTTGATATTGTCTAATTATTTTTCCAAGTAATAATAGGTTTATAACTTTATTTTGGAATTCTTATTTTAATGGGTTATCATTTGTTTTTTCCAATATACATCATGTTATATTATGTTATATTGAATGATATTCATTCAATTAACATATTCATCATTTTTAGACTTATTTGTTTAAAATTATCCTTGGTTTTTTGTTTCTTTTTCATTTATAAAACTTATATTATTTTCATTATATGTTAATTTCTTCCATTTTTTGTATTAAATACCCTCTACAGGAGTAATCATGTTTTTGCCTAATGAAATTGGGATTGAGGTGGCACTCTTTTTCTCTTTACTTTCTTTATTTTCTTATGGATAACTTCAAACTAGTCAATTTTATTTTGAACCAAACCCTTTTTAAAATTTTAATTTTCCTTGGATTCCACACAATATTATAGTGTTTGAAAATTTCATCAAAAAAATACTAAAAAATCCCACACATATTGAAGATATATAGTTTTTTCATAATAAAATTCCACCATGGATAAGTTATATTTCCATGATATTATAAAATCAAGAATAGTTTCCCAAATAATATCCTTCAAATAAATATATTTCATTCTATTTTACCATCATTCAATCTAATATTAGTTTCACTCATCCTCTAATAAATTCCCATAAGTTTCTAATATACATTAAATAATTTAGATAAAAAAACAAGAACCTCTACAGAAATAATAAAAATTTGAAATCAATTATTTTTATAAAATTACATAATATATATATATATATAATATTCTTGAATTAAATCATTTCCTGAATTAGTTAAAAATGTTTTGATTTCATGATCCAATCCCTACCTCCCAAATGGAAAGACGCTTCAAGGGTGATCTAGTCAACCCCATCACAAAATCCATATCAATGTAATCCTTTATCCATATAATTATAGGTAATGTATAAAACTACATAATTTTCCATTTATATTTTTCAATCAGCTACTAAAAAACTAAACATTGATAAACATACATAATATTTTCTTTTTTTATATTTTTTGAGAAGAACTACCTCATGATATCATGGTACATTTCTAAAAATTTGGGATGTAACAGCAAACTAAAATGTTAAAATCTATTAATAACATCCGCATATTATGTAATAAGAATAAACACCTTTTCCATAAAATAAATAGTTAAATTTTATTCCATGATCCAACCATTAGTGACCCCCTAGTAAAAAAATTTCCCCTATTCTATTACACTTAGGGTCAGGAAAATTTTGTCACTTTTACTTATTCTAATAACATAGAATTCATATTCATACTAAAAAATAAATACGTATTGATAAATTTTATTTATCTCTAAATGAAACTCAGTTAACATACCCATTATTGCCTTTCTATTAAATTTACTTAATGTTATAAGTGTGACATCCTTTTGGAAATTTCAGGTGCTTTCTCCTCTTTGTTGGTTTTCCTTTTTAATTGGGTGTGTCTTCGACTCCTGAGGGTGGAGAACATTTCCTGAGAAAAATAACCAAAATTTTAGGAATGTATGTTTGTTTGAATTAATGGAGTCCTGGTGTAACTATATTAGTGTCTTTGTGGGGTTATCCCTAAGTTCATAGAGTTCTTGAGTTGGTTTGAGGTTTTTGTAAAAAAATTAGGTGTTTTTTTGTCTCTTGGAACTTTACATACCATGAAAGGGGTACACGATGTGTAATGGTTTCTAGGATTAATTCATGAGATGATTACACATCATGAATGATTTCACACTTTGTAAGGGTTACATTCTATGTAATGTTAAAATATGGTTTTAAAATAAAAAGTAAATGGGTTTTCCAATGTATATGAGTCATGTAGATTAAACGACATGTAAAGGGGTTATATGTCATGTAAATTTATTGAAAAAGTATTTTAGAGCACTACATCAAATGAATATTATTTCATTATTATAAATCCTTCCTTGATATTAACTTATGGATCTTATATGATGATTTTGGGGGCCTCTGTTCATTAAGGATTGATTCATTTGACATTGGATCATCAGGGTAGTTGTGTTTCATATCTTCAGGTAAGAGAACTTATTTTATTCTTCATTTACCATGACCATGGTAGTGTCATTTTGTTGTGTTGTTTTATTATTTAAAATATGGTGTTGATTCCTTTGATTCTATTCTAGATCTATTGTGTGAACTTGTTCTGGGGCCCAATCCTTTGTTGGTTACGATGTAGAGATTGTGTGTTCTTTAGATATGTGTTGTTTCCTCTTCTATGAGGACCCTATTTGTTAAATTGAGTCAATTATGAGATTTTTTTTATTGATTATAGTGCCTATTTTTCATTTTTTGGATCATTTATTATGGTAGTTTCCATTGCAGGTGTGTGCGGCCTAAGTTTTTAAGTAGGACGTTCTCTCTCTAGCCAATGTTGGTGAACTCCATTTCTCCTATTTTTAATAAATTATTTTATTTGATGAAATGGTATGATTTAATGATTTTGTTTTTGTGCGTGGAAATGGATTTTTTATAAAAGAAGTTCTTCCCCAGGTTTTGGTAAATTAAAGGGTTTCCAAAGCTTTATGAAATAGTTTTGTGAATTAGTTTTCAAATCATGATGTGATGAAATATATTTTTATGTTTTTTTTGGAAAATAGAGCACATGGGAAGCCTTAGGTACTTATGTGAGAGTTATAGTGATAGGTATAGTCTATTTTTGGGGGGTTTTTTCATGGGGATTTATTCTATTACATGGGCATATTTTTCTAGGGACTTGTCAGACCTATTAGGGGGTTCACTTTTCAGGGTGTTCCACTACTCTCTAGGAGCAATTCATATGTCTTGAGGATTAATGAATGGATGATTGTCTATGTTTAGGAATGAGTGTCCTAGTTATCCTAACCTTGTGTGATCCTTGGTGTGTTGTTACTTGTTCTTCTTGGATGATTTGGGATGCTTTTGGTTTCTAATATTTTGATTTCACTGCCATGGTTTTGATATGATACATAATTCATTCTTCGGATTGACATGATATATCTATCTTTATACATGTATATAAAATACTTTGAAACTAATTTATCTAATTTATTTGGAAGTGTGAAAATGGGAAATTAAATTATTTTTCCATACTTTGGATTAAAATTTATATATTGTAGATCATGCCTTTATTTTATTAAAATTCAGCACACATGGATTATTATTTAGAGACTTGATATGGAACGCCTTTGTGAGCCCTTATTGAGTATATTATCCCACACCCTATGTGCACCTTTGATGGTTCATGGACTTATTTATGTATTTGGATGAAAGTAAATTCAAGGTGGCATAGTGACGAGGTGAGGTTTTCTATCAGTTAGGTTTGGGTAGCTGAATGGTTTGGTGGTTCGTGTTTATACATGCTCTCATATGGAGACTATGGGAGTGGTTGTTTTTAGTTTTATCATCTATTACTGTTGGACTTGTCTCTTGGAGATTATTTTTCTACCTTTTTAGTTATTTTTATTCTGTTGTTCTATTTATATTATGACATTTATTTATTTATTTATTCTTCCACTGTATCATTATTTACATGTGTATATATGTCATGTTGTCTACTTTAGGTTCTGTGTAATCATTCCCCCTCTTTTTTTTGATGCTCGGGTGCTCGATTATAGGTCATAGAGACGTGGAATTCCCTTTGGGTATGTGTAAATTCGAGTCGGGTACCAATGAAAGGGTATTCAGGTTAGGTTCATCACAGTTTGGTATCATAAGTGGTCTTCCCTTAATAGTTCTTTTTCCTGGGACATTTGGAAGGCTAGAGATTAGATTGTCGGGACTTGAGAGGTGTATTATGATGAGTACCTATCTAGCTCTTGCCTTGATGATACTCAAGTTACCATGGGATTATTGGATTTTTTTTATCATATTTTAAGATCTTGTTTTTAATATCATTTTTTTATTATGGGTTTTCTAGTTTTAACTCAGATAACTCTATTGTCTAATTATTTCTTCTATTTTTGTGTGTAGTGTTATGCCACTGAGATGCTTTCTGTGAGTTTCTAAAAAGGGTGTAGCTGATACTACTCAAGGTAATCCTCCAATGGAACATAATTTTATTGGTCTTATTGTGTGGGTATTTCATGCAATCAATTAGAATGTACCACAAGTTCATAGTGAATTTATTTAGGTACAACCAGGGGATTTATAAGAAAAAGATCAACCATATGAGTTCTTTTGTGAGAATCCACCATCCTTTAAAGGTACAAATGAACCTCAATAGGTGGATTACTAGCTTTAAATGATTGATCATATTTTCAACATCCAAGATACACCTAATATTATCAAGGTGAATTGCCTAGAATTTATACTTGAGTGTCCTAGAAATTGATGGTGTGATTTTATGGTACATATGGATAGCCATGTGGTCTTGGACTAGAGAGGTTTCAGGACTCCCTTATTCAATATGTTTTTTCTAGAGTCAATGATGATGGTGAAGTCTCTAGAGTTACTCTATTTGAAGTAGGTATAGAATTTGGTGTTGGCATAAAACAATCGTCTTCCATAGATGGTTCGTTTTTCACCATAGGTTGTAAAGAATGGTCGATTGAAAGCTCAAAATTACTTATAGGTTTTGTGATCGGATATCAAATCACATGTATTTAATCTGAAAGTTTCAACCTATGAAGAGTTAGTCAACAGGTTTATGATGGAATAAATGAATATGGAAGACAAGGATGGATACTCTACATCTTCTCTCTGACCTAGTGGAAGATTTAGTTATGAACCAGAGAAAAAGTGGAAACATAAGGATCTTCACAAGAGTTTTGGTTGTGTTTCTCAGTAGAATGCCTCTTCGACACCTCTAGTTGTATCTAGTAGTGTTCCTATGACTTTCTATCAGTCTAGAGAGGTTAGAAACCCCAATAATTATTCTCCTTCATTGAAAGATATGTGTAACAGCTGTGGTCATTATGGTAACATGCATCATTTCTATCAGGCTATGTATACTCTTAGATATGGTATGGGATCATCGAATCCAAAGGCTACTACAACGTAGTCAGAAGCTTCTAAAACTATAGGTTTGATACCACAAACCTCAAGAGTGAAGCACATTTAGGAATTATATGAGTTCCCAATGGAGGTATATGCGGGTCTAATGATAGTGAGGGGTACTATCTTTATATAATCTTTTATAGTGATTGTTTTATTTGATAATGGTTCTTCCCACTTGTTTACATATAGTTGTTTTATTTATATGATTATCCTTCCAATGGAGATCATGTCATTTTTTATGGAGTTAGAAACACCTCTTGGAAATAGGATAGAGAAGGGGTTTCATTGTATTTATTTTGTGATATCAATAGCTGATGTGGAGTTAGTGTGAGATTTTCTTATTCATGATCTGGATCTATTTGACATCATCATCAGGATGGATTGGCTTGTTTCTCATCATTCTAAGGTTTAATTTTATCATCATCATGTCTCATTTCTTATATAAGAAGGAAGATCATGGTTTTTTAAGGGAGAGTGGGATCCGAGGTCTGGTCATGCAGGACCTTCCCACCCAGTTTTCAAGAGTTTGTTGTCTTCTCTTCTCGTTGATATAGAAGACATTTTTTCTTTTTATGATCTTCTCATAGTTGTTAAAGATTTTTATGATGTTTTCCTAGATAATTTCTATAGTATTCCCCAAGATAGGGAGGTAGAGTTTACTATTGATCTAGTTCTAGGTACGCAGCTAGTTTTGATACCTTATGATCATATAGAACACTAAGAGCTCAAGATGCAGTTGGATAAGCTAATGTATAATGGTTTTTTTCTCTATAGTGTTTTACCCTGGTCATCCCTAGAGCTATTTTCCATGAAAAAATATGTTTAAATCTAATTTTATATGGACTATCAGAAGTTCAACTAGGTAAGAATTATGAATAAGTATCATTTTCCTCATGTGAATGATTTGTTTCACCAATTAATAGGGGAAAGGTAATTTTTAAATGTAGATCTTCAGTAGGGTTATCATCAAATATAAATTAGGGATTCTAATATACAAAAGACAAATTTTTGGAGTAGGTATGGCCATTGTGAATATCCTATAATTTTTTTGGTATGAATAAAACTCCTTCAGTTTTATAGATTTTATTTCGAAACATTTTTGGTATGTTTTGTGGATTATATTTTCTTTTATTCGATATCCCTGTGTGATCATAATAACCACTTGGGTTTGGTTTTGGAAATCCTGAGGATTAACCATTTTTATGGAAAGCTTTCAAAAATAAATTTATGGATCCAAGAAGTGAAGTTATCAAGGAATGTTATTTTGGAGTATGAATTATCAGTTGATCATGAGAAGGTGAATTTTGTATTTTTATAGGAAGAGACATCAAATGTATTTGAGATTCTGAGCTTCCATGGTATTATTAAATATTATCAATGGTTCTTGAAGGATTTCTCAAAGTTGGTGTTATCTTTTACTACTCTTACGAGGAAAGGGGTGAAAATAATATGGGATGAAAAGTGTAAATATTATTTCAGCAAGCTAAAAACAAATTCTGACATCAGTTTCTATTCTAATCATACCAGATCCCGATAAAGGGTATGTTGTTCTTTATGTTTCCAATGGTGTTGGTTTGAGTTTTTTGCTAATGCAGGATGATCATGTGGTTTCTTATGGATCTCGTCATCTTTAACCTCATGAGAAGAATTAACCCACTCATGATCAAGATCTTTCCATGGTTATTCTTCCTCTTAATTGTTGGTGACACTATTTTGGGGTAAACATGCATAGTATTTTCTGACTATAACTGTCTTAAATATATATTTTCTCAGAAAAACTTGAATCTTAGATAGATAAAATGGGTATAATACTTTTATACTTTGGACTTCAAAATCACATACACCCCTTATTAGGGGAATGTCATTTCAAATACTCTTATAAGGAAAGTTCCCTCACATATTGTTTAAGAATCTAAGGAAGAGTAGGACCTTATAAGAATTTTTATCAATGGCATCTGGATGCTTAGGAGGATCTTTCAGGTATGGTTCTAGCTAGTGTTCATTTATCATCACCTCTTCTTCATTCTATTATGTTTAGTTAGTTACTAGATGATGAGGTCATAGGAATTCAAGAAACCCTATATAGTGGGGGGAATGTTTTGGGTTGGTCTATGTCTTCAGTAGGTATTATCCATTTTGGGATTCAATTTTCTTTCTAACATCAGTGAGGATATTGGTTATCATTTATTATCATATTACTTTGTGTCCCATCCATCTAGGAACATTGAAGACGTATTATAACATTAGAAAACAATTCTAATGGTCAGGTATGAAGCATGACATTGCTGATTATGTGTCTCACTGTTACACCTTCCAATAGATAAAGGCAGAGTATCTGAAAACTTCTAGTTTTATCTAGTCTCATCTGTTTCAAATTTTTAAATGGTGTGAGTTATCCATAGATTCTTTAGTTGTATTAATATAGACTCCCCAATGTAGAAATTCTATATGGGTGGTGGTTGATTGATTTGCTAAGTTGGCGCATTTCATTCTAATCAGGGACACCGATAAAGTTAAAGATCTGGGTATGTTGTATATGCAAGAGGTGATGAGGTTACATGGGGTTCCTTATACCATTATTTTAGAAAGGGGTCCTATGTTTACTTCATGGTTCTAGAGGAGTCTCTTGGTGGATATGGGGACTTAGGCCAGTTTGAGTACAACTTATCATCCACATATAGATGGTTAGAAAGAGCATGCTATTCAGATCCTGGAGGGTATGTTCTTTTCATGTGTCTTGGATTTTGGTGGATCTTAGGATATCCATCCAGGACTGGTTTAGATTTCTTATTACATTAGTTCTCATTTTTAGATTATAATGGAACCTTTTGAGGTGTTTTATGGTTGCCCATGCATGTCACATCTTTGTTGGGTAAAGGTTGGAAAAGATACTTTTGTGGGACTGAGTTTGGTTTAGGAGGCACATTTCTAGATTCATGATATACATTGGTGTTTGGTTATAATTTAGAGTCAATAAAAATATTATGTGTGTCAACAATATCATTATTTAGATTTTTCTATAGGTGATGGGGTTTTCTATAAAGTTTATCCTCGGTTATTGTTGGAGTTAGTTCCCTATAACCAAATTCTCTGTAATTTACTATAAAATGTATTCATTATTTCTAATATTAATAAACTCTTTATCACATCATGATTTATCTTATATGTAACATAATATATGATAATTCCCTAATAGTTTTTATCACACTAAAAGTTCATAGTAGCTCCCTGCTATAATGAGAACTCACAAGTTCTATGAAATTATTATTATATATATAATCTATAGAAAAATGATATTAATTGATTGAAAAAATGGTATAGGCTATCAGGGGTGGAGACTCATAGGACTTTGAGACACCTTCTCATGGTGTACACCCTTAGTAATATCCATTATAGGATATTATGAGAATGAGACCCAACAATAGAAAATAAAACATTATATGTTCCACAGGGTGTTTCTGTTTATGGATGTGTTTATTGATTCTTATACTTTAATATTATCATTCATGAATATTATAAGTCTCTTACATTGATGTGTTGATAAAAACTGTGATGGTATATGTTTATGATGAGGTAGGATATGTTGGGTGCATCACATATAATATATCATTAATGAATAATGCGAGAAAGGATTTTACCTTCCATTATTTACCATAATTTTATATCTTAGGCTCTTTGATGTAAATTATATAGACTAAATAAATTCATGTTCATTGTGTTCTATAGACAAGTTTGGTTTGAAAAAAGTAAAATATAGAGACATAAAGCACGTAGGTTTAGGGAACCAACATAAAACCTTCTTCATTAGATATATCATGAAAAATGGATTATATTACATATTAAGAATCCATATGAGGTATTATGTCATTGAGACATTTAATTCTTTCGATAATGGTTCATTACTATGTTACTAAATGATAACCTAGGACTTTAGGATGCTTCACCCAATGCCACTGAGAAAGAGGCCTAGAGGGTAACACACTATGTATATCCAGAATCTTAGTTAAATAATATATTATTAATTATTATTTGACAATTTGAATAAATATTATTCCCACACTTGTCTTAATAATTATTCATGTTTTTTTAATCATATATATTCCATCACTAGTAATTCTAGGGAATACAATGTGATCAGAATATTCAATAAATATTTATTTTTTATTTATTGAATATAATATTTATTTATTTATTGTTGAATCATGTAGTGATATTTATTTTTTAAATAAATTTTCATTATTCAAGGCTCAATAAATATTCAGGAGGAATTTTTTACCATGTTTTTCGGTCTGATGAGAAATAATATTTACTTAATTTTATTTTATTAAATAATATTTAACTTAATTTTCATGTTAATCGCATGTCGAGGAAATATCTTTATAATTATTTTAGTCATGGGGTCCTACAAGATATTAATTAAATAATAAATGAAACATATAAAAATATTTATTTTTAAACCCTAGAGGTATTTAAACCCAATTATATTACTTTTTAATATAACCAATTCATTTTGTGTTCTGCACAGTGACAACCGGTGAGAATACTCTCAAGCCCTAGAGAGCTCCCTCTCCCTGAATGCTCCCAAGAATGTAGAGGGATCTTACCCCACCTCCTAATCTTAAGTCTATAGATATCATGGAGAACACTTTGGAAGAAATTCTCATAGTGATCAAAAGAAAACAACACAAGAGTTAGATTCTACAATGCTAGCACCTAGAGATTCCTACAGTCAAGTTTAGAGATTTGTTGAACACATGTGGATCACCACTAGAGGTAATATTCTCTTTATTCCTAAAAGAAAATCATGGAACAACATAGATTGGTTTTTAGATCCTTCAAATAAGAAATAATTCATAAAGGTAATTCTTTAATTGATTAAATTAATTGTAAACAATATGTGATGATCCTGTGCTTGGTTCTGATATTCGATCCATTATATATTTTCTTTGATTAAATTATATTTATTATGAAATTAATCTTCATTTAAATCTCTGATTGATCATCGATCATGAAAAAAAAAGTTGGGTATGTCCCTTCACAAACTTTTTTTGTTCCCAGAACCTACAAGTTGCATCAGAGTGGTCACATAACTAGTTATAATTATTTAAAGATCATTGATTAATTTAAACATTTTTCATTTAGTTTCCAATTCATGTTTAATATTTCTTTAAATAAAATTGTGATATCTTCTTCTTCATTTTTTGTTTCTAATATATCTAATAAAATTGATTAATTTTATATATGAAATAAAATCGAATAACGCATCCAAAGGTTCAGAGGATTTTGGATGGATAACACGAGAATACACATCGTATACCCAAAGGAACATGTAGTACACTTAGAGGTACACTCCATGTACTGGTGTTCAATGCACCAGGAATTAATTCTAAATTAATTCAAATAGTTTTCATTGAATATGCGCGGTGAAATTAATTATACACCATGTGTATATCTGGAAATCCTATAAAATAGACAACTGGAGTTCACGCCGTGTAGTGATTTAGTCACACACAAAACTTGTATCTTCTTACACATCCTACCTGACATGTGATAATGTAACTTAGATACCACATGCTCTGTAGCCCTTGTACACAACGTGCACTCCAATTTTTTGGGGGCACAGTTTACACATTAAGTCCCAAGGCATGTGTCGTGGATAAACGGTGAGAATTGTACATGTCGTGTAGTTAGCTTTTATATGATGTGTAATTATAAAAAAATATAAATAATTAAAATTAATATATTATATTTTCTAAACCTTATTGACATGTTCTTGAGTGTGTTCATTAAGTTGATAGGACACACCATGTGATGGGTTTTAATATATATATATATATGTATATATATATGTTTAATTAATATCTTTGTAATGTTCAAGTATACATATCATGTGTGATTCATATTATAGTTATTATTCTGTAGACATTAAAGAATAAAATGTGATAGAAAAATCATGTAATTCATGTAATCTTTAAGTGTATAGCACACATCATGAAAGTACTTGATAAGTTGTGTATTCCATATGTCACAAGAGTAAATAGTATATGAGTATTATACATATTGGGTTGGTTCAGATGGGTATTCACCATATTGCATCCAAGTTACATTTATGTACAAAGTTAATTTTAAATAAATTTATTTAATTTGTTTAAAAAATTTATTGGTGAGAATCTCAATGAAATTCAGATGAAAATTGATATAAAATATTTTATTAATTAATGAAGATAATTAATTAATTTGATCGTGATTTATATTAAATAAGAATGATTAATAATTTAATTCTGGTTTTATTAAATTCTTAATTCATTGCATGCTTGTGGATGATCATGAAAATAGACTAGACCTTTGTAAGTGATTGGTTTCATTTAATTTATTATTAAATTAAATTGGTGACTTGTGTGTCATCTCCCATATCATTATGAATGAGATTGCATGCCCATTCTTTCTTTTATGTAAACTCTTTTCCCTCACCTAAATCTGAGTAACAGTATATGTAATATATGGATCTCATAATCTAGTGGAGGTGGTTCATGTTTTGAGCCAAAGAAAAACCAGTCCAAGAGAGATACATAGGTGGAAAGGTGGAAAGTTGTAACATAAACATTAATTGGTTCAAGGTTTTTCCTCCAAGGTCAAATATTAGTTTATCATATTCTAGATAAACTATCCATTAGTTAAAGATCATGATCATACTGCTTTATTATTTTATTTCAGTCAAGTTTTATGGTTATTTCATTATGGATGTTTTGTTCGATCACATGAATTATTGAATTAACAATCATTCAAGATAGAATTAAAATAAATTTCCTTAGGTGTAAATTTTATTGAAGACATGTTTACTCATTTATTAAAGTCACTAAATATTAACAATCATGTAATAAAGTTTTTAATTGTAAATTTACACAAAAAATATAAAAAACCATAATAATATATATTATATCATTATAGCCTAACACTAATTTAGTTAAAATCGAACCATAGTTCATACTTATCGACCAGCCAAAGTTATGGTACTTTCAATTATCAGGGAATTCTAACTTAAAAATTTAGGTTGAATTAGCTTAGTTCACATAAATGGTTGACAGGAAAGTAGGTCTTGGTGTAACTGAGTGGAAATGGTTGAGGAAATCCAATTTAAAGATTTTAGGATTGGGGAGTCCACTCAACAGATCAAGGAACTATGATTTAATGAAGTTGGAATTTGTAATGCCTACCTAAAACCATTTAATTTTCTTATCCAACCAAAGTTGGGGTAATAATAATGGGAATATGGATCCTTTTCATTATAATGTCCAAGTAATAGGATATTATAAACCCCATGGTGAAGGGATATTGGGTTTCAATAAAATAATAGGAGATTAATAAATATTATATTTATTTATTTTTATATATTTTATTAAATAATTTACTAAATATATACTCATATACCTATAGAAACACTAATAAAAATGACTTCAAACATATCACAGTGATCCATACTTGAGAAGGATAACCTTCTCACAAGCATAAATTTAAAATAGTTGGAAAGGTGCTTATGCATTATCCTACACCATGAATAGAATTTATATGTTCTGAAAGAACATATTCTTAATGTGCCTAGAATTGAGGCTAGTAATGAAAAGTTAACTCAATATGAGAAACATTTCATAAATTTCATAGATGTTTATTGTTTCATTCTATCATCCATGACCAATGAGATTTTGAAGAAATGTGAGGATACAGATTCGTGTAGCATGATGTCTCACCATTGGGATCTCTATCAAGAGAATGAAATACAAGTAAGATACAAGATCTCCAATGATTTCTTTATAACTATTTTTTGAGAGTCTGTGCAAGTTGGGCCCCATGCAGTCACACTTATTGGCTACATTGAATTATTAGAAATATCAGGGATTAAATTCCAAGATGAGTTGCGCACAAATATCAAAATCACATCACTTACCAAGACCTTATCTTTTTTTATTATTAATTACAATATGATAAATAATGAAAAGAGTCTATCAGAACTTATCACTTTGATTCACCAAGTGGATAAGGACATGGGGATAATAAACGTATGGTTCTTATAGTGAATAAGAAAAGGAAGAACAAGGAAAAGGGTCCCAAGATTCATAAAAATTATAAAGATCCCATGAACCATCTTTCCAAGAAGAGAAAGATCCATAGTTAGGGCAAGGAAAAGGAGGAATTATGCTTTTCATATAGAAATCTAGGCCACTAGAAGATGAACTACACCCAAAAGTAAGGGGAAGATAAAGTTTCATTCATTATCGAGAGTAATATTTCAATATCTACACATTGGGTATTATATATAACTTGTGGTACTCACATCTGTATATAAATGTAGGAACCAAGTAGATTCTAAAATATTGCTAGAAAGGAGGTGGATTTGAGAGCTGTTAATGGTGAAATTCTTGCTTCTTTGACCATTGATGACTACTGCCTTTCACTGATAATGGGAATTATTTGGAATTTACAATATTTTTATTTATGTAACAACTATTACTAAGAAAAAAATTTCAATATCATTCCTATATGCATATGGGTTTATTTTTATGTTTGGAATTTAATGTTTTTTCTTTTATAAAGACACCATATGTTATGGTATGGAACATTTAAATTATGTTCTTTGCATAATAAATTACAAAAACCATTTATTGGAAATAAAAAACGAATCATGTTCACATAACTCATATAACACCCAACTATGACATCACTATCTTGGTCACATAAATGATAAACAATTGAAAAATTTCTGTCAAGATGGTTATTTGGAATCTACTAAGCTAAAATCACTTGAAATATGTCATGATTTTTTACAAGGTAAAATGAACAAACCACTATACAGTGGATAGGGTGAAAAGGCCATAGGGCTTCTAGGATTGGTATACACATATTTGTGTAGACAATTTTCAATAGAAGCTAGAGTTGGTTATTCTTACTTCATAACATTTACTGATTAATTGAATAGATATTGTTGTGTCTACTTAGTTAGGAATAAGTTTGATTCCTTTGAGAAATTCAAGGAATTGAATAAGGAAGTAGATAATAAACATAAAAAGAAGATAAATATTATTCAATCAGTTTACAATGGTGAATATCTTAACCAAAAGTTTATCAACTTTCTATGGTAGTTTGATATTCTCTCTCAACTCACTTGACCTTACAAACCACTGTGGAATGGTGTTAGTAACAAGAGGAACCATACCTTTAGAGATATGGTAAATTTGATTATGAGTCATGCAGATCTTCCATTACCCTTTTAAGGTTATGAATCACAAACTAAGGGATACAAATTGAACTGAGTATCAACTAAAGATGAATATGAATTACCTTTGAGTTATAAAGTGGAAAGAAACATGTTTTGTCACATACAAATGTATGGGGTTTTGAGTCATTTGTTAAGGCCTTCTCAGGAAACAAACTACCATGGGGGAAAAGTGTATATTTATAGGGTTTCCTAAGGAAACAAAGGGATAATTCCTATAAAATTCCTTAGATAAGAAAGTGACTATCACCATACATGAAATATTTCTTAAGAGGTATCACATCCTCAAAAAGGATAGTGGGAGAAAGATTTCCTTAAATGAAGTTGATGCTCTGGATAAACAAGATTTGTTACAGGAATAGATTCCATAGGTCCGCATGGAGGAATTAGTTCCTGAAACACAAGTAATGTGTAGGGGCACAAGAGAGGTTAAAGAACTAGAAATATATGTTTTTCAATTCACCGAATATGGTGACTCATTATTGGTGGATAATGATGAATCTATATCCTACAGAGAAGCAGTAGAGAGCTCATAATATTCAATATGGAATGAATCCATGAATTATGAAATGTATTCCATGTATTAGAACCAATTTTGGGTTCTTTTCGATGTATCAATTGATGTAAATCCTATAGGATGGAAATGTATATTCAAGAGAAAACAGGACATGGAAGGTAAAATAAATACCGACAAATATGTGATAGTGGATAAAGGATTTAAACAATGTTATGTAATTTAATATGGTGAAACCTTTTCACCAATTTCTATGTTTAAATCAATAAAAAGTATACTTGCTATAGAATCTTACCATGAGTATGAAATTTGAAAATGGAATTCAAAACATATTTACAGAATGGGACTCTTTAAAAAGATCTCTATACGACACAACTAGAAGGATTTGTGACACCAGGAAATGCCAAAATTATTTAAAAGTTATAAAGATACATTTATGGATTCAAGAAATCATTTAGGTTAGGGAACATTCGATTTGATGAAGCTATAAAATAATTTGTTTTTATTACTAATGAATGTGAGACATGTGTTTACGACAGGAATAGTGGGAATGCAGGTGTTATCCTAGAAGTATATATTGATGATAGATTACTTATTGGAAACAACATACCAACCTTACAGTCTATTAAGGATAGGTTAAACAAGTGTTTCTCCATGAAGGAATTAGGTGAATCATCCTATATTATAGGGATCTAGATCATTCACAGTAGATCCAAGAGGTTTCTTGGACTATGTCAAAGTACATATATTGATTAGAAACTAAAGATATTTAGTATGGAGAAATCCAAGAGGGTATTAGTTCTAGCTTCACATGGTTTAAATATTTCTAAGAAAATGTGTCCTCAGACATAATAGGAGAAATAGAGAATGAGTAATATCATATATGCTTCAGCGATAATATCAATCAGTCATGCCATTTTATATAATATAATTTATGTTGCCTTTGCATTGAGAAAGGTATGAATATATCAAGTTGATCCAGGAGAACAACATTGGTATGTTGTTAAGGTTATCCTTAAGTATCTCAGAAGAACTAAGGATATGTTCTTAGTGTATGGAGGAGATGAAGAGTTGTTCATCAAGGGTGATACATATTCTAGTTTCCAAACAGATAAAAATGATATGATGTTGAAATTAGGATATGTTCTTATCTTGACATAGGAGCTGTGACCTAAAAGTGTTAAAAACATCCATTTATAACTGATTCCACAGTGGAGTCTGAGTATATAGTGGATTATAATTTTGAAAAATAATCCATTTTTATATGATACTTTTTCTAAGAGCTTGGTGTGGTACCTATAAGTAAAGTCCCTATCACACTGTATTGTGATAATACTACACCGATGGCACTTGAAAAAGATACAAGGTCACTCCAACAGACAAAGCATATCATCTATAAGTATCACCACTTGAAGTACTTTTATAAAAGGTCTTAAGTTAAAGTAAGAGGAGTACCCACAGAAGAGAACATGGTGGACCCCTTGACTAAAGGCATATCTCATCAAAATCATGAGTATCAAGTGAGATCCAGCAGACTAAAGGTTTTAAGATGTTGGATCTAGTGAAAGTGGGATTCAATTAGAGTTAGTGCCCTAGAACCAACTTTTGTGTACTTTATGAAAACATTTATTCATAGTTTAAACACTTTATCACATCATTGTTGTACTTTTATGTAACATATTATGTGATAATGTCATGAGAGTATCTATCAAAATAAAATGTCATCGCAGTTCCCCACTACAATGAGAAATTATAAGTTCTATGACACTATTCTTAAATATATGTTATATAGTCAAATGATATAATTTGAGGGTCACAAATGTTACAAGATATGTTTTGTGGATACTCATAAGAATTTTACTCAACTTCTCATGGTGTATGCCCTTGGTAATACCCAGTGTAAGATATTATGATAAAAGGACCGGATAATAGGAAATCCACATTTATATTTTCATTGGATGTTCATATTTATAAACTTTTACATTTACCCTTATTCTTTAAGATTATTGCAGATGAATATTATAAGTCATTTACTTTGATGTATAGATGAAAACTACGATGACATATGTTCATGGTGAGGTCAGATATGTTGGGTGTGTCATGAGTAATATTTAATTAATTAATAATGAGAGAAAGTATTTATCCCTTACGTCCTTTAAAAATTTTATATCTAAGTCTTTTTTATGGAAATGATATAACCTAAATAAATTCAAGGCCACAGTGTTATATAGGAAAGTTTGATTTCTAAAAATTATAAAAAAGAGACATTGAGCACATAGGTTAATGGCACCGACTTTCAACCTACTAAATTAGAAATATAATGATAAAGGGATTATATTACATAGTAAGAATACATATGATGTATTATTTTGTTGATTCATTAAATTCTTTCTCTATGGGTTCCTTTTGATATTTCTAGATGCTAACCTTGAAATTTAGGCTAGTTCGCCTAATGACACTGGGAAAGAGGCCTAGATGGTCACACACTAAGTGTATCCAAAATCTCATTTAAATAATATATTATTATTTATTATTTAACAACTTAAATAAAAATTATTTTTACACATGTTTTAATAATTATTCATTTTTTCTTTATCATGTATATTTCTTCAAGACTTATTCAAGAGAATATGATGTGATTGGAATATTTAATAAATATTTATTTTTTATTTAGTGAATATAATATTTATTTTTTTTATTGGTGAATAATGTATTGATATTTATTTTTTAAATAAATATTTATTATTTAAGTCTAGATAAAAATTTTGGTGCAATGGTGAACCAATTTTTTAGGTCGGGTGAGAAATAATATATGTTCAACGTTAATTTATTAAATAATATTTATTTTAATTCTCAAGTTAAGATCATGTCACGGAAATAATAATAATATTTTTTTATATATGGGGTTCCCCAAGGTATTAAATAAATATTAAATTGAACTTTTGAAATTATTTATTTATAACCCCTAGTGGTATTTAAACCTAGTTATATTACTTTTCAATAGAGAAAATTCATTTTGTGTTGTGCACAAAAACAACCAAAGATAATCTTTTCAATCCCTAGAGAGCCCCCTCTAATAATTCTCACATGAACCTACAGATATCTTCCTTCACCACCCACTCTCAAGTCTATAGAGATCAAGGAGAATTATTTGGATGTGATTATTGTTGCAATCAAAATCGAACGACGCAAGCGTTAGGATATTCTTCACTAGCTTTTGAAGATTCCTATGATGATGTTTGATGATTTGTGGAACATGTGTTGATCACCGCTAGAGGGTCTCTTCTGTTGATTCCTACAACAAATATCTATTATTAGATCAGGGAAAAAATAAATAATTCACAAATGGTAATTCTTTAATTGATTAAATTAATTATAAATAATATGTTATGATCCTAGGGTTGGTTCTAGGATTATATTCCTTATCTATTTTATTGGATTCAATTCCATTGATTAAAAAGTTCATAATCATGTAAATCTCATATTTATCATTGATCATGATAATAATGAAATATGGGAATGACCCATCACACACTTCCGCTGCGCTCGGAACCTATTGTTGGGTCACTATCATCTTAGAAAACGATGAAAATTTCCTCAAGATATGTTGGACCATTTGAGGCCATTGAGCAGCTTGGGAAGGTTAATTTTCAGTTCTTATTTCTAATTAATTTGAAGGGAATTCATGATCTTTTCCATATATTATAGCATAATAAATACCATCTTGAACCCTATCATGTTCTGATTTGGGAATAGATAGATTTAGATCCGGATATTTCTGTTGTGGAGCTTCCAGTACATATCATTGACTCTCAAGTGAAATACTTTCATGGGAAGTTAATTCTATTGGTTAGAGTGTTGTAGTGGAATAGATCAGATTCTCATGACACTTGGGAGTGCAATTCATTGACAATGGAGTAGTGGAATCATATCTTTACAAGACATCATTATTCTACATGAATTCATGGGGATGGAAAGCCTTAGGTTGGGGGAGTTTGTGACATCATGTTACTCGTTTTTAGGTATTTTATACTCTTTTCTTGTTTACCTCTTTATTAGGGTGCATCTTGAGACTCAAATGTATGAATAACATTTTCTGAGAAACATGACATAAATTTCAATTATGTATGATTTTTTTAATTAATGGATTCTGAGTATAAATGTATTAGGGGATTTGTGGGGTTTTATACGAGTTTGGATAATTCCCGAGTTGGTTTGAGGTTTTTGTTAAAAATATAGTGTTATCACTCTGTACAGGAACATTACATGTCATTTAAGGGGTATATGACATGTAATGATTTCTAGGCTCAAGTCATGATTTGATTACACAATGTGCAAAATCACACGTTGTGTAAGGGTTACACATCGTGTAATGATAAAAGATGAGTTTTAACAAATAAAATGGTTTGGGTTTTTTGGAATATATGAGTCTCATGGATTACATGACGTGTCAATGGGTTACATGCCATGTAAATTTCACAAACTGGTCTTTTAGGGAATTTTATCAAGTAAATATTATTTAATTATTCCATAGACTTCCCAACTCTCGACCAAGGTATCCTCTCTAGTTTGGGAGCCTTCATTAATTATATAATCACTCATTCAACATTAGATATATTATGAAATCTTGTTATAGGGGGCCAATCCTTTAATGGTTGTGGTGAGGTGGGTGTGCATTCTCGAAGGATGTGTTCTCTCATCTTCTGTGCAGACACTATTTCTTAAATTAAATCAATTATTAGGTGTTTATATTGGTTCAAGGGCCTCCATTTTCATTTTTTAATACTTTCTAGTAGTGGTTTCCATTACGGATGTGTGGGACCTAATTTTTGAAGTAGGTAGTACCGCCTCTAGCCTGTGTTGGTGAACTTAATTTCTCATATTTTCATTAAATCTTTCTATTAAATGAATTGGCATGATGGAGTGATTTTATTTGTATGTGTGTGGAATATGGTTTTTAAAAAAATATGGTTTCCCAGGGTTTCGGTAGATTAAAATGTTTTTTAAAGCATTAAAAATTGGTTTTGTGAAATGGTTTTTAAATCATGATATAATAAAATGGTTTGGAAACTATAGCACATGGGAAGCCTTGGGTACTTAGAAGGAATGTATAATAATAAGTATCATCCAATATTAGGAGGATTTCTCATGGGTGTTTCCTCTTCTCCCTATGCTTGATGCATATATCTAGAGGGTTGATAAGTGAATGATTATTTATGTTTAGGGATAAGTGTCATATCTATCTGGACCTAGTGTGATCCATGGCATGTTGTTGCTCACGCTTCTTATAGAGACCCATTATTAAAATACGTGGATATTAAATCATTTTAGATGAATATTACGCACATTACAAAGGTACATGAATGAGGATCATAATAGTTTAGTGTCTTTGGAATCATGTAACAAAATATTCTTACTTGGTGAAATATCTTAAATGTTTCCCACAAAGATATTTCACTTTAGTACTTATACTTAAAATATATCTTCATAAACTAGGGAAATGAAAAAATAGAATGGGGTGAGATCAGATGCTCAGTAAGGGTAAAAATGGATATAATCATGAGTATAAGTGTATGATAATGTGATCATGACATTAAAAGATCATAATATGAATATCAAAGACCATAAACATGAATCATGGCATAAAGACTGGTAGTTCATAAAACATGAATCATAAGTGAATGAAGAGCATAATCCCTGAAATAATAACGTTGTGGAATACACATAAGATTATAAAATCCTACGTCAAGGCAACCTACCAAGACCTTCATAAAATTTTAGGCTTGGGATAATCACCTGTGTAGCAGCTTCAGGCTTGGTATTCCCTCCCATGTACCCTTTTGTTTAGGGCTTGGGATTCCCTCTCATATACCCTCTTTTTTCAGTCTTAGGATTCCCCCTGCGTATCCTATTTTTTTAGTATTGGTATTCCCTTCTGTGTATCCTCTTTTTTCGAGCATAGGTTTCCCTCCCAAGTAACCTCTTGTTTTGGGATTAAGAAGACCTCATGTGTACCCTCTTATTTTGGGCATAATATTCCATCTTGTTTTGGGCTTCAGAATCCCTCCCATTTACCCTCTTATTTTGGGATTAATATTACATATTGTTTCAGAATTACGATTCCATGCCATTTACCCTCTTAAGCTTATAAAACATTTATCTTCACCCAATTAATTGGATGGAGATATAGGTCACACCCATCACATAATTGAATCATACATGCATGTTCCATAAGTTAAAAAAACATTCCTCATACCATAACCAATGAAAATAGATGGGTTTTATGAACCTCATATCATAACCCATGAAATAAATTTATTATCATTAAAATTTAATCACATCATAACCAATGGAAAATATATATGTTTCCTAATCATTTCATCAAATTATAACCTATGAAAAGAAGCGGGTTTCAAAAGCAAATAACATGCGGAAGAGATACGGGTGTCGTTAACATCATACCATCAAAACATTAACCATTAAAGAAAGAATATTAATGGTATTATTATATTATTTCCCCACTAAATAATAAACTATATCAAAATATTCCATCATATTAGGAGAAGTATTTGGAAAGATCACTTAGTGAGTTTCTTAATAAAAATAACATTTCTTTGAAATTTTATTTTTAAAACATAGAACATATTGAAAACCATTTTCTTTAAAAAAACATTGAAAACATATAATGTAATATTAAAAAAATTAAAAAAAAATCTTTTGGAAAATATCCTTTCATATTTAAAAAAATTATTTTTTAAATATAAAACCTTTTCAAAATCGTTTTCTTTGAAAATAACCTTGAAGACATTTTGAAAATATTTTTACTTGAAAACATATAAAGGATGCTTGAAAAAAAATTGAAAACCTTTTTATTTTTAAACCACTTTAAAATCAAAAAATATATAGAATAATAGAAAAAAAAATATTCATTAAAAAATATTCTAAACTAATAAAGGAAGATTCAAAGAAATAACAGTCATGACAGCGGGTAAGTCTGTATATATTGAAGATTATAATTATCATTGAATAAATATATGGTCAGTATATTCATTGAATAAATCTATGGTCATTATATTCATCAGAAAAAATAAATTAGTGGTGAACATGGAATGTATCTCACGGTTATAAAAAGTGAGATGATAAAACCCTTACTTTAAGTCTTGACTTTTGTTTGTACCAATTAATAAATCCAATATAATAAATATAAATTTATCATAAATTTACCATAGAAACATATTAAAATATATACTACCATATATTATTCACTTATGACTTTATATTACTCATTTATTAACAATTCCATGTTAAAGAAACATTTCGGGTAATAACTGCTTTGTTTATCGTACATGTTTTGACTTTTTATTCATGATACTCTTAATTAGATAATGATTTAATTATTTAAATAATTTAAAACTAGTATATATATATAATAAATTATATAAACATTTATAATAATATATGAAATATAGATATATGAAATGGAATACACTATTCCGGGAGATTGTAGGTCGTACGTACGCATGAACGTTATTTCTATTTTCTTATCATATTGAAAGAAAGAAAGTATATTCCTTATTATATATATATATTATCATTAAATTGTAATTATTATTTAATATATATCATATACATTTACTAAACCCATCTTTAATATATTTCATGTAATGTGTGAACAAATTGCATCACTTTGAGGAGGCAGTAGACCACATGTCCACAAACAAAGTTATCATATTTACAAAAAATAAAAATCTTGATGTTATGTGTTATATAATAATTCAATAATCATAAATAAATAATAAATATCATATTTAAACAATTAAAATAGTTTTTTTCATGTTTACCAACCATGTGAGGTGGTAAAGGAAATATAAACAACATCATTTTAGGAGGCGGTAGTTCTCCGTACACAAGAATGATATGTTCGTTACACATTATATAGAAGTGTTTATAAGAATACTTATAAAAATTATAATAAAAATATCTTAGTATCTCTAGGATACTATAGTATTTATACATTCATGTAATAAGAATAGTTTAGGGGTGGAGAATGAAAATAAAACAGAAGAGCTTGGGGAAGGATGTTACCTCTTCTTTGGGTAACATTTTCTGGTTTAAACCAAAGGGATTCCTTGAATTGATTTATTCTCAATGGTATGATTATAATAATAATTTATCTATGTTTAGATCATATTTAGGTATATTGTTTCTAAAAAAAATTATTTATAAGTGTGAATAAGTGGGAGGGGTGAGTACCTTTCTATAGTGGAGGAGGAGTGACATTATTAAAAAAAAATTTAAAACGGAATTCCCCAAAGTTTTCTCCTTGTAAAATGGCTCCAATAATGGAGAAAATTAGAGAAAAGGGAGAATATAGTCTAAAAAATAATATAAAATGACTTTTTTTAAAAGTATCTAGGTTATTTTTTTCCTTAATTTTATGTTTTAGTCCTTTGTTAAGGTAATTTTTCTCTTAATTGATGCAATTAATTTTAATCACTTTCACTAATATTTTTTGTCAAAAACTACATTGAATTATTAGAAATTATAAATTATTCTGATTACAAATATGGAATCCATTTTCCAAATTATAAACAGTGGATGAAATTAATTTAAAATTAATCTAGCATGCATATCATGAAAGTGGGTTTTTAAAACAAAAAAGTCAAAATATTTGAAATGATTTTTATCCCATTTCAATGTGAAATTAGTTCCAATGATATAAATTGGTTTTATAAATGTATAATTTATCCAAATATAATTTAAAAAAAATTAATATATAATTTAACTATATGAATAAATTATATAAGAAATTAGTTTTGAATTGAAATTTTGTATTTCTCACTATTTGTCCAAAAATGATACTCCTTAGACAAATACCAACAAATTACCCAAAGTAAATTTTTATTTTCCACTTTTGAAAATGAATATAATTTTTTAAAATATAAATTATAAATGTTTCAAAATTTATATTTAAAATAATATCACCATTGAAATGTGGTAAAATTAACTTTTAGAAAAAATACATATTTTATTCATAAAATTTGATTTATTATTATCTTATACCTATCAAATATATTGGATGAGTGTAAAAAATATTGATTAAATATATAATGTATAAATTTTATTTAAAAATTAATCAAAAGTGTTTTTTTTTATTTATTGATATAAAATTGTGTTTTTAAATGGAAAAAAATAGTTTTTGTTGTAAAATAATTACTTTATTTTCAAATAGTTCTTACATTCACTTCTACATATTGATAACTAAATAATTCATTTTATAAACATGTGTAAAAAAAATTTCCGTAATTTAGTTAATCATATTCATAAATTCTATTCAGTGACTAGGTAGTATATATACAAATATTTTAGAATAATATTAATAGTAACTTATAGTTTTGTAAAACTCGTCCTCACATGTAACACATTCTATCAAAGGGACAAGGTATTATTTGTAATAAAAGTCAAACAAAGTGTTGTGTGTACTGAAAGATAATCTAAGTGTTGTGTGTAGTGTAATATCGACTTAGTGTTGGGTATAACACAATCCACACTTAGTTATTTCTTATAAAAAACTATATTCAGTACTGTATGAAATAAAAAAAATTAAAAATATTTAATTAATTTATAAATAAATAATTCATAAAATATTGGGGTGTTACACTTCTTGGATGATTGGTGCTACTTTCGGTTAGTAATGTTTTGATTTTACTTCCACAGTTTTGATATGATACATAATTCATGCTTTGGTTTGACATGATATACCTATTTTTATATATGTATATGAAATGATTTGAAAATAACTTACCTTATTTATTTGTAAATGTGGAAAAAAGAGAAATTAAAGTATTTTCCCATTATTTTGATAAAAAATGAAAAACTAAATATCATTACTTATTTTTATTAAATTTTATCATGCTTGTATTATTGTTCAAATACTTGACATAGAACCCTTGGTAGATCCCCTACTGAGCTTGTCAGGTCACAACCTACATACTCCTTTAGCGGTGCGTAGATCTGGTCATGTCTATCGATGCAGGAAAAGTCAAAGTGCAATAATCAGACATCAAGGTTTTCTTTCAGATAGGTTTGGGTAGCTAGATATTGAGATAGGGAGGGTTTCCCCATACTATCATATGGATATTGTTAGAGTATCTATTTTATTTTTTTCATCCTTTGTTGTTATACTTCTCTCTGGGATATTTGTTTGCTACCATTTCAGTTGTTTCTCTTTCATTTTTCTCTTTTTGTTATGACTTATAAATTCATATTTCATTATGATATTTTGTTATGTATGTGTGTGTATATGTCATGTAGTCTTCTTCAGGTTGGGAGAAATAATACCATCTATTTTTTAATCCATGAGTGCTAGATGCTATCTCATGTGGATTGGAAATTCCCTTTGTGTATGTGGAAATTTGGGTCAAGTACCAGTGATATGGTATTCTAGTTGGATTTTTCATAATAAGTATGATTTCCCCTTATTTTTATTTTTGCATCATTTATTTTCTAAAATATATATAAATGTTGAAAATCAAATATTCCAAAAGAAATTACCTATTTTTTCTACCATATATAATTACCTAGTTGGGAGAAGATTTAACTAAAATATTATGAATGTTATATCCTATGATCTTATCACTAGATATAAAATGTTTAATATTATTCAATGTATAAACCTGTATAGCTAAATATAAATCAAACATAGGATAATTATTTAGATTAAATTTTACATATGTAAAATTGTCGATAACAACATGACTTCAATGCATTGGGACACATACAAAACAAAATCCTCTAATAAATTAATATGCCTCATAACCATTATCATTCTCTGAAAAATAAGAACTATAAATGAGATAAGTTTTCTCTTTAATTCCTCAAATTTTTTACAAAAATTCCCATTATACTCAAATTTAATTCTTTTCTATGAACAATATGTTATTAGTGAATCAAGAATTAAAACTTTTTTAATTTACCTTTTATAAAACCTAGAAAGTCCATGAATTATATAGATATCAAAGAAATTATTTTTCCACTCAAAATACATCAATACATTCACTTTGTTAGTATTTATATTTAATTGATTATTATAAATAATATTTCATAGATACTTCACCTTAAGAAGTGAAATTTAGAGAAATTTGTATTCAACTTATACTCTTGAAAATTTTGAAAAAAAACTTATTATGTCTCTCATAATCCATTTTCATTCATGATTTAATTAATATATCATCCATTAATGCTACAAAATTTTTATACAAATACTTGTTGGTGATTTGGTTCAAATATATTAATGTTTTAGGTGTTTAGTAATACTAAAAAATGTTGAAAAAAAATCATAGTGGCTATAACAATAAAATATGAGGTAAATCATAGTTATTCATTGTCATCACCTAATTATATTTTTTATTGCCAATATATAACTGTAAATATCCTTCTTAGAAAATAACAACATTGATTCCCAAGGAGATGTGGTAGGATGATTTAATGTAACTGGTTTTAATTCCCACAAATATATAGTTAATTAATTCAGCCTTATAAGTGTCATGTCATAATAATGTTCAAAAAAATTATATTTTCTAGAAAAAGGTTTAATAGAAAAAATATGTACTTACTATTTTCAGAGGAAATATTTAGAAATATATGATATTATATTAAGATAATTATCAACTAAAATAATTAGTTTGGCCATGCTATCCAACTCTAGAAATTCTAATTCCAAAACCATCAACATACATTGAATGCTCCCAACTTCCTTAACAATTGAGCTACCTCAACCAATACTAATATCTCATTATAAATTAAATTCATGATTAACTCTATCTGGATAGCTGAAGAGAACTATTCTACTATAGATGGTGATGATTAAATTATAAATTATAAATAAATATATATTAAAAATAAATTATTATTTTTTCATCTCAAGGACTAAAAAATCACATGGGATTTCAACATCACCAACTTTTTCTATAAATGTAATTTAATCATTTATCATTTATTTTATCCAACATAGAGTAAATTCTCATATTTTATGGCGATAAATAAACATCCAAACCGATATGGTATAATACTTGTATTGATATAAAATAATAATATTCTCACATGTTAAATAATGTAGTAATAAGTGTAAAAGTAATAAAAATAGTACCCTAAGAAATAGAGAGTACAACCATAATTATATAATCCTCATCCACTTATTTTATTTTAATAAATTACTCATTATACTTATGGTGTTAATACACTCTCATTTGGGGTCCTTCCCAATATTGCATCACTTTATCAATAATCATCAATGATTCTTATTCCTTATTAAATAACCCTCTATTAGCCAGTCAGGTAAAAAACTAACAACATTATAGTAAATAATCCATATTTTCATATTGTTAACATTATCAAGGTGTGATTGTTTAATGATTCATTACCGGACCTTTCCCCTATATTGATATAATATGTGTAACTTTATTCCGTTAGAATTTATTGATAACATATCTAAAAATATATTCCATAAATTTTTATAATTCATCTTATAGATAACAATAATGATGATAATAATAAGATCACCACATAATATGGAATCATGAGACCAATAATTATAAAAATGTATAAGATAGTGTTTTACAAATATCATGGAAAAACACAACAACAAAAATCTATAATTTTAAATTTCCAGGTACCTTCCCCCATCCCAACATGTAATTTTGAAAGAGGGATAGAAAAGAAATCACCTTCCCTAAAAATGTGAGACACCATAAAATAGTTGTTATTATAGTATAGCCAATAGTAACACACCATAGTCAGCCTCTAATAGGGAAAATAAGTACTAAGATTTAGGGAATTTGTAATAAATAAATAAACCATATCAAGTCATTTTTATTTTTTTCAATTCATAAAATGGTAAATATGTAGATACATGATCACTCCCTCTATTTCCACCTAATAATAAATCATGATACCATAATATTTAAAGAATAGTGATATAACTATTACATTACAAACACTAAGGATCACCACATGTGCAATAGGTCCGAGATTACCTTTGGTTGCTCTATCCATGTTGACTTTTATCCAACCTATAATATGAGGTTTCCATACCCTAGAAATAAATACATTATAAGTCTTGAATTTACCTTGAAATCGCAATATGTAAATCATAGACAGCTCCCTGATTGGGTTCCCAACCTTGTCGATCCTCATTTTAGAATCTATTTTAATAGCTAAGATATTTTTTTTAATATCCAAATTAATATCAAAAAAATACCCATCATTACTATTAGAATTTAAATTCCACAATATAATATACCAAGCCTCATCTATAGTGAACCAAATTGGGTTTTTAAATTGTGTAGTGCCCTCTTAGTCATTACAGCGGGATAATAGAGAGTTGATAGAAATTTATTTATACTCTCCATCTCAAATAAATTGGTAACATTACTCTAAATGGACCTATAAATATATAAGTGAACGAAAATATACATGATATATTCTTCCATATCTTTTCACACGTTGCAAATTCAACACATGTTCAGATCGGTTTTCAGAATCAAGTCATTAGTGGAGAGTTTTTTTAGTTAATCCCTCCAAATGAGAGTGTATATGGATGAAATAATTGAATCACCCTAATAATTTGCAATATTTTTATTTTAAGAATAAATTTAATTTTATTTCTATCTTGTTTTATGTGAAACACCAAGTTAATCTTGCACAACAAGCAACACTAAGTGTGTAAGGGAATATAACACCCTGAGACTATGAAATATTTATTTTCAAATAAATTCAATAAATTTCACTACACGCAACACTGATATTATAATTTGGAACATAAAACACAATGTTTTCTTGTGTTACACACAATACCAAGTTCCTTTGATAGTTGTGATACACACAAGACCAAGTTTTACTAAACTACAATATACTCTTAATATTGTTATTTAATATGATAGTTATCAACTAGCCATTTTAATATAATGTATGAAAAGGATTAACCAAATTTGGGAACTATTTTTTACACAGGTTTAAATAATTATTTGGTGACCAGTTGATTTTAAATAAATATAAAAACTGATAGAATATAATGTAAACATTATTATATAAAAAACTATTTTTATACACCAAAGGGGGTTTTATCTTAATAAATTAAATTATTTACTATTAAAGAATTATCTTAAGTAAATTTATATATTATATCATCAATAAAATTTATTTGGCATTCATAAGATATATTTTATATTCATAAGATAATTACAAATCCAATTTTATACATAGAAAGACGAAATTTTCTAAAATAAATTTTTTCCACCTTTTGATGGTGCACTTTTTTAAAAAATTGATTTTGGAAATTTCTTAAATTTTATTTTGAAAATAAACATAACTTTTTAATTTTAAATTTTAAAATTATATTAGGGTTAATTTTTGGCATTTTTCTGTGAAGTTTCATTTTTTGATGAATAGTGGAAAATGGATTTTTATTGAAAACTAATTTTTCGTATAAATAATTCGAAATGTTAAATTACATTTTAAATTGGTTTTAATATATAATTAGTTCAATTATATATCAATTAATCCAATTTAAAAAATAATCAGTTTAATATTTAAATAGGATTAAAAACTTAGCAAACTTTTGAACATTTTTCACTTTAAAACCATGTTGTCTCGTCCCATCTACAAGATTAATTTAAAAATAATTTCTACCACATAGATAATATGAATTAGGAAAAATTGATTCCTTATTTTTAATTATAATAATTTATAAATTATAGTATGTTAAACATAGTTTTTGGCCAAAAATATTAGCAAAAGCAATTAAAATTAATTATAGTGAATATGGTGAAAATGAGATTACTTAGTGGTTACAAATTAGTCTTAAGGGGACAAATGGCATAGAAAATTGTAAAAAACTATTATCTAGACATATTTAGACCATATACCCTCATGTTTATAATTTTATTCTTTATTGGAGGCAAATGTTGTAAGGGATACCTCCCAATAGTCTTTACCTTTTTATATTTATAAGAATGTCACTCCTCCTCCACTATAAAAGGGTACTCACCCCCAAACTTATTCACACCTCTCCAAACTTTTTGATAATCCTAAAAATAAAAAACTAATCTCACAAAAATAACTCCCCTAATATTATAACCCTCACTTTAGGTATAAATCAAACCAAGGAAGGATTTTGGTATAAACCAAAAGGAGTTACCTGTAGAAGAGATAATGTTCTTCAACGAGCACTTTTGTTTTATTTCTTTCTCCACCCTGTAAATTGTTATTATATATTTATTATGTAATAACATAAGTGTCCTAAATGTACTGAATTATTTTTATCTTAAGGGTATTTCCCAAAACTTCACACACTTTCATGAAATGGGAAACACAATCATGGTTTATGTGTACGGCGTACCACCACCTCTCAAACTGATTTCATTACTTTTTTACATTTCCACCTTTTAAGGATGGTAATAATGATGTATTTATTGTTTATATATGTGATATATGATATTTATGATATTATAATGTCTTTATACTTTATTATTTCCTATATAACACCTACCTTCATTCTTTCCATTTTGTGGGAATATGATAACATCGTTTGTGGATGTGTGGACTACCACCTCCTCAATGCGATGAAATTCATTCACGCTGTAAAAGGAATGTATTAAGGATGATTTTAATAAAAATATGTGATTAATATAAGATAAATGTGTCACTTGAATTATAATATACATATATATCATTTAATTTTTATTCTTTTAATATGACAAGAAAATTAAAATAGCGTTCATGTGTACATATGAACTACCATCTCTGTGAACAATGTATTTCATTTCCTATATTCAAATTTTATGGATTAATCTAAATAAATATTTTATAAATATATAGGATATTTAAATAATGGTTTAAATTTTTTATATGATGAAATATTGATCTATGTAAGAGGATTACAAAAATAACAAGTTAAAACATATAAAATGGCCAATTAACACCCAAAATAATGAGAAAAATGAAAGATTGTTAACAAAAGTGTGATAATATATTATAAAAGTAATATATATGATATCTTAAATATTAGTATGGTTCTCAAAAAAGTTATTAACAATTTTCAAACCATTATAAAGCTGTTTAAATGTAATTCTACTAAAAGAGAGTGTAAGGTAAGGGGATTTATAATCTCACTTTTTTTTCTCTAAGACATATTCCTTATTCCCCACTCATTTATTTTGTGTGGTTCATATACTTACCTATGACAATTTATATCCTTAATTTATATAATTTCATGATATTAAAAGTTTCAATTGATTTTATTCTTTTAGTAGAATATTAATTCAAAAGTTACTCAAGTCGTAATGGATTTTGTCTTAATTTGCATTCCATTGAGGCTCATTTGTTATTGTGCACCAGTTCACCTTAATATAGTGTATATACTGCCAATTTTTCATATAATATCATGATTTAATCATACTTAAGGGTAATTTAACATTAAATTTTAGTTATCTCACCCATGGGGTTTGACTTGAAAATTACCAATTAGTAAAATTTATCTTTGAAATCCCACTTTATTATTTTATTGTCAACCTTATCTTGAAATAATCAATTTATTGTAATAATTATTCATTGTAAATTTCATTTAAATTAAATATAAACATTATTGGGATATGGATATTATTAATTCAGAAACTATATACCATTTTTACATAGGGTGATAACTTTGACAAGTATTCTAGTATCTTGTAAAATATTGATAAATCCATATTAATTATTCAATACAGATATTTGATAAGGCATACTGCTTATTAATAAATAGAATACTCAATATATTAGGAATGATTTTGACTAATAGTTATGGTTGGGGTCCAAACATTATATATCCCTTTGATGTATCGATAGCTTCTCAAGAGACAAATTAGTTGCAAAAATTTAACAGGTTTCTAACTGTAGTTTTAAATTGTCTTATGAAAGGTCTTGATTGTATATATTTTCAGGTGTCTTATACATGATGTCCAATAATTAAGAATTCTCTTAATTAATAATTTAGTTATTATTATTATTAATTACTATTGAAATCTTAACTTTGAAATTATTTATGGATTCGTTTCATTCTCATTTTATTGATTAAATTTCGTGGGTTTTAGTTATTTACATTTCCATATTGATTTTTTCCATATCCAGTTATTTAAATAGAATGTATGTTCTGTTATTTACATTACGATGCTTGTTATTCTTATTTATTCAATATTAATTCCGTTGTACTTACCCATTATTGATAATTCGAGATCACCATGATTTTTTTCTTTCCAATGGATATAAAGATAAATTTTTGGAATGAGTTTCAAGGATACTGAGATTTTACTTTAGACATTATTTATTTTATTTCCCCAATATAAAATAGGTATCATGTATGAAATATAGTTTTACAAAACTTTTAAACCAATTGGTCCTTCAGGATATGATTCCCTATAATAATTCCAATGTAATAAAGTAAGGCACTAGCTTCGAAATTCTAGGTTTGGGGTAATACAATTGGTATAAAAATAATTTTAACAGAATTCTTGGAAAGTAGATTTAAAAAAATATGGATTAGGGAACAAAACCCTAAGATATAATCTAAGGATAAGTATAGAAAGAAACCCCAAAGAAAACATTTTTATAATTATGATATTATCTATACATAAAATTTTCAATTTATGTAAACTCTTAAGACATATTATAATTATAAAAAGTTCATAATTTTATGAGTTGATCTAGTATTTTCTATTGTTTAGAAATAGAACCTAGAAGGAATAAGGGTATCAATACTCATGGTCAATGTAGAGGTCACCCAACTATAAAATTCAATATAACTGGTATTATAACTGAAAAAGTTATGGATATATTATTTTATCCTAATCAGTTTATGAAAAATAACATTTATTAAGTGGAGAAACTTGTTCCACATCAAGATTATATGATGTTGGATCGCTTTATGCGATTGAGGCCCCAATCATTTAGTTGGACAAATAATATAATAGAGGATGAGAAATTGATTGAGCCATTGTAAAATATATTTATGACTTTTTGATGTGATGAAAAGGAAAAATTTATACTTTTAGTGTATTTTCAGAATGGTGATACCAATCATTGGTGGTCATTGATCTAAAATACTAGGGATGAGGAGGAAATAGAACTCATGGAATAGAAAGCTTTTAAGGAAACATTATTTAACAAATATTCCACTCATGAGAAAAAAAATGAGATGAATAGAAAGTCCATTAGTTTAAAAAAAATGAGGAACAAAGTGTTTCAGATTATGAAGATACCTTTACAAGGTTTTCCAGTTGTGTTACAGATTTCATAAAGAACAAAGAATATAATATTGACCACTTCTTTGAAGTTCTTAAGCCAAGTATCTAAAGGGAACTGGTATCTAAATTTTTTTCTTCGTAAAATTAAATAGGTTTATGTTCTATGAATATAGAGAAATAATTCTCCAAGACTTATTGCTTTAAAGGGAAACAAGAGAAGAATAGGATGGAAGATCAAATAACTGATAAAGGGAAGAATGGAATGAATGATTTTCCCGTATGTGATAAATGTGGAAAGAATCACCCTAGGAAAGGACTAAAAGGCATGAGAGTTTTTCATAGGTGTGGATAAAGGGTTCATAATGTTAAATAATTCAAGGGGAATAAGGAAAACATTTCTATTCAATGTTACAACTTCATAGATATGGGGAACTATGCAAATGAATGCCCCAAGTGTCAAGAAAAGTTACCTTATAAGAAGCAAATGGATCAAGGTCAAGCTTATGATATTGATATAGGTGAAGTGTAGTGATTAATTTTCTCCAATATTTGGACCCCTGAATAATTTTTTACAAGTATTTTATTTATTATATCTTGGTTATAAGTCTTATGTTATTTTTTTAGATTGTACTAAAATACTTTTTAATAAAGGGAGTAAAAGTGTGTATTGATCGGAACTAACTGTAGCATCCCGAGTATTTATAGAATAAATTTTTTTCATATCTATTATTTTTTAAAAATAAAATATTAATTTTACGATAAATTGGAATTTTTTCTGGTAGTTTACTCAACACGCAACAACAGGTTTCTTTGAAATCTTATGTTGCACATGACTTTGAGTTATACTGAAAAATAGTATGATATTATTATTATTTTAAATGGTAGTTAATGTCTTGTCATTGTAATGGAGGGAATGAACAGAACTAACTACAATATAATTATACATGTTTTTTAAATTTTTTACATTTATCTAATAAATTTTAGAGGCCTCAAATTAGAATGATTCTGATTTTAAGCATGAAAAACTCTAATATTTTTAAGAGGTCGTTTTACAGCCTTTTGAAGGATAAACCTTTTTAAATATATTATTTTTCACTTTTATGTGTTCTATTTGAAAAAATAAACTTCTTATTTTTAATAGGGACATCAAAATTTACTTCGGATAAATTTTTTGGTAATTTTCTGATAGAGTTCATTTTTTAATGAATAGTGAAAAATACTGCATTTTAAGTCAAAACTGCATTTTCATCTAATTTATTAGTATTCACCGTTAATTGGTTTTAGAGTGTAATTAGATTATATTTTTATCATTTAATCCAATTTTTGTCATTGTAGGTAATTTCACTTTTAAATTGGACATAAACACATGTCAATCTTTTGATAGTTATTACTTCTTAAAAACCTAGTTTTTGGTTTTGACAACAAGAATTAATTTTAAATTAATTTCTAAAACATCTATGTTTTAAATTTGGAATAATTAATTTCATATTTGGAATCATAAGGTTCAAAGTTTTTAGATATTTACCTTTTTATTATTAGACACTATGATTAGTAACTTCATTAATTATTTTATTTACCATGGTAAAAGGGTAAATTTGGTAAATAAGGGTAAAAAAATAATATTATAATAATATTAAACTACCCTAACACATGCCCTAATACTATTGGATAATATATTTACAACCATAGTCATCCATGGGTCCATTTTTGGACCCCATTGATCCACTTGGGAGTGATAATGACATGTTATATTAATTAATTTAAAGTAACAAGAAATATAACATAAACTTATATCTTTACTAAAACAATTTTTATATGTGGTTATATAAGTGATTTATTAGACTATAATCAAATAATTTTAAATATAAAAATATTTCCTATATCATGGTATTTTATTTATAATTTTTATACATAAAATAAATAAATTTGTGTATGACACGATGATGATGCAGTGATTACATTATTACTGAATGATTTAAACAAATGAGACTATAAATATTAAAATAAATATATTGTGAAAATTTTTATGATATAAACTAATTTTAGGGATGTTTATGACTTGTTACCTTTTAATTAATGAAGTTTTTTCTAATTAATCAAGTTGTTATTGATTTTTTTAAAAGTCATGAATAGAATAGTATAAAAATTGATATAAATGAGTTTTTAAAAAAAATATTACTTTATTAAATTATATAATAGTTCTAAAAATATAAGATTCATCAAAATTACATACATAATGTTTAAAATGTCATTAATTAACTACATTAGTTTCTATTGTCATTTTATAGTAACTATTATAACCATATTGTAAGAATATACAAGAAGACTTGGTAAGAGTAAAATTAGTTAACTTAGCGTTAAAGCTAAAATATAAGGTTACATTTGTGACCTAGAATTGTCTAAAACCTATTAGTTGAGAGTTTTTATACCCAAAATAATCTTAGGTTTTAAATAAATGAATTTGGGACCATTTTAAATAGAAAATCATTTTATAATAAAATAATATTTCAATACCTTCCTAAAGTGCCCCTCCTCCCTCTTATAAAAGGTAATAACATATACCCATTTAATAGCAACTCTAAAACCTCTTGTATAATAAAGATTCTACCCAAATAATCTCCCAACATACCTCCCTTCTTTCTAAATCCTTTCCTTGGGAATAAGGCAATTCAATAAATCCTTTTGGCTCAAATCAAAGAGAGTTACATGTTTTAGAGGTAGCATCTTCTCTAAAGTTCCTTTATATTATTTTACTTATTTACCATATATTATATCATTATTATTTTATTACTTAAAAACACCATTATAGTAAATATAATAGTAATTTTTTATGATAGGTATTCTAATTAAACTTACACACACCTCCATCTAATGGATGCGAACACATTGTTTCTGTGTACAGCGAACTGTTGCCTCACGAAATGATGATTATTCGATCTTCCCCTACCACCTCTCATGGTGGAAATTATGATAGAAATATATTTATATATGATATATATTATACTCATATTGTCTCTATGATACTATGATTTTTATTTAAAAATATACCTTTATGCTTTTCATGATGTTTAAATACAATAATTTTATTTGAGAAAGTACGGACTACTACCCGTTCAAAGTGATATGAATCGTTCATGACATACATGGAACGTATACTGGGAGGTGTTAATGAAATTATGTAACATATATATCATATAATATTATACAGTAATTATAATATATCCATGTATCATTTAGTTTCACTTCTTTGATATAACAAATAAATGAAAGTATCGTTCATGCGTACGTATATCTTATCGTCTCCATTAAGGGTGCATTTCATTTATTATGTCCAAATTTTATTAACTATTATAAATACATATATACTAGATATATATGATATTTAAATCATTAATATTGTTCTGGAGATAATTTACTTTTCCCCACATGTACAATTTGTAATTATAACATGATCATTTTCGACTCAAGTACCCAATATTGACAAAAGGACCGATATTAACTTAAATAATTATGTAATATTTATAATGTGGTAATAAGTGATATTAAAGGAATAATAAACATGAAAAAGTTTCTTAAGAATGTAGAAATTAAGTTAAGTCTATTATTTAGGGAGAACAAGGAACATACATAAAGAATCATACTCAAGCTAAGGGATTTCAACTCAATCTCCTTTCATTGAGGCATATTTTGATCACCTCCTTCTTTTATACGGTGTATAAATTCACTTAAGTTTATTATTGAAGAAGAATAAGGAACATATGTGACGAATCAGGCTCAATGTAAGGTACATTGTCTCAATCTCCTTTCATTGAGGCATATTTTGATAATATACACATCCTTATTTTATATGGTGTATAATTAACCCTTTTGACTTTTAATTTCATTAAATGGGAATATTTTTTCTATGAATAATTTTACTAAAAGAAAAAAATAAATATTTTTAACGTATGTGGAGATAATGAACTTTCCACCACCATTATCATTATTTGATATTAGGCTTCCTTAACAAGACATAATGTTTTTTAAAAGGAAAATAAATATCATATACCATTTTTATAAATTTTGGGATTGAAATTTTTTTTTGAAAAGGATTGATTATTTCAATATCGTGAAATTATTTCTTGTGATTGAAAATGAAATTTTATTATTGAAATGATGATATTTGCAATATTGTATGTGTTATGATTATATAATGCTACTTTGACATTTGACAGGTGGTTACGTGATAAACCAATGATGGTTGGTTATGTGATAAACCAAATGATGGGTGGTTCCATGATAAACCAATGATGGGTGGTTACATTATATCCTCTAATTAATTGGGTATGGAAGTCGGCTATATGGTTATTCCATTTAGTGATATGTGTGGAAGTCGACCGTATGTTTATTCCATTTAAGTATTTTTATGTCTAAAGTTACCTTTATATGTTATATATTTCTTTATATGGGATTGTGGTAATATTTTGGTTACAAAAAGGGTAAGCAATGTGCTTATATTAAGTGAGGCATATTAACCACTTTATAAAGGTGAAAAGTATTAATTTATAATAAATTATTCATGGTGTTCATGTTATCCCAGACTAACATTTTTCTTTCTTTATGTATCCCTTAATTAGATTTTTATGATCATCCAACGTTTTGAAATGTTTTTCATTAGACATATAGAATAATAGAGTTAAATATGGGATTAGGGAAAATTTATGATGTTAAAACATGAAACGATGCCATGTTTGTTTTTAAAGATTTTTGTTTTTATGAAAAAAAATATATAGTGAGTAGAAGTGTCAACTTATAATATTAAAGATGTTATATATATGTTATGATCTAATTATATAAATATATAAACCTAAAAAATCCTTTATGTGAATTAATGTCAAATTATTGACTTATCTCAAGAATAAGTATTGTTTAAGGTCAGAGCCTTACACCAGCGACCAAGAGAAAAAAATATGCAATAACAAGTTGAACTTTTTGGGAAACTTTTGATTAATGGAAATACAATCCTCAATATGTTCATAATATTGGGATAATGATTCTTTGGATAAAGAGATGACTGATATGGATAATGTAAATTGGATATTACAGACTACTGTGGAGCTGATTAATGATTTATTAACAACATGTTTTTTTCTATTATTGATGGAGTTAAAACATTTTTGGATTAAAAGAATACATCCAAAAATATATGTTCTATTTAATGAATAATTAATTAGGAATTTTTTCAATACATTTTTATAGTAATTTAAGTTATTAAAATGTTTTAAGAGTATACATTATGAAGGTGTTCACATGTTCGGTGTGTGATGATTAAAGATCTACTGCACGTTGATTGAAGATTAATGAGAAGTTCATTTTGGGAATTAAGTTACCTTAATTTTAAAGTGTTGGATCATAATATTTTGCAAAATTTAACCATTTTTTAAATGGTTTAAGTTGATCTATGGACAAGGTTTTAGAGATTAATATATTACTTTGACATATGATGCAATTTGTGTTAATATAATAAGGAGAAATAGATCAAGGCATAACCAAAGGATAATATTATGCTTATGAAATAGAAACATATCAAGTAATTTTATTTCCTTACCCTCTCACAGAGTTATATAACTTCTCTACTCTTTGAAAAAGGTATTGAAACAAAAATTTAGTCTTATTATCATCATCTTTATGATATAATTGTCCATTTTTACACCTATGGTTTATCGATTTGTGGTCAACAACTTTCTCATGAACATGTTATCTATTACTCTCCATCAGAATTTGATTGTCATATTTCACTTACATATCCATGTTTTCATTAATTTTTTCCTATTCAAAAGCCTAATATTGTGGTGAAATTCACATTTAATTTTCCCTCTTATTAATAAGATGTGTTATTAAACCAATTTATGATGTGGGTTTTCCAACTATAATATTTACAAATATCAAACTCATGATTTTTATGATCATGTTTTAATTGTGAGGTTGCAATTTATTTAAGGTGGGGAGAATATAACACCCCAAGAATTTGAAACATTTTCCATTTAAGAAAAAAAAATATTTTTTTTCTATATTTCTTTATTCAGAACACCATGTTAAGCTTGCACAACATGTAACATCGGGAATGTAAGGGAATATAACACCATAAAACATTATGATATGTTTATTTTCAAATAAACTTAGTAAATTTAACTAAAAACACTCATATTATCTTGTATTACGTTCAATAATAAGTTTTATTGTGCTACATGTAATACCAATTTCCTTTGATAGGTATGTTACACATAAGACTGAGTTTTACTAAACTAAAATTTAATATTAATATTAATATTTAATATGATAGTTATAGACTATCCATTTTAATAAAATATATGAAAATTTTTTAATAAATTTTTTAATTATGTTTTAAACATGCTTATATAATTATTTTAGGACAAATTAATTATAAAAAATATAAAAATCAAATGAATATAAAGGAAACATTATTAAATAAAAAACTATTTCAATACACCAAAGGGGGTTTTATCTTAATAAATTAAATTAATTACTATTATTTAATGATATTAATGAAATTAATTTATTATATATTCGATAAAATGTTTTTAAATTCATAAAATATATTTTATAGGTATAATATAAGTATAAATCCAATTTTACACATAAAAAATAGTATTTTTCTAAAAGGAAATTTCTCCACATTCTGATGGCACACTAGTTTTAAAACTACATTTTAAAAATTTTATAACTTTTTTTTAAATAAACATAATTTTTGAATTATTAACATCAATATTATCTTTGGAGTAATTTTTTGTATTTTTTGTTGAAGTTTCATTTTTTGATGAATAGTAAAAAATGCTAGATTTTAATTGAAAGCCTATTTTTTCTAAATAATTTAAAATTTTATATTATATTGTAATTTTTTCAAATTATTAGTTCAGTTTTAAATATATTAATCAGATTTAGGTCATTTTAATAAATTTAATTTTTAAATTGGATATAAAATGTAAGTAGAATTTTGAACATTTTTCACTTTAAAAACCTTCTACCTCATCCCATTTACGAGATTAATTTCAAATTGATTTTGGAAAATTTTGTGATATGAATTTGTAAAAATGGATTCGATATTTGGAATCAAAATAATTTATAATTTATATTAAGGTCAACTTAGTTTTTGACCAAAAAAGTTAGTAAAAGCAATTAAAGTTAATTACAGGGATTAATGTGAAAATAAGTTTACTTAGTGGTTAAAAATTAATATTAAGGGTCCAAATGACCAAGAAACTTGTAAAAAAACTTATTGGATGGCTGAATTTATACCTATAACCACTTTTTAAAAAAAAATCATTATTGGGGGAACCATATTTAAGGGGACGTCCCAATAGTGTTTACCTTTTTTATATTTACAAGAATGTCACTCCTCCACCACTTTAAAAGGGAACTAGCCCCCACACTTATTAACACCAATAAAGTCTTTTGGATAATCAAAAACCTGCAAAATTTAGATCCCAATATCCCTCCCTTCATTCAAGAAGCCTCACCCGTGGTAGGATTTTTGTATAAACCAAAATGAGTTTCCTGAAGAAGAGGTAATCTTCTTCAACATAAAATTTTTTTTTATTTATTTCTCCACCCCATTAGATATTATTATGTCTTTCTTATATATTAACCTAAGTATAAGAAATATACTAATATTTTTTTATATTAAAGTTTCCACCTACACATTCACACACTTTCATTAAATGGGATACACAATCATTGTTTGTGCATACAATGAACTACCACTTCGCGAACCAATGTCATTAGTTCTTCCATTACTGACTTTAATGGTGGGTAATAATATGTATTTATTTTTTATATATTATATATACAATAATTATAGTGTATTTTTTCTTTTTTAATTACTATATAATATATACCTTCATTCTTCCCATTTTTTTGGAATATGATAACATAATTTGTGGACGTGTGGCCTACCGCCTACTCAAAGAGATGTGATTCATTCACACTTTACATGGAAGGTATTAATGTAAATTTGTAATAAATATATTTAATTTATATGAAATTAATATTATACTCAAAGTGTATGCATCATAATTTTTTGTAATAATCACTATAAATTTATAATTTGTCCCCTAATGAAATACTCCATTATTGAAAAATATACATATCATATTTCTCATATAAACATAAAGAATCTCTCAGAATTATTAGAAGAAGATATTCTTAAATATAACTATGCTAGGAGCATGTTATGGATTTATTAAAAATTTAGTATCCTTTATCTTCAGAAAAAATTTAAATCTAGTGATCATAACATTTTCCATATGATCAACATTGTTGGGAATGAAATCCCTAAGATCATTATTATTAATATATGATCCACTATTAAATAGATATGAAAGTATTGGGTAGTATGAAAATAAATTTCATTCCTAATATATATTATTTCATTGTTATTAATTAATTAGATAATAGGATTTGAATAATTCCCAACTCCCTAAAGTTTATTGAAGAAAATTTTATTTCTAACCCCCTTTTTAATCCATTTACTCATTAATGTCTCATTTAGGATAGACTCATTAATGGAGATCTACTTATTCATCTTATATGATAATTTCACATATTTTTTGAAGTATGATAGGTTGAATTTATCACCATTACTTTTTTTATGTTCCTTCAATTATTTTTCTAGAAAAAATATATACCCATCCATTTTAGAGAATAAGTCCTTGATCCAATTCCTCAGAATGGTTTTATGGTTCTTTAGTTTGATTATACAATAATGGAAATCATGAAGTAATTGAGTACTATTCTTTATCTCTTGTAAAATCATCCTACAATATGTATATTTGAAACATGTATTTTTAAATCTAAATAGAGAGGGACCCAACTTCTTCTTTTGGATTATGGAAGTAAATATGGGATGATGATTAGAATTTTTCTTCAAGAGAGTCCTACATTGGACTTCCTCTGTTCGATCTAGTGCACTAAAATTTTTTAAAACATTATGGTAAATATTTTTATCCATATAATAATTCATATATTTTTTATACCATTTTAATCCTTCAATATAAAGGTTGACATCTAAAAATCATTGAGATAAATTTTATCTATAGAAACTCGATTGAAATTAGAGATATTAGGCTTACCCTTTCTTTCATATATGGTATCAAAAATATTGAATCTTCTATTAAATACCCAAAGACCTTAAATATTATTTCATAAATTCTCAATCTCCTCCCATATAACTCATCTATTCTGGTATTTAGAGATGAAATAAGAAAAATAAAAAGAAACTGTAACTTTCCATGGTTATCATGGTGTTTACCATCTACTTAATAGTATGGATGACGGAAAAGTTAGATGATTTCTTATAAAACAAGACCTATATAGGTTCCACAACTAAGGAGTGTTGGTAAATCCCAACAATATTGTATCATAAGGACCAGAAATTAAGTCCCTGAAAGAGTCTAAGATTAGCCTTCAGTTAAAAAACTACAATAATAATAGGGTTATACTATACGATAAACCTTTTGAGTGTATTAGTAGTTGTTTCATTTCTTAACCCATAAAAATTATAGAAGAGAATGTTCATTTATTATTATTCTTAGATTTTGTGGCCTTTCAATCAATAAATGGATTCTTGGTATTGGAAATTTTCTTTGATTCCACCTTATTAAGAACCTATTTTGTTGTTGTGGAGGTAGAACTTCCTTTATATTTTCTACTTTCATCCTCCCTAGAGGTATTCAGTGTAAGACACGGGACTACCACGTCACAAAATATGTAGAATCAATTTTTTCAATGGTTTTATTATAATTGGGTTGATAATAATATATATTTAAAGTATTTGGTCCCTCCTTATATATATCTTGTTTGGGTGTGACTCTTTTTTCTCCACAAAGTAACTCTATTCATTTTAATATCCATCTCCTTATGCTTGGTAATGAAGGTTTTGGATCCATTATAACTATCCAAATTCCCCAAGATAACATCCTGTATCCTTAGAGTTTTATCCAGTCGAACCTTATTAGACTTCCCATTATTGGGTATCCCAATATCCTTACCTTTATCAGTAAGTATCGTGTCTCCTTTCCCTGTCCCCTTAGTGGGTACCGATTTTATTTAAAGCTTCTTGACTTTTCTAAAATTGTAAATCCCATGGCCTACCATATTGTAGAGAGTTAAATATATAGGAAAATATTCATATTCAAATTCCACTTTAATCTTCTACCCATTGACAATGATATTTTCACAATCAAGTTGATATGGTGTGAGATCCACATCAGCAAGAATCCCAGAATATTATCCATGATTACCTTCAATTGTATTATAATCCAATTTGATATGTACCTTGATGTAGAATTAAATATCATTGAGGATTTTTGGATGCCAAATAATCCAAATGATTCCATGGATCCTTTCCCATATATGGGTGTTAGAGTGTTTTTGATTGTGTGTATAGAAATTTATCTCCCATTCCAAGATCCTAAAAATTATAGGGTTATGATTGTAAAAGATAATGTTCTGGGTTGTGGAATGCTGAGATTCAGACTAAAGGATTATGTGGAAGTAGACTTTTCCTATAGGTATAATCCTTCAGTTTTCAAAGACCCAAATCCTAGAAAGCATCACTTTAAGATCCTATGCACTTTGGGTTTTCCCCCTTTTATAAGGATCAAGAATCCTATGATTGAAAACATATAGGACCTGATCTTATCCTTTATATACTTTTTATTGAATGTGAATTAGAATTTTCCATCATCAAATTTAGAGATATGGGACTCTTATGAGGCATGATTCGATGATTCACCATCATGAGATTATATTATCATGATGCTCACAAAAGAAATTATTTTTTATACTAACTGCTTCATCTTCACCAGAGCTTCCTCTGAATCCTGTATTGAGAGATCTGAAGCCATATCTGGAAAATAAAATGTAATTAAATGGTTTAAATGTGAACAACTATGAGTTCACCATAGTAATGATTCCCACAAAAATCCATCTTAATTTTATTATATATAATCAAAATACTCTTTCCCATATCATATTGTGGATGAAAGTACATCACACAATGCATCTCTTCCGTGAATTCTTCAATCCTAATAACCTTACTTACCTCATCTATGAAATTATGTAATTTTAACAAGATAATACTTGTATATATCTACGGTTGTATACACATCTCAAACCTATATGAATCTATGTTTTTTTATCACCAACTCTTATATATAACACACAAGCTTTATAATCTTCAAAGAATATTATATTATAGAAATAATACTTTTTTAAATCAAAGAATTTATAAGTTTTATCAATATTTCATTATATAAAATAATATTAATTATTATTGATATTATAGAAACCATTCCATTAATGATCCTTGTGATGTATTTTTTTAATAGACTCTTATCATTTATTATATTTTCTTTATAGTATGTGACATAAAAATTCAACATTTAATGTTTTGGGTATCAAAAAATTGGAATATATGATTGACCTTCAATAACCATTCCTTTACATACTCTAATATAATATCACCTTTTCAATTATGGTATTTTTTTTCTAAAACTTTATAACTGAATCTATATCTATTATCCAACCTTATTTAACATCCCTACCAATATCATGAATAATTGGTACAACCATAGTCATAATATGAGGATCAAAATACGTTATTTACACTCATTTCAATCATTTTAAAGCATAAATTATTCTTGGAGATATTTTTTCAATATTTAAGGTATTTTATTTAAAAAATAATAAATAAATATATTTAAAATAGTATCTAGGTGGCTCTCAATCTTACTTGTAAGTCAATCAAATACGAGAATGGAAAATCAAGTTTCATTAAAAAAACATTTATTGATTTTAATCATTAAGCATTCATATATTATTATTATTTTTAAATTTTTTTCATGAGATTTAGATATACAATTTCTTGAATTATGCATCGAACTTTACTATCTTAACACATTGATATAATACTCTTAGCACAACTAATAACATCATAAAAATTTTCATCAACCTTTATTATTCATTAACATATCATAAACTAAATTTTCACCATAAAAAATGTTAGAAACATACTTTTATTGATACATTTTTTTTCTAAACCATCCAATTATCTATTACTACTGGACTCCTAGAAATGATTCAAAAACCATGCTTTGATACCATTTATAATGACCCCAACCCAGGTTCTTGAATCCCAAGACCCTAGTTATATTTACACGAGTTCCAAAAAATACTACCCAATGTTCAATGGCTATAAACCAAGGTTGAAGGATAACTAAACTATTAAGGAATAAATTAGCCTCAAATATATAACCAAAAATCGGAGGTGTATTTATGTGTATATAAAAACCTATTTTTTTTAAATTCATTTTAATTTTTAACTAGTAGTTATGAAAAAGTAATAGTTTTATGAAATAAAAATCTAAATGGATAAAAAAAGAAAAAAAGTTTAAAAATAAATAAAAGGGACTCAATCCCAAGTCAAATACTCAACATTCTATATCTATAAAGTGGAACACTATATTTCCACTTATGATTTACTAATTATTCTTTCTTTATATAATATGGATAATAATGTTTATATACACAACAATGATAATAATTAGGTTATAACACCAACCATGTCACTATAGGTTATTTTTATATTATTTTATATTCTTTTAATTCATAAAGTGTTTTTTGAAATTTTATGTAATAAATTTTAAAAAATTAAGGATTGCATGATTAGATTTTTTTTCTATTATTAAAATATGTGGTAATCATGCATTTGGTTCTATCTCTTAGCAATGTAGTTTCTCAAAGTCTACACACTACTAGGTTAACTATGAGGGGTCCTAAGAGTAACCATGTGAGGTTTTTCTGTATAGACGGTGTGAGTCTCATGGTCACTGTATGGTTTGGTAAACAATGTGGGTAAACCATGAATCATTCCCAAAATGATTTTTTTTTAATTTAAAATAATGAACAAATTTTTTTTAGAACCCAATTTCACATTATTCTCCTCCTACCTGCATCACATGAAAACCTTTGGTCTACCACCCATACTCTTGATATCCTCTGTGATTGGAGATTCTATGTGTGATCTTCCAAGTTTAGAGACAAAACATCATGATATGGTCTCCTCTCCCTTCCTTTTCATTTTCACCTTTTTTATTCCTCCCCTCTGACTGCACTTAGATTTTCCCAAACCCTAAGTAGGTTTTCAGTTCAATTTTTCTTTTATGTTCAATATTTTAGGGCACGTATGACTCCTTTATTTATTTCTTTGTCGTTCTCTATAGGATACAAAATATTTTTGAAAATCTACTGATGATTCTAGGTAGGTTTCCCATGTCTTAAACATTTAATTTTAGAATCATTAATTTGTTGGGGTTTAATTTTTTGGTAAAAATATTAAATTTTAGTATCAATTATGCTTATTTTATTACTAAACATAAAATTTTATTTTCATTATATTTCCATAGATATAAAATGGTGTTATTATTTTATGGAATTGAAAAAAATATATTTTAATAAATTTTTTCCTCTAAGTGTTTCTAAAATATACTGAATGAATTTTAAATAGGTGATTTAAATTTATAAGGATGTTCTGGGATTTAAAATTAATATTTCAAAATATTTACATAGAATTTAAAGTGGGAATTGAAATTCTTATTATTGTTAAAAAGTTTTAAAGAATGATCATAAATATATGCGAGGTTTAAAATTTGTTAAAATCCATTTTGGTCAAGGGTTGGATCATAAAAAATGGTTAAAGTCATGTAAGATGTTTTATAAAATTGGAGTTGATTTCAAAGTGAATTTAAAATGGTGTATTTTAATGATTACTTTTTTAAAATTTCATTATAAATAATATGATGTATTATAAAAAGATCTAGCCTCCTGAGTAGATTTCTAAAAGGCTCATTTGGGACATTAAAATGGGTTTTAAAACACATGGTTGTGAAAGACCCTACTTGTTCTCCTTTAATGGTTTGCATCTTTAAGGGTGGTGTTTGATGTATGCAAAGATAGATTTTAATTCATTTAATTGTTAATGCATTTTCTTCATTTACTTTATCATCTCATTTCTCAATTGGTTGTTGTTCATGGATATTACAGGTCCCTAAGTAAGTTATTGGATGACTGATAACTCAATATTAGATTATGTGTCTAGTTAGAGAGAGACTTGGCTACTAAGTGAGCCAATTTTGTTCCCTAAAGAAGCTTAGTTCTCTTTTGTTAGTGGGATTGGACGAGGCGAGTTCGTTAAGGCTACCAGAATATAATGGTTCTTCTAGGTTGACCTAAGGTACATTTAACTAGTTCATAATTATATTACATGAGTTCCTAGGATAGTATCCCATTACAAGCATATTTTTATTAATTTTTTATGTTGGAGATTACTATTTTTTTATTTCTTACTTCCCCTTATATTGTATCGTTTGAGGTAACATTATTCTGTATAGTTTTATTATTTTCCCCTTGACTTTTGGTGATGATTTTATAGCAGGAAATATTACTTTTATTTGATTTTTCCCCTTTTTAAATGGTTTTTATAAACTTTTTGAAAACTTTTTTATATTTAAGTCTTTCAAATTATGTTTTTAAAATAAGTTTCAAAATGGGTGTTTTCTCAAAAAATCGATTAATCCAATAGGAACATATTTTAAGTGATTTTTTTTATTCAATGAAAATAAATAGAAAAATTTATAAAATTTAAATAGGCTCATATTTATGTTTTCATATTCTGAATTTTGAAAAAACCTAATTTTCAATTTATATTTCAAACTAGCATTAAATATATATTTAATTAAATTTTCTCATGAGTAGTGGTTGGTGGTGGCCTATTAATTGTTTTTTATTTTTATGACTATTTAATATTCTAGTTTTAGGTTATTGGTCCATATTATGACCACTCTTAAATAATTGATTGATATGGGTGTTTGATTTTTGTTTTATGCTTGTTTTATTTAGTTTATTTGTTGAACTAGACATGTTGACCTTTAATACATTCATTTATGGTTATTAATATATTTCGTTATATATGTGGAGGGCACAGTGGGAATTATATATGGTTTTAGGTGACTAAGTTTTGAGGGTGAGGGGAGGGGTTTCTTTTACTTTAAATTTTTTAAATTATTATAACTACATACTTATTTTTGTGTATCTAATTTTGGAAAGGGTGTCTGACTTACAAATTGTTCATTCTATATTTTCTACATAAAGTCTGTTATTAGTTAAATTTAATTTAAGGGTAAAATACTTCCCATTACACATATCTAATTACCTGTCACTTGTTTCCATCCCATGGGGATTTCAAATGCCTATCTGGTCAGTGGAGAGCAGATTCGGCTATCGTTTTAGATAGAACCTGGGTCCCTTCACTACATAGTTGATTATTATTAACTCAGTATGATATCCCCAATAACACTAATATAATCTAATTTTTGATTAATGAAAACATGTAATGTTAATTTAATGTTTATAAATCATTTATAAGTAAATGTTTTTTCAAAAACCTTTTGGATGAAACCAACTACTAATTCTAATATGTAATAAGGTAAAATAAATTTTTAATGATAACCATATTATCCTTTCCAAAAAATGGTGATAAATCAACATAAAATTATAATCAAAGGAAAAAACTCTATTTCCTAAAATATAAACCTAGTATATGATTTTTTTTACCGATGTAAAAATAAATGGTAATAACTTTTTATTGCATTATTGCCTAGATAACCTGAAAATTTACCAAACCAGTGATTCCTGGTGTCTTGGGCTTGCCACCCAATATGCTAGAGGCTTCTAACTAGTAGTAGTGGTATGATAAAACCATATAGGGAGACTATTCCCTATAGTATCGTCATAATGATAATAAAAAATAACATAAATATCTAAAAATGAAACCACATCAGAGTTCACCCCTGTATTTAGAGTGTAAATCATACTATAAATATATAACATCACTATGATTTAATAAAATATACATATATAGGTCATATAACCAAATATTAATAACGGTTCACCCAACATGATGATTATATTAAATATAATAGGTGAAACTCATAAAAAATAAATAAATACCTAACCATGATCCCATGCCACCCCTCAGAATCACCTCTATATCAACACTGACCTCCTTATACTCATCTTAGTTTACTCAGTCCCACTCCCAAACCTTCATGATAATTATTAGCCTATATACACACTAAAGTTCCCATGAAATCTATGAGAATAAAACTTAGTAGGGAGCCACCAATGGTGTCCCTAAAAATAATATATATTTTGATGCATGTATTGAATAAAAACTAAGGGTAAAATAACATGCATACACCTGCCACACTAGGATTATTCAAGAATCAACACTAATATTCAATACATACCTACTTCATTAAGTGTCATTTATGATCCTTTCATGGTACTTTGTCTATTGTAGTTTCTCTTAATTATTAGTGACATATAAAATCTTTTGGGAGGTATAATTTCTAACCCAAAAAACATACCCACACTCATGGGGTAGTATATACCACCTAAAACACCAAATCATCTTGGTAGCCTTTACCTCTAACCATCATCGCCACCTCTTAGGTGAATTCAAGACCAACCTGCACCATCCCTTAGGGGGGAAGCATATCCTCCCAAGAAACCTCTCTAATGGGAAGCACATATCACTTCCAACATCCCTAAAGGTAAAGTACATCCCACTTGACAATATATATTATGGGAAGTATCTCCCACTAGAAATAAACCTCATGGGGCAGTGTATCCCAGCTAAAAACATCTCATAGGGGCAGTACATAAAACTAGAAACATGCCCTTTGGGAAATATATCCCACCTGAAACATTTTCCTAGGGGTATCACATCACTATAGAAATAACCCCATGGGATAAATAAATCTCACCATCAAACATCAACCAAGTTTTATTTACACATAACTGAATATCAGTTAAAAATCCATCAATTGGATTATAGCTGACTATATACTAACATAATACCACCAGGTATATTAACCTTGAAGAAAGATATTTTGTAAGAACATATTCTATAGAATTCCCTTCCAGAGAGGGTCATGTATCCCTCATAGAAAAGTTCCTAACCTAAAAATGGTTAAAAAAGAATCCATTATGGGGTTTCATTCTTCATCATAATGACAATAAGGGTAAATAATTCATCATATCTAACACAAAATAGGAAAGGTGTATGAATGAAAACCCATTATTCAATTTAAAAATACACAACTATACCCATGGAAATGGATTTTCCATATTGGAATTAATTCATTAAAACCAAATTCTCTTAATATTCCACCAAAAAAAATAAACCATAAACCTGGATCCCATACACTAACCCCATCCCTTCTTTGGAATATATCTCAATCTTATAAGACTTTCCCATATTCAGAAGGCCATTCCATAACAAAACCAATTATACTAAAGTCTCATTATGAGGGCTTACTCACTACTAAAGTCACATTTTTAAACCATGGGTATAACCCTTAAAACTGTGGGTATAGGCTATACCCATGGTTTTCAGAACCACGACTGATGGAGGCATGGGTATAGACCTATACCCATAGTTTCTATAGAAATTGTGGGTATAGGACAAAGAGATTTTATCATACCCATGGTTTAACCAAAATTGTGGGCATATATCAATACCAAAATTTCTCCAAATCACGGGTTTAGCTTTTCCAAGAAGAGAACCCATACCCACGGTTCTTCAAACATTGGGTATATGCAGTTTTCCCCATTTGGAAGTAGCAGGAGTTGTACTTCCAGGTCGTGAACCTGTATATAAAATAAAACACATAGTACACATTCAATGTAGTAAAAATATTGTATATCTAGCATTAAAAAAACTTATTGTAATAATTTTCAAACCATTTACAATAATAAAACATAGATATACATCCATACAACAAATCAATTAAATCCATTAAACAACTTCCAAATGTCCCCTTACTTCTATGTCAAAAAAAGGTGGGGATAAATATCTCCCCCATTACTAACATCTTCATCATTATCACCGTCAACAAAATCCTCATCACTGTCAACAAAATCCATATCACCAACAACATAATCTAGAGCAGTAACAAAAATATCATTAACAACATCATCATCAATAGTTTCATCAATATCATCGTCGCCACCACTATAAACTGGACCTCCACTAAGACCCTCATTAGAATCACTCAGGGAATCATTTAAAGATATCAGTGATGCAATATATGAATCAATAGTAGTATCATCCTCTTATGAAAGTCATTGACTTATAACTAGAATATCTTTCAGGATGTGCTTGGGGAATAGTTTACTAGTTTTAAACTCATCCAAAGAATTTTTTTCCCTTGGCTACATATGCATGAGAAATTTTTAACACAAGGTACTAATAGGTTTGATATGAGTCCTATTAGGACCAATACCTAGTAGGGATGATGTTTTTCCCAATTCAAAATTAGACTCTATGACAGCCCTGCTTTTTATTTCAAACGTAAACTTGATTTATTACATAAAACCTTCAATTGATACAACATGGAAGATCTATAGGACTAGTGTCTTTGAGGATTAGGAACATTACATGACAACTTAAAACATTAAATACAACATCTTTATTGAAAAATTCCTTTACATGACCACTACATTCCCTCGTAGTTAGTATTGCATGGGATAACCTGAGGACATGCATAAGAAAAGGGTGAGCTATAAAGCCCAGTAAGGGAATAATCATGGAATAACACGAGGAATAAAATACATGTTAGGAAATAGGCATATCAATAGAGAAAAACATAAGTATAAACATAAATCCATGATAAAGAATGATAATCATAACATGGAAATGTGGTAACAACACATAACATGGAATTAGCATGAGCCAAGGCTCTTTTCACGTGGATCATGAGTAAATTCTCATTGCACATGAAGCACGAGTAAAAACTCATTGAACTTGAATTATCTTGAGTCAAAACCCATTAAACATGACATATCATGATACTATACTTTTCCTAATGCATTGGAGCGCCATGAGGGCGCACCCTTCTTAAACATTTCATTTCATGCATAAGTGTGCCACATGGATCATAAAAAATGAATTCATAAAACATAATTATTTATTCAAAGATAAAGGAATGTGGAATTAATAGATAAAACTTTATAATCAATAAGTAAATGTTCATAAAGGTGAATACCCTTGATAGATAAATGGACATGGTATTCACTACACACGAACATTGGCTTGGAAAATCAGTGCAATTTCATCAGCATAACAGTGTGACGTAAGAATTCATAAAAGTTGTTGATGAGAGAGAGAGGAGTGTATAATCATATTTACATGACATGGATAGTAATGGTTTCATATAGATACATTTCCCAACAATTTTAATGGAATTTAGATTCATGATACAAATGAATTTCTTGAATGTAAATGAGGAGAGGGAAATTCTTATCGAAATTTCGGCATCGTAACAGGTGTACATGGGAGGAATTTAATGAGAGAGAAAGGGGTCTCCCATAATTAAAACATAAAGAGGGAAGTATGGGGAAGGTTAAAAACCATACCCACAACATTTATAATTTAAATTAAGATTTTATAACAACTTAATGAAAATTGGACCAAAATGAGAAAGGAAGAAATCCCTTACTTGGAAGTGTGCTTCAAAGGCTTGAGAGAGGATTGATAGAGGCTTCTTTGGAGCTTGGGGAACCTTGGGAGGATTCTAGAGAGAGAATTTCAGAGTTTGGACGAACTCAAAAGGCTTTTAATGAGGATAATGTGGGAGATTGGGTGGGTTTATATAGGAAAGGTGAGGGAATTCTTTATTATTTAGGGTTGGGACACCTCACATTAAACTAATGCAAAACACAAACCAGGACATGGTTTTTGCCCATTGTTTTTTCCAAAGGGGAGTGGAAAACAATATTTTATATGGTCAAAGTCCTAACTTCTTAAAATAATAGGGTTTCTTATGTGGAGGTGAGTCACACTCCCAAGGAAAACAATTTAAAAAGACAAGATGTTTAATAAGCCTTGAAGGGTCCATTAATGCTCTGTAAAATAAGTCAAACAAACCCAAAATCACATTATTTTAATGGTAAAACATATATTGGCCGAAAATAAGGCTTATAGTATTTAATTACATCACTATTGTGTCATTATGATGTCATAAAACACATTATATATTTAAACGGTATATAATTTTATCCCAAAAATTAGACTATCTCAGAAAATTATGAAAAATTCACCGTTTGATAATTTTGATGTCCTGATTCTAGAAATAATATTCATTTTATCTAAAAAAATTAAAATATGTTAATTTTCACTTTTAAAATAAAAAACCTACATTTATCGAAAAGTCGTGGGTTTTGACAAAAATGGATTTCAAACCTTAAAAAAATTACAATTGAATTCATAAAATTATACGATCATTTATATTTAATAAAAATTAATTTAATAATAATAATAATATTTTATTAAAATATTATATAATACCAAAATCTATTAATTCGTCAAAATAGATTTCTTAGTTCAATATTAACTAAAAACACTGTTTGAGATTTAAAAATAATTTACAAGGTAACAAAAATAACATGAAAATATATTCATTATTATATACAAAAATAATTTACATAAGCATATTTCTAAGGTCTTGTTACATAACCCCTTATAACACCCGCATAAGACCGAAGAGTAAGGTGTGCGATGGTGACTGACTCTTGGCGTGGCTCAAATAACATTGCTCGGGTGGTAATATCTATCAACTTCCATTTCTCTCATAGGTGGTCCTGCTCGAGCATAACATATTCAAGCTAGGCTTGGGCTTGGTCAAGAGCGAAGATCAATGATGCCACCTCCTTTATGAGCTCTGAAAAATGGGCTTTGTATGGGGCACGTCTACTAGATGAGATCATCGCTTCCTTTGTCTGAGTAAATTGAATTCGTTAAAGCCCTATATTTATACTAATCATATGATCAATATTCAATGGCTATATTATAAATGTTCACATTTCTTAAGATAAAACCAAAGAATTTGACATTTTATATAAACATTTTATATAAATAGATATTTAATTTGATCAAGAGGGATTTCCATTAATGAATGTTTGGATCGTTACATTATTCCCCCCTTAAAACAATTTCACCCTAGAAATTTTCTATTCCCACACTAAAACAGATATGGGTAACTCTGCTTCATCATTTCCTCTGATTCCCACATTGCTTATTCAAACTTGTGGTTTCTCCACAACATCGTGATGAGGGGCATTGTCTTATTTTGTAGAAATTTTTCTCTATGGTCCAAGATCTTCACTGGTTGCTCATCATAAGATAGATCATACTCTAACTATACCACCTCTAAAGAGAGTACATGTGAAAGGTCCAGTATGTACTTCCTTAAGAGGGATACATGAAAGGCATCATGTACTTTGGCCATGGTAGGTGGAATTTCTAGTCGATAGGTCATATCCCCAACACAATCAAGAATCTCTAAGGGGTCGATGTACCTTGGACTTAACTTCTCTTGCTTTCCAAACCTCATGACCTTCTTCCATGAAGATATGTGTAGAAAAACCATGTCTCCAACTTTAAACTCAAGGTCTCATCGATGGTTATCTGCATAACTCTTCTGTCGACATTGGGCCGCCTTGATATGCTGCTGAATGGTTTTCACCTTCTCCACCATTTCTTTGACCATTTCTGGTCCAAACAGCTTACTCTCACCGACCTCATCCCAACAGGTCGGTGTTCTACACCTTTTCCCATAAAGGGCTTCATATGGTTCCATTTGGATGCTCGAGTGGAAACTATTATTATAAGAGAACTCAACCAGAGGAAGATGTTGATCCTATCCTCCTTTAAATTCCATTGATCATGCTCCCAACATGTCCTTAAGTGTTGGTATAGTCTGATTGGATTGGCCATCAGTTTCAGGATGATAAGTCGTACTGAAGTTTAGTTCAGTATTCAGAGCATGTTGAAGAATCTTCCAAAACATAGAGGTGAATCTTGGATCTCGATCAGACATAATAGATAGTGGTACTCCATGCATACTTACTACTTCCCTAATATATATTTGTGCCAGTTGATCCTATGAGAAATCTTCCTCAATAGAAATGAATTGTGCAGACTATGTAAGACAATCCACAACAACCCAGATTGCATTGTTGCCTTTGGATGTCTTCGGAAGTCCAGTGACAAAGTCCATGGTGATAATCTCCTATTTCCATTCTGGTATGAGCAATGGTTGCATCATCCCCTTAGACTTCTCCCTCTCTGTCTTCCCTTGCTGACACACCAGGCACTTTGATGTATATTCCGCGATCTCCTTCTTTATATTATCCCACTAATAATTCTCTCATAGAACTCGATACATATTTTTGTTTCTTGGGTGAATTGAGAAATTTGAACTATGTGCATCATCCAAAAGTTCCTTCTTCAGCTCCAGACTTGATGGAACACAAAGTCTTTCCCCAAATCTCCCAATTCCTTATTCATTAACATTAAACTCAGAGTATTTACCTTTTCTGATAGCTTCCACATTTTCCTGAATTCCCACATCAACATTTTGAGCAGCCTTTAACCTTTACAAAAGTGATGGTTGAGCAATCATTTGTAAAAGGATTGATGATGTTCCCTTCTTTATGATTCCCATGTCCATACTCATCAAATCTAAGAAAATTGGATCCTTTTCAATTCTCATCAATGATAGAATCGTTGGGTCCTTTTTACTTAGGGAATCTGCCACCTTATTCTCTTTCCCAGGGTGGTAATGGATTGAGCAGTCATAGTCTTTTATCAGCTCTAACCATCTTTGTTGGCACATATTCCACCCTTTCTATGTAAATATATACTTGAGGCTTTTGTGGTCCATATATATTTTCCACTTCTCCCTAAAGAGATAATTCTTCCAAATTTTCAAAGTGAAGATCACTATATCTAGCTTGAGGTCATGTGTTGGATAGTTTTGTTCATGAACCTTTAATTTCATTGAAGCATAGGCCATGGATTTTCCATTTTTCATCAACGCACATCCCACAAACTTCTTCGAAGCATCACTGAATACCACGAAAAGTTCTCCACTTATGTGTAAAGTGATCATGGGCACAGTGAAAATCCTCCTTTTCGAATCCTTGAAACTTTCTTTGCATTCATCACTCCAAGAAAACTTTACTCCCTTTCGAGTTAGCTCGGTAAGAGGGTTGGACAATCGTGAGAAATTTCTCACAAATCATTGACAATATCCAGCTAACCCCAAGAAGCTACGGATATCTTTTACTGATGTTGGCATCGTCCATTCCCCAATTGCATCTGTTTTGGAGGGATACACAAATATCCCATTTCTTGTGATGATATGGCCCAATAATGATACCTCCTTCAACCAGAACTCACACTTGTTGTACTTGGAATAGAGATTCTCCTTATTCAAGGTCTCTAGTATAGTTCTTAGATGCTCCTCAAGATCCTCCTTGGTTTTAGAGTATATCAGAATGTCATCTATAAAGACTACCACAAATTTGTCGAGGTAATCTCTAAAGACTCTATTAATCAAGTCCATGAATATTGTTGGAGCATTAGTGAGCCTAAAAGGCATTACTATGAATTCATAGTGCCCGTATATTGTACAAAAAGTAGTCTTGGGGATATCTTCCTTCTTCACCCTTACTTAATAATATCCCGACCGCAAATCCACCTTGGAGAATTATTGTGCTCCATGCATTTGATCAAACAATTCATCAATTCGTGGTATAGGATACTTGTTCTTTATCGTGATTTTTTTTAGCTAACAATAATCGATTCAAAGGTGCATTGATACATCCTTCTTCTTGAAAAAGAGGACTGGTGCACCCCGTGGTGAAGCACTTGGGTGTATAAACCCTTTATCCAGATTCTCTTGTAGTAGTTTCTTCAGATCTTTAAGCTCCACAACAGCCATTCTATATGGAGTGTTGGATATTGGCAACACCCCTGGTATAAGTTCAATTGAGAATTCAACATATCTTCTGGGAGGGAGACCAGGAAATTCCACGGGAAACACTTTAGTGAATTCCCTCACAATAGGCATGTCTTCAAGGATGGTTTCTTCCTTGGACTCAATCATCTAATATAGATACGCATGCTCATAAGGAAGTAATATCCACTCTTAAGATGATGGAGCTAAAGAAGATTTATCTTCCACCTTGCACTTCGGGGGTCGATTCTACACATGGAGGGTAATTTCCCTCTCACGACAATTTATTTTGGCTCTATATAAGGAAAGTCAATCCATGCCAAGAATTACATAAAATTCCACCAGAGCGAGTATGACACGGTTAACTAGGAGTTCAATCCATAGATTATGATAGGGGAGGACTTATATTCATGGGATTCAATAATCGCCCCATTTTTCATACTTACCGACATCTTCACTTCCATGATTTTTCGTTGTTATGGTATTTTTCTACTAAACTTTTGAGATATAAAAGAATGTGTAGAACCAGAATCGAAAAGTGTGTTTTCTATTCTTGAATGAATAATTAGCATACCTATCACCACTTCATTATCGGGGTTTACTTCGGTATTATTGATGGAAAAATCTCACCCTTACTGCATTAAAGGATGTTGGTTGCCTCTAAAAACCTTTGGCTTAGGGCACTGATTTGCAAGATGCCCTGGTTCTTTGCAGTTGTAGCAATGAATCATGCATTGAGGTTCGAATAGAGCAATCCTCTCCTCTGTCTCAGTCGCGAGTCTTTCTTGATGACAGTTAACAACCAGATTCCCTTCTCTTCCATACCTAAATCATTTTCTTGTACCCTTCAGTAAATTTCTTGGGTGCTTCTTTCCACACCTTTGGCGAGTGGGGTGCTGGATCTTCTTAGCACTGTTGGATTTATCCATCAGACCACCAGTATTTAATTCCACCTTATGCTTCTGATCCCCATGATACCCTTGAGATTCTATGATCTCCATTATGACCTTTAAGGCAAATCGGACAATTTCCTCATAGCTATCAAAGTCACGGATTACTAGTGCTTTCTGCAGACTAGGTTTCTGCCCACCAAAGAAGCGGTCAACCTTGCATTCGGGGATAACGACAAAGCTGGAATCATATCATGAAATCCGTGTGAAGTTTTCCTCATACACTCCAATAGATTCATCATCTTTTTTCTTGAGGTCAAGGAAGTCCCTTTCCTTCTTAAGCTGGAGGGTGCGCGGGAAATATTTATCAAAAAACATCTTTTGGAAATCCTTCCATTTTAATGCCTTGATATCCTCCTCAGGCTTCGTATTTTTTATCAACGTCCACCATTGATCAGCTACACCCTCTATATGATAAGCATCCAGGATAACCTTCTCTTGTTCAGAACATTGAAGGATGGATAAGATCTTTTCAATGGAGTTTATCCATTGTTCAGTGATTAAGGGAGCGGATGATCCATTAAAAGTAGGAGGAATTTGTCTCATGAAGCTCTCGATAGTGACTTGTTCTTTATTAGGGGGGGTTGAACATTCCTCTTAACCGATGTTTCTATTAAAAGCTTTAGTTAGTTGATATAGAAGTGTGACAAAGTTTTCGATTCCTGCTCCCATTGGATTGGGCATCTCATTAGTACAGTTATCACATTGATCTTCACATCAGTTGTTGGTCCGAGTCCTCCTATTACCATCCATTGGCGGGAACAAAAGGAAAGTTAGGGGTAACACATAAAGGTTAATACAAGGAAAAACTGATGACTTATAAATAACTCTTAATTCCTTAACATATGAATCTGTTGGCTTCAGTCTATGTTATCCATGATCTACTTTCTAACATATATTCTTAGGGAATTTTTTTGTCCCTTAATAATGGTTCATACTAAACATGTGAATTTACCAAATCATATCCCCTAGGAGTGTCGTAACCAAGATTTCATCAAGTACCATTTTCGTGCACCAGTTCCCATTCGAGTCTAGCTCAAAGCAGTGTTTTTGTATTTTACCCCTAGGATGCATTTGTGCCAGAGCTGCCTCTATCGGCTCATATCCAAACAGGGATGCATTTTCTTGATAAACCACTTAATCAATACCCACCAAAACTTAGGGATTTTTTTATTATACTTAGTCTTGTCTCTAAGTCATTACTATGGTTTTCTAATGCTAATCCCAAAAATAACTAAACCTATCCTTTGATACCAACTATGAAAACCCTTCTTTTTATTTCAAACTTAAACTTCATTTATTACATAAAACCTTCACTTGATAAAACATGGAAGATAGAGAGGTCTAGTGTCTTTGGGGATTAGTAACATTAAATAACAACTTAAAACATTAAATACAACATCTTTTTTTGAAAACTTACTTTACATGACCACTACATTCCCTCGTACTTAGCATTTCATGGGATAACCTGAGGACATGCATAAGAAAAGGGTGAGCTATAAAGCCTAGTAAGGGAATAATAATGGAATAACATGAGGAATACAATACATGTTAGACAATAGTAATATAAATATATCACAAGATAATCATAAACATAATGTCATGATAAATCATGATAATCATAACATGGAAATGTGGAAACAACATTTAACATGGAATTAGCATGAGCCAAGGCTCATTGCACATGGAGAATGAGTAAATCCTCATTGCACATGAATCACGAGTAAAACCTCATTGCACTTGAATTAGCATGAGTCAACACCCATTTCACATGATGTATCATGATACTATACTTTACCCAATGCATTGTAGCATTGTGAGGAATCACCCTTCTTAAACATTTCATTTCATGCATAAGTGTGCCACATGGATCATAAAAAATGAATTCATAAAACAACATAATTTATTTCATGATAAAGGAATGTTGAATTAATACATAAATATTTATAGTCAATAAGTAAATGTTTATAAAGTTTAATACCCTTGATAGTGAAATGGTCAGGGTATTCACTACACAATGACATTGGCTTGGAAAATCAGGGCAATTTCAGCAGCATAACGGTGTGACCTAAAAATTCATAAAAGTGGTTGATGAGATAGAGAGGGGTGTCTCATCATATTTAAATGACATGTATAGTAAGGGGGTCATATAGATAAATTTCCTAGAAATTTTAATGGAATTTAGATTCATGATACAAAATAATTACTTGAATGTAAATGAAGAGAGGGAAATTCCTTTCGGAATTTCGGCATAATAATGGGTGTACATGGGAGGAATTTAATGAGAGAAAAAGGGGTATCCCATCATTCAAACATAAATATGGAAGTATGGGGGAGGTTCAAAACCATACCCCAACATTTATAATTTAAATTAATAGGGAATATAAACTTAAAGAAAATTGGACAAAAATGAGAAAGGAAGAAATCCCTTACATAGAAGTGTGCTTCCAAAGCCTTGATAGAGGCTTGAGAGAGGATTATTGGGAGATTGGGGAACCTATATAGGATTATAGGTATAGTAGGTAAGAGGTTTAAATAACTTCAAAGGCTTTGAGTGAGGAGAAAGTGGGAGCTTGGGTGGGTTTATATAGGAAAGGTGAGGGAATTCTTAATTATTTAGGGTTGGGACACCTCACATTAAACTAATTCAAACCACAAACCATCCCATGGTTTTTGCCCATGGTTTTTTCCAAAAGGGATTGGAAAAAAATATATTATAATTCTAAATTTCTAACTTCTTAAAATAATGGGTTTTCTTATGTGGAGGTGATTCACACTCCCAAGGAAAACAATTTAAAAAGACAAGATGTTTAATAAGCCTTGAAGGGTCCATTAATGCTTTGTAAAATAGTTCAAACAAACCAAAAATAACATTATTTTAATGGAAAAATATATATTGGTCGAACATAAGGCTTATAGTATCATATTTAATCACTGTTGGGTCATTATGATGTCATAAAACACATTATATATTTAAACGGTATTTAATTTTTATCTAGAAATTTGACTATCTCAGAAAATTATGAAAAAATCACCGTTTGAAAATTTTTATGTCCTGATTCCATAAATAATATTCATTTTATCTAAATAGTTTTCTAAATATGTTAATTTTCACTTTTAAAATAAAAACCGACATTTATTGAAAATTCATGGGTTTTGACAAAAATGGCTTTCAAACCTTAATAAAAATTAAAATTGCATTCATAAAATTATACAATAATTTATATTTAATAAAAATTAATTTTATAATAATAATAATATTTTATTAAAACATTATATAATAAAAATATTCATTAATTCATCAAAATAGATTTCTTAGATGAATATTAACTAAAAACATTATTTGAGCTTTAAAAACTATTTACAAGGTAACAAAAATAACATGAAAATATATTCATTATTATATAAATAATTAATGTACATAACCATAGTGCTAAGGTCTTGTTACATAACCCCTTATAACACCCATATAAGACTGAAGAGTAAGGTGTGTGATGGTGACAGACTATTGGGGTGGCTCGGATAACATTGCTCGGGTGGTAATCTCTATCAACTTCAATTTCTCTCATAGGCAGTCCTGCTTGGGCTTAACATATTCAAGCTCATCTTGGGCTTGGTCAAGAGCGAAGACCAATGACGCCACCTCCTTTCTGAGCTCTGAAAAATGGGCTTCGTATGGGGCACTTCTACTAGATGAGGCCATCACTTCCTTTTTCTGAGTAAATTGGATTCATTAAAGCCCTGTATTTATACTAATCATGTGATCACTGTTAAACGGCTATATTAGAAATGGTTAAAATTCTTAACATAAAACCAAAGAAGTTGAAATTTTATAAAAACATTTTACATAAAGAGACATTTAATTAGATCAAGAGTAATTTCCATTAATAAATGTTTGGGTCATTGCAGACTCTCCCATAGTTCTTCTCACATAATACCTGCCTCAAATGATAATTTGGCCCGAAATTGTCATCTTTTTATCATTGAGGACCTACATGGAATACTGTTGAAAATATAAACAAGATATTTAACTATTAATTAATTATAAATATTTTAAATATAAATGAAAAAACATAGAATATTTTCTTGTGTTTTTTATTTACTTCACTTCCATCATTTTTCTTTCTACTCGAGCAAATAAATTTCACTCGAGGAACATGGCCTTTGATGCTTAATGTTGATTATTAAAAATGAAATTGATTAGTATACACATATTCATAATATAAAAATTTTATAATATTGAATAATAATAAAATTGAATAACTTTTAAATTAATAAATAATTCCTAAATTTAAACTTGTGATATACATTAATGAAAAATTCATAAATAAAAGATAATTATAGACACTATATAATTTTAGCTACACGTTATAAACATTACATAAATATAATCTATTACTTAGTGCTGAAAATGTAAATAAAAAACAAGTAAAAACAAGTAATATTAAATAAAAATAAATATTACCATAGTAGAACAAATTTTAAAGAGGGTTTTAATATCTTGTTTTCTACACTACTCAATTGATATTTCAATAAAGTGATGGAATCCCCAAATCCAAGTCAGCAGACTAAGTGAGGGATTGAAGTTAAAAATGATGAATACATTTGATAAATTTCTATTCCATCAACTATATGTTAAATAATTTAATAATATATTTCTATATAGATAAATATTAAACAAAAATACAAGGAATCATACACCATGATAACTCGCCAGTTAGAGCTCAAATAAGCGAAATAATAGATTATGATTAATGATATTTTCATTTCATATAAATATTGTAAAATAGAAAACATATACCTATAATGTGTTTATTCCTTCATGATTTCATGTAAATGGATTATTTAGAAAAGTGTGCTTCTATATGTATAAGAAGTTGTACATTAATATTATATTATAAACTATATTGTCTAGATAATTTGTATTATGTAATGAAAAATATAGAGAATCAATTAATGAAATATTTGATTATGCTTCTCTATATTGATATGAGGTAAATAATTCAAAGGGAGAAAAATAAGCAAGAGGCTTTCTAAATCACATGATTCATGAAATGTCCCTGAAATAGGAGTTACAATGATTTGAAGAAGAATAAATCATACTATAATAGATATATTATGTTCATAATTTAATGTAATTATTAAAATTAACATATTTAATATTGATTGCAATATGTAACTCATAGAATTGAATTTGAATATAAGATCCAATGATGTTGAGAAATGTTATTATAATTAATTTTAACATTTTAATCAGATGAAGGAAGGTGTCTCCGAATTCTTCTAAGATATGGAATGGATATCACATTTCCAAGGGGATTGTTTCATGTTAAAATATCATTATATATCATGTTTAAAAAAATAGTTATCTTATTGTTAAGTTCTTTATAAAAATATACATTGTATAATGTTTAAAATTAACGTATTTATAGAATATCATAATTATTTAATTGAATAATGAGACATAAGTTAGAGATTTTCAATATAAAAAACTAATTTTGAATAAAAAATAAGACATTAAAATATAAATAGCTAACTAAGTAACAATATAAATCTAGATTTTATTTCTATTCATATTAAATAGTCAGGCACTTCTCATTCTTTGTTATTTTAGTGTGCCACAATGTGTGCAGATATGTCATTGAGTCTTTGTTCTTTTTGTTTTTTCTCGAAGCATCTTAAAAAATCAATAAATGTAATAGTAATTAAATTTTATATTCAAATCATTAAAGATTGGGAATACCATAAACTCGTCAGTATTATAATATGATATCATTTTTTTATATTGTGTTCTTGGATAGTTAGGGAACATGGGTACACCCTATAAATCATTACCAACATATAACTCATGCTTATATGATCGTCATAACTTCTCAAGATCCATCAACCTTGAAATCTTAGCATCCTCAGTGGTAGAAAATTTAAACCAAATCTGCAATGAATATGTTAATTCATATTATACAAAAATAATATAGATATAAATTTATAAAATTTTCTTACCCATATCTACTCCAATTCTTTTTCCTTGATGTAATTTTTGATATGTCTCTATAAGATCAGTTCCATAGGAATGATATCATGGTACTTGGAAACTGTTTCCATGAAACTTCTACACTGCCTGGAATTTTTACCTGTCATCTGATTTTCTTCATTATAATACACCATTATTTGTGTTTAGCGATTCCAAACATCCCACATATGGGTGTTCCCACATCGCCTACTAGAAGATCCCACTAAATAAGATATATTGGGAAGGAATAAGTATTATGTCCTGGTATAATTGGCTTTGATGGATTCATGGGCTATCTTAGATCAATAGTCTTTGGAGGATTTATTTTGTTCTAATGCATGCTCTTGGTGATCTACATGCACAAGAGTGGAATCTGAAGGAACAAAATCATCATATTTGAAATGGATAGTTTGAAATAGAGGTAGTGTAGACATGGTGGGATATGGGTAGTAGGTTTAGGGATACATAAAAGGATATGTATATTGTAAAGGTGGGAACATCCCTAGATGTGGCATATACATGGTATGAAAAGAATAGTCTAAATGAGATAATGATGGATCCATGAGTGGGAACATCCCTCGAGGTATTGTAGACATGGTATGGGAAGAAGAGGCTAAATGAGATGATGATAGAGGAATAAGTGGGAATATCCCTATAGGTAGTGTATACATGGAATGAGAAAGAAGAGACTACATGATATGATTATGGAGGAATGGTTGGGAACATCCCTGGAGGCTTAAAGGGAGGATGGAAAGTTGTGGTAGATGTGGTTTCCACTGGTGGGTCTAGGTGGTAATGTGTATAATGATTTCTCTATCCAGGTCTAGAAGGATCCTTTTTCTAACCCATGCTAGTCGGATGAGGAGGAGTCAACTTTGTTGCAACTCTATTTTCCTTAAAAAAATTGATAAAGAATATGAAAAATACATTATATGTAATGTAGAAGAAAAATATTACAATTATTATACACAATAAGGGAGGTAGAGGAGGCAAGCCACGCTCTCGCATATATGAATCAGAATCAAATAATCACTTCCTTTGAACTTTTATAGTATTTTTCATAATATACAAAATAATGAAGTGTATATTTTTTATAAATACTTTTAAAAATCATACATACTACTTATAAGTCAAATAATTCATAATAAATGTCATAACATGTTTTAGAAACAATAATTTAAAATAAAGTTATACATTTTTTAAAAAACCATTTTAAACCCAGTTTTTTGAATTAAAATAAATCTAATTATATACAACAAAACCAAAAAATAATAAAACAAAAATATCATTTCAAACTGAAACTAAATTAATGTAATTATAGTAATACCAACCTAAGAAACCCATTTCAAGGTAAACTGAATAAATTGTGACATATATGATTTCTTATATATATTACCCACCACTACTTTATGTTCAACATCAACTCTCACAATGGTGCAATTTGATTCATAAAATGAAATATTTTAGTCAAAAGCAACGGTAGCGTCAATGGTGTTAATTTCATCCCCAACATCATTGAAAATATGTCTTGGGATTACTTCATTAATGACGCCATAATCTGGTATCAGATGATATTTCTTATAAAACACTTATTTTGACATTGATTCCAAAATGTATGGTTCATCAGTATCTAGGAATAAACTCATTTCAATAAATATGAATCCACAATAATCAATAAATATTTCATGTCGCATCATTTAATCAAACAATTTACATTTCACCATAGTGACTCAACCTTGACATTAGTGATTAAATAATAATAATTTATCAAAAATTCTATAATAAGACACGTTTTCATATTGAGGGTGACTATCTGATACACTACCATAACAATCCATTGTATTAGTTAACATAACTCCATCACATTGTGTTCTCAATTTCACCACTCAATCAGTTGTAACAAATTTATAACCATTTATTATTAAATATTTTCATTCATGAACCAAAGAATTTGGACCAAAATTGAATACTCTTAATTCTTGAGAAATAGAGTCAACAGGTAAACTCAATACTTTAAATATATATATGAATAATACAATTAAATGAATATCTATATTTTAAGTTAATTAATGAGCTAGTCATACCTGTTATTTCAACAAAAGAGGAAACTCTTAGCTTTCAAAAGCCTCTCTTCTTCTCAAAGGCATTGATCGTTGAACTCTACATATAATTTATTTATGTTCCCTATATAAATTATAATAACATTTTAAGGTGTATGTGAAATGACATAGTTTGATATAACTTATAAATATTCAAATTACTTAATTGATATAGTTGTTGAACAAACCACATTTAAACAAGACTATGTGATGGGCCATATAACACTCTTCAAGGATCAATGTAGTCAATGTATATGACCTAGTAATTCCTTCTGTTTGAGGAAGATATGGAAATGAGGGATTAATTTCCCAACACTACTCATATTCATTTCTTATTGTTTGGTTATGTCATGTTCTCACATGAGACAAATACATTGAATAAAAATACATAGATTCTTTATCTAGAGAACCTCTCAAAATGGAACCCTTAAGATTATTCTTTTTTCGGAAATATGATTTGATTGTGAACATATTTATTTTTGTATCATGCATCCACTAAAACGAAATAGGTCCCCCAAGAAGTATTTTAGTTGGAAGATAAACTGTTAACTGTAACATGGAGGTGAACATGATGGTGTAATGTTTTTTCTAACACACACAAAATTAATGGAGCCGATTTTTGTATTTTTATACTAAGAATGACTTGGATATACGTTTGTCATAAAGGTCGCTAAAAATCCACAAGAGAATCACTTTAACCCATAATTAATTGGATATTAAATACAAGATTTCTATTGGAATCAATTCATGTAGAATGATATGATAATTAAGGGTTTTTAGTGATTTTAGTTTCAAATCCATTTTGTTGACTCAATTAGATATGTCTTTGGAAAATAAATCAATATCCTTGAGTATAATACTTCTAGAAATTTATTTTTCTCTAAAGTTTTCATCACATAAGAAGCACAAGGAACATTCCATTTACTTTAACGGATACATAGAAGATGTATTTCAGGTCTAATACCCCAATAAAAACTCCCAATGATATTGGAATTCGTCTTTGGTATTACACTTGATATTTAGAATAATTTAAAGGAATATTTCACATATATGTTTCTAAATGTTCATTACATCTAAAAAATGATAATAAATTGGTAGAACAATATGGAAACTCAAAAAAGATACTTCTCTTTTTCCAATTGTAAGGGGATTCAATATCAACATTCTTTCTCTTTTTTTATTTAATATAACATTCTCCTAATGAAAAACTAAAATCTTTAAATTCATTAAGAACATCAGTTCTTGACATACATTGAGGTCGTTGTTCGGTGTCCATAGTATTATCAAACCTCCAGTGATTCTTCCTATATTGATTATCCATTGGAAAGAATCTTCGATGCCCCATGAAACCAAAACTAAGATGATATTTAAGACTCCTTGATCATTTATTATTCATACAAATAATAAAGGATAGTTTTCCAATTTTATCCAAAAATAAATCATTGAATAACCAGGGAAGTCATTTTTATTCCATATGTAATGACCCGCCAATTCTCATTGCCTTGAGAATACAACGAGTCATTACTAGGCCTTAAGAGACATCCCAAAGATGCCAAAGGCTAACAATAAATGCCGAAGGGTTTCAAATACAAGTTGGGGGACGATTTACCCTTTTAGAAATAACCCATAAACCAACCATAACCAAACATTCACTATATAATGTGTGAATAGAGTAAAGACCAAAAAAGAACTTCATTTATATCAAACCGCATCAAAGTACACAACAGTGGAAGACCAAACTACTCAAGACTCTAAAAAGACACTACAACTCCATGATCCACAAGCTCCAGGCTCCACAACATCTCCCAAGCATCGCCACGATCCACTAGCAATAAGAATATTTTCCTTTACCTGTGTCCTGGAATACGACATCGGCAAAAGAACCAACGTGCCAAAGTAGGGGTGAGTATAAAACACAGTAGGTTTTCCCCAATGACTTCCCTACTCACACCACTAGGATAGAAGAGTTATCCACATTTATATAAAAACAGTTTATATAAAACATTTTCTCAAAATCAGTTTATAACTAAATATAAATAGGATTCCAAAACCATTCATAACCAAATGCATTCCAAAAGCAATTTAAAACAATTTTTTTTGCAAGTTATTTTTCCAAAAAAATAATCAAACAAGATTTTGAACCATTTCATAAACATTCCTTTTTGGCATACCCAACCATTTCCCAACCCATGCTACCAACCATGCATGTTTCATTCTGACAATTCCATACTCATGAGTGGTTTCTCGTCGATCTACCAAGTCATCCCTAGGTAATTGTTTCCCATGTTCCATTACACCTTTGGCACTGAGAACAAGGTCATATTTCAACCAAGCCTCGTACTTAAAAGTCTCATGTTCCATTAAATGTTTGGCACCGAGCACAAGGTCTTATTTCAACCAACCCTCGTATATGCAACATGAACACACACCACACATTCACAATATTAATGCCAAAACCATCCTTCCAATAAAACACGCTTTTATTGAAAACCATTTCCATCAAAACCAAGTGTGTTCAACCAATTCAAATCATTTTAATAAAACCGTTATTTTATTGAAAACCAAATAATGAACCAATTTCATCAAGACATTTCAATACAAAACCATTTCAATAAAAAATCCCTTTTTTATTAAAAATACATATTTCATCAAACCATTTTCCATTCTAGAAAATGAATAATTTAAAATCAACATTTTAAATTCGAGAAGCCAAATCACTTTGCACAACAATTCACCAAGATTTCACAATTTCATCAAAACCATAAATCATCACTAAAGAAGATTTATTCCTTGTTTTGCACAATCAATTTCATTCAAATAACCCAATTTGAAACCAATCCAATAAATTCTAACAAAAGGAGTTGATAGTGAAGCCTCCTACCTCAATGTTTTTGACGAAAACACTAAAAAACGGAGAACGCACAAGACAACCGGGCCTATTCACTAAGGATCCTCCTTAGATCTCTTCTCCTAACACAAAAAAGACCAAAACTCATCATGTTTGGCATCGACACACTTAGATATACCCAAAACAGGCGTATATCTAAGAAACCGAGAGAATAGAAGAAGTAGATCTAAGTAGATCTGAGAAACCAAACAAGAACGATCACATACCTCAAGAATCGGGCTTCGATTCATCAAGAGAAGCCTTTGTATTGCCTCCGGAACAATGGGAGGAACCTCTTTGACCTTAGGAGAAACAAAATCCCGATTTATGGTCTCTTAGGAGGAAAAATGAGCTAATTAGAGGCAAAAACGCGTGAGATCTGCTTTTATATGATCTCGTTTAAGTGGTTTCACGGTTAGTTCACACGGTTTGACAAACCGTGCGCTAATCGTGCATTAGATACTGCCTCAGCCACCCTTCTCGCATGGTTTGGCTGCACGGTTAGAGAAAAAATGTGCCACCCATGCAGAAGCTACTTCCTCCAATACCAACTCTACATGGTTTGGCCGCACAGTTTAGAAAAACTATGCACCGCCCATGCAGCTTCCCTTTTTTCCCCAAAACTTCAATTCGAGTTCTCCCGACACTCACATACGTCACACTTAACTTTATAATCATTAAAATCATCAAGAAAGGGTTAAATTCTAGAAACAGGGGGTACTAAATTCTCCCCACCATTGGCATTTCCATCCTCGAAAAGTAGAAAACCATCGCTTTCCTGAAAGAGTTCTGGCCACTGCTCCCTCATTTCTTTATCGCATTCCCAAGTCTCTTCCTGAATCTGACCATGCTGCTATTAAACTTGCACTAGACCGATGATTTTTCTACCCAAGACCTTCTCTTGCCTATCCACAATCCGTACTGAGATATGTATTAACGAATCATCCGGCTCTAGGTCAACGTGATCCCATCTGATCACATGATCAGGATCAGGCTGATACTTTTTCAACTAGGATACATGGAACACATTATGTACCAAACTGAACCGTGGTGGTAATTCCAACCGATATGACACCTCTCCAACTCATTCCAATATCTCAAAAGATCCAATGTATCTAGGAGAAAACTTTCCCTGCTTTCTAAAATGACAATCTCCAAGTCTTGGAGAGATCCTCAAGAAGACATGATCACCCACAATGAACGACAACGGTCTTCGATGGTGATCTGCATAAGATATTTGAAAACTCTGAGCCATCTCCATCCTTTTTCTAATCAACCGAATCTTCTCCATTGTTTTTGGACAAGGATTGGCCCAACAAATGAAGTTTCACCAGTTTCCACCTAGCATAGTGGAGAACGAAAAGGACTCCCATACAATGCTTCAAATGGAGCCATGCGTATCGAGGCTTCATAGCTGTTATTGTATGAGAACTCCACTAAGGGTATACGATCCTCCCATGATCCACCAAAATCCATTACATAAGCCCACAACATGTCTTCCAACGTTTTAATCATTCGCCCGGATTTCCCATCCTTCTGAGGATGATACGTCGTGCTCATAGTCAAATGAGTTCCAGTGGCTTGTTGTAATGATTTCCAGAAACGATATGTGAACCTCAGATCTCTATCTGAGTCTATAGACACCAGTATACCATGCCTATTTACTACTTCTTGGATATATATTTTTGAAATATCTTCCACCGTATGAGTTTCATGGATAGGGATGAAATGGGACAACTTAGTCAGACGATCCACTATCACCCAAATGGCATCGTGTTTTCAGACCGTTCTTGGAAGACCTGTAACAAAATTCATTGATATCTGATCCCATTTCCATATATGGATAGGTAAATATTGTAACATACCATATGGTCTCTGATGCTCTACTTTAACCTGCTAATGAGTTAAGCACCGTGAGACGAACTCTGCAACTTTACTTTTCATGTCGCTCAACTGCCTTTGATACCATTTATAATGACCCACCAATTCTCATTGGCTTGAGAGTACAATGAGTCATTACTAGTCCTTAAGAGACATCCATAAGATTCAAAAGGCTGGAAATAAATGGTGAAGGGTTTAAAATACAATTTGGGGGACGATTTACCCTTTTAGAAATAACCCATAAACCAACCATAACCAAACATTTACTATATGATGCTTGAACAAAGGAAATACCAACAAATAACTTCAATTTTATCAAAACACATCAAATTACACAACAGCGGAAGACCAAACTACTAAAGACTCTCAAAAGACACTACAACTTCATGATCCACAAGATCCAAGCTCCACAACATCTCCCAAGCATTGCCACGAGCCACTAGCAATAAGATGGTTTTCCTTTACCTGTGTCCCAGAATATGACATCTGCAAAAGCACCAACGTGAAAAAGCAGGGGTGAGTGTAAAACATGGTAGATTTTCCCCAATGACATCCATACTCACTCCACTAGGATAGAAGAGTTAGCCACATTTATATAAAAACATTTTATATAAAACATTTTCTCAAAAGCAGTTTATAACTAAATATAAACAGGTTTCCAAAACCATGCCTAACCAAAGGAATTCCAAGAGCAATTTAAACCAATTTTTTCAGAAAGTTATTTTTCCAGAAAAATAACCAAACAAGATTTAGAACCATTTCACAAACATTCCTTTTTGGCATACCCAAGAATTTCCTAACCCATGCTACCAACCATGCATGTTTTGTTATGACAGTTCCATACTCAAGAGCGGTTTCTCGTCGATCTACCAAGTCATCACTAGGTAATTATTTCCCATGTTCCATTACACCTTTGGCACCGAGCACAAGGTCATATTTCAACCAAGCCTCGTACTTGAAAGTCCCATGTTCCATTAAGATTTTGGCACTGAGCACAAGGTCCTATTTCAACCAATCCTCATATATGCAACATGAACACACACTACACATTCACAAAATTCATGCCAAAAGCATCATTTCAATAAAACACCCTTTTATTGAAAACCATTTCCATCAAAACCAAGTGTGTTCAACCAATTAAAACCATTTCAATAAAACCATTCTTTTATTGAAAACCAAAGAATGAACCAATTTCATCAAGCCATTTCAATACCAAACCATTTCTATAAAAAACCCCTTTTTTATTGAAATCCCATCTTTCATCAAACCATTTACCATTCCAAAAAATCCATAATTTTAAATCAAAATTTTAAATTCAAGAATCCAAATCACTTTGCACAATAATTCACCAAGATTTCACAATTTCATCAAAACCATAAATCATCACTAAAGAAGATTTATTTCATGCTTTGTACAATCAATTTCATTCAAATAACCCAATTTGAAACCAATACAATAAATTATAACAAAATTAGTTGATAGTGAAGCCTCCTACCTCAAAGGTTTTGACGAAAACACTAACAAACGGAGAACGCACAAGACAACCGAGCCGATTCACCAAGGATCCTCCCTAGATCTCTTCTCCTAACACAAAAAAGACCAAAACTCATCATGTTTGGCATCTACACACTTAGATATACCCAAAACGGGCGTAGATCTAAGAAACCGAGAGAATAGGAGAAGTAGATCTAAGTAGATCTGAGAAACCAAACAACAACGATCACATACCTCAAGAATCTGGCTTCGATTCATCAAGAGAAGCCTTTGGATCGCCTCTAGAACAATGGGAGGAACCTCTTTGACCTTAGGAGAAACAAAATCCCGATTTAGGGTCTCTTAGGAGGAAAAATGAGCTAATTAGAGGCAAAAACGCGTGAGATCCGCTTTTATATGATCTCGTTTAAGTGGTTTCATGGTTAGTTCACACGGTTTGACAAACTGTGCGCTAACCGTGCGTTAGCTACTGCCTTAGCCACCCTTCTCGCACGGTTTGGCCACACGGTTAGAAAAACCGTGCACCAACGGTGTGGAAGCTACTGCCTCCAATACCAACTCCGCACGGTTTGGCCGCACAGTTTAGACAACCCGTGTGTCGCCCGTGCAGCTTCCCTTTTTTCCCAAAACTTCAATCCGAGTTCTCCCGACTCTACCATACGTCACCCTTAACTTTATAACCATTGAAATCATTAATAAAGGGTTACATACCAGAAACTGGGGGTACTACACCATAGAAGGCCAACATGCATCAAAAATATATTTTTTGAAGAAACATCAAATGTGTGCACACCCATATCCCAAAGAATCTTCAACTCTTTAATTAAAGTTTTCAAGTAGAAATACATTTAATTTCCAATATCAGAAGTCCCAGATATTATCTTACTCGTGAAAGTGAAAAGGTTTTTTCATACACATCCATGGACAAATATTAAAAACATTAATAGAAACTAGAAATGTGCTATGAGTAGTAAAAAGCTGACCAAATGGATTAAAACCATCAAAGTATAAAACCAACCTGACATTATGAACCTCATCTGAAAAAAAAATTGGATTTTATGAATCGAATTCCCACCATACTAATCCATCTACTATATTAACTAACCCAATTTTATATTTAATTCTCTCAGCATCATGTCATCTCATATTGGATGAGATCCTTGTAGACATGAATATATTTTGAAGCCTGATAGTCAATGGAATGTTCTGCAAGACTATCTACGGAACATGATATGGTATTACATCTACATTTTCCTTTCTTCGAGATATACCACATTCTTTAAAGTCATTAAGGTCAGCTGTTTCCCCAAAAAAAAATAAACTACAATCTTTTAGAAAATCATGAATTTATTAGTAGAAAATCCAATCTTATTAATTAAATTCAATGACTTAAAATGATTTGAGGGGATATCAGCACCATCATAAGGAAATTCCTTCAAAAAGGTAATAATATAATCAATGGTGGTATTATAAATTAAAAACATGGTTTTTCTATGATATAACCACATTAAAAATTCCAACTTTTTCATTTTAGTACATTCCTAATATACTAGAGTTCTCGCATCATCCATTAAAACTTTCACTCTCTTAATATCATGATATTAAGTCTTTATGTGCATTGGTATCATTGCCTTCTTTCATAGGCATATTATCTATTTCATGATGATTCACAAATGAAAACTGATCAAATATTAAATTCATCATACCACTTATTTCTTTTCATTCATAAACAGTAGAATATTGTCTCATCTCTCCATGGTGAAACCAAACATAATAGTTTGATTGAAATCCATATTTATTTAAATGGTATATAACTTATTCCTAGATTAAACATGGTATTACACCATAATTATTTCATGGAAACTTTATACAACCTCCATCTTATGCATTATTAATTGCAAAATATAAAATTATTTCCAAATACTTTTAAAATTATGTTGAAATATGACTAGTATGATGCATCCATATTCTATCCATTCAATTAAAGGGGAAAAGTTATGTTTTAATAAAAAAATTAAACCATAATTATAAAATTCTTTATAACCAATTTTAATATAAATATCATCAAGGCATACTAGTTCCTAGAAAAATAAAGAATAAGAGAAATAACATGTGCAATAAGAGAGTAATACAAATAACAATGCAAGGTGGGTGTCTTTAACATTTAAGAATTCGATATCATGGTATATAAATTCAATAAATTTGATATAATACAAAATTATAACCATGGTTTTAACTATGATGACTCAATCAAAAAGATCAAAACAAAGGCAAAATTGTCGTTTCATGAAACAAATTTCTACATTCCAAATGATCACAATACATCAAGTATCCAAAAAATATGGACCAAAGATAAAAATTAGAATAAAAGTATAAAGATGATTGATATAAAGAATATGTGAGTGGAAGAAATACCACATAATATCTACTAGTTCAACATCAATATCTAGAATATGGTAGGGTAATTTTCCTCTTTAGATAATTTTATCTATAATTTATTTTTGTAGATATCCCAACCAAACACAAAAATGGGGAACCTTTACTATCCCTGAAAGAGATAGAGCTTCTACCCTTTGTTGGTTATGACTAACCTATAGAGAGTCACTAATTCACAATGAGATCAATCATTTTAGAAGTTAAAAAAATAAACCCCAAATCACTAAATCTCAAATTAATAAGTATAGGATCAGGAAAGTATAAAGTTGATCCCAAAAAGAAAAGGATATATAAAATTAAATTAAATAATTGAAACAATAAACTAATTCTAGAAAGAAAAAAGTACTTGAAAATTAAAATAAGAAAAATTGATGATTATTTAATAGAATTATAGATAAAAATGGAAAAAAAGGTACGTGTCATATAATTTCTAGATTCATGCGATAGTAATTTTAAAAAATTACTAAATTCTTATTTTCATCGGAATTATGTCTAATTCACCACCATCCCAGTCTGAGTTATTTACTCAAAATCCCTCATAAATTACCTTTTTAATGATCATATACATTGGTCCATTAGTGATAATGGAAATGAAAAACCTTTTTTAAATGTGGTGCATATCATACCTAATTATTATAATTAAAGTAATATTCTAGTAACTGTGTTATAAAACACTCCCTTAATAAAAAATAATGGTCATGTAATGAAAAATTAGTTAGAGAGAGGGGAAAGATAATTGAACATGAAATTAAAAAAATATTTAAATAAAAATACATAGTCACACTAGTATAATATCCCATTAATCACATGTTAGGAAGAAATAAAGATCAAACTCTCATGATATCTATGATAGGGTGATGAAAACAATTAAATAAAACATATTGAATCTGTGATAGATCATAAATATGGAGTATTTAATCCATATATCATAAATAAATATTTAATTAATTATTAAATACATTATTTTAAAAGAAATTATGAACATATTATCAAGGCAATAAAACCTTTATAAAAACAATTAGGGCTCATTCATCCCCCAAGAAATGATTTAAGCAATTATTAAATTATAATTATTGAAAAAAAATAATTATATTTATAATAAAAAACCTCAATAGATCTAGCCTTATATATTACCAAGGATAAATATTTTTATTCTTGTCTATAATTCCACCTTAAACACCTTTATAACTATCAACAAACTCAATGATAATTATTTTAACATGCCTCTTTTATTTTAAATTCAAACATGGATCTCATGGTCAATGGATATGAAATTCATTCAAGAAATTAATAGAGAATGTGTTTTTATTTTAATATTAACTAGAGCTTCACAACATGAACATAAACCAAGGGATTACATGAGAATGGCCATTTATGCTTCATGACACATATCTTAACTTCTTGGAATGAAAAATACAAAATAAAAATTTAAATATTTTATTTGAACGAAATCCACTTTTGGGGGTTTAGTGGGAACCCACACAGAAATAAAGACACAAAAACTTCCAACCAAACTCCAAAACAAATCCAAAACAACATAAAAACATACCTATATTCAAACATCCACGTACACTACCACTCCTAGTGGAAGTCCTGAAAAAATATAAAATGCTATAAAAAATTAAGGAAATCAACAAAAGTTGTGAAACAAAAAATAATATTATACCACAATTATAAAAAAAAATATTTGGAATGGTTTAATTCCTGGCATAAATGAAAACTCATAAGGTCTTGAATGTAAAAACATGTACCAAACTCACTAAATCTATATTGATAAAGTATAAAAACAAATATTTCCTTAGATCGATCACATGATGAAATAGATAAAAATGAAATAAATACTAAGAAGATGAGTATAAATATTTGGAACTCATTTATTGGATATTGAAGAATATTTGAATCAAAAATTATTTAAATAGAGGATATCACTATAATATATGGGAGGTTTTCACTCACTCGGGTAGTCTCTCACTCGGGTAAAAGGGAAATTAGGGTAGGGGATCGTGGGTGGATGGGGGGAGGCTAGGAGTCGCCCGATATGTGAAAAGGTTATACCAAAGGTTTCAAAAAACCATTGGTATATCTTTATCTATAAAAATTGTTTTAATGAAGCATTGTTATAGTATTTCTTTAGGAACTCTATACCCGTAGTTCTTACAAATTGTGGGTATATTTTTGTGGGGATAGCCCCACTTTCTAGTAATGACTCATCATTTATCCAAGACAAAACATATGTTTGAATAACTAAGAACTATGAAAGGTTTCTTTTCTTGAATACCCACCCAAGTAAGGGGTGAGGACACCCCTCACAGTTCCCCTCATAGTGTATCCCAACTCATTCTAAAGGAGATGTGTAAATTGGTGTTCATGAGTAAAAAAATTACAGTCTATGTGGCATACCGAAATCAAGATAGATAAAAATAATTGCTTATAAAATCTATTCAACCACATTTGGTTCCATCATGTGCCATTATTACATGACTTATCTTTCCTATATATCATGATGCTAATTTGATAATAATATTTAGAATCACATATATGCTCCATCCTAAGTGATCATTACATAATCCAAATGATAATATTAAAGGTTAGTCGAGACTTGGGAACATTATAGACACTATATTTGGGTTAAAATTATATTTCAGATAATCCTCCCATGTAAATATAATAGTTGTAATGACTATTTAGTATCCACGCCACTCTCAAGAAATTTTTAAGAGTCTAATAGAAATCACTAGCCTCATCACACACAAGGGAAAAATATCCTGGTCATAATTCAAGTAACCTATTCTTGCTTACCCAAAAATACCATTGAAAGAATATATATAAAACCTATAATTAGGAGATATAAAGAAATAGCTACCTCAATCATGGATTTACACCTTTAGAAGCGATGGATTCTTTACTTTATATAATCCCAACCTTTATGGTCAAGATCAACTTCACCGTCTAATGCTATAAGAAACTAAATCTATTAGGAAATCAATTTAATTAATTATAAAACCATCATATTTTATTAACACATATAAATCAATAATTAATTCTATAAGAATAATGGATAAATATATCCCTAGATAGCATAACAACACAAAGGCCTAATCCAACATAGTATGATCTACACATGACACATCCCATTGACTATTGGTGAGTAAATTCAAAACACATAATATCAATTCAATGATCTGTCCCATCCCAATTTTATGTAAAATAAATAAATTAGGTAATAAACTTAACTTATGTGAAACCCCATTTAACTATGGGTTTTCTTCCTCTAGTATCCACCTATATCCAAGAAACACTAATGCTTTATTGTTACATCTTTATTCTACTACGTTCCATTAGAATAACCACAAAAACTTAACTCCAACAACATAAAATCAAAGAGTTTTGGGAAATAATGAAATATGGGTAATTTTTAGAAGAAAACTAACCCTGATTGATGAGAAAATAAAATCCAACCAACTCAGGTCGAAGGGGATCACCCAGCAGGAAGGGGAAGAGATATTCAGACTCCCCCCATGCCAAGAATATGAGAAATGAGATCCCTAAAGGGGTTTTTTATTTTAAAACCCTTACTGACCATTTTGTCTGTTTAAAAATTATCATGGGAACTACTAGGTAATCGGTTCACTTGAACCTTAAATCTAATGCCTCACCATATACTCCAAAGAATAAACTAGCCACCTGATGGCCCCAACCAAGGGTAACCTCTCATGGACCCTCTATGGAGTACCCAATGCTAGAAAATTGAGTACGTTGTGGTTCACTAAATCCACCTACCTAAATATTTATACTTTTAAAATCTATGAAACTATATTTAGGTATCCTCTATATGAGATACCACCTCAATAACTTCCTCTCAACCATTTGAAATGTGTAAACTTATAAAAAACCCCAATAAAAATGTAAAATTAAAATTGTACCCAATTTCACTCTTATTAGAGGACTTCTTTTCAATAACTCTACCAAGACAATATGATGTGAGTCATTACAACATCCCCATTATAACACTTCTTATACCTAATAATTATCCATGTGTATCTCAATTAAACAACATCAGTTAAAAAAATAAGATACATCATCTAAATTCATAAATACTACTAGATATAGTAATAATGATACCCAAAATAGTGAAACTACCCTACACCCAAGAACTTATTGTTTCATCCCATCATAAATATTATTTATTCCCCAAACAACATTTTTTTAGTCTTATCTGATCCATAACTATCAATCACTCATTCTAATTAATACCCCATCACACCATGGGGCTCTAAAAGACTAAACAAATAATACATCATAGAAATAAATAATTCCATAAAATTTATAATTATGCCTCACTCCTTGTAGAATTCAATAATTTCTAATTAACCAACTCTATACTACAATTGGTGATGATATTAGTTTATACCAGACCATCACCCACCCGGTGACACACAAAGGTTTCACTCAACTATTCTCATCAAATACCATGGTCTCATCCCTAAGACACTAATCATGATGTGAATCCCCATTATATTATTCCATTTATTATACTCTCCAACATATATTTACACTTTATATAATTGATCACCCTAATGTTAAATTTCTATATATTAATACCCAGTCACTCTATCTGGCCTTAACCTACAATACACATCAAACATGACTAAATGAATTAACATCAAATGAACATCACTAAAAATACCTATATCTGGGTATTTTACATCTACCACCCATACCCCCAACAACTTATCTCCATTTATTGAGGAAAACATACAACCACCTCTTGGTTTGTTCCACCAACATGTCACATCCAATGATTACAAATATTCTCATAAAATGATAATCACAAGATCAAACCATCTATGGTGTTCTCCAGGATATTAAATGTATATTGTTCTTACTGAGTGAGAACAATACTACCCAAAATATATAATAAAATGAGTATTGATACTCACAAACCATTCTTGTTATATCTTGATAAACTCATCCAGTGATATCTTCTCTAGGATCATTTTTATTATGATTCTTCACAATACGAGTACTAAATTTATTCAATGAACCAATACTGAATCATCTAGTCTCAAGTGACTCACCAATATGTAACTCTCTCATTCCAACTAGTTACAAACCACACATCGACCCCACTAGCAATTTCCAATATCATTAGGGCCCAACTAATCATAGTTGAGGCACATTATCAATTTCCTAACTATGTAACTAATCTAGTCACCTCCTCAGTGTATCAAAGGATCTAATGGACCTTTCACTACATATCAATTCAAACCAAAGTAATCGATCACCTCCCATATAATATGATGGCCTCAACTACCAATGATCATCATGGATAATTGGTCCTCACACAAACATACTATGAAGTCCCCCACCAACGTCACTGGTCTTACCTTTAACCTCTAGTTCTCACTGGTCAATCCTCCTTCACTACTACTTATAGAAATAATTTATCAACCATTAATTCGTGAAATAATTTTGTAATAGTAAACTTATGTTATCACTTTTAACCTAGTCGAGGTGTCTCTGTCCTTTTAAAGGGTGGCTTCATTATCAATCACCTCATAAGTGTGATCATATACTAAGTCTCACTATAATTCCATGACATAGCTTTGAGTATTGGGGGAACTAAGGTGTCCTAGATGAAATCACATATAAGAGAACTTCTCAAGGTCCTACACTCTATACAGGACTTAATGATCAAAACACATGACTCAATTTATCTAAACTAATATGTATACTATGAAGTATCTCTCTTATAACCATCATGAATCAAGAAATTTTATCATTAATTTTTCATTAAAATCATGTGACACCAACCTCCAAAGTATTATTTCCTTAGTGGTATATTCTAATCATCATATTCAACAAGTTCTGTAACCCATAAAAGTCTAATAAAGCCTAATTATCCACTAATATCGCCACCCAAGGCTGAGTTTAGATCATAATACTCCACCTACCATGGGAAAAATATAGAGATCAATATCGTGTCCCCATAGTAATAGAGAATATAATGAAAAACTATAGAAACAATGTAAAATATCTATTGTTATTGGACAAGCCGCATAACCAAGAAATCATACACCCTTGTGTTACCCCACCATGCTAATAAATTCATTCTGACTTAATTTACATCTCATCAAACCAAGGATCAAATTACTAATCCACAAACTATGTATTTTGAGCTTTTAAAACACCTCTATATCAATTAATGAACCATGATTCTTAAACAATAATTAATAAAGGAATTCCCCATGCCTTTTCTAAAACATAACCACATACTACTCATGTTTCATTCACATAATATGAATCATATACTCATGTTTACCACTTATAATTGTTCCATGTATTTTGGTAAAGACTCTATATCACCTACCCTCGTAACATTAAAACCCATATTGGGTATAATATGAAAGAGTACCTTACCACATGGACAATATTTGACACACCGCTATCCTGAGCTAAAAATCACTCTCACTAGTCATTCAAACAGGTTCTATGTATGACATCTCACATGGGTCTCATTATAAGGAGAAGCTTACAGGCTTCAAACACCAATATATCAAGGAAACATAATCTGATGCCCCATCTCAGTGCTTATATCAATATTGATTATCCCTTTAACTATAAAAACATCCCACTCTAGGGTCATCATCAAACTCATATTCTAACATAATAGGGAAATGAATAAGTAGAAATCATTCCCCACTACTACGTGAACACCCTATGATGTAAGGGTTTCATATCACTCATGAATGACTCTAGGATAACCTACTCACCCTTAGGTAAGTCCTCCAACACACATAGGTACTATTAACCAGTCATTATATACATAATAAATCCAAAAAACATTGTTAATTTGAGTATAATGATACCAAAAACTTATATAGGAAAACCACATATAAGTTTTTTATAGACTCTTTAAATAGTTAAACAATCCTTATAATGATATTTTTAATCACAAAAAATCATAAAAACATAATTTTAATCCCAATTATTGATATAATCTATGAATTTACACCTCCCACTACCTCAAGATAAGAAAATCCCAATATTTCAATAAATCAGAACATAATTCTTATTGAAAATATATCAGTTGTAATATAAAAAAAAGTAAAACAATCCAAATTCGCAATAAACATAGAATTAAACTATATCCCAAATGGTAAAACATATCAATACAAATCTCTTATAAGAATTTTGATATCCTAGCCCGACCAACTCTGACTATGACTAATCTAGTATTATCACATGGCCTCATGTGTGTTACCTTATATACCAAAGGTTATAGACTAGCAATGAGGGTCTAATAATACCATGCGGGGAGACAATACCCTCTAGTATATTGTCAATTATAATATATAATAATTGAAATATACCAAAAATTAAACACATAAGATTAATTACCATTGATTTATAGAAGAAATCATACAATAAATAAAAAACATCACTATGTTGTAACAAAAAAATACACATGATGCTCACATAGTCATACATCAATGTTGGATCAACCAACAGGTCTATCATAAACAACATAGGTGAATAAATTGAAATGAATAAAAAAATACCTGTTCAAAATCATAAACCTCACAACATACTCATATCAAAATCCCAATTTAGCTTCTTAAGCTCATCTTCTTGTACTTAGGCCATCATTAAAACCTACATGTTGATCATTAGTCTATAATCACACCAAGGTGACTGTGTAGGGTGTGATAAAAAAATTCATTAGGTCACCACCAATAGGTTTCCAAACAAAAACCCATATATATTTTCAAGAATTTACTTAATAAAAATTAATTTGAACATCACTTGTATACACCTATCACATTATAGGTGTTCATTAAACCACATTAAAAATTGAAATATACATACTTAGGAAAAATTTTTTATGGTTCATCTATGTTACTTCATCTATTATGTCTAGTTTACATTATATGTAACTCAACACATCCACTATGAGGTAATACATCCAACTCAAAAATATACACACAGTTAGGGTATAATATGTCCCACCCAGTGTACTGATCATCTTGGGGGGAATAATGTCCAACCCACATCACCATCTAGATGTATTTATATGGATTAATTGGAATATATCAATGTAGAATAAGTAATTAGAAACCTAATTACCTGGATTTTCCATCCTTCAAATTAGAAAAAATTCATAACTGAATTTAAAAACTTATATGTACGTTACATTAAAGATATTTTATACATTATTCCTCATATTGGTTTGATGAATATCCCATATATTTATCCAAAATAATCCCTCCTCAATAGGGTATCCATGGTCTGGCGTGAGTCACACATCACCTGGGAAATACCCTACATTATTCCCACAATATGTTTATACCACTTGGTTAGTAAAAGTTAGAGGAAAAGAGAGATTCAAGGAGAGATAGAATCAGTAGGATTTTTTGGTAAGGACTGTTACCATACCTCAATGCCTTGACCTAATTCTATATCCCTCAAGGATTATACTTGGTAATTATGAACGTATTCATAAATAATGAGTAAATTACTTCAGTAAAAACAATTGTAACCATCTTTCTAATCATTTCCCCCATTTTTATTCAAATGAAATTTTTATTTTAATCAATAATAGCTTAAGTGGAAGTTGTAAAAACCTTAATTTTTAATATTACACTACTAAAACAAATTATATGCATGCAATATGAGTCATACATTATTATTATATGAATTATTAACAACACATATCATATAATTTTATTAATAAAGATATTATAAATATATTCCTTATGATATACACATATCATGATAAATAAAATATTCTAAAACATCATATGTTCTATGTATTTAGTGAATATCCCTTTAAATATATGCCTCACACTAATTATTCAATTAATTTATTCAATTTCTCCTTATATTGTATCATATACAATAACCTTTAAAATAATACTAATAAATAATTTTGGATGTCCTCTTAAACACCTTTAGAAGGTAATCATTAACTTCATCTTCTATCAATTTTTTGGTTCCATGTGACACCTATAATATGGAGGTGTGAATCGGGGGGTCAAATTTGTTTAGTTTTAATGCATCTTATCTTAAAATTTGTAGGAACATGTTAAACCTCTACTATTGTAATTAAAATTAACCAAATAAACAAATTATTAAATAAAATAAAACACATAATTTTTTACTTGGTTCACTACAAAGGGATAATGCAAGGATCATATGCCAATGATGTGTCAGTTATACCAAAATCTACTAAGATTTACTAGATATCATGGATTATAGTTGTTTGGTCATAGTTATTCCATGTAAGACTAACTAAATTTTAAAAAGAATTTAGGGATAGAATATTTCTTCCCTTAGACCACTTCCACTGAATCCTTCTAGATCACTTATTGGATGGTTTCTTCCTCGGTTAAATGACTTGTAGGTCACTCCATAATTATTAGAGAATTACTCAACATTTTTCATCATGAAATATATAAATTGATGCTCCAATACACTCCTAAATACTTATAATAACTTTTATATATAGCTTTGTAAAATTCCAGATAAAAAACCCATGTAAGAAATTGTTACACAAAACAGTATTCATTGAGTACAATTCTTCAAGATCCACCCAATGTATTACAAAAAGGATTTTGCACTACATGGTAAAACACTTTATGAGATTATTTATAGAACCTTATTTTTGATATGTTTTAAATAAGCTTCACAAAACCCATTGGTTCACAAGCCAATCTGTTTCATGAACTCATCTTACTATGTGGATTTTCCTTTCGATGTGGTCAACAAAATTTCTTTTTCTTCCAAAAAATATTTACATATTCTTAAAATTATCTCATATATCATAAATAAAGGGATTAAAAAGGTACTTTCTGGAAAAAAAACTTCCAAAATCTCTATAATAAATGAAATTCCATTTAAGCCACTTCCCAAACTATCTCCCCATAAATTCTGCATGGTTCCTTCATATACAGTCCTCTAAAAATACATACACCTACCAAAAATGAATTGGTTTTTGGTTATTGTGAACAACCCATGATATATGGGGTTTTTGGATATTTAACATATCAAGAATAAATACATATCTACAAATAAATCTCCTTTGTGGGATTCATGAACAACCTAAAATTTTCTGGATTACTCCCTTGGATATCTTCTAGAAATAATTTCTGCTCTGATTCAATTTATTTCCCTTGGAAAGATTATAATACTAACTATGGGGTGATGTAATTTCACCAAGAGTTTCTTTCTTCATTATACAGGATTCACAATATAACTTTTAGTTTGTGTAGGAATACTCTCATTTTATGAAGACCTTTGTGAAACTTCTTCAAAAACTGTAAATTTTTAAAAGAAAAAATTTGGAAAAAAACATGAAGACATTAGAATTTTAAAACATCTTTTGGATTAAATTCCCATTAAAACTTGCCCCAATATATTTCAAACTCATTGGTCAACTAAAAATTTATTGACAAAAAACATATCACGCCATCAAACTCTATATCAGATCACATTGGTACTAAAATTTTTCCGTTCGGGTTTTTTAAAATATAAAGCTGAATTAAATTATGCACACATTCTCTAATTCAATTAGATAGAAGAAGAGTAGCTCATACACCACTCTAAGTCAACTTGATAATTTCTTAGTGCAGAAAAAAATAGATCTATCAAGCATTCCATGACTCATAAAATTAGTTATTCTATAAATCCTCCTATATTCGATTTTATTCAACTACAATTTCTCAACAAAAATAAATTTTCATATGGATAGTATCTCTCCTTAGATTAAACACCATAAACTCCCCCGGAATGAGATATTTCATCACTAAAACCACATGATGATCACTTTAACTTCACAAAAAATTCTCCCCCTTTTCTAATAAACCCCTGGATATAGAGAACCATGAAATCATGAACAAAAATGTGATGAAATATATACAATATAGAGAAGGTAATGTCCCAACCACCTCAAGATAAGGGAGATTATTAAACACCAAGGATCAACTGATGTTTCTCAAAAACCAAAATTTCCAATGTCTTAGTCATGATACATTCCACTCATTAGTTTCAACATATTCTAGTTTCATCATTTCTTATTCCACTTTTTCTTTGACAATATGATACCAAATATCAAAATATTTGGTATCAGAGTGTTGTATTCATGAGTTTTATTGAACTCTTTTTATCACAATAGATATTCATAGGATGTTTCAAATCCTTTAAAATATTATATAACTATTAATTCATCCATATAATATGATTAAGGGCTTTAATCATATAGATATGTTCTACTTATGTCATACTCATTATAATTCATTCCTTTTTGTTACTCATACATCCAACACATTTTATACCAAAAAATAAATCCCCATTACCTATGGATTTATAGTCCACAACATCCTAGGACCAATTTTCAGCAGATATTTCTAGTATCTCATGATTTTTCACATCATCAAAGAGAAATGTAAAATTTTGTGTACCTAGGATGTACATCAATATTTTTTAACTTCAATAAGATGCTATTTCTTTAGATTATTTTAGAAATGGACCACAAAAAATGTTGCAGACACAATATAAGTTTGTTCTGTATTAAAATAAAATTGGAACCTAGAAATGGTTCTTAATATAGCAGGATAACTAGATTTCTTGGAACACCCCAAGGGTTTACAAATAAATTTAATATTGAATGTAATGCACACAACATCATGTCTATATGAAAAAACATGAGAGTTATAACCCAGCGATTAAACATAATTTTTCTACTTCAGTGAGTTGAATTTCAAGAAATGTACATACATGGTTGTGATCAGTAAGATATTTAGAGTCCTATAGGATCAACTTAATTGTTTTGTGAATGGTAACTCGACCCTTTTGAATAGTAATGTTACCATTATTAATATTAATATGACCTTTATAAATAATAAAATGGGCAAATGAATAGTAACCTCACCCCTGAAATAAAAAATAACATTTATGCATCCTAGAAATGAAAGTATGATATACTTATATCACAGAATAAGTAAAAAAATGTTTTAGAAATTATTAATTAAGTATTATTATTTCTATAAAAGATAAATGTTTATTTAAAATTTTATAATTACTATAATGATTAAAAATAAACCTTATTTTCATAAAATAAAATCATAAGTTAATATTTTGAAGTATTATTATTATAAGATAATGTTATGATACCTTAGTTAATTTTTTAAACTGTCGTTAAATCAGATATAATTTTAAAATTTTAATTTTTTGAGTAAATGATGATTTTCATTAAAAATTTAATTTATCATATTTATAAAATTATTTTCATAAAATGGAGTTTATTTTTGAATTTCACACATCAAAATTTTATTAGGATAAATTATTCAGATCTTTCTAAAATAGTTGAATTCTTAGTGAATAGTAAAATATACAGTTTTTTAGAAAATATGGTATTTTTTTGACATCTTCAAGGACTAATTATGATATAAAGTTAATTAAATTTATTTAATAACTAAATTATGATTTTATAAGATTAATATTTTATAAAACTAATTCAGAACATTTATTTTATAATTTATTTCAGGATATGTATAAAACAATTATTGTCAGTATCGATGCAGTGTCTCTGCATCATTGACAATGTCAAATTTGGTTCCTTATAAATAATAATTGACTGATAAAATTTATTTTCATGAAATTTTATTAATTATTCTGTATTATTTATTTTTTTTATATGTTAAATTCCAATTTTATAGTAATATAATATTAATCTTATCCAAATGTCTGTGCAATTCTTGGACGGTGTAGGAAATGATAAAATAACAAATTTAAGAAGTTTTATTGACATGTATATGAGTGAATATAAATAATTAATGAATATAGAACTTCATTATGTACATGATTAATTTATTTTTAGGGAATAAATTTATTTTCAATTTTTATATATGAAATAATTAACATTAATGCTTATGAAATGCTGATACAGTGCTTGTGCAGGGATAAGAAAAATAAATAAAATGTTTTTAATTAAAATTATAACAATTATTAAATGACCAATATTTTGGATAAAAATTATATAATCAATTTTCAACCATTATCATGTTTTAATTCGAATTTGGCACATTTTGGACCCACATGAATTACTTTAAACCCTTTATAATATTTTATTTCAAAATAAAGTCAAGTTGTCGCAATATAGTTTTTAATTTTTATAATACTTTAATATAAGGTTTTACAGATTTTTTATTCTAAAAATAATAGAAATTTTAAATATAATATAATTATACTTCTCTTATAATTCCATTATTAATTTTTAGGTAATAAATAATTACATTAATGGATTGAACAATTATAATTCAATAAATATTTAATTAATGAATAAATCTAATTAACGATTTTAAAAATAGTAAAATAAATATAATATGATATTTTTAAGTAAATTAACATTCTTTATAGGTACTTATATTATATTTATGATATTACAAAAAATTAATTCTAATTGGAAACTTTTTTTGATGTACTTAAAGTCATGATTGTGAATATCTTTTAATTTGACAAAATTATTTTTCTATGAATAATATATTTTATTAAATTATTTAAAAATTAAAAATTCATCAAAAGGGGAAAAAATGATAATATTTATTTGAAAATTGTGTATCTTATATTTTTTTAGGCCTTTTGGAAGTCTTAAACACTAAAATAAATTTATTATATTTTAATAATTTGTGTAGATCTTATTTTACCCCTCACCTCAATTATAAAAGGAGGCACTCTCCGTCACATATTTTCAACACCATAAGACTTATTTCTCATCTAACCTCAGCCAAATTCCCTCATCCACATCCCTTAACACATTATAGTGACTTTATTCTCACAAAATAACCACTTCGAAGAGCCTTAAAGAGGTCTTCAAAGATAAAATTTCAAGAGGTAAGATTCATTCTTCTTCTCTTTTAAATTTCGTTTCACTTATACCTTATCCTAAGATCCTAAAAAATGATTCATGAAAACTATAGTATCATATATATATATATATTTTAATTTTTTGTTTTGATGATATATTCATCATAAAATCTCTTATTTTCTTCTTTTATTCTTAAAAAAATAAATCATCATCCGTGGTGTGTCAATTAACCGCCTTTGTAGACAATGAGTTTTCATTTCACATTAACACAATCATGGGAAGTTTAAATTAACATGTAATATTTTAAAATCACCTAAATATACATATTTTTTCAATTATGGATTTTTATTTCTTTTTAACAAAGAATACTATAATAAATAGACATTGGAAACCATGAAAAGAATTTACCCAAAACAATTGAAATAACAAAATATCATTAATAAATGGGTTAAATTTTATATGAATATTTTTTAAGGTATTATAAAAATTAGTTAGTAATTGAATAAATTAATAAAAATACTCAAACCATTATATAGGAGGTTTGAACAAATTTTAAGTAATTTGAACTTGAGGTAAGGGATTCTACCTAGACCTTCATTTTTCTTTCTGGTTATTATTTCACTATCATACCCCCAATGTAATGAATATTTATTTTTCTGTAATTATTATATATTAATTTTATATGTTCCAAACTTATATATCCACATCATTGAAACTATATTTTATCAGTAATAATTGTTTTTATGAGGTTCCTTTTTCAATTCTTCCCGATACGCAAGCCTGATTAAAGGGAACGTCTCGAATTCTTACCAATTTTTCAAGTACCATATAAAATTTATTTTAAGAAAACATTATTTTTCTAAAAGAACTAATTTTTTCATGAAAAACTATCTTAGATAATTTATGTTTTTATTCAATGGTTTTTTCAAAAGAACCCTCCTTTGAAAAGTAAAAAGAGTATTTCTCTCAAGAATTATTTGATGATTTATAAGTGTATTTTCATCTATTTAAACACCCTTTTTTATTCTTATTTTTAATTGGGATTAATTTTTTATGATATCATCTACCATATTTTATTGAATTTTTTATTATTATTTTGACTTTGGATGTGCTATCTTGATACCATTCACCATATTACTCAGAATAGTTAGTGATTATGTTTACTAATTGGGGAAATTATTTACATTTCATATAATAGTTTCAATATGATTGTATATAGTGATTATGTTTCACCCATTTCCTATGAGGAATGAACTGGACTTATTAAGTTTTCGGTGGGTCCCTCTACATCAACTCAGTGCATGAGTATGTCTAATGAGACAAACTAGTTTGGCTTTTTTTCATGTTTATGTATAGTCTTGTCATGAGGCCTTGACAGTATGGTTATGATCTCCCATATTATGCATTACCTCATTATGTAACTATTATTTTATAGTCCATGTTATTAAAAGTCTCATAGAATATCCATGGTTATGTTTTATTATGTAATTATTTATTCAACTTTTAATCCTTACATATTATGCTCAATATTATGTGATAATGGAATGTGTTATTTAGTTATTCATCATGCATTATTATTTATATTTCTATTTTATTACTTACACATACTAGGAATATAAGTTTAACCCTTTCTTATGTTTCATTTCCCTATGTTATGAATAAAAAAATATTAAATGAGCTTTCACGGATGAAATTTATTTCATTTTATATTGGATTATGTTTTATTTTATTTTACCAATATATTATAGATATCATGAATTTAATCTGGTATTCCAAGACTGCTAAAAAATTGGCCCTTTGGGATTTTATTCCTTAAGTCATTCTAATATAATAAAATAATGCACCAACTGTGGGCTTCTGGGGGAGGGGCCTTTACAGTTGGTATTTGGGGAAGTTTAGTAAAAACCTTGGAAACTAGATTTAGAAAAACATAGATTAGGGAACGTGACCCAAAAATAAACATCGAGGATATGAATATAAGAACATATTAGAATTTTGGTAAGGTAGATATTATGTTTAAATTCCTAGAAATACATTATTGTCTGGATACTATAAGTGGACGGGGTTTTGGAACTGATGTACCTAGGGGTAACAACTCTGACAAGGTGTCTCGGGACTAAATCGGGGTAACTTGGTACACAAAAATGAGCCTTACTATGAACCTAGTTTGACACTACTAATATATATTCTTAGGATAAGTTTCATTTTATTTTCTAACCATTAAAAGGATTTAAAAGTAAACATGTCCCCAAATAAACAATGTTTATGATTATGTGAATAGCTGCACATAAATTTCTCAATTTATGTTAAGTATTTCACTAGTATTGAGATTATACATTATGTTTCATAATTTCATGATCTAATATAGCGTATTATATAGTTTATAAATGGTCTTTATTGGATGGAATATGAATCACACCAATGAAAATAATATAAAGAGTAAGAATGATCATTTATTCAGTGGGTTTAAGCTTGTTTTTCAAAGGGAACTAGCATCTCAATATTTCTCATCATATGAGGAGATAGCATCATGAACTAAAAAATAAGTATAAAGAGTTTTATAAGTATTATTTATTTAGAAGGAAGTAAGAGAAGAAGAGGAAAACTGGGGGAAAAATAGTTAAATAGAAGAAGGGAAAGAAGTATTTTTTCACAAGTGATAATTGTAAAAGGAAACACCTTGGTATATTCTTAAAAGGGATGTGATTTTTCTACAAGTTTGGAGATAAAGGACACTATTATTTTGATTTAAAGGGTAAGAAACAAATTTCATTTGTATAATGCTTCAACTGTAAGGATATTAGACACTATGGAAATCATTGTCCCATGAATTAAAGGAATATATACCAAAAGAACAAAATAGATCATGGTCAAGATTATGCTACTATCATGGATGAAGAGGAATTGTTAATGCTCTTATGTTTAGATTAAACAATTAGGTCTTTTGAGTATTTTAATCAATGATGTGTTGGTTATAAGAATTATATAACATATAAGGATTGTACTGCAATACTATTTCATTAAGAATTTTAGGTCATATGATGAATGGTACCATGGAAATGTGACTCAATATCAAACTTTTGGAAAAATATATGGTTGAGGGAAAAACAGCCCTTAAAATATTACTAATACCGAGATATCAATTTCAGAATAAAGAGATAATTGATTTGGATAACATAAACTGGATAGAACTTACTATCTTAGATCTAAATAATGGATAGTTGATAACATGGTAGATTCTACAAAATTTTGGACTTAAGGAATATATCCAAATTATTGTGTTTCATATAAGTAATAAGGAAGCATGAACATATTCAATAAAGTTTTATAGTAATTCAAGTTATTACCATGCTTGAAGAGAATACAAGGAGAATGTACTCACATGTTTTTATTTGATGATTAAGAGCCACTTCATGTTGTTTAATAAGTTCATTACAGAAATTCAATGAATTTTTTTCAAATTGTTGGATCATGATATTTTAGAAAATCTAACCATTTATGAAATGTTGAATTTTATCTTTGGATAGGTTTTTAGAGATTATTTTACCCTATGATACAAATTGTGCCATGAATTAAAGTAGGAATAGTTAAAGGCACAACCGAAGCATAATATTGGTTTTATAGAAATATATCAAGTACTCATATTTCTATACATTATTGTAGAATGAAATAATTTCTCAACTTTAGGGAAATGATCTTGAAATAAAAATAATGTTATCCCAGTAACTTACTTTCTAATGTGGGCTTTCCACAAATGTATTTTCTAATATCAACCATTTTTTCTTTTTTGAAATGAAATTTCAAATTGTGAAGATGAAATTTATTGAAAGAGGGGAAAATGTAACACCCCAAGGATTTAAAAATACATTTAATATAGAATATAAAGTACAAAAAACTGAGTCTCTATGAAACATCACTTTGTTATTATAATTATTTAAACAAGAGGGTTATTACCTAGCCATTAAGCATAATTTTTCCACTTTTGTGAAATAAATTTTGAAAAACAAACATATACAATTACGATCAATAATATATTTAGAGTCTAATGCGATCAACTTAATTTTTTGGTGAATAGTAACATGAGCCTTTTGAATAGTAATGTTACCCTTATGAAAAGCAATGTGACCCTTATGAATAGTAAACCAGCTAAAAGAATCATAACATTGCCCATGAAAGTATAAATAAAATTTAGGCATCTTATAAACTAACGTATGATATAATTATATCATAGTATAAGTAAATAAATTATTTATAAATTATTAATTAAGTATTATAATTTTTATAAAACCTAAATATTTATTTAAAATTTTATAATTTATATAATGATTCAAAAGAAAATTTATTTTCATAAAATAGAATCATAAGTTAATATTTTGTTGTCTTATGATTATAAGATAATTTTATGAGACCTTAGTTTATTTTTCAAAGTGTCATTAAATCTCTTATAATTTTAAAATTTGTATTTTTTGAGTAAATGAAGATTTTAATTAAAAATTTCATTTATCACATTTAAAAAATTATTTTCATAAAATAGATTTTATTTTTGAATTATACACATATATAATTGGTTATTATTAATTTTTGGGATTCTTCTAAAATAGTTTAATTATTAGTGAATAGTAAAACATAAAGTTTTAAAGAAAATATGGAATTTTTTGACATCTTGAAAAAATAATTATGAACTACAATTTATTAAATTTATTTAATAACTAAATAATTATTTTAAAAGATTAATTTTATACAAAAAAATCATAATGTGTATGTTATAATTTATTTGATGATAAGTATAAAAAATTATCAATATCGACGCAGTGCCTATGCTGCATTAGTAACTTAAAATTTGGTTCATTACAAATAATAATTTACTGATAAAAATTATTTTAAGGAATTTTTATTAATTAATATATATATATATGATGTTTTTTCATATGTTAAGTTCAAATTTTATTGTTATATAATATTAATCTGATCCAAATGCTTGTACAATGCTTGTGTAGGGCATGAAATGACAAAATAACAAATTTTAGAAGTTTTATGGACAAGTATATTCGTGAATATACATAATTAAAGAATATAAAACTTTATTTTGAACCTAATTTATTTATTTTTATGGTACTAATTTATTTTTAATTTTTATATATATAATAATTAACATTAATTCTTATGCAATGCTTATGCAGTGCCTGTGCAAACATAAAATATATAATTAAAATGTTTTTAATTAAAATTATAAGAATTATTAAAATACACATATTTTGGGTAAAACATTTTATATAATAAATTATCGACCATTATTATGTTTTTATTCAAATTTGGGACATTTTGGACACACATGAATCATTTTAAATCCTTTATAATATTTTATTTTAAAAGTAAGTCAACTTTCCATATTATAGTTTTTAATTTATATAATTTTTCAATATATTTTTTTCAAAAAGATTTATTAAAAAAATAATAGAATTTTTAAATCTAATAGAATTATCCTTCTCATTGAATTTTATTTTTATATTTTAGGAAATAAATAATTACATTAATTGATTGAATAATTTTGATGTTGTACATATTTAATTAATGAAAAAATAAAGTTAATGATTTTAAAAATAGTAAAATAAATATAATTTTATATTTTTAAGTCATTTAATGATTTCTATAGGTACTTATAATATGTTTATAATATAATAAAAAATTAATTCTATTTAGAAACTTTTTTTTGATGTGTTTAAAGTCATCATTGTGAGTCCTTGTTAATTTGAAAAAATTATTTTTATATGAATAAAATATTTTATTAATTTTTTTCTCTTTTGGAAGTCTTAATCCCTATAATATATTTATTAAATTTTAATAATTTTGGTCATTACTATGTTACCCATCACCTCAATTATAAAAGTAGTCTCCCGCCTTCATAAATTTTCATCACCCAAATCCATATTTCTCGGCTAAACTCTGCCAAATTCCCTCCTCATACCTTAAAACATTCTAGTGATTCTAGTCTCACAAAAAGACCACTTCTAGGAGACATAAGGATGTCTTCAAAGAGGAATTTTCAAGAGGTAAGATTCATTTTTCTACTCTTATAAAATATTTTTCACTTATCCTTATCATCACCTTCTATAAAAAGATTCATGAAAACTAAAATATCATATATATACTATAATCTTGTTGTTTTGATGGTATATGCATCATAAGATCTATTATTTAATTCTCTTATTCTTAAATAATGACATTTTCGTCTGTGGTGTGTCAATTCACCACCTTTATGGATAATGAATTTTTGTTTCAATTTACTAAAATCATGGGAAGTTTCATTTTACATTTTATTGTTTAAAATCACCTAAATATATATATATATATATATATATATATTATTAATTCTATATTATTTTTCCTTTTTAACAAGGAATCCCATAATAAACCAACCATGGAAACCATGAAAAAATGTGTATGAACAATGGAAATAACAAAATATCATTAATAAATGGGATTAAATGATATTAGAAGTTTATTTAAGGTATTATAAACATGATTTTAGTTATTTAATAAATTAATAAAAATATTCAAACCATTATATAGGAGTTTTGAACAAATTTTAAGGAAGTTGAACTTGAGGTAAGGGGTTCTACCCAAACCATTATTTTTCCTTTAGGTTATTCTTTCATTATTTTAACCCAAATTTTATGATTATTTATTTTTTTATTTATTTTTTATTCTATTTATATTTTCAAAACTCATATATCCAGATTATTAAAACTTCATTTTATGGGTAATACTTGTTTTTACATGGTTCAATTCTCAATTCTTCCTCATACGCAAGTCCAATTAAAGGGAACATCTCGATTTCTTACCCAATTTTCAAGTACCATATAAAATCTATTTTAAGAAACCACTATTTTTATAAAGAAACTAATTTTTTATTTAAAAACTATCTTATTTCATTTCTAATTTTAAAGAAATTTTTTTTTCAAAACAACACCTCTTTTCAAAGTAGACAAGAGTATTTCTCTCAAGAATTACTTGATGACTTTATAAGAGTATTTTCATCTATTTCAACACCCTTATTGATTCTTATGTTTAATTAGGATTAATATTTTTTTATGTCATCTATAATATTTTATTTAATGGTTTATGATTAGTTTGAATGGGGATTTTCTATCTTGATACCATTCACCATATTACCCATAATGGTTTGTGATTATGTTTACTGGTTGAATAAAGTTATACACATTTCATATATTTGTTTAAACATGGATATATATATTAACGATGTTTCACTCCTTTCATATGAGTAATGCATTGGACCCAATAAGTGTCGGTTGGGGCCCGCTATAACCCCTCATTGCATCGGTAGGTCTCAAGAGACAAATTATTTTGGGTTTTTTACCCATTTAGGTATGGTATTGGCATGAGGCCTTGATAATATGGTTATAATATCCTGTATTATGAATTCCCTCATTATGAAACTAGTATTTTATAGTCCATTTGATTATTAAACTAGTAAAATATCCATGGTTAGGTTATATTATGGAACTATTTATTTTGTTTTTAATCCTTCCATATTATGCTTAAGATTCTGTTCTAATGGCTTGTGTTCTTTAGTTATTCACTGTGACTTATTATTGATGTTTTTGTGGTATTAATTACCATTACAAGACTTCTGATCTCACCCCTTACTTATGTTTCCATTACCATGTTATAAATAAAAAACATTGAATAAGATTTCAATGATGTAGTTTATTTCATTTTATATTGTATCATGTATCACTTTATTTTCCCAATGTATTATGGGTATCCTAGATATCATATAGTCTTATAAGACTTCTAAAATAATTGGTCCCTCAGGATTTTATTCCTTTTAAACATGAAAATGTAATAAAATAATACATCGGCTCTGAGATTTTGAGATCGGGGCATTTACAGTTGGTATCAGTGTAAGTTTAGTAGAAACCTTGGAAACTAGATTTAGAAAACATAGATTATGGAACATCGCCCTAAGAATGAATTTGAGGATAAGAATAGAATAACATCCTAGAATCTTGGTAAGGTATAGATTATGTGTAACTTACAAGAAATAAATCCATGTCTGGATACTATAAGTGGTTGTGGTTCTTGCACTAATGTACTTAGGGGTAACAACTCTGACAAGGTGTCTCGGGCCTGACTCGGGGTAACATGGTACACGACAATAGGTAATATTGTGCGCCAGGTTTGATACTCCTAGGAGATATTCTTAGGATAAGTCACATTTTCTTTACCAACCATTACGAAGGATTTAAAAGTAAATATGTCCCCAAAGAAACCATGTTAATGATTAGGGGATTAGCTCCACATAATTTTTTCAACTTATGTTAAGTATTTTACTAGTATTGAAATTATAGATTATGTTTCATAATGATATGATATAATATAATGCATTCCATTTTTTTTAGAAATTGTGCCTAGTTAAAGGAGTAAGAACCATCCCAATACACATAATCCAAAGAGTAATAATGGTCGTTTATTCAGTGGGTTTAAGCGAGTTTTTCAAAGGGGACTAGCCTCTCAAACATTCTCAACATATGAGGAGATAGTATGATGTCCTAATAAGAAGGAAAAATAGTTTTCACAAGTATTATTTCATCATAATGGAATAAGATAAGAATAGAAAAATTGGGGAAAATGATAGATAAAGAAAATAATGGAAATAATTATTTTCCCACATGTCATAATTGTGGAAGGAAACACATTGGTATATGGTTAAAAGGAATGGGGGTTTGATAAAATTATAGAGATAAAGGCCACCATTATTTTGATTCCAATGGTAAGAAAAAGTTTTCCAATATATAATACTTCAACTGCAAGGATATTGGACAATACACAAATCAATGTCCCATGCATCAAAGTAATATACACCAAAAGAAGAAAATAGACCATATATAAGATTATAATACTACAATGTATGAAGAGGAATGATTAATTTTATTTGGTTTAGATTCAATATTTATGTTTTATGAGTATTTTAATCAATGATTTACAAGTTATAATAATTATAGAATACATAAGGATTGTACTACCATACTATTTCATTAAGGATTTGAGGTTCTATGATGAATGGTACTAAGGAAAAGTGACTCAGTAGCAAATTAAACTTTTGTAAAAATATATGTTTGAGGTAAATACAAACCTAAATATGTTCCCAATACTGAGATATTGATTTTAGAATAAATATATGACTGATTTGGATAACACAAATTGGATAGTACTTACTATCATGGATCTAAATAATGGACTATTGACAAATTGGTAGATTCTACAAAATTTTGGACTTAAGGAATATACCCAAATTCTTGTTTTTTAGATAAGTAATAAGGAAGCATGAATGTATTCAATAAGTTTTTATAGTAATTCAAGTTATTACCATGATTCAAGAGAATACAATGAGAATATACTCACATGTTATTATGTGATGATTAAGAGCCACTTCCTGTTGTTTAATAAGTTCATTATGAAAATTCAATGACCTTTTTTTTTAATTTTTTGGATCATGATATTTAGTAAAATATAACCATTTATTAAATGGTTGAATTTGATCTTTGGAAAAGGTTTTAGAGATTATTTTACCCTATGATAAATATTCTTCTAGGAAATGATGTAGGAATAGTAAAAGGCACAACCAAAGGATAAGATTGTGTTTATAGAAACATATCAAGTACTCATATTTCCATAAATTGTTTTATAATGAAATAAATTCTCAAAATTATGGAAACGATTTGGAAATAAAAAAAACATTGTCCTAGTACCTTCTTTTCAGATAATGGTTTTAACAATGCTATTTTCTAGTGTAAAATTTTGTTTTATTTGTAAAAATAAAATTTAAAATTATGAGGATAAAATTTATTGAAGGAGGGTAGAATGTAACACCCAAAGGATTTACAAAAAAAATAATATAGAATTTAATGCACATAAAACTGAGTCTCTGTGAAACATCATTTTTTTATTATAATTATTTAAACAAGAGAGTTATAACCTATCCATTAAGCATAATTTTGTTGCTTCTATAAATTGAATTTTAAAAAATAGACATTCACATCTGTGATAAGAAATATATTCAGAGTCTGATAGGATAAACTTAATTTTTTTGTGAATAGTAACTTAACCCTTTTGAACAGTAATTTCACCCATTTGAATAGTAATAGGACCCTTATGAATAGTAAACCATACAAATGAATAGTAACCTCACCCATGAAAGTATAAATAAAATTTAAGAATCTTATAAATGAAAGTGTGATATAATTATAACATACTATAAGTAAATAAATGTTTTAGAAATTATTAATTATGTATTAGTATTTTTATAAAACGTAAATGTTTATTTAAAATTATATAATTAATATAATGATTAAAAATAAAATTATTTTTCATGAAATAGAAATATAAGTTAATATTTTGATGTATTATTATTATAAGATAATTTTATAACACCTTATTTAATTTTTTAAAGTGTCATTGAATTAGTTATAATTTTAAAATTTGTTTCTTTTGAGTAAATAATAATTTAAATTAAAAATTTAATTTATTATATTTAGAAAATTATTTTCATAAAATATAGTTCATTTTTTAATTCTAAACATAAAAAATTGGTTATGATTAATTTTTGTGACTTTTCTAAAATAGTTGAATTTTTAGTGAATAGAAAAACATACAGTTTTTAAGAAAATACGGCATTTTTTAATCATCTTGAAGACATAATTATGATATAAAATTTATGAAATTTATTTAATAAATAAATTATGATTTTATAAGATTAATATTTTACAAAAATAATTTAGAACATGTATGTTTTAATGAAATTCATGAAAGGTTTAAAAAAATTATTATCAAGGTCGACGAAGTGCGTGCGCGGCATTTATAATGTCAGATTTGGTTCCTTGTAAATAATAATAGACTGAAAAAAATTATTTTCATGGATTTCTATTATTTATTATTTATTGTTGATATTTTTATATGTTAAATTCTAATTTTATAGTTATGTAATATTAATCTTATCCAAATACATTTGAAATCTTTATAGACAAAGAAACGCCAAACTAAAAAATTTAAGAAGTTTATTGACATGTATATGAGGGAATATACCTAATGAGGGAATATAGAAGTTTATTTTAAACCTAATTTAGTTATTTTTAAAGTATTAATTTATTTTTAATTTTTATATATGAAATAATAAGCATTAATTCTTATGCACAACCGATGCAGCGCTTGTTCAAGCATAAGAAAAATAAATAAAATTTTACTAATTAAAATTATAATAATTATTAAATGACCCATATTTTGGATAAAACTTATTATATAAGAAATTTTCTAGAATTATCATGTTTTTATTTTAATTTTAGACTTTTTTTATCCACATGAATAACTTTAAAGCCTTTATAATATTTTATTTCAAAAGGAAGTCAAGTTGTCACATTATAGTTTTTAATATATATATATATATATATATATATATATATTAATATGAGGTGTTCCAGAAGTTAATTTAAAAAAAATAATATTATTTGGAAATATGATAGAATTATACTTCTCATACAATTTTATTTTAAATTTTTAGATAATAAATAATTGCATTAATGGCTTTAACAATTATGATGCAGTAAATATTTAAATAATGAATAAATCAAATTAATGATTTTATAAATACTAATATATATATAATTTGATATTTTTAAGAAAATTAATGATTTATATAGGTAATTATAATATTTTTATGATATCATAAAAAAATATTCAAATTGGAATCTTCTTTTGATGTGCTTAAAGTCATGATTGTGAATTGTTTTTAATTTGAAAAAAAATTGTTTTTCCATGAATAAAATATATTATTATGTCATTTAAAAATAATATAAATCATTAACAATTACAAATATGATAATATTACTTCTAAGACAAGATATAATATGATTTTTAGGTCTTTTTAAGTCTTAAACTCTATAATAAATTTATTGTATTTTAATAATTTGGGTAATTCTTATGTTACCCCTCACCTCAATTATAAAAGGAGGCTCCCTCCTTCACATATTTTCATCACCCAAGACATATTTCTTGGATAAACTCTACCAAATTCACTCCTCCTCATCCCTTACCGCATTCTAGTGTTTTTAGTCTCACAAAAATACCACTTAAAAGATCATTAAGGATGTCTTCAAAGAGAAATTTTCAAGAGGTAAGATTCATTTTTCTTCTCTTTTAAATTATTTTTCACTTATACCTTATCCTCACCTCCTATAAAATGATTCATGAAAACTCCAGTATCATATATATACTTTAATTTTTCTATTTTTATCATATATACATCATAAAATCTCTTATTTTCTTCTTTTATTCATAAATAATGAAATCGCCGTCCGTGGTGTGTCAAATCATAGTCCTTGTGGATGATGAGTTTTCATTTAACTTTACCACAATCATGGGAAGTTTCAATTCATGTGAAATTTTTTAAAATTACCTAAATATATATATATATCTTATCAATTCTATATTATTATTTATTTTTGACAAGGAATACGATAATAAATCGACCTTGGAAACCATGAAAAGAACATAACTGAAATAATATAAATAACAAAGTATCGTTAATAAATGGGTTAAAATGTTATAAGAAGATTATGGAAGGTATTATAAGCATGAGTTTTTTTATTTAATAAATTAATAACACTATTAAAACCATTATACATGAGTTTTTAACAAATTTTAAGGAATTATTACATGAGGTAAGAGATTCTACCCGAACCTTCATTTTTCCTTCGGGGTATTCTTTCACTATATTAACCCCAATGTAATTATTTTTTTATTTTTGTTTACTTATTATAAATTTTTTTTATATTATATAAACTCATATATCCATATCATTTAAACTTTTTTATGGGTAACACTTGTTTTTACTAGGTTCCCCTCTCAATTCTTCCCAATACGTAAGCCTGATTAAGGGAACGTCTTGATTTCTTACCCATTTTCAAGTACCATCTAAAATATGTTTTTTGAAACCATTATGTTTCTAAAATAACTAGTTTTTTCATGAAAAACAATCTTAGTTCATTTAAGATTTTATAAAAAAGATTTTCCAAAATAACTCTTCTTTGAAAATTAAAAAAGAGAATTTCTCGTAAGGATTCTTCAATGATTTTATAAGACTATTTTCATATATTTCAACAACCTTATTGATTATTATGTTTAATTTGGAATAAAATTTTATGATATCATATAACATATTTTATTTAATGTTTTATGATTATTTTTTTTAATTAATGTTCTATCTTTATACCATTCACTATATTACTCAGAATGGTTAGTAATTTTGTTTACTAATTAGGGAAAGTTATTTACATTTCATATGTTAGTTTAAATATGAATGAATATGTTGATTATGTTTCTACCCTTTCATATGGAGAATGCATTGGACTTAGTAAATGTCGGGTGGGTATCACTATATCACCTCGGTGCCATAGTAGGTCTCATGAGACAAACTAGTTTGGGTTTTTACCCGTTTATGTATGGTCTCAGCACGAGGCCCTGATTGTATGGTTATGATGACCTGTAGTATGAATTCCCTCATTATGAAACTATTATTTTATATTCCATATGATTATTCTACTAGTATAATATTCATGGTTATGTTTTATTAAATAAATATTTATTCATCTTTTAATCCTTCCATATTATGCTCAAGATTATGTTCTAATGGTGTGTGTTCTTTAGTTATTCACCTTGACTTATTATTTATGTTTATATTGTATTACATACCCTCACTAGGAATCTGATCTCACCTTTTCTTTTTGTTTCTTTTCCTGAGGTTATGAATAAAAAATCTTTGAATAATCTTTCAATGATGGAGTTTATTTCATTTTATATTGTATCATATTTAACTTTATTTTCCCAATGTATTCTGGGTATCATGAATTTAATATAGTCTTCTGATATTGCTAAAATAAATGGTCCTTTGGGATTTTATTCCTTATAATCTTTCTAGTGTAATAAAATAATACACTGGCTATTAGATTCTGGGGTTGGGGTGATTACATTTCTCATCCGTATGCTTCCAAATATTTTTTCCAACCACAATCACAATAGAAGTTAGTTTAGAATCATGCATGTCAAATTTCTTGAGAAACTCTATTTCATACTTAGTCTAATTAGATAAAAATATATCCTATTTCTATAATCACTTGGTTCCCCATAAAAAAGTGAGTTTATTATTCATAGAAATTTAAAACTCTGAGATCATTAACATAGAAAATTATTCTAAATAATCGTATTTTCTTCCACTAAATATGATATCATCTAGATATATAATAACCATTAATTAATATTCTTAAGATGTTTTTCATATAGATTTTGGTCAACACCATACCTTTTTAATTCCTTATTATTCATGTATGATTAATGGAGATCATACCATTCACATAATTCTTGTTTCCGGACATAAAATTAACAATTTAATCTATACACTTTGGTTTCATCTCTGTCAATCATGAAACCAATTAATTTTTCAATATAAAACTCTTCCTAAAGTAAACCAATCAATATTTTTTTCACAACCTTTAGAAATACCATGAAACTTCCTTTAATTTCCATGGCTTGAAAGAGCCCAATTGACTCCATTTGAGCCATTGGATTAAATGTTTCTTTAATGTAAATTCCTTAAATTTGGCATAGCCTTTTCATATGAAATTACCCTTGATTATTATCACATTCAAATGATCTTATAATTTGTCCTTAATGATACATTTCATTCTAATCATATTTCAGTTCTTTTGGCATATCAAAAAGCTCCCATATTCAGTTTTTGTAAATTTTTTCAAATTATTCATTCAAAAATTTAACCAATGACTTTCATTTTACAGAATCTTAAAATAAGGTTCGATCCACCATGGAAAATAGGGTATCATGATCCATAATCCTCATTCTTATTATTTTATTTAGATCGGATTGATCCCCATTAAATTTTGATGGATCACTTTCAATTTTTATGCTTCTCTTATGAGGTGTTTGTCACGAACTGTCCCCTAGGGCCCATATCATGACTACCCCAAGCCCACCTTCCATAGTCCAGGGGCTGGCAAATAGTACCAAAAGGAATATTCCCTAAAAGGAGAAGGCATTTCCTTTATAACCTGTAAACTTACACAAACCAAGCACGTAGAAAGATATGACCACAAGTAAAATATATAGCAAGTAAAAAGCGTGCCAGAATACAATCCCAACTGGAAAGTACAAGGAAACCAAAAAGAAAAAGTAAAACTGGGAAGTACAAGTAAACTGAAAATAGCTCATGTGAACACCCTCCAAGGACCCTACTAGAAGGGTAGATACAGCTCTCGAACAGTCATCTATGTGGTATGCCTCATCTAATGTCCACCTCTGAGCTACCACCAGTCCTGGTACCCTCATCCTCAGTCAACATTGTGTGTCGTCTGCACCAAACACAACAAGGTATGGGTGTATCCCATGAAGGGGTGAGTATAACGATACTCAGTAGGGACCCTGAGACCCTTAAAGGTCTCACAAAATCCACAAAGGATAAATCACAAAGCATGTAAACAACTGACAACCCCACTTAAGTATATGCCCATACATATACCTAAGTTGTCAAGTAAACCCATCTCAATCATGAGATAACACGAGGCCTAACTTGAAATCCCAAAGCTCAACTATCCAAAAAATTAAAAATACCAAGAAGGTAACACCATGAAGGTAAGTACCAAAAAGTTAATGCCATGCAGAAGAATACCACAAAGGTATCACAACGAAGGTATGCCCCACAAAGGTATGCCACATAGATGATTACCACAAAGGTAAAGACTTAGATCACACTTGGTATAACTTACGTACGGTAGTAAAGATGATTAGATGTAACTACTGAATCATCTTACTCTGTTTAGAGTCAGACCCACGTGGGATCCTAAATCATCATCACACCCACGTAGGATCCTAAATCATCATCAGAACCACGTAGGATCCTAAATCATCAGACCCACATTGAATCCTAGTACAGCAGACCCACATAGGATTGTAGAGCATTCCCATGTGGATTCCTAGAGTGGATACAAATGGGATACCAGAACCCAGACCCACGTAAGGTCCCAAAGCATAGACCAACATATGACCTCTTTCTCATGTTACAGCCAGCAACAGGGTTCCCGCACTAAGCTCAATTGATTCTGGGAGGATCCTCTCCTGAAGGCACAGATTGATAATCCAACTACCATGAATTCCCACGAAGAAGTATCCCAATGGACCGCCACATAATATGGGTCTCATCGCAAAAGACGGTGCGACAATCAGACGCACAGTCTGTATGTTATTGGCCTTTTAGTCTCGAGTTCCTGGTTGGATTCAGGTTTGATCCAACCTGGTCGTACCCTAAATTTATCTAAATCTCAAGTGGGTTATACCAAAAGGACCATCTTGATCCAAGGTTTCTGGCACTGTAGACATTTTATGAAACGAACGCATGTAGCTCATGTTATGGCCAAAAGAACGAAAAAGGGTCGAAGCTGCTCCGGGTCAGGTCCGACCCGGTCAGACTGACCCGGCCCCGACCCAGCCTGGGCCGACCTGAGTCTGGACCTAGGTCCGACCTGGGACGTTGGGTCCTGCCCAGTTCACCGGTGCGGCCCGCGCTGGGCGGCCGACGGCTGGCCCGCGGCCAGGTGTCCCAATGGTGGGGTCCTCTCTAGCCGCCGCCTAAGGGGAGGTGCCCCCTGGGTACCACGAGCATCCCAGCCATTCGGGTTGGGTAGCCGATCGGCCAGCACCACATGGCACCAGTAGCTGGCACGTGTAACCCCAGGTCTCACTTGGCTCCCTGGCTAGCCAGACGGCCATCCCTCCTCTACAGCGCAGTCGCACGCCGCGCCGCCACCAGCGGCTGGCAGCGAGCCGGACGCCCTCCTTCACCATTGTGGCCTCGTGTCCCAACTCTTGCATGCCCAGCGGCACGGACATGCACCATCTCCCCCCTTTGCATGGCAGGCCGTGTGCCGGCCACCACACTCGCTCTACCGCAGCCGATGGGCTGCGGCCTTTCTCCGGCAGCACGGTCGCGGCCCCTCTCTGGTGGTGCGGCCACGTCCATTCTCCGGCAGCATGGTCACACCACTAATGTCATCATAGCCAGCCGGAGTGGCGGTCACCGCTTCCGAGCCCCTCTGGTGCCAATCACCAGCACGTTCGCCGGCAACGTTCCTCGTGTCACCGGGTGTGCCCCAGTTGCCCAATCTTCATTCCGAATATTCCCACACTTGTCTCGGGATGTTTCCATCGATTCAATACCATCAAAATTCACCAATTTTGGGGATAGGTCTTTCCATGTTTGTTTTTCTTGTACTCTCCATGTTAGAATGATAGAAATCGGCATAAATGTTCTTAATTTAAGAAGGATGTCGAGAACGGGGTAAGTGGTATACAAAAACAACAATCCCTACCTTGATTTCGCATTGACGTTGATGAGGAGAGGAAATGATGGACATTAGTTCATCATCTTTGAAGAAATTCCTTGTTGGGGTTCCTTCAATGGAGTTCTTCATAGGAGAAAGTGTTCCTCATTGGAGAGATTGTTTCTCCACAATTCTCCCAAACTCTCCTTTTCCAACCAATTCCTCCCACCAAGAGGTGAAATGCTAAATTAATAAAAATAAGTCTATCAATTAATTAAATTTGGAACAATTAATTAATTGAATTTGGCACAATTAATTATGGATTTTAAAGGTTTTCCCACATTAAGAGGGCGTTCAGGTGATCCCCACCACCATGAATTCAAAAAGAGAGGTTTCAAAGAGAAAAAAAATGTTAATTATATTATTTTTCTTCTTCCACGGAAGACTAAAAAACTAATTTCCTCCCATGAACTACTGTGGTCGAGGTGAAGGTCTTATTAAGCGCATATCGATATTGAAAGTTCAACAGTGTCCTCATATTTTAATTCTGAGTACCGGTTCAAAAGTTACAAAAACCAGCTCGTACGTTTACTGAAGGTACCCGAAAAAAAGTTCAGAAATTTATTCCGGGCACTCCATGCCTCAGAATCATGCGTCGTCAATTTTCACAGACTCAAATTATTCCCATATAATTAAAAAAATTACATGTAAATCCAAGTCATTATAGTGTTGGATGGAATTCTTCATGATCAATCTATTCTTCTAATTTGGCCTTATTGTCATTTCCATTTCAAAAACTTTCCATAACATCAGGATTTAGACTATTTTTTTTTATTCATCACCTTCATGGAAAAAATTAGCATTTGGGTTTCTATATTTCTTCATAACTTTCTCCTAAATGTATTTGATTTTGTTATATTTTCAAAAAAATATCCACTTGTTAACAAATTTATAGGCTTTAATATTTATTTAGTAACCTAGAAACACTCCTTCATAAATCACATTACCAAACATTCCTGGATTTCATTATTTATTTCAAATGTATAATTTTATCCTGAAGGCTTGAAAACATTTAATTTTAGAATTACTTCCATTCCACATTTGATAAGGTTTTCTTTCTTCCTCTAGGATAAGCACAACCCTTTTTGTGTAAACTACAACATGAACTACTTAATTTCAACAGTGATGAAAGATTCCACTTTTAATTAGCATAATGTTAGTTATATTTTTCATCTAGTGATTCCTTTATTCTTCAACTTCATTATATTGTGGATTATATAGTTATTATACCTCAGGATTAATACCATTTTCTCAATTTAGTTTTTAAATTCAATGGATGTATATTTTATTCTATTATTTGAATATAAAATCTTAAGGGTGTAGTATAATTGATTTTCCACACTTCTTATATATATATTCATGGACACCATGACTTCTCTATTACCTTTCATAAACAAGGATCATTCCATTATAAGGAAATATTCCATGAAAATAATTAAATTTGACTCACCATATGTGCTTTATATATTAATTGGACCACACATCTCAGTGTGAAAAAGTTAAAGAAAATTTTATTCCCTCTTGTTATTTAGTCGATACGAATTTAATAAAATATTTCTATGCAAACAAGCATCATAAATATTTTCATGATCTTGTTTAATATTTGTAATATCTACTATTTTCTTTATCTTTAATAAATTTAACATGATTTGTTCATGAATTTTACTTTGCCTAATATTCCCTGAACCATTCTCTTCTTCAACTATAAGGCAACAGGGGTATTCAATACTATCCACCTAATGAAGTTTATCATTTTCCCTATGACCATTAATTAATGAGTTCTCAACCATTCATTTGATTAAGAATACCTTTTCGTTAAAGATAAACTTAAGTCCATATTCATATATTTGATCCACACATAGATGTTTAGGACTAATTCTATCCACATAGAGAACTTTTATCAATTTTATCTTATCACCTACCAAATCAAGTATTATCGCTTAATTTTATTTTCAAAGCTTCATCATTGAATAAATTCAGTATTTTTTCAATTTTTTCTTTATCATTATTTAAAATGTTCATATTTCTATAAATGTGGGATGATCACCCGCTATCAAGAATATAGGTGATATTATTCGTTGTATCCTTGAGCATAATCTCAGTTAAGTTTTCCTTCTCCCTCTTCTTCTTCCCCTTCCATGAGATATTTAGATGAGTCAAGGCATATGTGTCCTCTCCTATTTTTATTTTTAATTGTTAGTATATGAATATTATATATCATATTATAATAGAGTGAATCTATTTCTCATTGTAATATTTTCTAGTTTTCTAGAATTCTTATGACTCACATAGTGGTAACCATCACTTATTTTCTACCTATAATCTATGGATTTATGCTCAAAATTAGAAAAGTGAAAAAATATCCATATAATGAATTTATTCTATGTGATAAAAGTATAAGGCCATGGCCTTAAACCTTACATAATATTGAATTAAATGAATAATTTACATTGAGGATCTTTTCAGGTTTAGAGTTTTAGAGAATTAGGACATAACTATTACATTTCAAAAGATTACAAAGTAGAGACTTCTACCCAATATCCATTTTTTCATAAAATTAAAACTCTTAAAAAAATGTCATGTCTCGTTCCATATTTAAGATAGTATAACTTTTCCTTGATCCCATCCTTGACCCTATTCCAAATAATTTCCTGAAAAAAAAAATTCAAAAAAAACATGGGATGAGCATAAAAAGCTCAGTAAAGTATACACAAAGAAGGAAAACTGTTAGTTTTTCAAAACAACAAGTAAACCATGAATACTTTAACATAAGTAATACTTTTCACCTTTATGATGTAGTAAATACTCTTCACTGGAAAAAAAAGATCACTACTAACCCTTTTGTAACCAAAAGGTTATCATAAAACCCATATAAAGAAACACATGACATATAAAAACAACTTGGTACATAAACATACTTAAATGGAATAACCATACGGTCCACTTCCACACATATCACTAAATGGAATATCCTTATGGCTAACTTCCATACCCAATGCAATGGAGGTTATAACGTAACCACCCGTCCTGGTTTTCACAACACCAACTGTCATATGGTTTATCACGTAACCACCCTTCAAATGTCCAAGTACCATCATAGCACATAAAGTATTTCAAATATAAACATTTCAATAATAACATTTCATTTTAAATCACAAGAATTAATTTCAAGATATTGAAATAATCAATTGATTTTCATAAACCATTTAAAAAGATATTTTTGAATCAAAGTGTCCCATACCACATTGAAGCTTTTAATGGATTATAATTTTAAAACATTAATGTCCATATAAATAAATACTCAAAACAATTTTTAAAACATGGAAATTAAAGACAAATATTTAGAATAATAAATCCTTAAAAAATTTAAAATTATATTTTAGTTAAAGAGTTTTTAACAAAATGAGAGACTCTTGAATATAAATAATTGAGGAATAACATTTAATCAGAACTTTATAATATCATGAGAATAAAGGGATTCATGATATAATATGACAAATGATATTATATACACCATATAATAGTGAATTGGTGCATAACAACAATTAAGTCTCAATGGAAATGTAGATTGAGATGAAATCCCTTATAAAGACGGTATCCTTAAATTAAGGATAAATCAATCACATAATTATGTGTTCCAAATATAAATACACCCAATATAAGAGGATATTATGTGTAAAACAATCAGAGTTCATTCACACATATTCATAGGACGACATATTTGAGAAGTACAAGTTTAACCTAAAGAATTGATATTGGGTTAAGAAGTCCCCTTGAAAAAATTCGAAAGCCTAACGGTGTCACTTTAGAATTAAAAAAAAGAGTTGATGAGATAAAAAGGGTATCTCATCACTTATACATAAAATTTACATCAATAAGGATATATAATAACATATACCAACATAATAATATGTAAATTAAAAGACATAACAAAATGAAGTCTTTTAAAAAGAGAAGGGTGAAAGGTTCCCTTACCGATTTGGTAACTTACAAAACATAGCCACATGAAAAAAGGATCATACAATGAAGATGTAAATAATCATAAATGAAATTATATTACACAAATAGTACAATAATGGGTAGTACATACACCACACAAAAGGAAAATAGTGGAAAATATAGCATGAATCTCATGGGAATAAAAAATGATATGAAACCCTTTACCACGTCGTAATCAACTAAGTCGTTAGACCAAAAGTTAATTACCACCAAATGAATCACAGAATACCATGAATATAATGAGAATCATGATAATATATATGAAATTTAAGTACAAAATAAACCTTATTCAATGAATAAGTGGCTTATAGTGGAAATCACACAGAATTAAAAGTGAGATAAGAAATCTCATTACCTCGTTGTCCGACTTGACCCGTTCGTTCTTTAATATTCTGAATAATAAACTAATGTTAATTTATACTTTCTTAAGAACCTTTATTAAAGTTTATTATTCCTTTTATATTACTTATTACCATGTTATAAACATTATTTAATCATTTAAGTTAATAACAGTCGTTTTGTCGATATTTGGTACTTGAGTAACAAAAATGAACACCTTATAATTACAAGTTGTTCATGTGGTAAGATATCCATTATATTCATAATGATATAAATGATTTACATATCAAATATATCATATATATCTAGTATATACATGTATTTATAATAGTACATAACATTTAGAGGTAAGAAATGAAATGCACTGTTTATAGAGACGATAATCCATACGTACGCATGAACGTTGCTTCCATTTCTATTTTTTATTTTAATGGAATTAAAACCAAAATGAAAAATAGTTATATTATAATTCCAGTATAATATCATATACAATATTATTAACTCCATCCTTTATATGTCCCACATAAGGCATTTAATGAGTCATATCACTTTGAGGGGGTGGTAATCCGCACTTCCTCTAATGAGATTATCGTATTTACCCACTATGGAAACCATAAATTATTTATATAAATGGAAAAAATATAGAAGAATAAAGAAAACATAAACATAATATATATCATATATAAATACAGTTCCATCATATTGGCCACCATGAGAGGCAGTTGAAGATATTTGAACAATCATCGTTTTGTGAGGCGTTAGTTTTCCATCCAAAGAAACATTATGTTCTTCACCCATTATATGGAGGTGTGTGTAAGTGTAGCTAGAATAATTCTCATAAAAACATACTAGTATATTTATGATACTTATATTGTTACAAAATAAATTAAATAAAAAGAGTTTAGGAGTTGGAGAAGTAAAATAAAAGAAAACAATTTAAGAGAAATCGTTACCTTTAATTTGGGTAACTTCCTTTGGTATGAACCAAAGGACTTCTTGAAGTTCCTTCTGCCTAAGGTAAGGATTCTATGAGGAGGATAGGGATGTAGGGAGATCAATTGGGCAGATTTTGGATGGTCCAAAAGGCTTGAGTGGTGTGAGGAATTGGATAGAAGTGGTCTCCTTCTATAAGGGAGAGGAGGGGCTCTTTAGAAAAGTGTGAAAACATTATTTTATTATATAATAATATTAGGTTTCTAATGGTCCAAAAATAATTATAGTCAAAGATAATATGACTCATGGTAGAAATAAAATCATCCAATAGTAATTTTATAGGTTTTGGATAATATTTTAATCACTATAATCTTATTTATTTAAATGATTTATTAATGAGGTAAACACTGCACCATTATTGTGTCACAAATAATTTAAATTATTTGATGTATAAAAATTATATAAAACATACCATGATATAGGAAATATTTTTATATTTCAAATGAATATTTATTGTCGAAAGGATAATTTATATAACCCCTTATAAAAATTTATTTACTAAAAGATATTTGCTTTGGTCATTTTTGCCTTTACTTTAAGTTAATCTAAATTGTCATTATCAATCCCAAGTGGCTCAATGGGGTCACAAAATCAATCCAAATATGCCCATGGTAGTAAATGACTCTACCAATAATTTTTTTACAAGTGTTAAGGTAGTTTTGAAATATTTTAATATTCTTTTAACCTTGAATTACCCTATTTACCTTTAATTGTGGTAAATAAAAGCCAAAAGTTATTGTTCACCAATAATTATTTTCATATTATTGAACCACATTTTAATAACTAATAACAACCATGTATGTGATATTTTCTAAATTCAATTCACAGAAGTGATAAAATTTCATTTAAAAGTAAAGGTCAGTTTTTTTAACTACCACTAAGTGGTTTCACTATTCATCAAAAATTGAAGTTTTTCAGAAAAATACCAAAAAATAAGCCTAAGATATATTTGATATTATGAATTCAAAAATTATGTCTATTTTTAAAAATTCAAAACATATAAGTTTCATTAATTAATTTTAAAAATTAATTCCCGTTATCAAAACAAATAGCGTGTTTTTAAGAAACAATAACTATCAAAAGATTGATACTTGTTTATAAGTGAAATTAATTCCAATAACCAAAATTGGATTAAATGGTAAAAATATATTATAATTACACTTTAAGAACAATTAAAAAGATAATATAACCATATAAATAAATTATATTGAAACACAATTTTGAATTAATATACAATATTTTTCACTATTCATTAGAAAATGAACTTTATTAGAAAAATTCCAAAAATTTACACAAAGTAAATTTTGAAGCCCACATTCTAAAAAAGGATTTTATTTTGGTCAAATATAATATATTAAAGTGAAAAATATTATATTTAAAGAGGTTTCTCCATTAAAAGGCAATAAATCGACCTTTTAATGTAAATTATGATTAAAATTAGATTCATTCACATTTTAAGCCTTTAACTTTTATTGGATAAATGTAAATACATTTAACAAACATCTAAAATCAAATTTTAGTTAGTTTTGTTCATTCCCACCAATACAACTACTTGGACTTAACTACCATTTAAAATAATAATATTATATTATTAGTGTGCAACGTAAGATTTCAAAGAAACTTGTTGTTTCGTATCGGGTACGCTATCGAACATAGAAACCCCTTTAAAGTAAAATTAATATTTAATTCACAATTATTAATAAATATGAAAATGTTGTATTCATCATTTATCTGGGATGTTACAAAAAGATATTTCCTTATTATTATTTTCTATCTTCTAGGAATTTCTAAATTCATATAACTCTTTTCCACTTCATAGTAGGAAATGGTATGGTTAAGAAATTCACAAAATTTTTATTTTATAAGTGGAAAAATATCATCACCTGCATTCATCTGCATGTACCCAACCTTCATAATTATTTGTTACTATATTTGGTTAACCCTTGAGCATTGAGGATTATTTTATTCTTTATAATTTCCTTTTATATGAGCTATATTTTTTAAAACATCTAGTATTTTAGATTTAATTCTAGTAACATTGACCTTTTTCTTTCCCTTGTACCGATATATTGATATTAAAACTATTTATGTTTCAAAATCATATCTCATTCCACTTCTAAACACAAAAATATGTCTCTTTTTGTTTAGAATGTTACTGAAACCATCATAACTTTGTATGACTCTATGTATCAATTCTCTATTTTTGAATCACATGAAATTATATTTATACTGATAATCTGTATATTTCATTTCTGATTAAAATATACGTCTCATAGTAACAAACTCTTATTCCAAGGATTCTAACTTCTTCATTCACTCTTTTACACATGTTTTGAGGATTTTTATCATCTTATTCTATTATCAAATATTTTGTTTTATATTCGTAACTTATTTTGAATTTAAATGACTCAAAAAACTAATATTTAAACTCTTTTTATATTCAGTAAAGCATTTCTTTGAGCCCATATATTTATACAATTCATTTTTCAACCTATTAATGTTATGCTTTTTCCTTCTATGTATATCTATTTATTATAGATTTCTCTCTAGTTCCACATTTATATCAACTATACCTTCTGGTTGACTGTCTTCCTCCTTCTTAGGTTTTCTTTTTCAACTATATCAATTATGAAATCTTTAATATTATACATAAAATCTATTTCTATTTCCTCTAAGTATTGTCTTTCATCTTCTTCCTCTGAAGAGTTTTCCAACTTGAAGTCACTTTTTAAAAGGAACATCCTATAGAGTTTTTGTTTGATATTTTCTACACATTATTTACTATAAAATTTTCTTGGTCACTTTTCCACAATGTTCCAAAATTTACAACCTTTAAAGTGTGAAAATGGTATCTTTCCATCAAACCTTCCTTTTTCTATCTTAAATTTTCAAAATATAATAGATAAAAATTCATAATCCACATTTTCATCATCTTCACTAGATTTATAAATGTCATATTTTTATATAAATTTGAAACCATTCTCCTTATTTGAATGAAAATATTTTTCCTTTATAATTTTCACATTTCACAAGACACCATACTTCTTAGAAGATAATCAAGAGAAATATATTCCAAATACCTATCTTTAGAATCAAAAAACATTCAAAATTAAATAAAGGTCGAAGAAGTCACAAAATTTTCTTTATAATATTAATGTATTTAATTTCTTCACCATTTAATCTAATTTTAACAATAAATTAATTGATTAAATTTAAGATACTCTTATATTTTTAATCATTATATATTTTGATACCACAAATCATGTTGTGAAACACTTATAGATTAGCCTCTTCACTTTATTGTCACCTTCATAAATGTTGAAAAAAAATTCTCACATAGACTTAGCATTAGTAAAAATCATCATTTTCATATATATATATATATATATATATAATAGGGAACCAGTTAGATAAATATATGCTTTGGAACATCATCTAGAAGTTTTCTATTAGCTTCAGTCACAGATTATCTTGTCGAATAACTTACTTAAATCTCTTGAATGGGGGAAGATAAAATGTCTAGTTTAAAATATCAAAGTTATGATCATATATTATTTTTTTCAAATATGATATTTTTATCCATATAATAATGGAACTCATTTGAAATTACATTAATTCTCCATACTTCTCATAAAATTGTAGGTAAAACACCTGTAACCTCACATTGACACCCCTTGTGGTACTTCGGGATACTAAGGTGGGGAGGGGTAGATCATAGTGTTAAAATTATCATTTATTTGAAATAGATATTATCCCCAAAAAGGTATAAAATCATGAAACATTTAATATTGTATTTCACATTCACCAGACACACTAATGTAGAAATCAAATTATATACAACAATTTTTACTGGGTTTATCACTAAGTGCAACGTCAAGTAGCATACGTCGATGATTTATCAATCACACTAAAATCCACTAAGTTCCACTATATATAATGGATTTAATTTTTTTGTTCAAGTTAACTCTTCACCAGGTTCACTTAATTTATAATGAATTTATGGATATTTATGTACCACCCTCAGATCACTTCCATCAACTCCTCCTTACTCACTATGATAGATGAAGTCTTCCTTGTTTTAATGACTTGAAGGTCACACCCTCATCTCCAGATATTTTTTGAGTATGTTTCATTAGGAATTATAGAAATTGATACTCTAATTCAATCCCTAATATTGAGAATAATCACCAAATATAGATTCTTGAAATACAAGATCCAAAAAATTTCCATGTAAGAAAGTGTTACAAAAAAAACTATTATGTGCTTATAGTGCTTCGCAAGCCACTATGTGTGTTGTGTGAATAACTATGTGCTATGAGGAACAAAAACTTGTGAGCTTATTCATTAAAGTTTTTTCATTTTCCTCTTCATACTATACTTTGTGAAACTTATTTCTTTACAAGAAAATTTTCTTCATGAACTGATTATGCAATGTAGGATCGCATTTCTATGAAGTCGACCTGACTTCACTAATTTTCTAAAAAATATTTGAAAGTTCTTAAAATTTTATCTCAGATACTTAATGAAGATATAAATAATATATTTATAGGAAAAACGTCTGGAAAACTCAAAAATCACTAAAATTACATTCAATCCCCTTCATGAACTGTCACACCATAAATTTTATATGGTTTCATCCTATATAGTCCTCCAAAAACACTACCTCCTACCACAAATAACATTCATTTAATTAATTGTTAATGACCTATCCTACATTGTATTTTTTAATATATAAATATTTTAAATCATTTTATATCTATAAATGACTCTAATTTATAGGCTTTTCAAATGACCTACACAACATGGGGTTATTTCCATTGTGAACCACCATAATTCAGCTCCTCTTCGAAAAAATTAATTTTCCTTTACAGGATTCTCATAATTATTATGTGGGGGAATACTTTCACCATGATATACCATCTTTTATATACATGATTAATGAGATACCTTTTTCACTATAAAATATTCCTTCCATTATCTCAAATTCTTCAGGAAACTTCACGAAAAACTCTAAATTTATATCCCTAAAAATTTGTAAAAACGGGAAAATATAAACATTTAAAAAATTATTTAGACATTAATTTTACAAAAAAACCCTCCCATGGTTTTCAAACTCATTTATAAACTTGAAATTTATTGAAAATAAACACAACATACCATCAAACTCAAGCTAAAATCATCATGTATCCAACAAAATCATTTTAAATACCTTGTGAATATCAATCCAAAACACATTCTGAATAAACACTAAAAACATTTAGAGTTTCTTACTGATTAAAATATCAATCCCAATTTATTCAATCAAAAAGTGTGATTCCAAGAGACTTTGTAGTGATAAAATTTTGAGATTTTATAATTCAAAAATTCAATAAAAAAGTAGCCTCTAGAAAAGAATTGATATTACTCAAGCTATAAAGGGATCAGTTGTGTTTTTTCATCAAGAAAATGTTTCAGTATAAATTTTCCCACTAAATTCCTAATACGAAAGAATTTATTTTCATATTATTCCTTTTTATAATACATTTAGTAACTACATAACATAAACTATGTCAATCGCATATAGTTACTCATATGTTCTTGATTCCATGTGTATATACCAATGCGATGGATGAATATAGCACACATAATTTACCCTTATGGATGATCACATAAAAATACCTCACCCACTAGATATGCACACCATATTTCTTAACAAGGTATGTCCACACACTTCCTTAGTATTTATCAATCAAGGGAAACGATTTCGTACTCATCATACAAGAGTAAAAATATCATCCCTGTTAAAATCCAACTAATTACATGATCAACAACACAACAAACCACCCTTTAATTACCTATGCCACAAGGATTGTGTAATAACGGTATCAAATCATGAATTTTATCATGTAAAGTGTCTCAACAACCTCAGGAATTAAGTAGATTCAAATATGAACCATGCACCATTAGTATATCTAAGATATAGTGTATGTCACTCTATGTGTTATACTTTAGGTGACTTCAATTGAAACAAAATTGTACCTCATGGGTATATTCTATATTGATACTATATTATTACTCATGATAACAATAAAATTTAATCACAACCTATAATAATTCATTATGATCATCGATTACAGAAAACTCAAAGTCTTTATTTCATAGGTCAATCATTATTTAACTTCACATAATAAAATCTACGAATACTTGAACATATTCACTATATAATTATATCATTTATAGTAACAATTATATAAGATACATACCCAATACCATTTATGATTATGGTTTTTGATAACCGTGGAAGCCCCTTATATAATAAGACCAATTTGTTTCATCAAATACAAATATTTTCAAATAAACCAAAGTCATTAAGTGAAATACTTTATTTGTTAAAGGCTAAACCCTAATATCTAGAACTTTGATTTCCGTAATAAATTTCTAAAATCATTTGTAAACATGGTATCATCATATATAAATATAATTAAATTGCATAAAAGAAAGATAAAAATAGTTAGGCCTTTGAAGAAAACAAAAATATTTATAAATAATTCCTCTTTAAATAATATACTTTATTCATGTATAAAACTATATTTAGTCATTAAATAAACTTATATTCACAATTAGTTCCATAAAAATCATATTTAAGAATAAATTTAATAAAATTATCAAGAAATTATCTAGGGACATCATATTTATTATCACCCTCGCAATCACACTTTCAATAGAATAACCTAATAGATTAATTCTAATATATTTTTTTCATAGAATCAATCATTACCCAAAGTATTATTGTGATATATCATGAAAAAAATTATTATAATATATAATTCCAATGTACCATAATATGAATAAATTTCATACTATTTTGAATTTTCTTAGACAAAGTGGAATGTGTAGTTTCGCTGAGGGGGTGGAGTAGGTTGAATTGAGGATAACCAACTTTTACCAATTTTGTTCAACTTAATATTTTTCTTTAATAATTTCAACAAAACATTTTTTTATATTTTAGAATGTATGGATACTGTATGAACAACCTCAACATTTTCTCTATTATTCAATAGAGATAACATAAAGGAAACGATACACATGGATTTTAACAATGTTTGGCCCTAGTGTGAGAAATGTAATCCTTCATACATTCGGTTATTATCCTGAAACATATTTTTCACTATTCTTATAATCTCTATAATGGGGAAATTTGTTATATTTTACCCAAGAGAAGTTTTTAGAATGAACTCTAAAACCATAATATTACACATTTGGTTAGGATATCTCTTGAGAAAATCCTTCTATATCTTGTTATGAATGTATCATTTTTATACCTGAACCACCACTCTTCTAGGGTTATACATGAAAATCCCCATGGACAGATCTTTGAATACCATGTAAACTTTTGATCTACTAAAATGAAATTCCAACCACAATATAATTTCATTAAAATTAATTTGTATCCCTAAATTCAAATAAATATAATGTCCATATATATTGTAGTTTGTTTATTGATGTCGGTTTAGATCTCAATTTTTAGTCACCTATATAAGAACTCATTATTAAACAATTTTTATATTGTATATTTAGGAAATAATTCATTTTATTTCATTGTTTAAGATCTTTTAGGTTTTGAGTTTTATAAAGTTATATCATCACCATTACCTAAAAAATAATACATCACAATGTGGATACTTCACCCAGTATATTTTTTCCCATGATAAAAAAACTTTTAAGCTATAACAAGTTTTATCTTCATAACATATCTTAAAAAAATCCATCTTGTCCGTGTACTTGTCCCAAATAATCCTTAAAATGATATTAAAACAATTTTAAAATGTGGGATGATAACAATATTCTTAGTAAGGTACATATAAAAATAATAAAAGACACCTATTAGTCCATGGATACTCCAAAACAATTTACTTTTTCTAAATAAACATTGACAAAAAAAATAAAAATATTCTAACCCAATAAATAAAATTATCTATCCAGAAATTTAAAAAAATCATAATAAATATTAAATAAAAAATAAAACTCATAATGGTTTCTTTGAAATCGTGGAAAACATGTGACTTTTTTTAAAAAAATTATACATTTTACTCTTAAGAAGTGGAATATACTTTCTTTGAAACATAATCTCATTAACTTACCTAGTGAAATAATAATACTTCCATCAAAAACATATAAAACATAGATAAATAATGTTGGTAAATTGGTACATCATTTTCATATCAATATTACAAATTTAATAACCTAACCAATAAATTCCAATAATATCTTAGGGGAAACATAACCTATTAACTCCATCCTTTTACCCAATGCATTGGAGAGATATATCGGGCTCACTCGTACTAGGTTTATAAAAGAACCACATGTATCTAGTTTATAATTAAACCACCCATACTTGGTTTATAATGGAACCAAAAATCAATATAAACAATTCTCATGAACCATAAAACAATCAGAACATGTGAAATATTTCATAAAAATATTGTTTGCAATAATAAAAAAAATTAAATATTGAAATATCCATTCAATTTAAAACCATTTTTTGAAAATACTTAAAAAAATGGAAAGAGGTTTTTTACATGAATAAAACATAAAATATTTTAAATTAACTAAAACATAAAATAATGGTCATGTCCGTGGGAAAAACCAGTAACATCGAATATGTTAAAATAGAGCATTCCTTTTCACTTTTGGTCAAAAATTTCCTTATAAAATATGTAAAAATATTACATTTTAAAAATTTTGAAAGATAGAAAATAATGAAATAAAATTTAATTTATAATTATTTTTTCTATATAAATACATCCCAAAAATAATTTTTATAATATAGATAATAAATAAAATTATTATGAAAATAAATCTTGAAAATATTTAAAACAAGGGTTTAAAATTAAAGTGTCCATTACCTTGAGTCTAAATCATCACATACATTATTTATGTTCCTTAATAAAAAACATATATTAATTATTAACTTTCTAAAGAAACTTTTTCTTGTTAATTATTCATGTAATATACAATTACTTAAACAAACATGTTCATATTAGATATTTTGATGATATTCCTCTCACATGCCCGAAATGAATTTTGTATGTTGACTACAATCTAAGAGATCATTATTAAATTATATGTATAATAATAATCATGAAGTAATTATTATTTTTATATATTAATTATAATTTTAAAACCAACCATGAACTACAGTTATGAAAAATGAATTTCATTATAATCATGGTTAGAGTGGTTCATATGTATGCATGAATAATGTTTCCATTTTTTTGAAAAAACATAGTTAGATAAAGGTATGTATTATTTTATTTTAATATAATGATTAATATATAATAAATATAATATTATTTATTTCAATTCATTTATATATATCATCCATGTTATGTGGCTATGAAAAAAGAATCACATCACTTCGTGGAGGCGGTAGTCCACATATACACATGAACGCCATTATTATTATTTTAATAGATAGAACTGTAAGAAAATAAATTATTTGAAATATTTAAATAGAGTAAATTATAACCTGAATATACTATTTATTCTTTAAATCCATCATTATAACTAGCTGTGAGATGCGGATACGGAAGATGAAAAACATCGGTTCGCGAGGCACTAGCCCATCGTACACACGAACAACAATTTTGTTTCCCTTTTGATGGAAGAGGAGATGGATATAGGTTATTCCATTAACATAATAACATATAATTATATGGAATATACCTTTTTATTATTTCATCATGTTGGATAAATATTTACTTGATATCTAAGAAGAAACAAATCAAAAATGTTTTGTTATGAACTGTACCTCTTTTTTCAGACAACTTCTTTATGTTTATACCTAAATCCCCACTAAAATGGTTTTTGGATACATATAGGGAATCTAGTACATGTATATAGATATAAGGAATTTATTTTGGAAGGTATTATATGATATATATTTCTCAAATGGTGTGTGTATAAGAGGATAGGAGGTTCCCATTTATAAATGAGGGGGGGCTTAAAATTGGAATTTCTTAAAGTATTAAATTAATAAAAATTATTTTTCTTAAAAAAATGGATCCAAATTGATAAAATTAAGATATAATATGATAATTAGTATAAATAATCTCATGAAATAAAACAATTTACAATATTAGGTGATGTTTTTACCCTTTTATTTTATTTTTAACACCCCATTAACCCTTTTCTCTATTACCCTGGTATTATTGTTATTTACACTAAAGGAGACAAGGAAGTTTCTATGAAAGAAAAGGTGGAAAATAAATGTACAAAGTTTGATATTTTAAACAATATAAAATTCACTTTTCAGAAGATATGATTTTAGGAATTTTAAATCATTTAATAAAATATTCATTATTATAAAATATTATTAATTTCATTTTTGGAACTATTCATTTAATTTATCTTTGAAAAAACATGATTGTAAAGAAATTAGAAAATAATCCAATAAAATATCCATAATATGTTATATTTTTCAATAAAAAAAATTATATTAAAAATAACTTAAAAATTATTGATTTTTTTGTTTTTTATAATATATACTTGAATTTTCAACTGGTTGCGGAAGCAATGTTTCAACATTGTGTAAGCATTTACAAGAATGAAATCATCACTAAAAATAAAAAATAAATTACCATGAAAAAAAATAATTATTATTTCAAACATCCATTTATAATCAAACATAATACGTCTTCAACCCTTTTACAAAATAATATTGATATTAAAAGAAAGAGAGTGACATTTTTTTCTATATATTTAATTAAAATAATATAAAAGTAATTTTCAAAGAATAATGGAATAAAACATCCATAGATATGATTATTTTATGAGTATATTCAAGCCCCACTAATAAAATATATTAAATTAAAGTGTTGGGATTAGTCTTAGTCCTCATCATAATATTTTTAACCCCTAATTACATATTTTACCCCTAGCAAGTTGACACATATTTTCAATGGTTACTATTAAAAATGACCAAAAATAAAATTGACCAATTTAACTAATTTAGACCTCATGATTATAAAAATGAAATCCGTTTTTCATGATTCAATTTATTGAAGTTTTATAAATTAATTTAATATTAAAATGAAAAATACATTGAAAAATAGATTTTAGAAAAATGTATTTTTAATTATAAAAATGAAATTATAAAAAAAATTAGGTAAAATAATGATTCCTATGTAATTAATTAGGATATTAATAATTAATGTACAATTAAATTACATTAAGATAATTGGATAATTTTAAATTACTTTATTTAATGAAAATAAATGATAGTTTTACAAAAAAAATCATTTTTTCATTATTCATTGAAAAATAAATATTTTCTGAAAAATACCAAAAATTTATGCCTAAGATAATTTTGATATGGTGATTTGTAAAATGATTTTATTTTTTTTAAATTAAAATTATTAAATTTCAAAACCAATCCATTAAATAAAACCATATTATATATGTAATTAAATATAGTAAAAATAAAATCATTTCCTTCTTTTATGGAAAATTACTTAATACTCTTATAGTGAATATAAATCTATAAAATATAATTAATTAATAATAATAAAACATTAAATTTATTTAATTTAACATTACTAGGGTTGTTAAATTATTCCCCCATTTGTAAATTTTATCCTCATAGTTTTATTCCTCACTTAATCAAGTGGGGATATCATTCCCTCATAACATTTTATGATTCATTTTTTTCTTCTTCAATCATATGGTTTTTTCAAAAAAACATTAAACTTCTAAATCACCTTATTCCATAACACCTTCTCATTATGGTAAAGAATCTGAAAATGTTATTCCTCACATAAATGTTTTTCTTTTAACTGAACTACTTCTAGGCTCAAAACATGAGATGTGTCTAGCACATATTTTCTTAATAAAGAAACATGAAATACATCATGTATATGAGATAAACTCAAAGGCATGGTCATTTGATAGGAAACTGACCAAACTTTCTACATTATTTTATATGGTCCAATGAACCTCTTATTAAACGTTACCATTAAATAAATGCATAATATTTTTCCAAATAGAAACTTTAAGAAAAACATAATTGCCTACCTCAAAATAAATATCATTCCTCTAGTAATATTCATAACTTTTCTACCTTCCCTAAGTTGTCTTGTTGTGATATTGAATCATATTTACCTTTTGAAACATTTCATCTTCCAATTTTGGGTACCCGAAACTTTCTTTTCCCGACATCATCCCAACAATATTCATTCTAAAACTACGTTCTATATAATTCCTCAAAACTTGTCATCTGTATATTAGAATGAAAAATATAATTATAATGAAGCTTAACAAAAGTCATATGTTGATCCCAAAATCCCAGGTAATCCATTGAAAAAGCATGAAACATATCCTATATAGTTTGAATTTTTCAATTTGATTTGACACTAGATTGATTATGAAAATTTGTACGGAAATTTAATTTAGTACCTAACAAATTAGGAATAATTTTCCAAAAATTATAGGAAAACATGAGATCTGTAATGCCCCGACCCCAGCTACCCGGAGCCGGTGTGTTACTTCGTAACATTGGCATGATCTCAAAAGATCAAGTCTCGAAAGACCGATTAGTTTAGTAGCCTTGGAAACACTAGATACGTTCATAAATGTTATATTACGTCATAAAGTGAAAAACTACAATAACAAAGTCTCCATAGACCACACTCATATCCTCTTCTGACAACACCTGCAGGTCATTCATAAAATACTTCTTCACATCCTGGAAAATATTAATACATTGAAAGGGGTGAGCTCAGATGCTCGGTAAGGATAACAATATTGTGGAAGCTTTCATAAATAAACATCAACATTTAAGGCAATGTATAACTAAAACAAAAGCCTTTTAAACATGAACTTCAACATAATATGGCAAAAGTAAAATGAGATAATGCCATTTACTTATTCACATGGATATTCTACTGGTCGAATAATCACATGAAATATCAATAACCACTTTCATAATGAGGGAATGTATAATGCCAGACATTCTGAAACATTTTGTCAAGGCCTCGGCCAAGACGTCTAAAATGATTAAGGCCTCAGCCAAAACCATAAATCAAATTGGGAAAGGGCCTCGGCCAATTCCACATCTAGTTGTCTCATGAGACCTACCGATGCATCGAGGAGCTATAGCGGGCTCCACCCGTCACTTATTAAGTCCAATACATTCCTCATATGAATAGATTTAAACATATCATAAACCATAACATAATCGTATCGCATAAAACATGCATAAAGGAAACATAACATTTCCCCATTTCAATCACAAGATATCAATACAAAACATTGATATAATAAAAATGCTTTCAAATCCATTTTCAATACCAAAATAAAAGAAAATTATAACATGGTATTTATTTTTCATTAAAAAAAGGTATGGCTTGTAGAGGAAGCCGAAACTCAAATAGTGGTCATGGCGGCGGAGAAGTCGTTGTCGCCGCATACGTACGACAAAAACATTCCCTTTTTTCGTTTAGTAAATGCTTTCTATAAAAAAGATTCCTTTTGAATATACGTAAAAGTCAAAGGGGTTTGTACACCGTATAAAAGAAATTTGTGTATAAAACCAAGTATGCCTCAATGAAAGGAGATTGAGACGAAGTCCTTAAAAAGATCATTTTTAAAATAAAGTAGATCTATTATGTGTATTCACTATAGGTACACATAAAGAACATAAAAATACAAAATAGGACATAATAATATCATGACATAATTTGAATGTAGGAGATTAACCCAAAGAATGGAAGTTGGGTTAAGAAGTTCCCTTACCTTGTGTCCGACTTGACTCAACCATTCTTTAACCTCCTGAATAATAAACTAAAGTTAATATCTACCTTATTAAGAACCATTTTCAATTTCATTATCCTTTTTATATCACTTATTACAATGTTATGAACATTATGTAATTATTTAAGTTAATAACGGTCGTTTTGTCGATCTTTGGTACTTGAGTCAACAATAAACTTCTTATAATTACAAGTTGTTAATGTGGTGAAATATCAATTATATCCAGAATTATATTCATGATGTAGTTATCATATATATCATATATATCCAGTATATACATTCATTCATAATATTACGTAACATTTAGAGGTAAGAAATGAAATGCACCGTTCATGGAGACGGTAAGCCGTACGTACGCATGAACGCTACTTTCATTTCTATTTCGTATTTAATGGAATGAAGTCATAATTATATAAAGTTATAGTATAGTTCCAGTATAATATCATATATAATATCATTTACTCCATCCTTTACAAATCCCACATATGGTATTAACGATTCACATCACTTTGAGGGGGCGGTAGTCCGCACTTCATAAAATGAAAATATCGTGTTTACCCATAATGGAAATCATAAAGTATTCCATAAATGAGAAATACAGAAGCATAAGGAAAACATAAACATATTATATATCATATATAAATATAGTGACATCTTAATGGCCACCTTTGAAGGTGTTATATGAGTGTTGAACAATCATCGTTTCGTGAGGCAGAAATTCACCATCCACAGAAACCGTATGTTCTTTAACCATTAGATATAGGTGTTTGTAAGTGTAGCTCGAATCCTTTTTATAACAACATCCTAGTATATTGAGGATACTGGTTTTTTTACAAAATAAAAGAATAAAAAGAGTTTAAGGGGTTGGAGAAGCAAAATAAAACAAAATAACATAAGAGAAGATATTACCTTAAAATTGGGTAACTCTTTTGATTTGAGCCAAAGGCTTCCTTGGGAAGAATTATTCCCAAAGTGAGGCTTCTAGGAGTTAGGGCGGAAAGTTGGTAGAGTATTTGGGCAGAGGTTGGCCGAGCCAAATGGCTTGAAAGTGTGAATGAGGTGGTAGAGGTGGGGGCCTTTTATAAGTGGAGAGGAGGGGTACTCTTGGAAAGTAAACAAAAGTCACTTTATTATAAAATGATTTTAGGATTTTAGAGGTCCCACACTTATATAATTCGAGGCTAAGGTGATAAGGGTTCGAAAGCTACTCATCCAATAGTTTTTCGACAAGTTTAAGCCTTGGATTTTACATTATCTTTTTATTTTATTTAAATAGTTAAATAATGAGGTCATCGCTGCATCATCATGATGTCATAAATAATTTAATTTATTTAATGTATAAAAATTATAAAAAAAATACTATGATGTAGGAAATCTTTTGAGATTTCCAATTATTATTTATAGTCAATAATATGACTTGTATAACCACATGTAAAAATTGTTTTAATAAAACATTTCATGTTTGTGTCATTTTTTACTTTAACATTAAATAAAAGGTGTTTATGTCATTCTCCAAGTAAAGTGGCTCCATGGGGTCCCCAAGTTGACCCATGGATTGTCTTGGTCGGCCATGGCACATCCAATGAGGGTAGGACATGTTTCACGCTCATCTCATATTATTAAAACATTATTTTTACCTTAAACTACACTAATTACCTCTAATCGCGATTAAGAACTTAAAAGTTACTATTCACCAAAAAATTATGTTAATATCATTGAACCACATTTTACTTCTTAATGAACACCATGTATGTCGGATTTTTGAAATTCAAAACACAGAATTGGTAATGTTTCATTTTAATGAAAAATCAGTTTTTTAACAACCACTTAGTGGTTTCACTATTCATCAAAAATTGAAGTTTTTCAGAATAATGCCAAAATTTCACCCTAAGCTATATTTGATATTCCGATTTCAAAAATGATTTTTTTTTAAAATTCCAAACATATAAGTTTCATTAATTAATTTTATAATTAATTCCCGCTGTCACAACAAATAGCGTGTTTTTAAGAAACAATTTATATCAAAAGATTGACAACTGTTTATGTCCAATTTCAAAGTGAAATTAATTCTAATGACCACCATTGGATAAAATGGTAAAAATATATTCTAATTATACTCTAAAAAAACCCAATAGTATAATTTATCACTATAAATTATTTTGATTAAAAAAATTGTTTTTAAGTATTTTTCACTACTCATAAAAAATGGAAGTTCTCAGAAAATTACAAAAAAATTAACTTAGGATAATTTTGATATTACGAATACAAAAATGAAGTCCATTTTGAAATAGAAAATTTCAATAATTTTAAAAAGTGGGTATTACTATTCATAACGGCTACTTTGATTAGTCGCGGTGTGTTAGAACTCGAAGTTTCGTACAATGCAAGCTATTGCATTATTGAATGAGAAGTGTATCGTAGAAGCTCGGGTGTTACATTCTCCCCTCCTTCAATAAATTGTGTCCTCGCAATTTGAAATTTTTCTTGGAAAATAAAAGGTTGAAAATAGAAAATACCTTTGTAGAAAACCCACATCGGAAATAAGGTTAATAAAAATATAACTTTAAAAGAAAGAAAGATAAGTATAAAGGTCACCCGAGATATCCCATTCTAGGATTATATGAAAATATGGATATGGAAGAAAAACAAACCATCAAGGTTTGATGGAGAGTTGTAGAAAACTGGATTAGGAGAAAGTTAACAATAAGAAAATCGCAAACTTTTGATTGGTTAAATGGTCATTAAATCCCCAGTTGGAAAAGTTAACCGGAAACGTTTTTGTTTTAAGTTACCTTTTATAAAGTTAAAGAATTTATTTAGGAGATTTACTAAGAACTTAAGGGAATATACATAATTGTCATGTAGACTTTCATTCTTTAATAAATTTTTACCAAAAACCCATCTTTCACTCTAAAAGGTAATAGAACTCAGAAATATTATATTTATCCTAATTGTATAAGGTTCCAAATATTAACACATACCATTTAGATTAGAAAAACTATTTTTTAATAACCAGGGACTTCACGTAGTCCAGTGGTAGGCGATTAATCCCAATCGCACTATGGTTGTGGGTTCGATTCACACAGCTTTGTCCGACGCGATGGGTTGTCACTCGGTCTGCGTGTTGTCCTTTTTATAAATATCCAAAAATAACCATAATAATAGTATCCAATGTAAAATATAATCCATTCCAAACTTTATAGTTATCCAAAATACTTCGGTCCAACTCACAGTCCAGATTTTATGAGGAAGGTAAACATAATGAAGCTCCTTTTTTTCTGCGTAACAACATGTGAACACCTTCATCATGTATTCTTTTAAAACACTGCAACATACTGAATTACCATAAATCCTTATTGATTACATTCATGATCCCTTATTCCTTATAGAAAACTAGATATACTCCTATCCAAAAATGTATACAAATCATTAATTAGTTTCAAGGATGTTAAGAATATCCAACATAATTTATCCGAATCAATCATGTCTTATTCCAAAATCACTATCTCGGTATCAGAACCATATTATGGTTTATCGTTCCATCAACCATATATTTTCCAGAAATTTAACCTACTGTGGAGTCACTTTTCTTGGTTCCACACAATCTCAAGTCCTAGATGAAATAGTACTGCAGTACAATCCGTATATACTCCATAATTATTATAACCAGTACATCATTGATACAACACTCAAATTACAAAATTATTTAATAACAACATAATAACTCTAATCATTCCTCCTCATCTGTGGTAGTATCATAACTTGATTATTATCCAATAACATCATTTGGGGCATACTCTGATGATTTGAACATTGGTTTACGTAGTGTCCCCACTCCTTGCAGATGAAGCATTTTACATTTAAAACCTTTTTCTTACCCTTGCAGTCACGCACTTGGTGTCCTTTTTCTCCACACTTATAACAAACTCCCATTCCCTTCAGGCAAATTCCAAGGTGTTTCTTCCCACAGTTATCACATATTGGAAAATTCTTCTTTTCCCTCGTCCCTTTATCCATCATTCTCTCTTCCATCTTTTTCTTCTCTTTCATCCCTTCAAATCCATAAGACTCAGATAATTCTCTACTTATCTTATTAACACATGATACTATTTCTTCATATGTTGATAACACATGGGAAAATATTTCCCTTCTAAATGTTGGCTTAATACCATGAAAGATATGATCCTTCTTACTCTTTGGATCATACGTATTGATGGAGTTCACATTCCTTCTACTGGGCGCCATTTCTATACAATGCCATAAACTAGGTTAGTTTATGAATCGAAATACATAATAACAAGCTTGAAAACACTTATAATAAATTGAACTATTTATGGATATAATCCATGATCATAAAAAATGTTTTCTTTTAGGAAGTATATACACATAACCCTTCATAGTGGTTTGTAAAGAAACTGTGAATTATCCTAAGCATATCCCCTGGGAGTGTCGTAACCAAGAGTGCAGCAAGGCCCGTTGTCGTGTACCAATTCCCGTTCGAGTCTATCTCAAAGTGGTGTTTTCGGGTTTTACCCCTAGGTACATCTGTTCCAGAGCCGCCTCTACTTGCTCGTATCCAGACAGGGACGTATTGCTCGGAAAACTCACAAAATCTCTATAATACCAAAATTATAGGAAGTTCTTTTATACTAATCCTTAAATTCTATCTTCGGGCTATGTGCTCTAATCAGAGTTTATCTAAATCTAGCTTTCAATGTTAGTACTAAACTGCCTCTGATACCAACTGTAACGCCCCGAACCCAGCTACCTAGAGCCGGTACATTACTTCGTAACATTGGCATGATCACAAAAGATCAAGTCTCGAAAGAACGATTAGTTTAGTAGCCTTGGAAACACTAGATACGTTCATAAATGTGACATTACGTCATAAAGTGAAAAACTACAATAACAAAGTCTCCATAGACCACACTAATATCCTCTTCTGACAACCCCTGCAGGTCATTCATAAAATACTTCTTCACATCCTAGAAAATATTAAAACATTGAAAGGGGTGAGCTCAAATGCTCAGCAAGGATAACAATATTGCAGAAGCTTTCATAAATAAACATCAACATTTAAGGCAATGTATAACTAAAACAAAAGCCTTTTAAACATGAACTTCAACATAATATGGCAAAAGTAAAATGAGATAATTCCATTTACTTATTCACATGGATATTCTACTGGTCGAATAATCACATGCAATATCAATAACCAATTTCATAATGAGGGAATGTATAATGCCAGACATTCTGAAACATTTTGTCAAGGCATCGTCCAAGAAGTCTAAAATGATTAAGGTCTCGGCCAAAACCATAAATCAAATTGGGAAAGGGCCCCGGCCAATTCCACATCTAGTTGTCTCATGAGACCTACCGATGCATCGAGGAGCTATAGCGGGCTCCACCCGTCACTTATTAAGTCCAATACATTCCTCATATGAATAGGTTTAAACATATCATAAACCATAACATAATCGTATCACATAAAACATGCATAAAGGAAACATAACATTTCCCCATTTCAATGACAATATATCAATACAACACATTGATATAATAAAAATGCTTTCAAATCCATTTTCAATACCAAAATAAAAGAAAATTATAACATGGTATTTATTTTTCATTAAAAAAAAGGTATGGCTTGTAGAGGAAGCCGAAACTCAAATAGTGGTCACGGCGGCGGAGAAGTCGTTGTCGCCGCATACGTACGACAAAAACATTCCCATTTGTCGTTTAGTAAACGCTTCATATAAAAAATATTCCTTTTGAATATACGTAAAAGTCAAAGGGGTTTATACACCGTATAAAAGAAATTTGCGTATAAAACCAAATATGCCTCAATGAAAGGATATTGAGACGAAGTCCTTAAAAAGATCATTTTTAAAATAAAATAGATCTATTATGTGTATTCACTATAGGTACACATAAAGAACGTAAAAATAAAAAATAGTACATAATAATATCATGACATAATTTGAATGTAGGAGATTAACCCAAAGAATGGAAGTTGGGTTAAGAAGTTCCCTTACCTTGTGTCCGACTTGACTCAACCGTTATTTAACCTCCTGAATAATAAACTAGAGTTAATATCTACCTTATTAAGAACCATTTTAAATTTCATTATCCTTTTTATATCACTTATTACAATGTTATGAATGTTATTTAATTATTTAAGTTAATAACGGTCGTTTTGTCGATCTTTGGTACTTGAGTCAACAATAAACTTCTTATAATTACAAGTTGTTCATGTGGTGAAATATCCATTATATCCAGAATTATATTCATGATGTAGTTATAATATATATCATATATATCCAGTATATACATTCATTCATAATATTATGTAACATTTAGAGGTAAGAAATGAAATGCACCGTTCATGGAGACGGTAAGCCGTACGTACGCATGAACGCTACTTTCAGTTATATTTCGTATTTAATGGAATGAAGTCATAATTATATAAAGGTATAGTATAGTTCCAGTATAATATCATATATAATATCATTTACTCCATCCTTTACACATCCCACATATGGTATTAACGATTCACATCACTTTGAGGGGGCGGTAGTCCGCACTTCCTAAAATGAAAATATCGTGTTTACCCATAATGAAAATCATAAAGTATTCCATAAATGAGAAATACATAAGCATAAGGAAAACATAAACATATTATATATCATATATAAATATAGTGACATCCTAATGGACACCTTTGAAGGTGTTATATGAGTGTTGAACAATCATCGTTTCGTGAGGCAGAAATTCGTCATCCACAGAAACCGTATGTTCTTTAACCATTAGATATAGGTGTGTGTAAGTGTAGATCGAATCCTTTTTATAACAACATCCTAGTATATTTAGGATACTGGTTTTGTTACAAAAGAAAGGAATAAAAAGAGTTTAAGGGGTTGGAGAAGAAAAATAAAACAAAATAACATAAGAGAAGATATTACCTTAAAATCGGGTAACTCTTTTGATTTGAGCCAAAGGCTTCCTTTGGAAGAATTCTGCCCAAAGTGAGGATTCTAGGAGTAAGGGGGGAAAGTTGGGAGAGTATTTTGGCAGAGGTTGGGCGAGCCAAATGGCTTGAAAGTGTGAATGAGGTGGTAGAGTTGGGGGCCTTTTATAAGTGGAGAGAAGGGGCACTCTTGGAAAGTAAAGAAAAGTCACTTTATTATAAAATGATTTTCGGATTTTAGAGGTCACACACTTATATAATTCGAGGCTAAGGTGATAAGGGTTCGAAATCTACTCATCCAATAGTTTTTTGAGAAGTGTAAGCCTTGGATTTTACATTATCTTTTTATTTTATTTAAATCGTTAAATAATGAGGTCATCGCTGCATCATCATAATGTCATAAATAATTTAATTTATTTAATGTATAAAAATTATAAAAAAAATACTATGATGTAGTAAATCTTTTTAGATTTCCAATGATTATTTATAGTCAAAAATATAACTTGTATAACCGCATGTAAAATTTTTTTTAGTAAAATAAATTCATGTTTGTGTCATTTTTTACTTTAACATTAAATAAAAGGTATTTATGTCATTCTCCAACTAAAGTGGCTCCATGGGGTCCCCAAGTTGACCCATGGATTGTCTTGGTCGGCCATGTCACATCCAATGAGGGTAGGACATGTGTCAAGCTCATCTCATATTATTAAAACCTTATTTTTACCTTAAACTACACTAATTACCTCTAATCGCGATTAAGAACTTAAAAGTTACTATTCACCAAAAAATTATGTTAATCTCATTGAACCACATTTTACTTCTTAATGACAACCGTGTATGTCAGATTTTTGAAATTCAAAACACAGAAGTGGTAATGTTTCATTTTAACGAAAAATCAGTTTTTTAACAACCACTTAGTGGTTTCACTATTCATCAAAAATTGAAGTTTTTCAGAATAATGCCAAAGTTTCACCCTAAGCTATATTTGATATTCCGATTTCAAAAATGATTTATATTTTAAAAAATTCCAAACATATTAGTTGAATTAATTAATTTTATAATTAATTCCCACTGTCACAACAAATAGCGTGTTTTTAAGAAACAATTTATATCAAAAGATTGACAATTGTTTATGTCCAATTTCAAAGTGAAATTAATTCTAATGACCACCATTGGATAAAATGGTAAAAATATATTCTAATTATACTCTAAAACAACTCAATAGTATAATTTATCACTATAAATTATTTTGATTAAAAAAATTGTTTTTAAGTATTTTTCACTACTCATAAAAAATGGAAGTTCTCAGAAAATTACAAAAAAATTAACTTAGGATAATTTTGATATTACGAATACAAAAATGAAGTCCATTTTGAAATATAAAATTTCTATAATTTTAAAAAGTGGGTATTACTATTCATAACGGCTACTTTGATTAGTCGTGGTGTGTTAGAACTCGAAGTTTCGTACAATGCAAGCTATTGCATTATTGAATAAGAAGTGTATCGTGGAAGCTCAGGGTGTTACAAGATCAATGTCATATAAAACAAAGAGAGGTACTCCATGTAATCAAGTTATCTTTTTAAAATAATTTTAAGAATGTTGATCGAAATACTTATTATCTTGAATGGGATGAAAATGTTCATGTTTAGTTAATCGGTTAACAACAACTCATATAATATTATTACCTAAATATTACTTTGGAAATAAATCCATGAAATCTATGGATATATTCTAAAATTTCTATTTTAGAACTGGAAAAAATCAAAATAATAACCTTCAATAATTGTCCTCTGGATTTAACATGTTGATAATTCAAACATAACATTTTAAAATTAGCTATATATTTATTCATTCCTTCCCACTATAAATGTTCATAAGTATCTCAATACATTTCTATGCTGCCAGGATGAGCAGAAAAAAGGAGAACTATGAACATCACTCAATAGTTATTTCTTAAACTAGGGGTCACATGAAACACATAACATTTTTATGAATCTCAAAAACACCTTATTTGTCAATATCGAATTTAGGGAATTTAGTTTTCTTAAAAAATTATAACTTTTCTGGAACAACATAGTATTTATTATAAGTGTTCTTAATCCTATATAACAAATTCATTTGTACTAAAACCTAAAATAAAATAGAGGGAGTTCCTATATATCCAATTTCTATATCAGTTCTCATCAAACTATTAACTAAAGTATCATGCTCCGGACATAGCATAGTTAATGATTCATTATCTTTCTAAATAAAATAATGAGCTACTTTGTTTGTATTACCCAAATGGTAATGAATTATGTAGTCAAAATCCATTATAAATTCTATCCATCTCCTCTTTATCATGTTCATCTCTTTATGAGTGAATATATACTTCAAACTATTATGATCAATATATATTTCACAGTTTAATGTAAATGAATGGTGTTTCAAAATGTTTAAATAAAACACTACAACCGCCAGTTCAAGGTCATGAGTAAGATAATTTTTCTCAGAAGGTTTTAATTAACATATTACATAATAAATTACATGATAATTATTCATTAAAACAAAACCTTGTCCCTTTAATTAATCATAATTTTAGATAAAAAAATTCCATTTCTAGATGGCAAGTAAAAAACTAGAGCATTCACTAATCTTATTTTCAATTCCTAGAAACATTCATCATATTCTTTTATCTATATGAACCTAACTCCTTTTGGTGTTGACTTAGTAAGTGGGATAGATAATTATTCAATGTTTTAAAAAAACCTATGTTAATAGACTAATAATATAATAAAAATACAAATCTCAGTCGCATTTATAAGTCTTGCCCATTCATTAACCACTTTAGTTTTAATAAGATCAATAGTTATGAATTTTTTTTGCCAAATAATTGTTAAATGAAATCAGTTGTAACAAAAAAAATCACATTTACTAAATTTTTTATGTAACATATTTTTTTCAAGGTGTGTAGAAAAATACTTAGATGTTTTTCATGATCTTGATAAATTTTAGAATAAAGTAAAATATCAACAACAAACACAACCAAAAACTTATCCAAATATTCAAGTAAGACTCTGTTAATAAGATATATGAATATACTTTATGAATTCTTTATCCCAAATAGAATAAACACAAACTCATAATTCTAATACCAAGTTTGAAATTTTTTCTTAGGGATGTCATCCTTATTCACCTTCAACTGATGGTACCCAAACCCAAGATCAATATTCGAAAAAAATTTATCTCCCTAGATAAGATCAAACAATTCATTGATATGAGGCAACAAATATTAATTCCTAATATAAATTTTATCTATTTTTAATAATAAATGAAAATCATAATGAAGATATCTTTCTTTTTTTCAATAAAATGTGTTCACCCCATGGTGAAGTTTTGGGATGAATGAAACCTTTATCATGAAATTCTTACTACTACCTTTTCAATTACCGAAGTTCTACTTTGTCTATTTGATAAGTGGGTTTTGAAATTGTATTAGGATTAATAAATAATTTAATAGTAAACTCAACTTCCTAATTAGGTATAATACCATATAACTTATTAGTAAAAACATCTATATATTAATTTACTACTGGGAGATCATTAATCTGAATAGTTACTTTATTTTCAACAACCTAAGCAAGGTACCTTTAATTTCCATCTCTTAATAGTAACTCAGATTATTTATATGTTATTTAACGTACAAATTTATTATTATATAAAAATAGAAACCCATTTTTTAAAATAACTTTTTTGGATTTTAAATATATATGGGCATGATAAATAGAAAATCAATCCAAAACCATAATAACATCAAATTTTGTAATGGTAAATACCAAAAGTTTTGTATAAAAAACTTTTTCATATAAGATAATATAAATATTATTATAAATTGAGTTTTTCTTAATACAACCTATAGGTGTTTTTACCAAAATTTCATAATTCATTTCTTAAGGTCAAATTTTCATTTCACCAGAAAATTTCTCAGAAAATAAAATAATGTGTAGACCCAAAATCAAACAGGACACTATCATAATATAAATAAAAGAGTATTGTACATGTTACCACTTAATTTTATGTCCAAAAATCTATCTAAGTACCTTAAAAGTATTTAACCACACCCTTAATCTTGTATTATGGGTGCATTACATAATTTATTCTCTTCAATAGACACACGTCTATGAAATAACTCATCTCATTTCCTTTAAAACACCTTAATTACTTTATATCATAAATTTTCTTTCCACTTACAAGATCTTTTTCATTTTAATCACAATATATATGCCTAAACCTACCACATCATAATCACTCCCCAGATTTTATAATGCAATCCCCAAGGAAATTTTAACACATATATCACAAACTAAAAAGTTGAATTTCTGACCTTAAGATTTCTTTGATGGATTCTTCCTCATTTTCTACCACATAGAACTCTTTTTCATCTTGTTTTCATAAAACACATGATTATTATTAAACTTCACTTCCACATTCTAGGCACATTGAACAAGTTTCTCATGAATTTTAAATTCATAGGAAGACAATTCCCTTCAATATGTTGTCTTCAATCCAGAGTAAAACGAATTAGTTTTACTATCAAGATCCTCAATGAAATGTTTCCCCTACCTTAAAAATAAAGTGAAGTTTCCTTTATACACAACCACCCAATATTCATAATTTTTCCTCAATTCCATGAATTTATTTTCCATCCTAATTTTAAAAGCCTTGGAAAAATATTTATTAAGGAAAATATTCTTAAATTCATTATATTCCAAGGAATGAATCTCTTCTCTTTATCTTATATTCTTAACCAGTTACCACCACTAGTTGTCTTCACCTTCAAAATGGTAAATCAAAATAATTACCTTTTGATGATCCAAACAACCCATGACATAAAATATATTTTATAGAGTTTTAATTCTTACTTTAGTGACCACTAGGTTAGGATATGGACTAAATGTTTGAGGGTTTTGTCTCATAAAATACTCTACTATAGACATATTCCTTTATGGTAGATAGGGTTTCTCTCTATAATATATTCCACCATCAATTATATCCTATAATAATTAATCCATTACAACTACAAAATACCCAATTAAAATACAAACCATTTCATGTTGCTGGTTTGGAAGGGTATTGTCATCCTATTGCCTTCATACTTCAACTTCTCAGTTTCCTCTATAGAAAAATATCATGAAAAAACATAGTTTAGATTCAGAAACATCATATTCTTAAAATTATATATCATGATAATAACAAATTATACTTTTTAAGGGTATTTACTTACATTATCTTAACCACTATAATTATATAAAAACTTTCTCTAGTAATAAATATAGAGACCCAACCTTAAAAAATTAATATATCGTATCTTTAGGCATGAATTCATTTTACAGCATTCACAATGATATTTTTTGTTTAGAGTTTTATAAAGTTATATCATCACCCTTACATAAAAAATATATCATAAAGTGGAAACTTCCACTTAGTAACCATTTTTTCACAATACAAAACTTTTATGATATAATAAGATTTCTTTTCATGAAATATCTTCACAATTTTTATATTTGTCACATACATATACCTACCCAACCTTAAAACCATTTGATTTTTTTAAAAATGTGTAATGAGTAAAAAAATCTTATTAAGTGATCTATAAAAGAAAGAAACTAGTCATTCTATGAATACTCATAAAAAATTTCCTTTTTAAAATAAACATTGAGCACAAAATAAACATTTTCTTGTCTAAGAAATCAACTTATCAACCCCAATATCTATAAAAAACATTTTATAAGAAATATTAAATAAAAAAATAATGTTTTATTTTCAATCATGTAAAACTCATGAAATATTTTCAAAAAGTTATACTTTTAACTCTTAATAAGTTACACATACTTTTCTTTAAACATAATCTCATTAAAACACCTTGTGAAATCATAATATTTATATAAAAAATCAAAGAATTCATATATAAATAATATATGTAACATGATAAATAATTTTCATATCACTCAAAAAAATGTAATAACCTACCTGATAAATTATAACAATCTATTAGGAGAAACCTAACTGGTTAACTCTGTCTCTTTACCCAATGTATTAGAGCGTTATATCGGGATCAACCATTCATGGTTTATAAAAAACCACCCATACTTAGTCTATAATGTAATAACCCATCCTTTTTTTATAACTAAACCTCTCCTATTCACAAAAAATTATCAAGAACCATAACATAATCATAACGCATGAAATATTGCATAAAAATATCCTTTGCACCCATAAGAAAAACATTTTTTTATGTTGAAATATCCATTTCATTTAAAATAATTTTTGAAAAAAAAAACAAAGGAAAATATGGGTTTTATTTTAAGAAAAAGTTAAATATAAAAAAAGGAATCATAACATCAAATAACAGTTGTGGTGACTGGAAAAACTATTAATGTCGTATATGTTAAAATAGAACATTCCTTTTTCCTTTTTTTCAAAAAATTCCCTATAAAACATGTAAAAATATTAATTTTTTAAAACATTGAAATAAAATAAAGAGTTACACAAAATTACATTCATAATTCATTTATTTTTATATAAATACTTAAATAAAATAATTCTTATAATATGTACATGGATTAAAAATATTTTGAAAATAAATCTTGAAAATATTTAAAACAGTGGTTTAAAATTAAAGTGTCTCTTACCCCATCTTGGGCTCATCACATTCATTCCTTATCATTTGGAATAATTAGCATAAATTAATCATTTAATTTCTTAATAACCATTTTCGAGTTTATTATTCATGTTATATACAATTAAAAAATCCAAAAAGTTCACTTTAGATATTTTGATGATATTCGACTCATATGTTCAAAATGACTTTGGTAAGTTAACTAATCTCAAAGAATACTTTATTAAAATATATCCATAATAATAATAATAATGGTATAATTATCAATTATATATATTAAATATTATTTTAAAACTAACCATGAATTATGGTTATGAAAAAATGAATTATGTTACAATCATGTGGATGGTAGGTTGTACGTACGCATGAGTAACGTTTCCTTTTTTCAACGAATATGATGAAAATAAGGTAAGTATTATTTTATATTTCAATAATTATGATAATATAATAAATATAATATTATTTTATTAAATATACCTATATATAATCCATGTGATGTTTCCATGAAAAAATAATCACATCGCTTCGTAGAGGTGGTAGTTCACATGTATGCAGGACCAACGTTAGCATTTTTTAGTGGATATAAAGGTAATAATATAGATGAAATATTGTATAAAAATAATGGTAATTATTTCATGAATATAATATTTATACTTTTAATCCATAATTATAAGAATCAATAATAGGTATTGATAGAAAAATAATTACATCAGTTCAAGAGGCAATGTCCGCCGTACACACAAATGATGGTTTCATTTCCCATTTGACTGAAGAAGTGATAGATATAGGTTATGGAATTAACATAAAAACATACCATTATATGTAAGATAATTGTGATATTATTTTTGAATAGTTTAAGAAGATTTTATTGATATAGAATAAGAAATAAAATTAAAATAGTCAGTTAAGAACTATACCACTTCTTCAGGAAACATCCATAGGTTTATACCTAAGGCATTCCAACATTGGTTTTATGATCAAACCAGGGCCTCTATGACATGATAATGGATGTTAAAAGGAATTTTTTCATGGATATTTTGAGATATATTACTCAAAAAATGTAAGGAAGAGAGGATAAGAGGTTTCATTTTATAAGTGATGGGAAGAGCACTCTTGTAATATCTTTAAGTATTAAATTAATATAAAATATTTTTGAATTAAAAACCAATAAAAATTGATAAAACATAGATATAGGTTTATAATGGGTTTACATATTCTCATCCAATAAAATTTGGAAAAATTTAATGGATTTTTTCACCCTTATCTTTTGGATTTAACCCCCATTTAACCCTTTTATATATTACCATAGTATCGATGTTTTGACACTAAAGAAGTTAATAAAGATACTATAAAATACAAATTGTCCTAAAAATGGATCACTATTGATATTTTAAACCATATACCATTACCTTGGATGGATGTAATATTTTTTATTAATTTGAAATCATTTAATAAAATATTATATAATATAAAATATTATTAAAGTCATTTTTTTTGAACTATACATTAAATTTGACTTTGAAAAAACCTTGATAGTATATTAATTCAATTATAACCCATTAATAATTCCATGATAAGTTATGTTAATTTATTAATTTATTTGGACACTAAAAATAACTTTAAAATATTACATTTAGTGTCATTAATATTATTTACTGGATTTTTCTATTACTTGCACAAGAACTTTGTCGGTTTTTCATAAGCATTTAAGGTAATTATATCATCACTATAAATTAAATATAAACTAACATGATAAAAAAATTATTAAAATCTCATGTTACCATTTATAACTAAACATCTTTTATTTTTATCCCTCTCACAAAATTTTATAGACATTAAAAGAAAGAGAGTTACGTTTTTTAATTTATATTTAATTAAAATAATATAAAATTAATTTTCAAAGAAACATTACACAAAATTTATATAAATAAAAATTTTGGATACGGATGGTGTAATTCCACTCATAAAATTGATTAATGGAAAGTTTTAGGGTTTTTTGTGTTTCTTATCATATTATTTTGAACACATAATTACATGATATACACTTTCTGAGGTGGTGCATATTTACTATGGTTGAAATTCGTAATTACCAAAAATAAAAGGGGTATATTTACAAAATTTGTGCCTCATAATTAAAAATATGTAATACATTTTTCATGTTTCAAATTCTATAATCAATAGAAGTTTATTTAATATTAAAACATAAACTGCAGCGAAAACTAACTTTTAGAAAAATGTGTTTTTAGGCCCAGAAATGATCTTATACCAAAATTAGGTAAAATGATAATTCCTATGTAATTAATTATTGTATTTATAATTAAAGGATTGAAATTTTAATTTTATATCAAATTTTAATTTTAAATTACTTTATTTAATGAATAGAAATGATAGTTTTTCAAAATTCATTATTTTTTATTATTCATTGAAAAATCAATATTTTAATGAAAAACGGAAATATCACCCTAAGATAATTTTCATATGCTGATTTTAAAAATTAAGTTAATTTTTTAAAGTTAAAATTCTATAATTTGAAAATAAATCCATTATAAAAACCGTATAAGATTTTCCAACAATTTTAGTAAGAATAAAACTGTTTCCTTTTTTCCAAGAAAATTACTTAAAATTATCATAGTGAATATATATCTATAAAATATAATTGACGGATATTAATAAGACATGAAAATTATTTAATCTAACATTAATTAGGTTGATACAATTTGAATACAGTGACTTTTCTCTTCTTGCACGGAACATCGTTTTTTAGTCTTCTCAAAATGTGGACCCTTCTTATCTACTAATTCTTGTAGGTTTGTAAATTCCTCTCTTAAAATTTCATCTTATCTACAGAAGATTTCATGAATTATTCTTAATAACCTCAAAAAAAATTTATAGGATAAATTATTCCTAATAATTTTGGTAATTTTAAATCTCTAAACTCTAAATCTATAAACCATTATATATTGAACACATTTCAAATATCTTTTATGATATTAGGATTTATTACAGTCCAAAAAAAATATAATCTCAATTATCCTTTCATTTATTCCTCAAATCACTACTTGATTCAAGAAATTTACTTAATGAACATTGATATTTCATCATCCAACTCAGTATTATCATAATAGTTCTGAATTCATAATGCTTATGTAAAGTCACTTGAAATTTTTAGGTAAAAAACTTCCATATAAGTCAATCAACTTGTTATGGATCTTTTTTTCCTCCTCTTAATATATAATATCCTTCAGTACATTGAACAGTTTTTATATAAATCTTGTGATTCCATTCATCTTCATCCATTACACCTACACTTTGTTCAAAACATTTCTTGAAAATTATTCTTCGGATCAACTCTACTCTTTATTTCCATATATTATAATCAATTCAACCTATAGAATCGGATGCTTCTCATTATTTCTATATAATTGGACTTTCACTCATTTTCATTTTTCATATAAGTCATGTTTTAATCCACTCCATTGACATGTAATCTTATCATCAATTAAGGTCATCAACAGGTTTGACTCTTTAAATATTTGGTGCTCCATCTCATGGTCAAATTTTCATCTTCTAATAAACCTTAACATTTTATTTCATCTTCAAACCGTTTATTTATATCACCAATATCAACATAATCTTCATATTTCTCTTTTATATATCTTCCAACTTGTTACATTTAGTGTATATTATAATAACATTTCTTTTCTAAGAGTATCTTTTATTATACTATACTTAATTATTTTCTCATATTCTTGGAAGAAACTCTCTTTGTAACATAAATCTCACCATAAATTCTTCCAGGATAAATCTCTTGGATGTTATAAATTATTCAACTTGATTTATCCTTCCTACCATAATATATTTTTCATTCTATTTAATTATATTGTGTAATTTTTTTCAACTCAATTTAGCTAACATTAACTCATATCATCATTCTTCCATTCTCTTGATTTTACCATCAAAATTGGCACTCTTAAATCTCCCATTTATATGTCTCTCAAATCCATGTAACAATTATATTGGATAGTATCTCTCAACATCATTAGTATATGTATTTTTATTAAATAATTGTTCAAAAATCAGAAGATGTATGTTGCTTCTTCTGAATATAATTTTCTCTATGAAATCCTCCTTCATCTGTCAGCAACACTAATTTCAATTATCCTTGCTAATTTTGATGGAATGAGTTCTTATTATCATCCAGTTATATTATATTTTCTTCCATCAATATCAAATTTTAGTAGTAAAATTTTCATCAACGTTATTTCTACTTTTGAAGGTTTCACTATATGGATTATGAACTTCTAGTGAATAAAAATAAAGAAGACTCATAGAAAAATTCACTTCTTTAAGCTCTGTTAAATCAAAATAGAATTTATAGTCATTAAAAACCATCTTTGATAAAAACATATAATGAAAAAAAAGTGGGAACTCAAAATTTTCCAATATCATGAATAAAACTCATAACAACAAACATTCCAATCCATAAGAGAAATCATTTTGGTTAACCCAAAAATATGATTTAAAAATCAACTAATCATTTAAATGTTTACAAGAAAATGGAATAAAATAATTTAACATATATAAAAAATATAATATTATTATAATCAAAGTTTTTATGAGACTTTAGATATAGAGAGTCGAGAAAAATTCTTTAAAACATTTTAAAGTAATGGTGTGAGAGAAAACCCCTTACAATGATCATAATACAGAATGTAAGAATATTTCAAAGAAGATATTAAGTTATATAAATACAAATATTCATAAAACTATAGGTAATAAAATATAAAATAATAAAATCATTTAATATATAAAATTTTTGTAGAACATAGTTAAAGAATAATGTTTATAAATCAATAAAATAAAATTGAGTCAAAAATTCCCTTACCTCAAGTCCTGAATAACCTCACATGTCTTCTAACTTCATGGATATTAAAAATACATTACATACTATTTAAATTTAGAAAAAATTATATTTTTTATTTTAGTTAATATTAATCCATTTTATTCATTAATTATTAGGTATTATTTATTAATCAAATTAATTATGCTTCCCTCAGTCATAGTGAAGTTGTCTATCTTATAGTTCCAAAACAGCTTTAGTAAAAAATTTATAGTAAAAACTTAATTTACAATGATTCCATAAGCTCCATAAGTTTTAGTTTATACATTTTATAGCATTCAAAAATAAATAGAGTTCAAAAGGTTATGAATAGATACCATTTAGTGAATATTCCTATAAAAGATTTTTTATGGTTAAAAATGAGTATTATTTGTTACTTTTAATTTAACTATAATTATGGATATTTTTCTTTCCCAAAATCATAATATGATATTAATATTATATTAATGTTATATTAAATCTGGAACTATATTTTTAAGAATATCCCAGATGGAAATAAGTTGATGATAACATTATCGTTCACTTGGGTAGTGTAAACCACTTTGGTGATCGATGTTTTCCAAAAGAGATTAAAAAATGGAAAACCCAATAAATATTTAATATTTATAAAATCATCATCATATAATTAAACTAATATTTTAGGGTTACTTTTAAATATTAAATATTAAATTGAAAGAGTAAGAAGATAATTTAAATAAAAGGACATGGTTTTTGAAAATATTGTATTTTGACATAGTAACAGCTTAAGAAAAAGAGTTTGATTACATAGAATTAGAAATATATAATAAATAATAGATTAGAAGTGTGATAATAACATGAAAATAAAATCATTTAGTTATATTAAAATTAAAATTAAAGGATTCCATATCAAAATAATCTCAAGAAGGAAATGAAAAGAGATAACTAAGAAACTAAAATTTTGAAATAGTAACGGGTTATAAAAAAGTGTTTGGTGAAAGGAAATGCATAAAATCTTGAGCTTTTGAAAAGGAAATACTTTTTTATAGTGTACAAGATATGTCATATCTAGCTTAAAAAAATAACTAAATATTATTATTTAAATGTGATCATTATAACATATATGTTAAATTTGAATGTCTGAAAAGAAATTACTCATTTATGAAATAAATATAAAGTTACAACTCAATATTATTGTATCATTGATTTCATATAATATAATAACATATATTTTTAGTAAAGACATTTTACTCTTCAAAAATATGGTTTCTTCGAAAATGAGTTTTTCATATTTTTATGGGGAAACATTATAGGTTGTAGAAGTTATGTATAATTTAGTTGAAAAAAATGAATTTAATTTTTTAATTCCTAATTTTATTTTTATCATAAAATTAGTTTTTTGTAATTTACCAAAAATGTTGATTTTTCAAGGAATAGTGAAAAATACTTTTTTTAATTGAAAACAGTATTTTATTTTAATGTTTTTAAATTATAAAATTATGTTTTGGATTAGTTATAAATTCTCATTAGTTAATTATTACTTAAAATAATATGATTTTGGTTTTTTAATTGGATGTTATATTTGAATTTAGTATAAATGCAATGTATAATTTAAAATGGATTTTTCTAAAAAATCGTTTTTCATTGAGTTTTTCAGTTTAATTTTAAATTTAATTATTGAAATTATGTGTTTTGAATTTTGAAAAATTGAATCAACATTTGAAATTACTTTTTCTAAAATTACACTTTTATTTTTGGACAATATGAATAGTAACCTTAGTAATTGTTATTAGCATGGTAAAGGGAAAATCGTGTAATTTAGGTTAAAAATAAAATGATAATAAATATTAAAGAACCCAAAAACATACCTAGATCTTATTTTAAGATTATATATCAACAATAATCATCCAAGGGTCTAATTTATTATATTTTTAGTATATTTGGATGAGATTATGACCTTTATAATATTTTATTTATTGAAAGTCAAACATGTCACACTCTTGTTTTTTTCAGAGTACTATTTTTTATATGGGGTTATCCAGAGGTTATTTATGACTATAAATATTATTTTTAAATCTAAAATAATTATCTTACTCACGTTAATTTATATTTAATTTTTATAGAAGAAATAATTACCTTAAATTATTTCACAACATTTATGTAATAATTATTAGATTAATGAAAAAATAAAATATGTGATATTAAAAAATATATAAATATAATTTGAGATATTTTAGGTGATAAAAAATTATCTAGATTAAAATGACATGTTTTGAATATAATAAAATATTTTTATGAATTATATTTTTGTTTTTATGTTTTTATGTTAAAGTAATGAATAGAATCAAAATTTAAAATAATGATATTTTATGGGATTAATATTTTTTAAAATTATTTAAATATCATAAAAATATTAAATAAGAATAAATTGGATAATATATGGCCGAAAATTTAATCCCATGTGAATTTATAGGCTATTTGGAAGCATTTGGTTCTAGAATGGTCTTATTATATTTTAATATTTTGAGAAATTCCAAGAGTGCCCCTCCCCTCTCTTATAAAAGGGAACCACTTCTTCTCGATCCTTCACACTTAAAAACCCATTTGGTTCATCCATTTCATAAAAAAAATACAAAAAATTAATATATTTTCTCATTATAGAGGTATATTTTTAGGAATAATACCAATATTAGAGGTCTTAAGCTATTAATTAAAGGAAGTTTTCTAATGAAAAGGTATAGTTTTTATTTTCCTGTTTTAGTTTTGTTTCTTCTTCATCATCCATAAAACCATCTTCAAACATGAAAAAATAATAGATCAAATATACTAAATATACTTAGATATTATTATGTTAGTATCATGACCTATATCCTTCTCCACTTCCATCAAATGAGAAAAGATTTTATCGTTTATGTGTATGGTGGACTACCACCTTCTGAACCGATATAATTTGTTTTCATCACCATCTCTCATGATTGGATTATAATGATAGAATTAATGTTTATATATAATATTATAAAATATTTATCATTATAAAGGGATAATATAACATTTACTTTCTTACCTTTCTATTTATAGAGAAATGGTAATGTCATGTCACAACCCGTCCCTCAGGGCTCATGCCATGACTACCCAAGCCCGCCTCCTGAAGGCCAGGGGATGGTGATTAACGCTGAAGGCATCAACCTACAAGTGGGAGGAATTTTCCTAAATACTTGTATGCACACACATGACCAACCACATTACAACACACCGAAAGTGGGAAAAACAAACTACTAAACAAAGCTATGAAAGTACATCTAGAAGTAAGTGGGACAAAATACAAACCCAGCAGATAACTGAAAATAGACAAACAAAAAAAGGGAACTCTAATGTCCATACACAAAAAACCTCACCTAATCCTGAGAGTATAGAATCTACTGCAATCAGAAGTAGTATGTCATGTCAGCCTAGTCCTACTAGGCCCCGATTGGCCCCGGGCTACCACGTCAACCGTCGTAGCGTCTGTCAGTCTCCTCTCCCTGAGAACCTTTGTCAAAACATCAGTTGTCTGCCCCAGACACAACACATGTGGGCCGAGCCCAAGTAGGGGTGAGTAACATAATACTCAATAGGTACCCTAAAACAAAAAGGAAAGACCACACAACAATTTCAAAAGTAATGTAAGAAACACAAGAAATCTCACATCAGGTATATTCTAGGGTAGTAACAGTAGCATCATCAGTCACTTAGTCAAACACCTTAACTTCTAGAGAAATCATCCTCTAGAGAGTACAGTGGGTCTGCCAAATCACGAAGAGGTGCTTCCTAATAACCTTGGAATTCTTAGGTAGTCCTCTCCAATCGTGTACTGTGGGCCTGCAAAGTCACAGAGAGATGTTTCCCACTAGTCATGGCCAACTAAGGTACTCATCCTAATCGCGTACCGAGGATTAAAAATTCATAGAGAGGTGCTTCCCACGATGGGCCTGCAAAGTCACACATAGGTGCTTCCCACTGAGGCAAAAGTCAACAGCCTTCATGTCTCAGCTACTCATAGGGTTCTGTATATAGTGCGCATGGGAGAACTACTCCTTAAGCCCTTAATTGCATCTCAATTATCACAAAAGTTTCCATAGAGAATTCCAAAAAATCCACCTTGTTGAGAGGGTTCCAAATCTACAAAAAGTATCATCAATAGGATGTGTGGTTTACAAGATATGTGCGTTTTAGTAACCATGGGGCCAGTTGCGACGGGGCCCAGTTCGACCCGGTCAGACTGACCCAACCAATGCGGCCCAGGGGTCCCACATACCCCGATTCATTAAGACGGACTCGAACCAACCTGGTGCGATTTGAGGTCGGTCTAGTCCAACCTAGCCAGTGGTTCAGGACCAATAGGCCTCACAGGACACGACCTGGTTGGTCGAGGGTCCAGTCCGCCGGGTCACCTAGCGACCCGGTCTAGTTCGTCCTGGCCCGAAAGGGGCATGGGTTCGGCCTGCTGGTGTGGGTCGGGACCATCAGCGTGGTCCATACCATTGGGTAGTGGGACCGTACCACCCCACATGGGACTCAGTCTGCTAGCTGGGGACTGGTTGCACGATGTGGCGAGTGTGAGCACTTGGGACATGACAACCAGCCGCGTACCCTCCCTGTCTTAATGGGGCACGCAAGAGGTAGGCCACAGCTCCTGCGTGGTGCCCTCCCAATGCTGCATCATGATCCTAACACAGCCGATGGTCCATGGTCTCCCACCTGCACCGCATATGCGCGGGGATCCTCAGCCTATTGAGGTCAAAGACCGCGATTGCCAGCTCATTCAGATGGCCCAGACTTAGTTTGTCCCTCCCCAGAGTGCCCCACTTAGAGTCGCGTCCTCCAGTGTGTCGTTGTGGCTTCTCGATCAATGTTGCTAGCCATTCCGGGCCGCCTCCTTCATGTGGACAGTGAGCTCGGCCACCGATGTTTCCACCACCGGTACCGGTTGGAAGGGAATTTAATGGGACACTAGACGCACTCTGGTGGTTCGTTCTACGAGCCATCTACATCTGTGGCCTCCGAGGAGAACCCTCTTCACCACGAGGAACCCAAACCTACCTTGACGTCATTGTGAGGGTACGAACCCCAAGAACGCACATGAGAAAGCACTCGGGCCTTGTTCTTTTCATAACGGGGCCTCCGCGTTGGAGTTTTAAAGTTGAGGGACGTTCGGGGGAGCTTTTTTTCAATCATTTCATGAAAATATTTGGACCCTGAATAAAATAACCCCAAGAATAAATCACTCTCCCATATAACACACGAATTTCATATCAACCTGTTCATGGGTTGATCCGTGTTTGTCATTTTTAGAAAATAACAGGGAAGAATATCAAATCAAAAACCACTACCTCTTATGACGTCTGATGCCTCGGCGTTCGTCCTCAAGGGATTAAGACTTTGATGTTGCTGCCCAGCTTTGATCTTTGAAAAGAGTCGAAGATAATGAAGTTCTTCCAATGTTCGTCATTTTTCACTGAGGTAGAAGTCTGTTAGAGGTTCTCCAGAGAATTATCCAAATTTCTAATCCTTATTTCCCCAACGCGTTGAAGTATGAATAGGAGAACGTCGCAGCGTCTCCATTATAATGTGACATCATGTCATTATGAAGTTTTATTTAAAAAATAGCATCATTGTGGGGCATTATTAAAGCATCGTTATGCTTCAAGTTAATGACCCATTAAAGAGCCTTAGTAATTCGTATCGTCGTTGCCTCATCGCTGCCCCACAGCATCATCGTATCCCACTCAAAGGTTAGAAAAGAAATAAAATAATGATATTAAATTATTTTATTATTTTTCTTGAAATGTATGAGAAAAATAACTTTTTCGCTCGAACCTTAACGGCCAAAGTTAAGACATTTATAGGTGAATATCAACATTCTAAATTCAATGGTGCCCTCAGATTTTTAATCTAAGCACTGGTTAAAAAGATAAAAAATCCCGCTGGCACATTTACTGAACGTACCTTAAAAAAACTCAAAAAAAATTAACTTTCACCCTCAACCAGCATTGGTTGTGGTTAGGCTCAGCCTAAGTGGAACACACCCCCACGAGTTGAACGGTATTCTCAGATTTTCAATCCAAGTTACCGTTTAGGAGTTATAAGGATTTGAAAATAAAATAATTGTTAATTGTTTTATTCATGGCCAAAAACTAACTTCCATTTTTGTCCCGCTCCAACCATTATTAGGATCTGCCTAAGGAAATCATACCCTCACAAGTTTAGTGGTGGTATCATATTTTTAATCTTAGTCACAGTTTGTGAGCTATAAGCATTTGAAAAATAAAATAATTTTACTTAATTATTTTATTTATGGTTATTCCATTTCTGGGTTTTCTTACTATAGGCATGTGCTAACTAAACATAAGTTGTTCCTTGGGTAAACTCACCATCCTGAATGCAATGGTGCCCTCATATTTCTGATCAGAGCCACTATTTAGTAGTTATTCCACTTTTTCAAGAAAAATTCTCATGTGTTCTATTTATATCTTAAAATTTTTATATGGATCATTCCAGGAACCTCGGGCCTCGAAATCATGTGCCATAAAATTTTGCAGTCTTGAAATAATTCCATATAAATAAAAAAAATACATGGAAATTCCAGGACATTACATCTCATTTGTGCATACGTGTGGACTACCACCTTCAAGAAGTGATGTGATTCGTTTTTCATCACCATATCACATAGATGATATATATATAAGTATTTAAATAAGTAATAAAATAATTAATATTTTTTATAATTAATTAATGATAAAATTATACTTAAATTCTTTCTATAATGATAATTTAAAAATAAAAACATTAATCATGTGTACGTATGGCCTACCATCAACATAACTGTAGCATAGGTCATTTTTAATAACCATATTTATTGGATAGATTTAAAATTATAATTGATGTAAAAAATTATAATTTTTTCATGATTATTATTCTGTATATGGTTGAATAATGACCTCATTGACCATACTCCACATAAAAAATCCATTTTTGACTTATGAATCGAATGTTGTCAAAACATCCAATGTGAACTTAAATGATTAAGTAATTGCTTAAAACATGGAGATAAGTGATAATAAAGGGATAAAAAAATTAAAAATTATTATTAAGAAAGTAAATGATTAACCTCATTTTATTATTCAAGAATATGAAGAACATATGTGATGAATCAGACTCTAGGTAAGAGAATTTCTATTAAAAAGCCTCTTTTAAAGTTCCTTTTTCAAATCATTTTAAACGTCAAAAGGAATGTACTTTTTAAAATATATAGTATGATTGGATTTTCCCTTTTCATGATTCCTTAGTATTTTTAATCTTTCTTTACCAGTTTATATGGTTACTTTCAAAGAACTTTTTTTCTTCTATACCTGTATAGTTTTTAAAAATAAGAGATTTCCAAATAGAAAAGTTATTTTCCTAAATAATGTTTTAATGATATTTTCTTCAAAGAAAAAACATATTTTCTTTTTTATGGGTATTATAGTTTTGAAAATGGGTTTTTTAAGAGATGGGTATTTTGGATATCCAGAAGTGTTTTGCATACGGGTTTAAAATAGATTTTCAAAGGTTTTATGAAATGTTTTATTCATGATACTTGAGAATTATATATAAGAAATGGGTGAGCCCAATATAGCTTATATGATGGGTGCTCCCCATTATAGCTCTCCAATGTATTATTTATGATTATTTTGGTAGTTGACCATGCTGATTATTCCAAATGTAACTGCGATGGTTACTCCAAGTATATCCATGAGGGATATTTCATGTATAACCGTGAGGGTTATTTCATGTCTAACTATGAGAGTTACACTAATAAAAAAATAAAACCTTAACAGCACTATCCATTATCATTTCTGGTAAAGGTTCTCTTTATTAGTGCTAAAATAAGTGTTGATAAAGGATACCTATTATCAGCACTTTTTTAGCACTGATAAAGGGTAACTTTTATCAGGGCATTTTTTTAGCACTCATAAAAGATACACTTTATCATTGTTTTTTTTAGCAGTGATAAAGGGTAAACTTTATCAGTGCGGATAAAGAGTAAAATTTACTAGCGTGTTATTTTTAGCATTGATAAATGTCTTGAATAAAATTAAATAATTAAATAAATAAAAATGTGTTTATTAAAAAAATTAAATATTTTAGTATTAAATAATTATCAATAAAAAAGAATAAATTGATTATACTATATATAAATTATAAATACTATTAAATAGTATTTATTAAATATATATAAATATGTAAAATGAAAATTAAACATATAAAAATTCAAAAAAATATTAAGAAAAATATTAAATATTTTTTTAATTAAATAATTATTGATAATATTAATAAATTGTATCTATTAAATATATAGATATATATTTATGTATATAAATATGATTTATATAATACAAAAAATTTATTATATACATTTAATAGTCATATGTTTAGTGAATAATGGTTTATAATTAAAAATTAATATGAATTAAAAATACATAATAATTGCATCAAGTAGTGGACAAAATTGAATGTCATTTTATTTTTCAATTTAATATATATCAAACATGTGTTATATTTATTTTATATACATATACATAATTAATTCATTTGTATATACGATTCACACACACAAATATTTATGTAATTAATTAAATCTTATATAGAAACACATACACCTAATATTAATGTAATTTATTCAAATTTTAGAATTAATTTTAGAATTTCATTATAACACGATACATTCAATATATCATGTATTTAATTGGTAAATTTTATAAATTTATTTTTAATTTATTACAGTTAGGTATTAATTCATTTTTAATATTTTTTATTTTTTATTTTTTATTTTTTGTGTGTTCTATTATTTATTTATATATTTATATATTTATGTTTTAATATTTTAACTATGTATTCATCTCTATTTAAATATATATCTATATTTTTTTAATAATTTATATTTCATTAATAAAATATATCCATTTTTTCAATATTGTTAAAGTGTACTCATTTTTAATTATTCAATTTCACTCATTTTTAACATGCACACACTTAAGATAATATATTCATTAACAATGTGAAAAATATATTTTTAAATAAATATTTATAAATTAATATATTTATAAATGTAAATTTATGATATTTATACATTTATAATTATAAATAAATAAATATTATTTTTTAAAAGTATTCATATAATTATAAATTGATAATTATATATATCTAAATAATTATAAATTTATAATTAATTTATTTAAATAATGAATATATTTACTATATTTATATTTATACATATTTGTTTAATATATTTATATATATTTAATTATAAAAAAATATAATGATATAAATATATAAATATATAAATATTATTTTTTGAAAAAATTATTTATATAATTATAAATAAATAATTATAAAATTATAATAAAAATAATTAAATTATAAATATTTTTACTATATTTATATATATAAATATTTATTATATATATATTTATTTATTTATTTATATTTATATTTATTTATTTATAATTATAATTATAAATCATTTATTAGTGCTTAAGTAATAAGCATTGATAAAAAAGGAATCTTTATCACCGCATTTTTAGAACTGATAAAGAGAGATATTTATAAGGGTTTTTTTAACATTGATAAAGATTCATTTTATTACCACTTATTAACTTAGCACTGATAAAAGTGATCTTTATCTGTACTTTTTGAGAAGAGATGATAAATATGTCCCTGTCTATTTTAATAACCCTATCCATCAAGAACTAGTTCATGATATCTAAAGCTCTGGGTGGAATCCACCTACTTGTGACGCCCCTCCTTGTTGAATCCAATCTTGGATCAAGACTATAATCAAGGCATTAACAATTCCAAGGTTAGAATGATTAAAGGGTAAAATGAAACCAATGCCTAAATGAAATCTTGGTTTTTCGATATCTCTACTTTCCTTCAATTATCCACTGAAACTTCCTAGCCCACATCTGTGTATCTGAACAACACCAGTTTCACCATCCAATAATAAAACAGCCCAATATTCACTATTTTTTTTATATATTGAAGTATCATCTTCCCTAATATCATGTGGATGTCCTTGGGAAAATATTGTTACAATGTGACTTGAAATATATCAAACCCAATGATGGTTCATCTTGTTGTGAGGTATAATAATCTCCTAATATGTATATTCCATGACATCTACCTCTTTGAAATCATCAACATTTATAAAATTCATCCATATGGCGGTTGATGTTGTCATTGGTATGGAATACTCCATTGAAAATTACTTGGGAGCCTCTTTTTCATATTATTATTGGGAAATTCTTGTGTTGTGATTTCCTCGATTCACCTATAATCCCAGGAAAAAGTTTAACTCACCAATCCTAGACATTTCAAAATCGCACCTCATATAATCTAAAAAAAGTCATTGTTCTTTTCCAATCCTCAAAATATTATGTCTTCAACATATATAAGTACCAACATCCTTTGATCATTCTCTTTATTGATATAGAGTATGTTATCAACTCTACATTTCTAAAAACAAAGCTCTTTTAGGTATTGATCCGATATTAAATACCAGGTCCTTAATGATTTCTTTATCTTATACAAATAATTCATTAACAAACACAAATTTCTCTCATTTTCATCCATAATAAACCCATCTGATTTCTCAATGTATACTCCCCCCTTAAGAACTCCATTGAGGAACATAGATTTTACATCTATTTGGTATACTTTAAACTACCATTGAACTGAAATAGCCAAGAAAATTCAAATAGTTTATAACTAGGATATAGGAGTAAATTTATTAAAAATATAAATTCATTTTATCTTTTAATTACCCTCACACACTATCCATGATTTATTCTGATCCAGTTTTCTATATTCAATGAGTTTATTACAAAACACCCACATGGTTCTGATAAATTTTTGTCCACTATCCTTGGAACAATTTCCCATGTCACATTTTTCTTATTTAGATCAAGCTCCTCATGCTTAGATTTTGTCCAATTATCATTCTTTTCATCCCATCCAAATTATTTAGGATCTACTTATGATAAAAATCAGGTTGTTTGTAGAGACTTACTACTTTGAGTTTTTACTAAAACTGTCTAATCACCAATCATATTTTATTCGTTGATTTTAGATTTTCTTGTATTTATTGTAATTGATAATACTTATTCATTTTCCTCACTATAAATGTATTATTTTAAGTCTACCTCATCCCAATGTGCTCCCCCTATTCTAATTACTTCAACATTAATTTTCTATGATGTTTTATCATTATTTTAATTATTAACAATCTCCTCATTCTAATTAGTAAAAAATATATATCAATTTTATCTTGTCATGATAAAAACATCTCAACCCACCATTTTTAAGTCAATATTTAAATGTATCATTATCTAATATGATTAACTTTTCACTACCACAAATCAATTTCCTCTTTCAAACACAATAACAATAAATATTTGCCGACCCAAAATCAAAAAATGGTTCGGCTAGTTTTCTGTACCTTTGTAAAATTATAGCCATCTTTGAAATGATGACAAACTCATTAATACTTCTTAAAAATCACTTCATTTCCTTCATCATACATCTAATAAACACTATATATGTTTTACATTAATCCATCTAAAAACCTGTCATTCTTCAACATTGCCTTTTGTTTCTTCTCTTAGTAATCTCTGATTACCATCCATGTAATTCTCACAAATGGGAGGCATTACCCCTTTTAAAGAACACAATTAAGTAAAACTATCATCCTCCTCAACTTCATATCTTGAACAATTATTATTTAAATTTGTTGCTTGAGACTCAACCCCCATCTCTTTTATGTTATGTGTACTACTCTTAGTAGTAGTCATCCCATGGATGACTACAACTTAGAGTATTTTCAGAAACATAGGTGAATATCCGCAACAAATGGATGATTAATGTCAAATAAAAATACTTAAATGATAACTATTTGGGAGCTAAGTTTATGAGGATGATTGTGGTCTATAACTTTCACCTTTAGATGAATTCGGAAGATATCACCACACATAGTGGACTAATTCTTTTCTTAAATTAAATTACCCCATTGAATGGTATATAATGATTTTTAAAGGGTATGTCAAGAATAGAAGTCAGCCCGAAGGTTGTATTTTATAATGATATATTATTTAAGATGTTGTTGAATTCATGTGAGATTGGACTTGGAGCCAACAACTGAGATAATGACAACATAGAAATGTTTCAAGAATGCATATTACCACTATGTAAAGAATAATTCCTACTACTTCGTAAATTAATTTTGTTATCATTTTATATAATATTTGTAAGTCAATTTTCTAATTCTTTTTATCTAATAATTATTTAGTTTTTTTCTTAGATATTTTGGGAAGTCATATTTTTCTTTCAACTATCTGAAACAATCTAAAAAAGAGAAATAATGTTCCTTTATTCCATTATTACCATGATTTCCATTTCCTTTCTTTATTGAACTATCAAAACTACATATCGAGTCAATGTTATTATATGAAAAACCTTTCTCTTTATTTAAATATATAATATTATAGGAAGATCATTGGACCATTGTAGTGAATTATTGTGATATAATTTGCACAATATATTCCCATACTCTTCTAGTTTTAAACAACAAGAAAGGTTTTCTAGCTAATAACATCAATTCAATATGTAGTGTCAATAGTTCGGAAAATATGTACAATGGAAAATGTGGTAAAATTGTCCATTATGATTTTTTGAGACATTGGTATGGGTAGAAATCAAATGCACCTCAATCTGACAGATAGTGTGACCAGTATGACTCCAAGTGATTATTTGTTTTTAAAATTGAAATTAATTTTAGAAAAAAAAAATCAATATAAATATTTTAGTACAAAAATCTGAAATTCATTTTTTATGTGTAGGAATCAGTCGTATCTCAATATGATACATGATGTGCCTGGTATGACTCAATGTATCTATTTTTAGTATAAAATTGACATTTTAGTTCAAAAATTATCACTCATTAAATAATAATAAAATGATCTCATATTTTATTGATAATTTTAGACAAAAATTCATAAATCATTTGTGACATATAGTAATTGTCCTCACATCAAAATGATATACGCTGTGATTAGTGTGAGTCAATGTGCATGTTTCCTGTTTAAAATGACATTTTAGCAAAAAGGAAAAGTAACCTAATAAAAACCAAGAAAATACATTCATATTGTTTTGTTAATTTAGGAAAATGATACATAAGTCATTGGAGATGTGTAGGAATAAATTTCACCTCAATCTAATACACGATGTTCTTGGTATGACTCAATGTGTCGATTGTCAATTTAAAATCGACTTTTTTGTTCAAAAGTATCACTCAATGAAAACCAAGAAAACACGCTTGTATTTTCTTGGTAATTTATGAAAGCTATTCATAATTCATTTTTGACATGTATGAATTGGTCTCACATTAAACTAATAAATTATGTGATCAGTTTGAGTCAAAGTGTGTGTTTCTAGTTTAAAATGACATTTTTGTAAAAAGGTAATGTAACGTACTCAAAACCAATAAATTGTATTTAGATTGTTCTAATACTTGAGTAAAAAAATAAATAAGTAATTTGATATGTGTATGAATTATCATCGCCTCAATCCAATGCATGGAGTGATTGGTATGACTCTAAATGCACCTTTTTATTTGAAATTGAAATCATTTTTTTCAAAAGGAAAAATTACTAGCTCAGAAGCAAGAAAACGCATTTGAATTGTTTTTATGATTAAAACAATCCATAATTCATTTTTTGACATGTTGGAATCATTCATACCTCAATCTGATACATGATGTGCCCGGTGACTAAATATTTCTATTATCAGTTTAAAATCAACATTTTAGTTCAAAAATTATCACTCACTAAAAACCAATAAAATATTCTCACATTGTATTGATAATTTAGGAAAATGATTAGGAATTCATTTTTGACATTTAGAAATTGTTATCATTTAAAACAGGCACACGATATGACTGGTATGAGTCAAATTGTGTGATTCCAATTTAGAATGACATTTTAGTAAAAAAGACAAGTGGCATACTCAAAACCAAGAAAACACATTCATATTCTTTTTATACTAAAAGAAAAAGATTCATAAGTCATTTGAGATGTGTAAGAATCAGCCTCACCCCAATCTGACACTCATTGTGACAAGTATGAATCAAAGTGCATCTTTTTATTTAAAATTGACATCAATTTTAGGAAAGGGGGAAAATGACCTACCCAAAACCAATAAAACGCATTCGTATTGTTTTTATACTTTATAAAAATGATCCATAAGTCATTTTTGGAATATAGAAATTATCTGAAACTCCATCTAATACACAATGTGTCTGCTATGAATCTAGGTGTTTGTTTTCAGTTTAAAATCAACATTTTAGTTCAAAAAGTTTCACTCATTGAAAAATAAGAAAACAAACTCAGATTTTCTTAATAATTTAGGAAAACTATTCATAAATCATTTTTTATATGTATAAATAATTCTCACTTAAAACTAATACACAATGTGATCAGTATGAATCAAAGTGTGTGTTTCATGTTTAAAATGAAATTTTAGTAAAAAGGAAAAATGACATGCTCAAAACTGAGAAAACACTTTCATATTGTTTTGATACTATATAAAAATGATCCATAAGTCACTTGAGACGTATAATAGTAATCTGAACCTCAATTTGATGTATGGTGTGACCGGGATGACTAAAATTTCATATTTTCAATATATATGTTTCATTTTTGTTTAAAACACGCATCAGATTTCCAAAACCGAGAAAATGATCCTAGATTGTTTTATCATCATTCTATAGGATATTAATTAATTTATATCTTTATCATTTTTATCTTATACTTATTTATATTAAATTGGTTAGGTGAGGGGGAAAAACAAACAAAAACCTACCAAAATGCAAATAGGGAGGCTCAATACTATGACCTCCCAAACACCACCATGATACACAAACACTAGGTTGCACTTGTGGGGATTTATCTTTTTCATAATTAATTAATTTTTGTAGATATAATGCTTAAAAATAAATAATAAATGGTGTGACGTGTATGAATCAACTTCAACTCAATCAGATACATTGTATTCTTAGTATGACTCAAAGTCTAGTGTAAATTAAAACTTTTTATTAATTTATTTATTTATATTATTACAAATATAAGAAATTTTTTCATATATAGGTGTGTAATTTTGCTCGAGTAGTGGTGGTTTGTTATGAAATATCATGAGTCAGGGTAATAATAAAAATAAAAAAGAATGTTGATGTTTTTTAATGTATATAATAATTTCCACTTATGAATTTATATAAACCAATGTTTGAAATGGCTTTAATATAGTACTTTTTCTTGTATTTGTGTTGTAAATTTCATTTCATTTAAATTATGTAATGGAAATTTATTTTGTTGATATCTTATGGTGTTTTTGGTGTTGTGGTGTGCTGTTATAGCAGACTGCACCGGTGCTACAGTGTGTTGTTACATCACACTATAGTATACCCCTTTATCATTGTTTTTACAAATGCCAATAAAAGTACCCTTTATAAGACCTTATAGAAGTGTCGATAAAGGTCCCCTTTATTTGTTCTTATATAAGCACCGATAAATATTCCCTTTATCAGTGCTCATACGAGTACCGATAAAGGTCCACTTTATCAGTGCTAAATAAAAGCATTGATAAATTTTGTCATTTATTAGTGCTTATAAAATTCTCATAAAGGACTCATTTATCATCCCTTTTTATCACTGAAAAAGGACCCCTTTATCTTTTCTTTTTTAGCACTAATAAAAGACTAGGGATTTTAATCTCTCTCCGATAGCCAATACAGATAAAGGTTGTTTAATCATTGTTAAAAGAAAATTTTGTAGTAGTGTTACTCTAGTCGTGATTGTTAATCCATGTGTAAGTATGATAATATTTTTTTCCTAAGTTACCTATATGATTTATTTATTCATGCTGTCTATTTTTAAATTTTTTCTTCGAGAAATAAATTGTGTGTGATTTTCATGTGGGAATGCTTTTTTACGCTCAATAATCATTGAATATAAGAGTAAATGTTACTTGTTTTTTCATATTTTTTACTAGAATAATGATTTTCATTCATTTTATTTCCCTTACTGAGCTTTTTATTCTCACCTCATGTTTTAAAAAATCATAGGGTTTAAGGATGGGTAAGAGAAATGAATAATTCAACTTGAAAATTGTGCGGATTTTTCCTGTAATGAAATCAGGTTTTATTTTAAATAATTTTTTATGGGTAAAATTGATACTAAGTATAAGTTTCCACTTGTAATGTATGGGTTTACTATATAATAGTTTATCCTAATTCACTTAATATAACACCCTGAAATTATAAAGTAATAATGTTATATTTGAAAGTGTGCATGAAACGTGACACCAAAGAATGTAAGGGGATATAATATCCTGATATGTTAAAATATTTTTACTATTTTAAATAGATTCTATATATTCAATATTTTTTTAATTCATGAAACACTGAGTTAGATTGCATTATATTCAAGAGATACTTTCCTCGGAAGCTTACATTCAACACAAGACCAAGTTATAATCGGAAACTAATATATTATTAAAATATTATTATTTAATATAATAAGACATAACCAAGCCATTAAATTATAATTTATTAAAAGTTTTAACTAAACTCTAAAAATATATATTTTACAAAAATATAAAATGAATTCATTTGTTATAAATTAATTATAAATGAATATGAAAACTGATTGAATATAAAAGAAAATATTATTATTTTCAAAAAACTATTTGACCCTAATAGATTTAATTAATAAAAATTAGTTGGTTATATTAATTTTATATATGTATTAAATATATAATATAGTATTTTTTTAGTTAATCCAATATATTTGATAAGCATAAGATAAGAACAAACCAAATATTACACTTAAAAACCTATTTTTTACAAAGGCAATTTTATCGCCTTTTAATGGATAACACATTATAAATAGGATTTTTAACACTATAATTGATTTAATATGTAAAAATAAATTTATTCCTTGAAATAGAATCATAAAAATTAGGTTAGGGTGAAATTTCTGTATTTGTCGGTGAAGATTCATTTTTTTAATGAATAGTAAAAAATACTGAAATTTAATTCAAAAATGATTTTTCATCTAATTTATTTACATGGTTAAATTATAATTTTAATTAGGTTTAAAGTTTTATTATATTATATTTATATCAATTAATACAATTTAGTTGATTGGGATCAATTTCACTTTGAAATTGAATGTAAAATCTTATCAATCTTTTGGACATTTTTACTTTAAAAACCTACATTGTCATCCCACCTACGAGATTGTTTTTTAAATTAATTTTTTCCACTTATTTGATTGGAATTTTGGATAATGGATTAAATATTTTTAATTATAATAATTTATAATTTCTATTAAAGTGAACTTTTTTTTACCTAAAATATCAGTGAAAGTAATTACAATTAATTACAATTATTAAGGAAAAATTAATCTAAATAGAAGGCTACACCTTTAACTTAAGAGACAAAATGACCTATCCACTTACCCAAAACCCATTTAATGGTCATTTATCTGCCATAAACCTTCTATTTTTTATTTTTTTCTTTATTTATGACATTTTTTACGTAATAACATGTATACTCCTGACATATTTCCAAAAAATTAAAGTGAGTCATTTCCTTCCTTATAAAAGGACACCACATATCCCAATTACTCACACCTCTAAAACCACATAGGTTTGGATAATATAGACCCATATAGATTCCTAAAATTCCTCCCATAGACATATAATCCTCCCTTTGGGAATAAATCCTTCCAAGGAATCCATTCGGTACAAACCAGAAGAAGTTGCTCGATTAAGAGGTAATATCTTCTCTCAAGCTCTCTTGTTTCATTTCTATTCTGCACCCCCTAAGATATATTTATTAGATTATTATATAAAAAAATATCATAAATATACAAGGTTTTTTTATATAATGTGTTTGACCTACACTTACACACACATCCATCTAATGGGTAATAAACATATTGTTTCTATGTACGATGAACTACTGCCTCTTGGAACGATGATTGTTCATTTTTATTTTACCACATATCATGGTGGAAATTATGATGGAAACTATATTTATATAAGTTATATATGAAATTTTTAATTACTTTATGCTCCTAAAATTTTTATTTTAAATATACCTTTATACTTTTCATCTTGTCTAAATACGATAATTTATCTTAAGGAAGTGTGGACTACCACCCCGTCACATCGATATGACTCATTCATGTCGTAAATGGAACATATAAAGGATGGATTTAATAAACCTATGTAAGATATATAAAGTTTATATGATATTTTAATTATAATATACATATTTTTCATTTATTTTTCATTCATTTAATGCAACAATGAAAGGAAAGTAACATTCATGTGTACGTACTACCAACCATCTCCAGGAATGGTGCAATTCATTTATAATATCCAAATATAATGGAATACTATAAATACATTTATACTAAATATATATGATAATTAAGTGATGGTCTAAATTCTGGATATTATGAAATCATGATCTGATTAATAATAACAATAAATGAAAATTAAAAACATACTTGATAGAACTAGGAAATTAACAGCTGAAATACTTAAAATAATGAAAAAGTGTAAACAAAGGGGTAATAAAATATTATAATGAATTGATATATTATAGTATAATAATGAGTATGGTTATATTATAAGTTATTAACACATTTTATACCACTTTATAGGATTATAAATACCACACAATGAAAGGAAGGTCAAGGTAGGGGATTTCATCTCAATTTACATTCCATTGAGACTTATTATTGTTATGAACCAATTCACTTTTATTTAGTGTATATAATTCCTTATGACTTGATATATCATGAATATACTTATTATCATGATATTATAAGTTTCATTTAATTCATATATAATTATTATTTAAATGTTTCAAGTGGTATGGGACACTTTATAATGTTTAAAGTTTATTTTTCCTCAAGAATGTTTTTAATGTCAAAAACCCTATTTTTACTTATCCTCATTTGAGGTATTATTGATGAGTCCATATTCTTTATTCAACATGGATATTTGATGAAGTACATTGTGTATTCAATATATTATGAATGATTTGGAAAATAAATACATGGGTTGGGGACCGTTTAAGGAAATCCATACGGGTTGGGGACCAGTTAATGCAAGACCCATGATGCATTAATAGAATCATGGGATGAATTAGTTGGAAAAATAGTTTAAAATTTCTCTTGACGGTAAAGGTATCATGTTCTTTGGAAACATGATGTCTGATAATTAAGAATTTCCTTTATCTATAATTAAATTATTATTTATCCATGATATTTTACGTTGATATATCTATGGATGCATTTCATTTTCAGTTCATTGATTTAAGGCCATGTGTTTTCAGTTTATTACCTTCCTATATTGATATTTACATATATAGTTATTTCAATGGAATGTGTTATTATATTTTACCTTTTCATGTTAAATTATTTCCATTGATTCATTATTTATTCCACTTTACTTACCCTTATTGAGCATTTGAGATCACCATTATTATTTTACCATTTACTATGTTATAAAGAAGAAATATTGGAATAAGCATTCAAGGATGTAGTTTATTTCATTTTATTATGTATCATGTTTTTATTTTCTACTTCTCAGTGTATTATGGGTCTCATGTGTATAATTTTTATTTCCAAAACTACAATACTGGTCTTCCTTTAGGATTTGATTCCTTGTAATCATGCCAATGTAACAAAATGATGCACTAACTTTAAGATTCAGGGGTTGGGGTATTACAGCTGGTATTAGAGGAAGTTTAGGAGCAAACTTGGAAACTAGATTTAGAAAACATATATTTGGGGGCACCACCCAAGATAAACATTGAGTATTAGAAAATAATAACATCCTATAATTTTGGTAGGATAGAGATTATATCGGTATTTCTAAAAATACATCCATGTGTAGATACAAAAAGTGGATGTGGTTTTGGAACAGATGTACCTAGGAGTAATAACTCTAATAAGGTGTTCATGACCTAACTTGGGGTAACATTGTACAAAACAACGGGTCTTACTACGCACCTTGTTTGTGACTCCTGGGGGATATGATTAAGGTAGTTCACATTTCCTTTACCTACCATTATGAAAGATTTAAAAGTAAATATTTCTTCAAAGTAACTAATTTTTACAATTCTAGGATTTATGATGTTTAAATTTATCTTATGTTCTATAATATATTTATAATTATATAGTTCATAATTAATAGCAAATTAGGTATATGATATTGTTTAGAAATGGAGCCTGGAAGGTTGAATGGTGTTAATACTCATAGAAAATGTATAGATTTCCTCACTGAGGAAGTTAATATAGCTGGTATTAGAACTGATCAAGTTATGGATATATTAGGATAACTTAGTATTATTATGAAAAATAAACTTACTAGAATGGACCAACCTATTATGTAGATAGATTCTTCTATGTTAGATCACTTTATGCAGCATAATCCCCCATCATTTAGTGGGACTACTAATCCAATTACAGTGGAGAAAGGGATTAATTCTCTAAATAAGATGTTTACAGCCTTGGAATTTGGGAAAAAATGAAAATTTTACACTTATAGTATATTATCTCTAAGGTTATACTGATCGGTGGTGGTCACTGATCCAGAATACTAAAAAGGAAGAAGAAATTGACCTCAAGGAATAGGGGACTTTTAAGGAGACATTATTCTATAAATACTTCCCTCCTAATCAGTAATTTGAGATGAAGGGAAATTTTCTTATATTAAAGAAAAATAAAGAAGTGGGTGTTATATATTATGAATCTAACTTTACAAGGTAATCTAGTTATTCTACAGATTACATATGTAACACAGATTGCAAGATTAACCACCTCTTTGAAGGTCTTAAGAAAACTATTCGATGGGATTTTGTTTCTCAGAATTTATCATCATATGAAGAGATAGTCTTATGTGCTGCCAGATAGAGAAATAATTATCCATGTCCTATGGATTTAATGGAAACCAAGAGAAGAATATTTCATCTGAATACCAGAAAAAAGGTAATGAGTCAAAGAAGATGAATGGAAAGAAGGATTTTACAACTTGTGATAGTTATGTAAAGAATGACCCTGGTAAATTTTCAAAAGGATTATAAGTTTATTATAAGTGCATAGAAAAGGGTCATCAGGAAAAAGAATAAAAAGTTAATAAGGTAAAAACAGATATTCAATGTTACAACTGCAAGGATATGGGTCTCTATGAAAACGAATACCCCAAATGTCAATAGAATATACCTCTAAAGAAGATAAGGGATCAAGTTCAAGCATATATTATTAACACAGTTGAAGTGGAATGATTAATTTACTTTTGTATTTGGGTCAAAGAAATATGTTGTAAAAGTATTTTGTTTTTGATTTTCTCATCATATAATTTATGTAATATATAGAGATTCTATTACAATAATTTTTTGTTAAAGATTTGAGATCTTATGATGAATGGTACCAAGAAAAGTGATTTTGTAGAAGTTTAACTTCTTATAAAATGCATAATTGAGGGGAAAACAACCCTTAATTTGTTCATGATGTTGACATAATGATGAATACATGATTAATTGGGACAAGTGATGACTGCATTGGAATTGATTAATTACTTTTCGATAAGTGGTCTATGCTACTGTTTATGGAGATTAAAAAACTTTTTGATTAAAGGAATGTATCCAATAAACATGTGTCTTACATTAGGAATAAGAAATAATGAATGTTTCCAATAATATTTTATGTTGATTTGAGTTATTACCATATTTATAGAGGATACAGGATGAAGTTATTCACATTTTTAGAATGTGAAAATTTAGAGCTTCATAATATTTATTAAAGGATAATGATAAGTTCATGTTGGGAATTTAGTGACCTTATTCCTAACATGTTTGATAATAATATTTTATAAAAGTTGAACATTTATAAAATGGTTTAATTTGATCATTGGATGAGATTTTAGAGGGTAGTGAATTACTTCCACATATAATGCATCATGTTCTAAGAGATAATGTAGAAATAGTTCAAAAAATAATCAAAGGAAGAGATTATGTTTAAAGAAACATATATTTACTTATATTCTTAGAGAGTGAAAGAATTACTCAACTCCCAAAAATTATTTTGAGACCAAAAATGTTATCCTGGTACCTTCATTTCTAATGAATCAAATGGACCTTAGATCACCATGGATTTAGGGATTTCTAATTGTTAAATTTATCCTAACCATGTTCTCTAGAACTCTCCATCAGAAAAATAGTTTATTTTAAATCCCCCTATTAGTGATATTATTTATAAATTATGAATATGTAATTTATTTATGGTGGGTAGAATATAACACCCCAAAATTATAAATTAATAACCTTATATTAGATAGCATGATTAACATGAGACACCAAGAACATAAGGTGGTATAATACCCAAATACTTTAAAATATATTTACTATTTTAAATAGATTTGATATATTCTATTTTTTTAAATCATGCGACACTGATTTAACTTGTGTTACATTCAAGAGATACTTTCTTCGAAAGATTACATTACATGCAAGACCAAGTTTTAACTGAAAAATAATATATTATTAAATTATTATTAGTTAATATAATAATACATAAACTAGAAATTAAAGTATAATTTATGAAAAGGGTTAACTAAATTATAAAAATATATAGTTTACACAATATAAAATGAATTCATTTGTTATAAATTACTTATAAATGAATATGAAAACATATTGAATATAAAAGAAAATATTATTCTTTTCACAAAGTTATTTTACAATAAAATATTTAATTAATAACAATTAGTGGATTATATTAATGTAATATATATATTATATATTAAATATAATATTTTTGAAGTTTATCCAAAAGATTTTATAAGCATAAGATAAGAACAAACCAAATATTACACTTAAAATTTTATATTTTTACAAATGCAATTTTATCGCCTTTTAATGTAGAACCCATATTAAATCATAATTATTACACTTTAATTAATTTAATATTTCAAAATAAACTTATTATTTTAAATATAAACATAAAAATTATGTTATGGTGAAATTTTCATATTTTTCAATGAAGATTCATTTTTTAATGAATTGTGAAAAATACTAAAATTTAATTCAGAACTGCTTTTTCATGTAATTTATTTATATGTTTAAATTATAATTTTAATTGGTTTTAAAGTTTTATTATATTATATTTTTATCATTTAATACAATTTAGGTAATTGGGATCAATTTCACACTGAAATTGAATGTAAAAACTAATCAAACTTTTGGACATTTTTACATTAAAAACTCACATTGTCGTCCCGCATACAGGATGAATTTTTAAACTAATTTTTGAATATTATGTTAGTATAATATAGAAAAATGGATTACATATTTATAATAATAATAATTTATAATTATAATAATTTCAACCTAGTTTTTTTCCAAAAAAATATTATTCAAAGTAATAAAAATTAATTACAATTATTAAGGCAAAATTAAGCTTGATAAAGGACTAAACCTTTAACTTAAGGGCCCAAATGACCTAAAAACTTTTAAAACACCCATTTTAGAGACATATATCTTAAATAAACTTCAATTATTGAGTTTTTTTGGTTTTTTATTACCTTTTTAGGTATTAACAAGTGTACACCAAACTTGTTTCCAAAATTTTCAAGGGAGTCATTTTCCTTCATTATAAAAGGCCACTAACTCTACCCATTCATTACACCTATAAAAATAATTTCTTTAGGAAAATATAATACCATATATCTTCCCATAATACCTCATATCGACTTGATTTTTCCCTTTGTTCAGAAATCATTCCAAGGAATCCTTTTGGTACAAACTAAAAGAAGTTACCTGATTAAGAGGTAACGTCTTCTCTCAATCTCTATAGTTTCATTTCCATTCTAAACCCAATAAAATATATTAATTAAATTATTATATGAAAAAAATATATAATAAATATAATAGTATTTTTTATATAAATGTTTTTACCAACACTTACACAACCCTCCATCTCATGGGTAACGAACATATTGTTTTTGTGTATGGTGAACTACTGCCTCATGAAAAGATGATTGTTAATTTTTTCATTTCAATATATCATGGTGGAAATTATGATATACAATCTATTTATATATTTTATATATTGTATTTATAATGTCTTTATGATTATTTAATTTATATTTTAATCATACATTTATGCTTCTCATCTTGTGTAAATATTATAATTTTACTTGTGGAAGTGTGGATTACTGCCCCCTTAAAGAGACATCGATCGTTCCTTCCATACCTGGAAAATATAAAGGATGGTTTTAATAAAAATATGTAAAATATTATATATATATATATATATATTATTTAAATTATAATATACATATTTATAATTTTTTTTCATTCTGTTAATACTACAATGAAATGAAAGTATCGTTCATGCGTACATACGACTTACCGTCTCCATGAACGGTGCACTTAATTTATAATATCCAAATATAATGGAATACTATAAATAAATATGTATTGAATATATATGATAAAAAATTCATGTTTTAAATTTTTTAGATGATTATTTTATGATCTAATTAATAGGAACAATAAATGAAAAGTCAAAACATACTTGAGAAAACTAGGCAATTAACACTTCAAATAGTTAAAATAAGGAAAGTGTGTTAACAAAGGTTTAATAAAATTTTATAAGGAATTAATATATAATTTTTTAAACATTATTATGGATATTTTATAATTTATTTACATATTTTAAACCACTATACAATAGGATAAAGACCACACACAAAAAAGGAAGGTTCAAGTAAGGGATTTCATCTCAATTTACATTCCATTGAGGCTTATCTTTGTTATGCACCAATTCACTTTTATTTGGTGTATATACTTCCCTATGACATGATATATCATGAATATATTTATTCTCATTATATTATAAGTTTCATTTAATTTATATGAAATTATCATTTAAATGTTTCAAGTGGTATGGGACACTTTGGAATGTTTAAAGTTTATTTTTCCTCAAGAACATTTTAATGTCAACAACCCTTATTGTAACTTATCCTCCTTTGAGGTATTATTGATAAGTCCATATTATTTATTAAATAAGGATATTTTATAAGTAACATTGTTTATTCAATATATGAGGAATTCTTTATACATGAAATACATGGGTTGGAGACTATTTAAGGCAAGCCCTACGGGTTAGGGATAGGTTAATGAAATCCCCTCGATGCATCGGTAGTCACATGGTATGAATTAGTTGGATAAATATTTTAAACCATCTCTTGATATTGATGGTATAATGTTCCTAGAAAACATGACATTTAATAATTAGGTATTGAATTTATAAAGAATTTAGTTATTATTTTTTCATGGGATTTTGTGTCGACATATCAACAGATGCATTTCATTTTTAGTTCATTGATTTAATGGAATGTGTTTTTAGTTTTTTAACCTTTTCATATTGATATTTCATTATCTAATTATTTTAGTGGAATGTGCTATCATATTTTTACCTTTCAATGTTAATTTATTTCCATTTATTCATTATTACTTCCACTTTATTTACCATTACTGAGCATTTGATCTCACCATTGTTATGTTTCCTTTCCCCAGGGTATGGAGAATAAATCATTGAATAAGTTTTAATGGATTTGTTTTATTGAATTTTATTATGTATAATATTTTTCTTTTATATTTACCAATTTATTATGGGTATAATTTTTGTAATATGGCTTTCCAAGACTGCTAAACTGATCGGTACTTCAGGATATGATTCCTTATAGTCATGCCCATTTAATAAAATAATGCACCGACTCTATGATGTTGGGGTCGGGGCATTACACATAAAATCTAAACCAAAAATTTACTTGGGATTTTAATAAATTTAATTATATCTCAAAGACACTAGAATATGTAATACTTAATTTCAAGCCTTACATTTGGTATCAAAGGAGGGTTTATACAACTTTGGAGATTATGATGATTTCTTGTGAGGTATTCTTAAGAGTAATCGTAATCATAATGGGTTTATAATTTTAAGTTTTATCATAAGTTAAATGTATTATGAACCCCAATTTAAATTTTAATTAGTGTATTACTAAGATTATTAAGATTATTTTGAGAGATATTTATAGTAATACAACCCTTAGGTTTAGTATAAGTTTTATTGAAAATGTTTTTTGAGGAATAATTCATTTAGTTTTGGTGGAAATATGTTAAAAGTTATTGGTATCCTTTATGGTTTATATTATATCTTATTTTTTGGTAATTATTATTTGTTACAATTTGATAACTTATGTTTTATCCAAAATAGATTTGGTGATTAAGTGATTAGTGGTACTTTGGAAGAAGATAGCTGTAATTTTGGGAACCATATATGATACTATGGGATTTTACTTGAGAAATAAATGTTGAATTATATTTTGGAAGCATATTTGATAATAATGTAGATTTATGGTGATTCATGTTGTTTATAGAAATTATTATAATATCTTGAAGACTATGTGATTACAGTAATTACGTTTTTGGTATAGCATTATAAGATTCATTGATATGATTTGGAGATAAATGTTAAATTTATCTTGGAAGACTATGTGATCAAATCCTTCTAATTTTTGGGTTTCAATCTTAGTTTGGAAATTTTTTATGACATTTAAGGATAGTTATTAATTAAATGATATATTTTTTACTTTGGGTATTACTATTGAAATTTGTATATTAAAGTGGTTCTTTCATATAAATATTTATTCTTTTCCGAGAATTATCTTATATGATACTAAAAATTTTGGTTTTTTTAATGACTAATGATAGGTAGAATATATATTTACTCATTAATATATTTTTTATCCTTATATGTTGATTCTAATGCTTGAAGCATAAAAAATCATCTTGAATACTCATCATTTGGTGAAAAAAATGAGATTGTGGTAGAAATTGATTAAATAATGAAATTACAATTATCAAGTAAGTGTATTTACTTGGTTTATTAGTATATATTTAAATGGAATTACTCAACTCTGTGAAAATTATATTAAAACATAGGTGTTATCCATTTACTTTTATTGTAGAGAAATTAATAACCTTTTAACCCATCACTGATTTATGGTTTTGTGATGGTTAACTTTTTCATGACCATGTTCTCTATCATTATCTATCATACCTTAAGAGTTAATTTTCTCTTCTATATTCATGTTTTCACTTCCTATTTATTTTCTCATACTTGGAAACCTATTATGTGTTATTCTAGATGACCTTCGTACTTCCCTTTTATCTCTTATCAAAGTTGATGTTTTATTAATCATTTTTATGATGTGGGATTTCAATAAAGGTATTTTGAAAATTCAAACCCCTTGTTTTCAATATCAAGATCTAATTTCGAGGAAGCAATTTCATAAATGGGGGATAACAAAACATCACAATTCTTAAAAAAATGAAAAACTATGTTCGATAGCATATAAGATACTCCATATTGAGCTCAAACGAACAACTAAATATTATTATTAAATGTGACCATTATAACCTAGATATTAGACTGGAAGGTTTAAATAATAATAACTTAATTATGAAATAAATATAATTTTACAACATAATATGAATTTATTGGTATGTTCTTATAAAATAATCACACATTTCTTTTGTAAAGTCATTTTATTCTCCAAAAATAAATTTTCTTCAAAAATGAGTTTTTCATCTTTTTATGAGTGTATATAATAATTTATAAAAGTTATAGAAAATATATTTGACAAATTAAATTTTATTTTTGAACTTATTATGTCATTATTATCTTAAAATTAATTTTTCATAATTTTTTGAAAAGTATATATTTTTTAAGGAATGGTGAAAAATACTGATTTTTATTGAAAACTATAGTTTATTTCAAAGTTTTTTAAACATAAAATTATATTCTATATTTGTTTTAATTTTTTTTTAGTTTATTTTTATTTAACATAATCCAATTATTATTTTTATATGTATTTTATACTTTAATTTATTATAAAAACATTTTATATATTATAAGGGGTTTTTTCTAAAAAAACTATTTTTCTTTGTGTTTCTATAGTATAATTTTAAATTAAATTCTGAAAAAAAATTGAATTTTAAAAATGGATTACATATTTTTAATTAGTGGGTGAAAATTTAGTAATTAGTTCCCTTTTATTTTTTTGAGAATATAAATAGTAACCTTAGTAATTTTTATTACTATGATAAAGGGTAAGTTGGATAATTTACGTTAAAAATAAAATGATGATAACTATTAAATGACACAAAAACTTCCATAAATATTAATATATGAGTATATCTTGACCATAATGATCTAAGGGCTGAATTTATGAACTTTTGGGTCCTCTTAGATGCGATTATTGTTAATGTTGGTATCCTAAGACCAACATTTTTACTTCGATTACATGTATATTAGACATATTGAATATTAATAAAACTTATTATTATATATTGATCAATTTTCTACATGAATCTAATGTAATAGTTTCTCAGAGGATCTGACACATTTATAAGGTCATTACAGTTCCCTATTATGATAAAAACCTTTATTTTCAATGAAGATATTCTTTAATAATGTTATGTGGTGGGAAAAAGTACTATAATAGAACACATAATATATAGACTATAAGGTATGAGTACTCATAAATAGATGAGGCCTTTTATCACGAATGTTTCACTTGGGAATATCCAATATGGGAGATCATGAACCACCAGTAGTAATTTCATATGTTTTGGTGTCATCAGATATTCCCATCTACAATTGTGTGTGATAGTCCTTAGACTTTAATATTATTATTAATGTCTTTTACAACTCACATACCTAGATGTATTTTGTAAACCATGATGATAATACTTCCTGGAGAATTTGGATACATTGGGTGAAACACAAGGGACATGTCATTAATGGATAAGTTGAGAAAGGATTTCTCTCCTCTATATTTATGGAAGCTGACATCTCATCCATTTGATTGTAATGTAACCATCACCCTAAATTTCATGGCCATGGTGTGACAACATGTTGATTTGATATACTCAAAGAAATAGGTATCGATCATATGTGTTGGTGACATGGATTTTAAACCTTCTTGATGATATATTGATACAAATGGATTATATTACACATGGATTGTTCGTATGTGGTTTTCATCATTATGACATTAAGTTCTTTCTCTTGATTTTCATGACCCATTACTAGATAGTAATCTTAGACTTTAGAAAATCTCACCTAATGCCAACAAGAAATAATCCTATAGGATCACATAATAAGTGTTATTATTGATAAATATTAGATTGTATTTAAATTTAATTATTCGAATAAATATCATTCTCAAGAACGAGGAAAAAATTTATTTATGTTTTATTGATTGCTAATATTCATGAGGTAATAAATAATTATTTGTTTATTAATAAATAATTTATTTGATTATGTGAATATATATATAAAATTTATTCATAGGATTTTTTTACTAAAATATTAATTTCATTTATTTTATATTTTTAATAAATATTTATTCATTTCAATAAATACTAAAGAAGTTTAAATGGACCATGACTAAGTCCAGTGACAAATATTAATTAATAACACCATTACAAAAAAAAGTATTGTGAAACTTGATGTGTGCCAAAAAATAATGATAATGATAATATTATTACGTGTCATGGGGATTATCAAAGGTTTTAAATGTTATTTAATGGTAAAAATTAAATTAAATAATATTTTAACCTAAACCCTTACTCTATAAAAAGATGGTTATGTCTATTATATATTACATCCAAAAATTAATACTAGAGAAATTTTGTGCCCAAAAAATTCTCTCTCGACATCTCTAATATCCTTTACATGAATGAGAAACATAAGAGATATTTCTTCAATATTAAAGAAAGGTCAATCAAGAACTAACAACACAATACATTATATTCAATACTCTAGAACCTATATATCAAGTTGTGTTGTTCGGAGATCATTGGAGCACATGTGGATCATCGCTAGAGGGATTTTATCCTTGGATCCTCATAGTGAAATGAATAAAATATGAAATTATATTTTCATATGATCAAGATTCATCTATGAAGAAATTTCCTAAGCCCAATTATTTATTTCTTTGATATATTAAATAAATATACTCTAAGCTTGATGTGAAAGATCCTCGCTCATGGGTTTCAAAAATTATTATTAAAATACATTTTAATATATCCCCCACTATCTTGAAACTTCCCTTATGCCAAGAACCATTAAGTGATATCAAAGAGACAACATTAAGTTATATAATTATTTATTTGATAGTTGATATATGTGCAATTATTGTTAGATTTTCATTTTATGTTATCAATTTTTTAATATGATTTGAATTAACATGTTATCAACATATTAATCATATTCATTCAGGGTTTCATTTTTTTTAAGGTTTTAATAATAAATGAATAATGATCACAGATGCTATCGAGAAGTTCCAAATCATTGGATGGTAAAACTTGGTTACACGGCGTGTGACCGGAGTACATGTTGTGTACCCAAGCACATTGTACCTGGATGCTCTGAGAAGTTAATTACATGTGGTGCATTTACTTCATAACACGTGATGATCGGGAAAACCTGTCATAGAGAAAGTGGATACATGTTGTGTAGCTGGAATGTACACACTGAGTAGTTTTTTCTAAATTTACACCCCAAATCCCTAGGCGTGTGAATTGCATACACAAAAATTGAGGTGTGTGACATGTATCTAGAATGTACACACCGTGCAGTCTCCCTTTAAAGAACAGAACTAAACATTACATTAAATTGAAAATTATACCATTAAAACATTATTTTATTGATTGACACACCAATGTGTGATTGAAAATTTAATAATGATTTTAATGAATATTAAATTCTCAATTTATTTATTATAATTAACATGTCATTATTGGTTCTACCATTTATTTTACATTAATTCCATAATGGATGGGTATCTCCAATTAATTTTAGATGATCATTAAGATGAAAGGTAATTAATTAATACAAGTGAATTTATCTTAATAATAAATAATGAATAAAGAAATTAATGCTAGCTGGTTACTTTTGTGTATTCATTACATGCATGACTGATCATCAGCTTCAACAAGACCTATGTATGCGTTGGAATTTATTTAATTTAATTTATTTCATGGGTTTTCAGTTATTTAATTTTAAATTAAATTATGACATATGTTTCATATCTCCCCCCATTATTATATAGGACCTATGTGTCCAAGGATATTTAGGTAATCTCCCTTAACCAATCATTTGGTTCCCCTAACATGCATATGAATATTAAATACATGTAATTAATAGAGCATCCCAAGGTACATGGAGGTGGTTCAAGATAAAACCATGATGATGCCAACACGATGATCTATAGATATATAGTTGGAATGTTGTAACTCATGATAAGATTAGTATATAGAGTTATTATCCTTGGTTATAGGTTGATTTAATGTCTACTCATTAAATCAACCATTAAATAAGATCGTGATTGGGTCATTTAATTAATTAATTAATTTTTATCTATGCATTATTTATTTTATGTATGTAAGACCACGGTCACAAAAATAAATGAGTTAATATTAAAATAAGGAATTTAAATAAATAGATATGCATAAATGGTTTATACAACTTGGTTAATTAATTAAGTAAAATACACTTAATATTAACAAGACAAGGAAATAATAAAAAGAATTATTCATAATTAATTAAAATACCTCAACCTAATATAAATTCTAACTAAGACTTATGTTACTTAATTGGGAATGAAACTATATAACTAAGTATAGTACATGGACAAAGTATGTAAATTTACATTTATTGGGGAGAGCACATTAGATTTTTGGGTTGAATTAACCAAACATTTATTAAGTTTAAAATCAAAAGTCTTTTCAATGCAAATTTGGAGGCAAATGTTGAGGAAATCCAAGTTAGGATTTATAGATAGGGGAATCCACTCAAATAATAAAGGAGTTATAAGTCCATAGTTGTCAAGATCACCTACCTAATAACATTTTTATGTTTTTCATGGAAAGAGTATGGATTATTAAGAAAGTTACTTATGATCCTTTCCACTAAGATGTTAATGTGACTAGAAATTATGATTTCAATGGTGAAGGATTTTGGGACTTGATAAAATAGTGGGAGATTTAATCAAATTAATTTATTTATCTATTATTTCTCACATTATTTTTTATCAAGAAAAATTACTAGTAATATTTTATTTTAATTGTAGAATAAAATGGAAATATCATCATCCATAGTATCCATAAGATCAATATTGGATAAAAACAACCTCCTAAATGGCAGTAACTTTCAAGAGTGGTTTTGATGCCTTTGGTTTATGATCTTCCATAAATAGAAATCATATGTTCTAGAATACTCAATGTCTGACATGACTTCTAAATAGGTGAGTGATGAAGAGTTCCTTATCTACAAAAAATATTTCAGTGACATGGTTGAAATTTAGTGTTTGATGGTTTCATCGATATCTAGTTAACTAATGAATTCTCGAGAAAACATTGATGTGTATAGCATGCTAGAGAACCTCCGAGGTCTATACCATAAGAGAGATAGGAAGGAAGTATTTTAGAATTATAAGGAACTTTTTGAGATAAATCTTGGAAAGTGTTCCCCAGCTAGGCTACACTTAGTCAATCTCATTAGCTACATTGAGTGCATTGATGTTCTAGGGTTTAAAATCCCCAAATAACGAGGCATCGATCTCATTTTGACATCACTCCCTCAAAGCTTCTATATCTTTGTTGTAAATTTTAATATCAAAAACATTGAAATTTATTACTATATATTCTCACTCTGCTTCACCAAATTGATAAGGACACAAAGTGTGAAAATTATTTCATCCTTATGGTGAATAAATGGAAAGGGAGAACGAAGATATCCAATACCAAAGCATCTTCACAGCATTCCAAGAAGAGGAAGATCAAGGGTAAAGACAGGGAACATTATGTTGTCTGTTTTTCATGTGGAAAGAAGGTCCATCAGAAGAAAAACTACACCCAGCCAAAGAAACAAGGAGAAGCTTTAGATGTTTTTGTTATAAACTGAAACTTATCTTTTTCTATAAATTGGATATCAGAAACAGCTTGTGATGCTCACATATGTATTCAAATATAGGAATCATGTATATTCAAAAAGACTAACTAAGAAGAGGTAGATGTATGAGTAGTCAATGGAGATAAACTTTTTGTAACTAGTGAGGACTACCACCTCACATTACCAAACAGAATGATCTTGGTTATAAAGGGTTTTTATTATGTGTCTTCGGTTACCAAAAACATTATTTATATATAAATACTAGATATGGATGGATTTATTTTCAAATTTGGGAATAATTTTTCTTATATTATAAATATAATATTTTTCATGTTAATGAACATTTAAATAACGGCCTTTATGTTTTGGATAGCACAAACTATGTAATGGAAATCAATAATAAAGTTACTTCACATGAATTATACCACACAAAACTTTGGCATCACCGTAAAGGTCATGTAAATGAAAATATCTTGACTAAATTAAAACAAGATGGATATTTAGATTATTTTAAACTAAAAATACTTTGTGTATATCATACATGTTTATAAGGAAAAATTACCAAATCCCCATTTAGTGGGAAAGGTTAAAGGGCTAAAGATATTCTTGAATTAGTTCATACCGATGTTTGTAGACCATTTCCTATTTAGGAAAGGGGTGTGTACTCATACTTCATAACTTTTTATGATGATTTTAGTAGATATGGATGTGTATACTTAATATGGTATAAGTTATATTATTTTAATAAATTTAAGTAATACAAGAAGGAATTTGAGAACTAACTTGCTAAGAATATTAAGAAAATTAACTTAGACCATGGTGGAGGATATCTTAATCAATAATTAATTGATTATTTACAAGAGTTTGTGATATTATCTAAACTCACTCCTCTTTATATGACTCAGTGGAATGTTGTAAGTGAAAGGAAAAACTACACCTTTTTGGATATGGTGGGATCAATGATAATTTATGAAAGTGTTCCATTATCCTTTTGGGGATGCATGTTACAAACAACAACATACATACTAAATCAAGTTACAAATAAGGAAATAGATGGTATACCATGTCACACCTGTTTTTATTTATTTATTTTATTTATCTTAACGTCAGGGTGTTTTTTCTTGTGTCCTGGCGAGTCCCAGTTTAAATTTTTATTTTTGGGATGAGTTTATGGTTTAAGATAGTGCGCAAACTCCGTGAGTTTAAAACACGTGGCCTGCTTGCAGTCCGCTTGGTACTGTACGGTGCGCAGATACCGCCCGGTCATCTAATTTTAACATTAATTAAATTAGTTGGTTTAGCGGATTAATAAATAAATACATATATATGTATATATGTTTAAATATGTTGATATATATATGTTATATGTGTTTATGTGTAAATATGTTTGTATATGTTTATACGTTTATATGTTTATATGTTTTATATATGTTTATATATGTATATACATTTATATGTTTATATATGTGAATATACGTTTATATGTATATACATTTATTATGTATATACATTTATATGTTCATATGTTTACAAATAAACATATGTATATATGTTGATATGACTTATATATGTTTATCTATGTGTAAGTATAGGTATATATAATTATAATAAATATCATTATAATAATTAACTTATTATTATTATTGTCATAGCTTTTTATTTTATTTTGTTATTATCATTTTATTTTAATATTATTATTTATATTATTATTATTATTATTATTTTCTTTAACTTAATGTGCATATATGTATGTATATATGTGTATATATACACGTATGCTGATAAATATACATTTTCTTAACATTATATGTTTATACGTAAATGTGTTTATACATATGATTATATATGTCTATACGTTTATAATATGTTATGTATGTTCATATATGTATGTTTATAATTTCTTTTTTTTGGAGGTTTGTCTATATATGTTTATATATATATATATATGTATATATGTTTGTAATTATAATAATAATAAGTATTATTATTAATAGTACTACTATTATTATTAATAAACTCTTTTTATTTACTATCTTACTCTATTTTATTTTATTTTATTTATATATATATATATATATATTATTTCTTTCTTTTATTTCATTTTATTTTATTTCTTTTTTTTTCTTTCCTTTTCTTTCTTTTTTTTCCTCTTTTCTCCCTAACCCTAATCTCCTTTTTTTCATGCGCTGCCACCCCACTTTTTCTCTCCCCCTCCTCTCTCTTTCTCTCTTCCCTCTTTCTCCTTTCTCCCTCCGTGTGACCTTATCCCTCTCAGCCTCCTGCGCGCTCCGGCCGTGCGACCACCCTCCTCCCAGCCGGCATCTCGGCCTCCTCCAGCGGCGTTCCCTCCGGCTGCGCCTCCTCTTAGCCGGCGTCCCGGCCTCCTCCGCGCGGCTGCCTCCCGGACGAGTCCCAGCCGGCGTCCCGGCCTCCCCCGCGTGGCTACCTTCCGGACGAGCCCCAGCCAACTCCTCCCTCCCTCTCCCGTCCGGCTTCCCTCCTCCGGCCTCTTCCGGCGTCGGCCGCCTCCGGCTGAAACCTCCCTGTCGGTGCTGCCCTGCAAGCCACCCTCTAGCCAGCCTCCGGCGCCCGACCAGTCTCCGGCGCCCGGCCAGCCTCCGGCGCCAACCCCCGGCCAGCCTCCAGCACCCGGACAGTCTCTGGCGCCTGCCCTGCAAGCCTCCAGCGCTCAGCCAGTCTCCAGCGCCTGCCCCCGGCCAGCCTCCGGCGCCCGACCAACTTCCAGCAACTCGCCCCGGCCGCGCTGTCTCCGGCCAGCCGCCTCAGGCCGCGCCGCACTCGCTCTACCCAGCTCGCCGCACCCGTCTCATTCCCTTCGACCCATAGGCCTCTCGCGGTGTCACCGTGCTCTCTGGCTATCCACTCGTAGTGTCGCAACGTTGTCCGGATAGCCACTCGTAGCGCCGCAACGCTTTCCGGCACCACTGCTCCTGTTCACGTGACCAACCGCGCGCCTCGTCCCTTTCTAGGTGTGCATCGAACGCTTGCCGCCGAAGGCGAGCGGTTTGGGATCACCCGTTTCACCTGCTCTGGTGTTGAGGTGTGGTTTTCTTTGATTTTTCATGGATTATTTTATGTCAATGTTTATATGTATATTATTTATTTATTTTGTTGTTGCGTTCCTGATTCATATAAATTATTTTAAGTCAGCGTTTATGTGTTTTAGTTGTTTGGCTTCTGTTGCAGCTTGTTGGCGAGGAAAACCCCGCATTACAGTCACTGCCTTACGTGCGTTAGCGCCCCTGTGTGAGGCGTGTCATTTCATTGCGTTTGGACTGCGTTTTGAGGTAGGTCCCCACTGCACTTGCCTTTAAATTTAGAATTTACTTATTTCTGGTAATTTATTTAATTTTCATCAAATTGGAAGTAGTATTAAAATATTATACTTAGTGTAGTTATTTGCTGGAAATGGTACTGCTTCTTTATTTTCATCATGTCAAAAGCTTTTTATTAATTAGTTGTTGCGCAATAGTGAAAATGCCCCTTTGTCCCTTATGTTTGCGCTTCAGAATTAAAATGGCGATTTGGTTTACCTAAATGAGATTTTAAATGTGTTTTCTGGTTTTAAATGTGACGACGTCTGGTCCTTTTTTTTGGAGTTGATTTAGTATTGCATAAGTACATGAGGTCCATTTGGTACTTTAGAAAATTAGTTACTTGAAAACCCTCTTTGGGGTGACTCAGGAGTGATCTTTTGTGTGTATTGATTGGGTGAGCTGAGTATGTGATGCTTGTGCATCGTGACTAGTTTTATATTGTTGACTCACCCCTGATGATTATATGTGTTGACATGGGAACCTGGCATAGTGAGTTAATTCTCTGAGAATGATTGCTACACTAGTTTAGATTACGCACTGTCTAGTGGCCCTTAGTGTGGTTGGAGCCACTAGGGGATTGGGCCCCTCGGTTAGGCCAGGTAGGGCTATACCGAGTGTTTGGGCGTTATGACGTCATTGAGTTAGGGCATGACTTTAGGATGAGTCACATGTATAGTATGTTCTGGATTGTTCACGATCTCCTAGGTTCGACCCATGTCTCTTTTAGTGTCTATTTTTATGTGGCAGGCGATTGAGAGGTCGAGTTTGGATGCCTCCCATTGTGTGCCACTTTTTTCCATTTCCCTAGTGTGTGTTGTGTGTGATTTTTCCTTTTGACTAACAACTAAAGTTTGGATTTATAAATTGTTCACAAAATGTTTTAAAACACAATTCACCCATTTTTTTACAACATTAAACTTGTTCTGAATTAAAAAGGGCAACGGACTATTACTTGTTTTCAAAATGGAAAGTGTGTGTGTGTGTGTGAAAACCCATATTTTCTATAATGTAGTTCAAACGTGAAGTTAGTAAATTCTTATTTTATTGGCAGTGCTTTGGGAATAGATTTATCGGGCTAGCCTACTGAGTTTTAATACTCACACCTATAGTGTTTTCTTTTTTTTAGTTTCTGTTGCAGGTTTGACTCGAGCTTGCTCGCTGTGGATGAGAGTTGGTTGTAGTTTGACAATCGACTCTCAGGGTCGCGAGGAGCTTGGTTCGTGGTCAGGTTAGTTATGTTCTTGTCTATTTTATTTTATTGTCGTTTATTTATTTCTTCTTCTTAGTAAATTTTTATTGGGCGAAATCGTTCCCACGTGTACTCTGTGATGCCCTGGCGCTTGTCGCCAGCCCGGGAGGATTGGGAACGCCTCTCGGGTCATGTCGCGGGTTGGCTCGGGTGACCGGTTTGGGGTCGACCCGGGGTGGTTCGTGACATACCATACTAATTATGGAATGGAATGAAACCTATATTTTATTACTAACACATATGGGGTTGATAATAATTTGTTATGGCCTCTTAGGTAACAAGATTTCACCTTGAGGAACAACGTGTATCTTTATAGGATATCCTAAAGAAACAATGGGATACTACCTAGAAAATCCTTCAAATAAATATTTTTTGGTTGAAAGACATCCAAACTTTCTTGAGGATAATCTTATCTATAAAATAGATAGTGGGAGAGATATAGACTTAAATGAATTCCAGGAACAAAATACACAAGAGCTGGCATAGGAACAAATTCCAAAAATCCCCATGGAAGAAGAAATTATTCCAAAGACACAGTTACTAGGTAGTAGTAATAGAGATGTTAGAGAATGAAAGAGGTATGGTTTTCTAGTCCCCAAGTTTAGTGACCCATTATTAGTGTATAATAATTTTCCTCTAACCAAAATGGAAATATTAGGTTGCATAGATGTTTCTAATTGGCAAGAGTCCATGAATTATAAAATAGATTTCATGTACTAAAAATAAGTTTTTATTTTGGTAGACCCTCCAGAATGGGTAAATCCAATTGGTTGAAAATGGGTATTCAAGAAGAAACTAGTAATAGAAGGAAAATTCACTACCTATAAGAAATGACTTATTTCAAAAGGGTTTAAATAATGTCAAAGAATTGACTATGATGAAACCTTTTCACCAATTGTAATGTTGACATCTATAAGAATTATATATTTCATTATGGATTTCCATGATTAGGAGATTTGGAAAATTGATATCAAAATAGCCTTTCTTAATGAGAACCTTGAGGAAGATGTCTATATCCCACAACCCAAATGGTTTGTGACTCCAAAGTATGCCAACATGGTATGAAAGTTTCAAAGATCCATTTATGAATTAAAGAAAGCATTTAGATCATGGAACATTCATTTTGATGAGGCCATAATGGAATTTGGTTTCATAAAGAATGAATGTGATCCATGTATCTATAAATAGTTTAGTGGGAGGGCATTCATATTCTTAATAGTATATGTTGATGACATATTACTCATTGGAAATTAAATATTAGTCCTACATTCTGTTAAAGAATGGTTCAATAAATAATTATCTATAAAGGACATGGGAGAGGCAACCTATATTCATTGGATCAAGATTCATCATAATATATCCAAGAAGTTACTCAGCCTAATTCAAAGTATATACATCAAAAAATACTAAAATATTCAGTATGAAACAATCCAAGAGGGGATTTTTTTAGGTGTCACATGGCATTCATCTTTCCAATAAAATATTTCTTTAAACACAAAAGGAATGAAATAGAATGGAAAAGATTTCATATTCTTTAGAGATTAGGTCATCCATGTATTTTATGCTATGTAATATGATAGATATTTCATATATATTAATTGTGGTAGGAAGATATCAAGATGATCCATGTGACCTTTCATGACCCCCTCCACCAAAGATACTACAATGAATGGAGAGAGATAATGACCCCTAAGTCCCACCTCCAGCAGGCCCTGGGTTGGTGACTAGCATCGAGGGTATAAAAATCTCACAACATGGGAATCAATTAATTTTATAAGAAAAAAAGATTGGGAGATATGATGAATCAACCAAAATCAAATCCATGAAATATATATAATAAAACCAAAAACCATCCCACAATGCATGTGTTAATAAAACTGATATAGATAAAAAGTATCCAAAGTAAATACCCAAAAACAAAAACTAGAGCAGCGATCCAACAACTGTCAAAGGGTATGACTGGTAAGGTCTAACATAGTCTCTGAATTCCTCCTAGAATCCTGAAAATAGTTTTATATACATAGTGTGATCATACATGTATACTCAGTATAAAAACCAAAGTCTCTTGTGAACATGTGAAAAGAGAAAACTAATGCGCTCATGTGAAAGTCACAGAACCAAACAAAACCTAAATAAGTATATTAACCAAAACCAAAACATCACCAAGGATTTCTCAAAAAAATGGAATCCATGTATTATAAAATAATATGAATCACATCGATGATTGGGTACCCCACACCACTTTCCCACTTATTTTATGCTCTAACACCCCCGGCATCATACGTCCTAGCACTCCCACCTCTTCTGAATAACATCACAATGCATCACATACTACATGAAAAAATCATGGAAATAACATCACATATCTCTCAAACACACTTGGTCCATCATATATCATCACATCACAACTCAATTGTGTCACTTTTTACTTCTGGCCATCACAAACTATGCATGTCCTGCTCATCTATTGGAAGAGGGACTGGGGAAGAGAGGGTATACATCCATCTATCCTCCCATGATGATGTTGTAAAAAACACCCCCCACGTGACTATGTGGGTGTCAATAAATTTTTATCAATAAGGTTGTGGTGTGTATAGAATTCAAAAGAACATATTGGGAATATAGATAAAAAGCACACCTTCCCCATCCTAATGGTTCACCACCAAAGAATAAAAAATGCCACATAAATACTCCTCTTTTGTTGTAGAATCTAAATGAACACCCCCCCACAATAAGTAAAACACAATCCAAATTTCATGTTTTAATTTTTAATCATCATTAATACATTTCCCATATTCTAAATTATCAGCCTGATCTATTAAAACATTCAATTTTTTTCTTATAACACATGAAGAATCAAAATACGTGTTCATTAAACATGCCTAATATTATTCATTTCACCATCCATTATGAACCGGGAAACTAACATAGCATAACACATAGAAATAAGCACATAACAAGATCAATAGTCACATCCAGTTCCACCTTCTATCATAGCCCCATTGCACAACCACGTCGTAAGAACCATTGTAGTCCCTCTGTACAACTATATCTCATCCATTGACCACACCCATATCACATATCATACCACATCACAACATGTTTCCATATTTATCAAAGGGTATCTCATTTAATTTAATTTCATTAATTAAGTGTGTTATCATAGAAACCATTAAATCCTAGTGAATCCATTCCAATAATCGAATATACGGGGATCGCTAGTTATTTATGATGATACCAAATATTCACCAAACAGAGGTTTCAAAGGAAAGTTGATGTAGCATAATCAAGCCACCAATAGAAATGATTTTCATCTGGGAATTACTCCCATACAAAAATAATAGAAAAACAAATCAAAACGAAACAATAAAAATCTTTAAGATTATAATTCACATTCCCCTACCACTTTAAATTCAATTTAAACAAATTAATTATCTTTATTAATTTTTATTCAACCATGTTAAAAATATATGACAATATTAAGCCCATACCATATAATAAACATAAGGATAAACGATGGAAAAAAACTACTTTGAAGAATGAAGCTTTTCCAAAACTTGCCACACCAAAATAGGGGGGAGTGTACAGGTGGGATATTCTATGGTGGAGACTAAAACTAACTGTAGAAACTATTTCTATGACTCTTGGGGAAGAAGGATTTGGGGACCCTCATATCAAGATAATTTAATCCAGAAGGGAGGAATAAAAGGTCTTCTATTTTGAACGAATAGATCTGATTCTAGGAGGAATTGGATACGGTTTTAACTGACCATTAAGTGTGTATCTCGTCAATCTATGTGTTTTATGCATTAAAATGGTCATGGGACATTTTAGAAAATAAGGATATTATTATTCACCTTTGAAACGGCTTTAAATCCCTTATTTAAGGAATTTAAACCCATTTTTCACCATAAAAGACATCAAAATGGAAATTCTGTAAAATTTTTTGGAAAACATGGAAGCATTGTTCGTGACTCACCACCAGAAATGACTCACAGCCAGAAATAACTCACCACCAGAATAAATCGCCCCCAAAAATGACTCACTGCCAAAATGAATCACCTCTAGAATGATAAATCGCTAGAAATGACTCATTTCCAGAATAATTGACTGCCATAAATGACTCACCACCAGAATGACTCACCGAAAGAATGAATCACTGCCAGAATGACTCACCACTAGAAATGACTCACTGTCAGAATGATTCACCGCTAGAATGATTCACCTATATAATGACTCACCTCAATAATAACACACTACCAAAATGAATCACTGCTAGAATTACTAACTTCCAGAAATGACTCACCGCTAGAATGACTCACCGATAAAAATAAATCAACACCAGAATGAATCCCTACCAAAATGAATCACCACCAGAAATGGCTCACTGCTAGAATGAAACACCACCAGAAATGACTCACTACCAAAATAAATCACTACCATAAATGACTTACCTCCAGAATGAATCACTTCAAGAAATTTGGAAATTTAGAAAACTGTTAGAATGTCTCACCATTGGAATATCTTGCCAATGGAATGTCTCACATGTCCCAAAAACACCACGAACATACCCTCGGACACATTAATTATCATATTGTTGGTAAACTGGTAGTCCATAAGGTTTCATTCATTACATCATATACATATTAAACAATTATATCCCTCGATAAGTCAAAACCAACCCAAAAGAAGGAGTGAAGTTTCCAAACAACCATCCCTCAAGAAACCTCTTAGGTATCCCATTACACCAGAAACACTTTCATCATCCAAACTTGTTATCCCAAACTCCCACAAAAACTAAACAAATGTACTTTCCCAAACATAGGAATTATGTAATTCCATCCTCCATTTTAGGATAATGTCCTCTATGGGCAGTAAGACTCACCTGAACATGTTTAATCGCATTATAGTAAAATGTATCTTGATTAGGAATCAGGTATTTTCTTTTTCTCATATTGGAACATTATCACACATCACACAACAAACATCACATTATGGGGAAAACAAAATATCTCATTAAACACCAAGGTCTGATCCACACATCATAATGAAAACAAAGAAGGGGAAAATCAAAAAAACTCAGGTTACTAGGCTCACATAAACATCTCACACTTTTATGAACTCTCCCCCAGACCACCATGACTCTATATCACATAAACCATGGGAATATTCCATCCTCATTTTAACTTCTCTCAAAGGTCTTTGATCTCTACTATATGCTCCATGAATGTTGTGTCATTATCGATATCCAAATCTCCCCATTTAAGTACATGGGAGTCATCATGAAGATATTAACAGAACTGAGAGATGTGGAAGAAATCAGGGACCTGGTCCAGTCGAGGAGGATGTGGAAACTAGTAAGCCACTTCCCCAACATGCCCCATCACCATGAAAGGACCCAATAAACTGGGGCAAGAGATTATTTCATTTTCCAAACATCTACTACCCATGTTGAGGGGAAACCATCAATAACACATGGTCCCCAACCTCATAATCCAAAGTCCTCCTCCTATGATCGACATAAGAATTTTTCTGATCATGTGCCTCTTTAATCCCCTCTTGAACCAACTGAAACTTCTCTGCTATGATCTACACCACATTGGGTCCAAGAACTGTTGCACACCCAACCTTCATCCAGCACTATAGAGAACAACATGAACTCTCGTAAAAATCCTCAAATAGATCCATGCCAATAGAAGAGTGATAAATATTATTATAATCAAAATCAACCAAGGGTGGGTGTTGTGACCATGACCCACTGAATTCCAAGGAACATGCGCATAAAATATCCTCCATTCTTTGGATAATCTGTTCCATCTTCCCATCTATCTAAGCGTGGAAAGAAATGTTGAGGCACAACTGGGTTCCAAAGTCATGATGCAATACCCTCCAGAATCATGAGGTAAAATGTGTATCTCGATATGATATAATGGAAATCATAATTACATGTATCCAAACCACATCCTCCACATAAATCTTATATAAAACATATATTATTCCCAAATCCTTTATTGCTAGGAAGTGAGATGATTTCGTTAACTGGTCCATAATAAACCAGATAGCATCACAACCACCCATATATCTGGATAACCCTGTGATAAAATCCAGAAAGATGTCATCCCATTTCTAATATGTAACATAAAACGGCTACAATAAACCTCATTTAACATGATTCTCATCCTTTAGCTTCTCACGAACCAAAAACTGAGCCGCAAACTCCTAAACTGCATGTTTCATCCCAAGCCAACAAAATTGGGTTCTCAGATTGTGGTACATTTTGGAAACTCTTGGGTTTATATCCAAAGGTGATCTATAAAACTCAGTAAGGACTCCCTTACACATCACTACAAGAACAAAAAAAACTCCTATGAAACAACATCTGGTTTTAACCATCCTCCAACCACCCCTACAGAGCATCACTATGGACAGCATGATTGTGCAACACATATTCCTCCAAGTCTCCACACTAAGACTCCTACACCTACTGCATTAGGGAATAGTACATTGACATCTGAAAAAAATAGCCTCTCCCACCATCCAACCTTTCATTTATGTGAATGGATGTGAACTCATCCATCACTCTCTAAGAATTCACAAACTCTCAAACAACATCATTTTGTGACATTCTTCTTAAAGCATCAACCATGACATTCTCATTTCCTATGGTGTAAGAGATACCAAAATCATAGTCCTAAAGAAACTCTATCCACCTAAACTACCATAGATTCATATCATACTGATTAAAGTCATACCTCAAATTCTTGTGATCCAAAAATACCACAAAAATCACCCCAGTGAGGTAATGTCTCTATAAATCCATCGCGGACACAATTTCCACTAACTCGAGATCATGGGTGAAAAAGGTTACATTAATGAGGGTGTAAATTCCTAGACCCATAATATATCACTATATTATACTACATCAGGACGCACCCTAATCTCAAATGAGAAGTGTCATAGAAAACCTAAAAATATTATCCTCTAGTAGATGTAGCATTGGATAACTGACCAACATACCCTTTAGGTAACTAAATGCTTCCTAACACTGATCAGTCCATACAAAATCTTGGTCCTTCCTATTCAATGGTGTCAATGGGGCTACACTCGAGAGGAATCTAGAACAAACTTGTGATAATAGTCAGAGAGACCAAGGAATATACGAACATCTTCCACATTCTTGGGTGCTACCCTCCTTGACCTTTGAAGGGTACATATCCACACCTTTCTGACACACCACATTACCTAGTAAATGAACATCTCATGTCCAAAACATTCACTTTGAGAACTCTTCATAGAGATGGTGGTGACGGAAAATCTAAAAAATAGCTCTGGGATGTTCAGTATATTCTTCCACTGACCTTGAGTAGATCAGTATGTCATTGATTAATACAATGATAGACCAGTTTAGGAACTCATGGAACACTATGTTCATAATCCCCATGAACACGGATGGTGTGTTTGTAACACCAAAAGGAATGACTATGAACTCAAAGTGTCCATACCTATATTTGAAGGTAGTCTTCTATATATCTCCATCCATAACCCATAATTGGTGATATCCAAACCATAGTTTGATCTTGGAGAACCATCTAGAACCCCTAAACTGGTCAAAAAGATCATCGATCCTTGGAAGAGGATAGTGATTCTTGATCATCACTGGGTTCAGCCTCCGGTAGTCTATGCATAAACTTAGACTACCATCTTCCTTCTAATAGAATAACACTGGGGAACCCCATGGGGACACACTAGGCTAGATGAAACCTCTATGAATCATATCATCTATATGAACCTTCAAATCCCACAACACATAGAGCACAATTCGGTAGGGATAAATTGAAATTGGAGAAACCCCACGTTGCATGTATATCCCAAATTAAACATCGTTTCGAGAGGGTAGTGTCATATTCTCTTTAGGTAAAAAATCCAAAAATTCCCTAAAAACCTTAGGATCCTCCACTATCTTCGTGTTTACTGATTCTATAGAAAACTCATTCACCGAGTAAAGAAGGGGATCCATATGTTGACTTCCTATATGACAACCTCGCTCACCAATGAAAACCACACATTGTTCATCCATATCTGAAAACATGACTCTCCTATGGAAAAAGTCGACAATAGAACACATATAATACAACCATTAAATTCCAAGGATAACATCATATAGATGAATGTCAATTAAGGTAAGGTTCACACCCAACTGATGTTGCCCCATCATTAGTGTACCTCCTTGAAAGACATCAAACAAGATGGTATGGCCTTCTACTGGCATAATAAAAACTAGGGGCATAGAGAGACTCTCTATATATAGTCTTAGAGAATGGACTATAGAGGGTCTAAAAAAAGGATTGGGATGCTCCTAAATCAAATAAGGCAAAATGAGGGTACAAAAAACTGATCATACCTCTGACTATCTATGGCCCCACAAGAATTGTTGCCTCTACTGTGTGAAACATACCGTGCATAGATCCCCTACCTCTCTGCTAAAAACCACCTCCATGACCATGATTGGGTGGCAGTCATTGAATGTGAGGAAAATCATGAGGTTGTTTTCTTCCCTCCCCATCTGCTCTAGCTGTAGCATAAGCTTGCTTCCCCTACAGGTGGAACGACCTCACTACTAACTACTAATGAGGCTAACAATGAACATGACCACCTATACCAAGCTAGTCTCAATCAAACATTGGTCATTGATCATGATGATGTCTATAAACCCCACAGAAGAAACACATTGGTTCGATATCCCCTAGATAAGTATGGAATCTATTAGCCCTAGTTTTTTTGAAGGGATGTTGTGGATGTTGACTACCAACTGGTTGAAATATATAAGGTCTGTGTTCTTAATACATACCATAGACACTATACAACTTGAGTAACCCTTCTAGTTCCCCTATCAAAGTAATCATCCTCATGAGTTCACCTACTCTATCACCCCTTCCTTATTTTGAACATCCAGATACTTTGGAAATGTAAAATGAGTAACTGCATACTATATCAAAGGATGTATTTCCTTTACAAGACACCTCAATTGGGACTCCTCATCATGGAAAATATCAAGGGGAATCATAAAAGTTCCTTGAAATTGATCCCAAGCTCCCACATAGACATGATTCCCTTCTAGAGGGAGAGTGTATTTTACCTCTTCAAAACAAAATTGGTTGATGAAAGGAACTCCACACGGAACTACTTCTAGAAGTCATCCCCTGAAATATCTGCCTCCTTCCTCTTACCATGGTATAATTTCCACTACTAACATAAAGCCCCTCACATCTAACTTACTTCCAAAGGAACCCAATACAATGTTGCGGGCTGGATCAAACTAAAAGTGATCTCCAACTCCTCTAGTCATCACTCTATCACCATGTCAGAAATGCTATCCTCATAATTTATCAAAGCCTATCACTAAAAATATCACAATGTCCTCTTCCAATGGTCATCATCTTCAACCATATCAACCCTTAAGTGATCAATAAAATCATCCTGATGAACCTATACTACCTAAACCACATGAAAATAATGACTAGGATCCATATATGAAATGGAAACAAGGATTTCCTAAGCTCTGTAGTATAGATTTTAATTATAAAATATTTTAATTAACTTTAATTCATTTCATTCCTTTTATTCATTTTAACTCTCCACAAATAACACAATTCAAACAATAATGAAAGTCCTAATAATTATTGTACCTCTCCTAGGTCTCTTCCCTGCAAGCGGTTCCATGTCACTTGGTCATTCAATAAGCTCAGAGTCTATGAACTAGATCATTGGGGGGCCTAAAATCCCATTTTTGTGCTGGTATCCCCATCCTATGTCATTTAACAAGGTCAAATGGAACTTTTTCCCTACCAACACATGTATTTCTCACTATGTCTAACTCCAAACTTTACCTTATCTCACAACTATCAGCTCTGATACCACTCTTCCATGACCCCCTCTCATCAAAGATAACACAATGAAGATATAGAGATAATGACCCCTTAAGTCCTGCCTCCAATAGGCCTCGGGTTGGAAACTATCACCGAGGGTATAGAAATCTCAAAATATGGGTGTCATTTATATCTATAAGAAACAGATATTGAGATATATGATGAATCAACAACAATAAACTCCATGACATATATATAATATAACCAAAAACCATCCCTCAATGCATGAGTGAATAAAACTAATACAGATAAAAAGTATCCAAAGTAAATACCCAAAAAAACTAGAACATTGACACAAAAACTATCAAAGGTTATAGATAATAAGGTCTACCACATTCTGTGAATTCCTCTCGGAATCCTAAAAATAGTTTTATATACATAGGATGAGCATATAGGTATAATTAGTAGGAAAAAAAGTATCTCATGCACAAGTGAAAAGAGAAAACTAATGCACCCATGTGAAAGTAGAAGGACCAAACAACACATAAAAATGTATACTAACCTAAACCCCAACCGCAACAAGGATTTCTCACCAAATGATGTAATCCAAGTATAATGAAATAATATGAATCACATCAATGATTGGGTACCCCACACCACTTTCCCAATAATTTTATTCACTCACTCCCTAACATTGTATGTCTTGATTCTCCCACATCATCCACAAAACATCAGAACACATCACATATCACCCACACACAATTGGCCCATCACATCACATATCACCTGAACACACTTTGCAAATCACATATCATCACGTCACAACTCGAAATTGTAACTTTTGACATCTATCCATCATAGCACATGCATGTCCTTCTCATATCCTATAAGTGGGAGCGGGGAAGAGCAGGTATCCAACCATCCATACACTCATCAGGATGTTGGAAAAATCACCCCCATGTGATTACATGGGTGTTAGCACATAGTTCTTGAATAGGGTGGGGTGAATATATAAATCACAAGAACATATATGGTATATACATATAGATAAATAGAACATAGGCCTCATCCTAATGGTTTGCAACAAAGGCATAAAACATTTCATAGAAATACTCCACCTTGGTTGTAGAAGATAAATGAAAAAACCCCATAAGAAAAACACAAGCCACACTTCATGTTTCAATTTTTAGTCATCATTAATCCATTTCCTCGATTCCCTGTTACCAACCCATTCCATTAAAACATTCAAATTTTCTTAGCACACAAAAAGAAACATAATATTCATTCATCAAAAATTCCCAATATTATTAATTTCTCCATCTATTACTAACCGAGAAACTAACACAGCATAAAACACAACAAGCAGTACAGAACAATCCCAATAGTCACATTCATTTCCACCTTCCATCATAGCCCCACTACAAAACCTCACCATAAAAACCATCGCAGCACCACTTCACAACCATATCTCATCCACATCCCACACCCATATCACATCACATACCACCACACAACATGATTTCAGATTTATCAAAGGATCTCTTATTCAATTTAACTTTATTAATTAATGGAGTTATCATATAATATGTTAAATCCTAGGGAAACCATTCTATTAACTAGTTATACATAGTTAGCCAGTTATTTATGATTATACCAAATGATCACAAAATATAGTTTTAAAATGAAATTCATTGTAGAATAATAAATCCTCCTACATACATTAGTTTCATCAATAAATTACTCTCATACAAGCATAATAGAAAAAAAATAAAAACAAAATAATAAAAAGTTGTAATATTATAGTTTACATTCCCTTAACCATTTAAATTCAATTTAAACCAATTAAGTTTCTTTATTAATATAGACACAACCATGTTCACAATAGATGAAAATATTAAACCCATCCCACATTATACACATAAGTATAAATAAACGAAAACCCTACTTGGAAGAAATAATATTTTCCAAAACTCACTGCACCTATATAGGGGGTGTGCGTACAAGAGGGATCTTTGTCAATGGAAACTCAAACTAAATACAGAAACTAGTTCTATGACTCTTAGGGAAGAAGGATTTTAGTAATCTCTTATCAATAGAAAGTAATCCCAATGGAAGGAATTAAAGTTATCCTCTTTGGAATGAATAGATCGGATACTAAGGGGAATTGGATACAGTATTAACTGACCATTAAAGGTAAATCTTGTCAATCTAAGTGGTTTAAACATTTAAAAAGGTCTCAGGACTTTTTATAAATTAATGATTTTACTAATCTCTTTTGAAACGGATTTAAAAACCTTATTTAAGGCATTTAAACCCATTTTTCATTATAAAATATGTCAAAATAGAAATTCTGTAAATTTTTTGGAAAAACTAGAAACATTATTCATGACTCACCACCAGAAATGACTCACTTCCAAAATGACTCACCACTAGAATTAATGAATTTCAGAAATGACTTACCACTATAATGACTCACTAGAAGAATGAATCACCACCAAAAATGAATCACCTCCATAATGAATGACCACCAGAAACAACTCACCGCCAGAATAAATCATAGCTAGAATGACTCACCATGAGAATGAATCACCTCCATAATGACTCACCACCATAATGACTCACCACTAGAAATTATTCACCACTAGAATGACTCACTACCAGAAATAACTCACCATAAGAATGAATCACCACCAGATTGACTCACCACCATAATGAAACACTACCATAAAGACTCACCACCATAATAAATCAAATCCAAAAATGAATAACCTCATTAATGACTCACTTCCAAAAATATCTAAATTTGAAAAATTATTGGAATGTATCACCATTGTAATGTCTCACATGTCCCAAAAATACCCTCAAACTAACCCCCGGACACCTCAATTATCATATTTTTTGTAAGTTAGTGGTCCATAAGGTTCAGGGCATTACATGAACTCCATTTTATGTAATTCAATATTATCCTTAAGTATGTGAGGCATATTGGGGATATGTTCCAAGATTATAAAGGATATGAAGAACTAGTCATTAAAGGATATGTAGATTCTCATTTACAAACTGATCAAGATGATATGAAGTCACAAATTGGATATATATTCACTTTAAATGGAGGTGTTGGGAGTTGGAAGATCTCAAAGTAGAATTTGGTTGCATGTTCCACATCAGAGTTCAAGTATAGTGCGGCTTTTGAGGAAGTTAAGGAATTAGTATGGAGGAATAAATTTATTTAATAGATTGACATGGTAACTAGAAGTAAACATCCTATCACACTACTATGATAATACTGTAGAGGTTTCCATTGAAAAATTTCTAAGGTCACATTAGTGGATAAAGTACATACATAGGAAGAATCATTTATTGAGGTATTTTTCTTATATAGTTAAAGTCATAGTGATTAGTATTTCCATGGAAGACAATGTGGTGCACCCCTTTACTAAAACCTTGACTTAGTAAAAACATAAAAATCATGTGAGGTTTAGTGGACTGAAGGTTGTAGGCAGTTGGCACTAGTCAATGTGGGAATTTTTTAGTGTTGGTGTCCTAGGACCAGCTGCTTTTACTTTAATTACATGTATATTCAATGTATTGAATATTAATAAAACATCTTATTATATATTGACCATTGTTATGCATGACTCTAATTTAATAGTTTACTATAGTATATGCCACATTGATAAGGTCATATAAGTTTGTTGTTAGGATGAGAACCTTGATGTGCTATGATGATATTCTTAAATAATTTTTTATGGTTGGATAACGTACTATGATGGGACACATAGTACCTAGACTCTTAAGTGTGAGTACTCGTAAGCAAATGAGGCATCTTCTCATGAAGTTTTCACTTGGTAATTTCTAAGATGGTAGATAATGAGAGCAGAACCACCAGTAAGAATTCCACATGTTTTTGTGTCATCGAATATTCCTATCTATGAGAAAGTGTGATGGTCCTTATAATTTAATGGTATTATTAATTCATCTTATAACTCATGTACTTTGATGTACTTTGTAAACAAAGATGATAACACTTCATAGTGAATTTGGATACGATGGCTGTGTCGCAAGTGACAATCCATGAATAGATAAATTGAGGAAGGATTTTTCCCTTCCATCTTTATGAAAGTTGATATCTTGGACCTTTGATTGGAATGGAATAGTCTCCATAAATTTCATGGACATAGTGTAATGAAATTTTTATTTCAGATAGTCGAGGAAAGATGAATCGAGAATATAGGTTAGCAACATATATTTGAAACCTTCTTGATGAGATATTGAGAAAATGGGATTATATTACACCATGATCATTTGTATGTGGTTTTCATTATTGAAACCTTAAGTTATTTGTCTTGGGTTCATTGACCCATTGCTAGACATTAATCTTGGAATTATTCAAGCCCACCTAATTACAACGAGAAATAATCCTAGAGGGTCAAATACTAAATGTTTCTGTTGATCTTGATTAAATTCTATTTGAATTTAATTATTGGAATAAATACTATTATCAAGAGTGAGGAATCATTTTATTCATGTTTTATTGATCTCTAATATTCAAAAAGTAAGAAATAATTATTTTTTTTATTAATAAATATTTTATTTTATTATGTGAGTATATATATAATATTTATTCACAAGATTGTGAATAAAATATTTATTTTATTTATCAAATACTTTTAACAAATATTTATTATTTACACTGTGAATATAATAGTTCTTTATGAATAAAATATTTATTCGGTTTTTTAATAAATTCTAGAGGAGTATGAATAGACCAAGATCGAGCCCAGTTAAAAATATTAATTAAAAATACTGTTACATAATATTTGTTATTGTTCACGTTGGTGTGAGCCACAAAATAATAATGATAATATTATTATCATACAGCATGTGTTTATTAAAGGTTTTAAATGTTATTTAATGGATATTGTAAAATTAAATAATATTTTAACCTAAACCCTAACTCTATAAATAAACATTTATATCTATCGTATATTGCATCCAAAAAATGAGAATAGAAATTTGTTATGCACAATGAATTATCTCTCGACTCCTCCTTCTATCTCCTTCTCAAGAATAAGAAACACAAGAGAAATTTCATTAACATTGAAGAATAAGCTATCAATAACGCACAATGTATGACATTCAATTCACCATGATAGTATCTGTAGATCAAGTGGTGTGTTTCGAAGAGCATTGAAGAAAAATTGGATCATATCTAGAGGGATTCTATCCTTGGATCCCCACAGCGCAATAAAGGCAATCTGAAATGGTCTTTTTCAATGATCAACATTCATCAACAAATAAAATTCCTAAGCCCGTATATTTATTTCTTCAAGATATTAAATAAACTAATTATAAATTTTATGTGAAAGATACCCACTCATGGTTTTGGGAAATTATTATTAGAAGAAATTTTAATATATCTCCCACCACCTTGACACTTCTGCTACACCCAGAACCATTAATTATGACCTTTATAGTATTTTATTTAATGAAATGTAAAACTTCTCACACTCTTGATTTTATTAAGTGTACAATTTTAAAATTGGTGTAAACTAGAGGATATTTTCAACTAAAAAAATTATTTTTAAATATGAAAGAATTATCTTCATCATGGTAATTTATTTTTAATTTTTGGGAAATAAATAGTTACCTTAAATTCTTGCATAACAATAATGTATTAATTATTAAATTAACTAAAAAATAAAATAAATGATATTAAAAATAATAAAATAAATATAATTTTATATATTTAATGAGATAAATGAATTATTTAGATAAAAATAAAAATTTTAGTATATAATAAAATAGATTTTTCAAATTTTACTTGTTTTTATATTTTTAATGTCAAAGTAATGAGTAGTTTCAAAATTAACAAAAAAATATATTTTATGGGATTTATATTTTATTAAATTATATAAAAATATTAAATAATAAAAAGGGGATAATATATGGTATAAAATTCATCCAATGTGAATTTATATTCCATTTGGAATCATTTTTCTCTAGAATTTTCTTATTATATTTTAATATTTTGAGAAATTACAATAGTTCCCCCACCCCTATCTTATAAAAGGGAACCTAATATTCTCAATAATTTACACTTAAAACCCCATTTATTTTAGAAAATTCCTACCAAAATCCCTTCCTATAGTCATTCCCCTTATTTTATAGGTCTTTTTTTAGTAATAATATCTATCTTATAGGTCTTAATGCGTTATGTAAAGGAATTTTTTCAAAGAAAACTTATATTTTTTATTTTCATGTTTTAGTTTTGTTTCTTCTTCCACATCCATAAAAAATCCTTCAACCTTGATAAAATAATAAATCCAGTATCATACATATAATAATATTTTATTATGTTATTTTCATGACCTATATCCATATCCACTTCCATCAAATACAAATATAATTCATCATTAGTGTGTATGGCAGATTATTGCCTCATGAACCGAGGAAATTTCTTTACATCACTGTATATCAAGAGTAGATTATAATGATGGAATTAAATTTTATACATGATATTAATGGAATATTTTTCATTTTAAAGGGATAATATATCATTTAACTTCTCATATTTCTATTCACTAAAAAATGACATAATCATTCGTGTGTACTTGTGGACTACCACCACTACGAAGCGATGTGAATCATTTTTCATCACCACATCACATGGACAGTATATGTAAGTATATTTAAATAAATAATATAATAACTAATATATTATGATAAATATGGAAAGATAAAATTATATTTACATTCTTTCCTTAATTATCGTTGAAAAATGGAAACATTACAGATGCATACGTATGATCTACTATCTCCATGATTGTAATGTAGTTCATTTTTCTTAACAATATTTAATGGATGGATTTAAAAGAATAATTTGTGTACAAAAATAATACTTAAGTAATTACTATTATTTTTGATATGGTTTAATAATGAACTCTTTCACCATATTCAAATTACCTTAGTCATTTTGGACTTATGAACCGAATGTCATAAAAATGTTTAATGTGAACTTAAATGATTAAGTAATTATATATAACATGGAAATAAGTGATATAAAAGGAATAGTAAACTTGAAAATGTTTCTTAAGAATGTAAATAATTAACCTAAATTTATTATTCAGGAAGATAAATAACTTACATGGTGAATTATATACAAGGTAAAAGAATTTCTATTAATAATCAGCTTTTAAAGTTCCTTTTTCAACTCTTTTTATAAAGGTCCAAAGGAATGTAGTTTTTTACGTATGCGACATGAAAAAAAAATCTATCATCATAATGCCTTAATATTTTGAATCTTACTTTAAAATTTTATATGGTTACTTTCAATAAATATGTTTTCTTTTATATGTGTGTAGTTTTTCAAAATAAATGATATCAAAAAGGAAAATTAATTTTCCACAAGAATTTTTTTAATTATCATTTCTTCAAATAAAACCCATATTTACTTTTTTCTAGTTATTATAGTTTTGAAAATTAGTTTTTAAAGATAATTTTATTTTTTATATTTAAAAGTGTTTTTCAGATCAGTTTAAAATATTTTTTAAAGGGTTTTATAAAATGTTTTATTCATGATACTTGAGAATTATATATGAGAAATGAGTAAGCCTGATATAGATTATATGAAGGTTTGGGACCAATTATAGCTCATGGGTGAGACTATTATAGCTTATATAAAGGATTATCCTCATTATATCTCTCTAATTAATTGTGTGTGTTTATTTTTTAAGTTGACTATAATGGTTATATCTAATGTAACTATGATTGTTACTCAAAGTATAACTATGAGGGTTAATTCAAGTATAACCATTATGGTTATTACAAGTGTAACCATGAGGGTTACTTTAGTTGTATCCATGATGATTACTCCATGTTAAATTATGATAAGAATTTTATTCACCATGTTACTAATATGATTTATTTATTATTTCTATGGGGTTTTAACGTTTTTATTTGAGAAAAAAAGTGTGTTTTATTTTTATGTGGAAATGTTTTGTTATGCACAAAGAACATTGAAGATAAAAGTAAAAATTACATGGGTTTTCAGGTTTTTCCCTAAACTAATGGTTTTCTTTATTTTTATTTCCATTACTAAGTTTTTTTCCCAACCCATTTTTTAATATTTTTTTCATAGGGTTTAAGGATGGGTAATATAAAGGAAGAATTCAAGTTTAAAGTTTTGACTATTTTTCATGAAAATAAATCATGTTTTATTTTAAAGATTTTGTTTTATGGGGAAAATTTCTTCTAAGTATAAGTTTCCTCTTGTAATGTATGGGTTAACTATATAATATTTTATCTAAACTATCTAAAACTCTAAACAAAAAAAGTTCCTTGGGAGTGTAAGAAAATGAATTCTAACTAAAAGACAATATAATATTTAATGCTTAATGTTGGGACCTTATATAATGGATCGTCTGTCATCATTTATGGATACAAGGGATTTTAATACCATGAAAATGGAATCATGGTTTAAAATTAAAATATTTTTCAAAATATATTTTAATGAGTAAGAATTTATAAAAAGAAAATAAATATTGATTTTGGAACTCTTTCCTTGGACTTTGAACTGACTCTGTTGGATTGAATATTAAGCATTCATAGAATGGACATTTATCTAGAAAAAATTTGTAAAGGGATGTTTAAAGAGTGATTTTGGGAGAATATATCGATAAAATATAATTTTATATGGATTCTGGAATGGTTAGAATGTGTTCCCTTTTATTGGAATAATTCAGCGCCATTTTCCCAAATATTCATTTTTTATTGCTCAAGAATGTAATATTCAAATGGAAATTGGATCATAAAAGAGAAAAATATGATATAACTTACTATTATCGATCTATTTTTGAATTATCAAATGTTATTTATTTTTCATAAATTTATAAATCATTTTTATCATTAAATACCATTTAAAGTCATTTTGAGGGTTATTTTAATAACTTTACTTTTAAAATATCTAGATAATGATATAATTTTTATTTGAACATTTAAATAATTTATAAACATTTATTTTTATTTATAAAAATATGTAGATAATATAATTTATCAGAAACTTATCATTTTAAATATTTTTATGTTCATTTATTTGTATTTTTCTCCTTCTTTAATAAGATTTGCATTGATGTAGTGTAAGGGTTTTTGATAATTATCCTACCATTTAATATTAAAAATAAATTATTAACATAAATATAATTTATTATTCATAAATATTATCATATAAAATTAATTAAATTTATATTTATTCCTAATTATTTCATGGAAATATTGTTATATATGAATTTTGAATTTTCTTAGATTGCACATGCTTTGGGATAACATTTGGGTTGTTAACTAGTTATAAAATTCAAATATTCATAATTATAAATTAAACTAATTTATTATTAATAATAATTAATATTTATTTAAATAATTTCCTTCTTCCCTCTAAAATGTTATCTCAATGACTAATTTTTACTTTTCCAACGTTGTGCAAGCACTATGTCAACATCAATAAATGTTTCCATATTTATCTTGTCATGAAAACAAATTTATATTAATTGGATATTATTTATATGATATTTTGAGTATATTTTCATGTACGTCACATTCCATAGGTTTCTATATTTATCTATATCATTTTATATAAAATTATAATAATATGAATTAAAATTCTGATTGAATTTAAACTCTTATTTTAAAAGTAATTTAAAATAAAATGTATCACTCAATATATAACCATATTAAAATATATTATTCAATTTTAAATTAAAACTATAAAAATATCATTTAAATTCTTTTATAATAATTTTTAAACAAAAACTATCATTATACATCACATTTACAATTTATTATCATATCCTATTTTTTATACATTTTTAACAATATAAATTTTAAATAATTTTGGAATTATGATTAAAAATTTATTTTTCATTTTTTTATAATTAATATAATATTATTTAAGAATAAAATTTCAATAAAAACTCATTACAAATTAAATGAATATTTTTTTAAAAAAATAGATATTTCATTTAAATGAAAACCCGATTTATATTTTCATACATTAATAAATTTATTTATAAATATATCATAATAATAATAATAACTAATATATATCAATGAAATAATGATATATATATATATATTATTAATTATTTAATAATTAAATATTTCTTTAAATGGATTAATAAAAGAGATCATGTTATATAAAAAATATTTTATGTAATAAAGGAATACTAACAATTTAAAATATATAATTGTTATTTAATTAATTATATAACAACAATTATAGCTTGAAAAATACATGTATACATTATGAAAAAAATATTTCTAGAATAAATATAAATTCATAACACGAATATTAATAAAACATAAAATTTATTTATTATGAAAAATACAAGGGTTATCAAATTCGCCACCCCCTCCCCATACTTTAATTGAGTCCTCAGAATTTTATCATCTTGAAAAAAACAAAGATCACAAATTCCTAGTCTTTAACCATATAACACCATAAAATATTAATAGGATTTGGGGTCTTATTACATAATTCTTCCTTCATGTAATATAAAATAATATTATATTGATCTGGATATAATAAGAGTATCAAAATCAAAATATAATTTTATTTTTTATTAAAATAATTCACACCTTTACCAGAATCCTCAATTTCTATTATCATTTCAGTCTTGATGAATAAAGGTTTAAAATTAAATAAATATATTAAAACATTTTAAAATTCCTCCACCTCTTTTGTTCAAATATAACTGGTAAAATTAGGCTAAAAACAATAAGAAAAAAATTGAGATTTAGAATAGGGGAATTTTGGGCATAAAATTTTAAAACATCTAAATGAGAATTACTTTTATAAAATAACCTAATAGAACTATATTTGACATTTTCAAATTGTGTTTCATTCAAAACATCAAATGTATTTAAAAAATAATAATTCTAAATATATATTGGGTGTTAAAATTTCTCCCTCATATGAAGATTCATTAAAAAGTTATCATGATGCATTCTATTTTGATATTGGGAACATTGTTAAATCCCTTATTGATACTTTACTTTTCTAGAGAGAAGATCATTGAGATTCTAAAATTTGATCATAAACAATTCATGTTCCGTGGAAATTTTGAGGTATGGAAGATGTGTTTTATATATCGTATAACTATTAAAAGTGACTTAAACGTTGGAAAAGGATTCAAAATCACTTGAGAAAGACTTTGTAATAATAATTAAAATTAAGTTATCTGGGAAGGATAATAATGTTTTCTGTGATTTTCTTCCTTACATCTTTGTAAGTGATCATTAATTTGAAAAAAAAAAATTAAATCGTGAAATGAATTATCAACTTCAAAATTATAACAAAATAAATTACCTTATAATTTTAGTAATAATAGAATACATAAAATTTTTCTTAATTATTCTTACTTGGATCTCCTTTTTTCTAACGATAAATTAAAAAAAGGAAAATATAACTTCCAAAGAAAATCATATGAAACGATATTTCTAAAAATTTAAACCTTAATATTAAAAACAATAACACCACTACTTCATTATAATTTACTCTATGTTTTATATAATAACTCATTTTCAAATAATCACAAAAAATAATCAAACCATAAAAATCATAAATCCATGATTATATATTCTCAAAAATAAACTTAACCTTTATAAAAAAATAATTTAACCTTGATAATCATCAAAATATAAATTTTTTATTCTCTAAACCCAAAATTCATGATCACATAGGTTTCATATTCACCCAAAATTAATTCAATCTTAGTCCATCAAAAAATGTTAACCACTTTAACAAAAAAATGTAAAGTGACATATAATTTCATATGTACACTTTAATCACATATTCTCCTAGGGAATATATTCGAATATCACTTTAATAACCTTATAACAAAATAAATTATCAATCCCATTGTTTATCTATATTATTCAACTTATTTTCGTAACATAAAATAACTTATTGTCCCAAATAACCAAAATTTCTTCAACATCAAAGAATATACCAACCCGAAAAGTAATCTATATCTCAATCATATATTCTTTCTAAAAACCCAATATATGTATCCTAAAATTTCATTAATCACCATAAAATCAAGTCACATAAAACCTAAAAATATTCTTTATGCCATTGAATTTATGATCTTCCTCAAACTTATTAACCCATGATAGTATCTAAAATGCTTAAATTATCTGCAACCAATAGTATCCTAACCACTAATGTTATTTAATCCTTGTTATGATACAAATTATAAATACTTGAAAATAATCACTATTTAATTATATGATTTATCATAAAAATTTAAGCACTTATATACCGAAGAAATTTTAGGTTTAGAGTTTTAGAAAATTAGGAAAACTTCTTACATAAAAAATACCATATATTTTCAAAAAATGGATATTTTCTCGACTAAACCAAACTCATTAAGTGATACACCTATATTATTCAAGGATTAAGATTCATATTTGGAACTTTAGATTGATAATCATTTCTGCCAATACTGAAGACCAATATAAAATCATTTTAAAAAGTGATAATAGTACATAAAAAGATCAGTAAGGTGTATAAAATAATGATAAAACCTGTTAAGCCTATGAAAAACTTAAAAACAATGAAAAAAATTCATCTTTAAATAATAAACATTATACTCATATTGACCCATATTCACTCATCAAATAAAATTATTTTTTAAAATTATTGAACAAAAAAATATAAAATAAATCATAAAATAAATATAATAATCATGAAGGTATTCTAGGGAGTCATATTAATTATCACCCTTTAAACCACCCTTTCACTAGAATAACTCATTTGGTTACTTCAAATATATTTCCATCATAGAATAAATCATTAACTAAAGAATTGAGGGGATATATCAAGGGTCCAGACTTCATTATATATAATTCCCAAGTACCATAATGTGTATAAAACACCTAGGATATTTCATTTACCCATAACATTAATAATACTCATTATAACTTACATTTCAATCCATATGCACAGTCTATTAAGTTAACAAATAAAAAAGAAAATTATTTTACATGGACAGGTTGTCCAATTCCCTATTGAGAGGAAAATTAAAGAAAACTATATAATATATCTATAGTTCAATAATAATTTTTTAAACAAAATTCTTAGAAAACATAAAAGAGAGAGAGTTGAAAAAAAAAGATATCAAAATATTTTAAAGTAAAGGGGAGAGAGAAAACTCCACACAATGATCATGACATGGAATGCATGAATATTTAAAGGAAGGTATTTAGTGATATAAATGTAAATCCCCATAAAACATGAGGGAATACAACATTAAACAATAAAATGATATAATATACAAAATAATATAAGAATATAGTTTAATATAATTGGATATAATTCAATGAAATGAAATTGAGTCAAGAATCCCCTTACCTCGAGTCTTGACTCACCTCATAAAGTTTCCATTTACATATTCTTCCTTGATAAGCTTATTTTTTATGGTTTAAAATAACTAGGATTGTATTCACTTTATTTCATTATTATGAGGGATATATTACATTTATATAATCCTAATCATGAAATTACATAAATATTTAATTTATATTTAATTAAGAAATGATTTTTTAATAATATACATGAAGTATTTAAGTATATGAAAATATCATCATTCAATTGGGTAGTATAAAACTACCATAGTGAGCGATGTTTTTCTAAAACATTTTGTAGTACCCAATGTTATATTAACCAATGAGAGGGGGTGAATTAGTGGTTTAAATTTTATAAATTATTTTATTTTGAATTCAACCTCTCAAACTTGATAAATTTATTGATCCACTCAATCATATCTCACAATATCAATTTATATGAATAAATAATCAGCGAGAGTATTGAACAAGATATTTACATGATTAATAATAAAGATCTACCCCTTTATATATTGTTCCCCAATATAGATTATCCTATATATAAGAAGGTGATTACAATGGATATCACATAAAATGGTTATATTCCCCATTATTCGATCCTCCAATTGATCCTAGTTCTACACCCCAATAACTAAATATTCTACCTTATTTGGTTAGAAACCCCAACCATATTTTATTCTTGTTATTTTAGATTGTTTATAAACCTCATCCTTTATTTTGTTCAGTAATTGGTCAGAAACCCCCTTTTCACCTCCTTCTCCTCAAAAATTTTTGACCTATGAAGAGAAAGATCGTTTTTTTCTTCTGGTTTCTGCTACAACACTTGAAATATATATTCCTCCATGAGTATAATGAATATTTTATACTCATGTACAACTTCAAGATCTTAAAAATATTATTTAATTATTCCATTGTTATCTAAGATCATTCATACTAAATCTTGAATGATTCAGTCTCTTCAACATTTAATCATCATTGATGATTAGATATATCATAGATTACTACTCAAGAAAAGATTCTTCCTTATTATGATGAAATACCAGCCTCAAACAATGTGTGAAAGTGATCACACAATTTCCCCAATATTATTTTATTCAATATAGAGACTTTCACAACTCAAAAGAATCTATCTTATGAATCTCAACTAAAATACGTCATGCAATCATGTGTATTTCATGGACTTTCCATTAGCTTATCCACATTGTAATCATCAAAAATAATGCCAAATTGATCTTATACACATCAAATGTACATAGAATAGTATGTATGATATGTTGCATACTGTTGGTTGAATTCTTTGATACTTATCGTACTAATTCTCTCATTATTTCACACTCCAATTTTGTATTTATCATATATTCTTCAAAATGATATCATAAACTGTTCATATAATCATGAAATGATCATAACATAACATATACAATATGTCACGTAATTTTAGTCAACTTTATTGATGTTTAGAAAATTGATTCTTGCATCATATAGCACTTCACTTTTCTATTCATTATATGTTCTTCAAATAGTATGATAAATTTTTATTATGATCATTAAATGATCATAGAATATCATATATAATAATTCATGTACTTTTGGTTGACTACCTTGATGCATGCATCGTATATCACTTCACTTTTCATTTCACTATATGTTCTTTAAAAAGTATGTTAAATTGTTCTTATGATCATGAAATGATCATAGCATAGAATATATAATAATTCACATACTTTTGGTTGACTTTATTGATGATTATAAAACTGATGGTTTAATCATATAACACTTCACTTTTCTATTCACAATATGTTCTTCAGATAGTGTGCTAAATTTTAATTATGATTTGGAAATGATCATAGCATGGAATATATGTTATGTCATGTACTATTGGTCAAATTTCTTGATTCTTAGAAAACTGGTGCTTGCATCGTATACCACATCACTTTTATATTGATTGTATGTTCTTCAAACATTATTCTAATTTTTTTCTATGATCACATGATCATAGAATGGAATATATGATAAGTCTCATACTATTGGACCAAGTCCATGATTATTTGAAAATTGGTATTTGAATATTCATTTAATTATTTTACAAGTTCTCATAGCACTTTACCTGTATAGAACATAGCATAGAAATTTAACACATGCCAAAGAAATTTTCTTAAAATAGAACTTATCTTATCATATCACTTTTCCACTTACAATAGTAATTCGCTTAGAATAATACCTCTTTTTTCATAGCACTTCACATATAATTTTATCCTTACCTAAAAGAACAACTTGCTTTGTAGAACTCAAATAGAGAAGATTATGATATTCCGATCTAGATAAACACTTCTCCCAATTTCTTGTTTACAAATAGAGAGATTTAGCCTTGTATTTATGGGAAATAAATAAGAAATTATCATATGATAACACCACAAAATATGGTTAACCATCCAAATTCTTGTGTTACCAAAAAATACTTCATCTCTCTCCACAAATGACTTCTCCATAGTATACTGCATGTACCGCATAGTATTCTTTCAAATTACTCTTACCAACATGTAGAAGTTTGCATATTATTTCCTCAAATTTAAGCATGGAATATTTACATGCCAGTAAACTGCATGTTCCCTTTATTTCCATAGAATATCATTCTATTATAGTATTCTTCTCAACTATATATTTCACATATATAATGATAAATTTTTCTGATGCATATCACATGAATATTTCATAACATATATGTCACATAGCATACTGTAGAATCACTTTATTGATGTTTAGCATACTATGAATGGGATTATCAATTGTGATATATGAACCTTCTTTATTTTCCTCTAAATATACCAAAAATAGTATGCTAAATTGTTTCTATGAAAATATCATGAATATATAATCACATATATTTCAAATAGAATACTATAGATTCACTTTACTTATGTTTGGAGACCTATTTCTTGTTTATCAGTAAATCAATAAACCCTCATTTTCATGGAATCCTTGATCACGAATTCAACTTCACAAACTATTCTTAAAGTTTTGGAAATCCAAAGTTAGCTGATTTCCATAATTTTATCAAGATTTAGGTGATATAACATGGAACCTGACTTCATACAAAATATTTGAAATGAAACCCCATTGTCAATAACTCATGAATAATATAGGGAAATTACATGTCCTTAAAATAAAACCCATATGAAAAAGAATATTTTCACAGCCATCAATAATCTTCCATGTTGAAAAAAAATGTGTCACTATTGAATCATTTCCTTTAGCTTTAATATTACTTCAATAGTCATCAAAATTAATAGGGATAATTTGTAAAGAATTACATCCAATTCCATCAATTGATTCCATGACAATTATTGAAGCTTTTTTAAGAATCCTCAACTTCTCATATAATTATTCCACATATATTTACTTTATGATATACTAAAAACAAATAAAACATTCATCCTTAAATCATGAACTTATTCATGAACTTATTCTCTTAAATATCTCCCATTTTATTTGTTATCGATACTTCTTCACTTCATAAAGTCAATTTTTTTCTCCCCCTTATTGAAAATAAATGAAAATTGATAATGGGGTCATCTCAACTCATTATTTTTATAAAAAAAATTATCATCTCCCTTATATGAAAATTTTAATATCACTTCTAGGAGAGGAATGATCTCACATGGTTCCCTTAGTAAAGGGCCTTTAGTTAATCAACTCTAAGTCTATATAGGCTAAACCGAGGTAGAAAAGAAGGGAGATAAAACAAAATATATCTAAGAATTCCATATATAAAATGCATGTGAAATAATTCTCATAAATTCTAAATTTCCATGAAAAAGATTATAAATAATCATATTTATAAGTGAAATTCTAAATCCTGCACATTCATAAACAAACAAATTAAAAAGTTAAAGTGAAAAAGATATAGTACCCCCTTTGAATCATCTTGATATAAATCTATCACTCCCCTATAATTTATATTATTAACACAATTAAGAATGAGGGATGAAATTTTGATTGGAATACCTCATATTCTAATTTTATAAATCTATTTACAAGTTACTCATTCACTATGTAGTGAAGACTTAATAACTTCATCTCATAAATGTTCACCCTCAAGGGGGGAATTCATCTCCATAAAAATACCTATATATTAACACAAAAGAATTCATATATAAGGGAATAAGAAGGGATATTTTTTCATTTGGATCAACATTTAGGTAGAGAGTTGTCTCTCAACCTTGGCCATTATTTTCCCCCAATATCAGTCCTTCCTTTTGGTGAATTCTCCTTTTTCAATTATAGTCATTGGAGTACATGAGGTATCTAGTTATTTCAATTTAATTTTAAATAGATATCATTGATTTGGTATAATATTTATATAGTAGTGTAGAGTATATATATATTTATTACACATCATAGAGAAGCCACCAACTTTGTTTGGAATTGGATTTTCCATCTCAATTTTTGTAGAAATTGTTTTTCTTATGCTTCAGCAAGTTTTTCAGCTTCCTTAAATTTTTTATTCAAAATCAATTGATTTGGCCAAAAAAATAGGAACTATTTCTTGAAATTCTCATTATTCTCAAAATATCCACATGAATCATCACTATTTTTTTGTTATAGACTCTTCCCATTATCTACATAAGGAATATCTCTTAGCATTTTACATGAATTTTTAGTCACATAATTATTTCTTTGAGACTAAATTCTCATTTTTTTCACCATGAATCCAACTTAATTCATACTTATTTTATGGCAATGACATGTTATACTAGCTGGAGTAGGGTTTGTGCCCATATGTTTCACATCACCAGCAAAAACCATTGATCCTAGATCTTCCACCTTGATATGTATTCTTTCTAGACACATGTTGTTGTTGTAATTATTCAGTATGAGATTTATTTTTTCTAGGGTATAGTGATATCATTGACTCATTTCTTTCTCCCTTTAATATAGGATAGGATCTATTTTTTTAATTTTTGGTAATAGTTGTTTTAACAGTCTTCTTATTTTTTTCACATCTCAAGACTAACGTATCACCCTATTTTCTTATATTCATTCCATTTTGATACAGTCTTCTCTTTAAATAATCAGATGATTTGTGAATAATAGATACATATCATCCCTCATCATAATATTTACAACACTATTATAGTATTATAAGAATTATACAAAGAATTCAAATCTGTTCTTTTTATACATATTCATTTTTTGTGAGTTCTTCTTCTCTAGTGCAGGTATTATCTTTTCTTTAAAATTAATCCCCCTAAATATTGGTATTCTATTATTTTCATGAATATAAAAGTTGTGATAACATTCCAAAACTTCATTAACAAACTTCAAAAAATACCAACAATAGCCTATCAACCTTCTTATCTTATTCTGTGTTGTAATCTGTTTAGTTTTCATAGACTATGAACCTTTCGGCTTTTGAGTGGAACCACCACTCTTTAGGAAACTTCTTGGAGAATAGATCTTCATAATTATTTTAACATCCTCCCTTAATGTAGTGGATTTTAAAAAAATCATCATTCATACATTCCCAGAGGTTATTTTAATACTTGTACCATCACTCATAACATCATTAGTAATTAAAACAGTTTTTGGGTTATGGGATACCTTATTCTTGAAGGATGAATAAATTTTATTATAAGATTATCTATAGTTATTTATGTAATAATTATACTAAATAAAAACTTGATTTTAATAATCCATTATTTTAGTTAGTTGGGAAGTTTCAGCTTGTGGTGATTCCTAATTTTTCAGTCTCACCTCCAGCTCTAAACACTTCATGTTTAGGTAGTTCCTTTCATCCTCGAATGATCTTATTTTAGATTCTCAATCCTCCTTCATCTACTTAATTTTTTCTTCATTCATGATTACTAATTATTGAAATGAATTATATATATCCTTTAACCTATTATCTATAACCTCCAGTTGATAAATTTTGACAACCCTAGAAACCTTATGAAATTTTTCAAATGCATGGAGAGATTCTACAAATACAATCTCAAATAATTCTTTCTCACAAACACTTCCTTGAAATTATTCAAACATTTCATCATATATTTTATTTTAAATAAAAAAAATTTCTTCCTTTTCTTTAACATGTTTTGTGAGAGTGTTAGATATCCATACCCTTTTATCCAATGCCTCTTCCATAGAATTATCCTCTTCTTCCATATGTAATTTTTTATCCTGAATACCCTTGAAACCTTCAAAAATATTTTGTAAAACTTATTTGGGGACTTTATTCATATGTTATTTGAATTAAAGGAGTATATAACTACATGATCCACCATTATCACAATTGGATAAGGATTAATTCAAATAATAATAATCAAAATAATCACTATAGAATATACCATTTTGATTACCTTCACTTAGATGTATCTTTTTTTGTAATAGAATATTCTTCTTGAGATTTCGTTCTTGTCTCTTATTTATATTATTTTGAGTCTTTTAAGAAATCTTCAAATTGGGATCCTTATGAATAAATTTCTTTTTATCCATCAGATTTAGCTCACTCGTTTCTCAAAATTTTCACTTCATAAAAACTCTATTGCATATTTAGATTAAACTTCTTCTGAGACCAATTATAGTATGATAGGATAGATTGACCACTTAGAGGGGTGAATCAGTGTTTAATTTTTACAATTTATTGTCTTTTGAATTTAACCTCTAGAAATTTTTAAATTTCTCGATCCACTCTGTGATATCTCACAATCTCACTTCATATACAAAAACAAATCTTTGATAACATAGCGTGTGATATTTATAAGGTTCGATACAAATACCTTCTACTTACCATATTGGTTAATCCTTCCAAAATAGATTCTCCTCTATATATGAATGTTATTACAATGGATATGGAGTCAACTAGTCATACACCCCAGTATTTGATCCTCTAGTTGATGTTAGTTCTACATCCCAGCAACCAACTCTTCTGCCTTGGTTGGTTAGACACCCCAACCGTCTTTTATTCTCCTTTTTTAGACTTATAAGACACCCTATCCTCGATCCTCTTTAGTAACTGGTTAAACACCCCATTCACAAGCACCTTCTTCTTAATATTATTTATCCAAAAAATAGAAATATCTTTTTTTTGCTTCTAGTTTATCCCATGAAACTTGAAATATATCTTCCTCCACGAGTGTATTGGATGTACCGTATGGTATTTTTGTAAACTCCTATTTCCAATATGTGGATATTTTCATAATGCTTCCTTGAATTTAAGCATTGAATTTTTTCATGCCAGCAAGCTACATGTTCCCTTTATTTCCATAGAATATAATTCTATTATAGTACACTTCTCAACTGTATATTGCTCATATAGTAGGAATAAATTTTACAATGCACATCACATGAATATAACATAACATATATATCAAATAGAATAATGTGGCATCACTTTATTAATGTTTAGAATATTGTACATGGGCTTCTCAATTATGTTATTTAAACTTTATTTTATTTTCCACTGAATGTACCACAAATAGTTTGATAAATTTTTTCTATGGACATATCATGAATATATCATATCATATATCAAAAATATCATATTATGACTTCAATTTATTGGTGTTTATAAAACTATTTCATGTTTATCTATAAACCATAAACCCTCATTTTCCTAGAAGTCTAAATAACAAATTTAACTTTACAAACTATTCTTATCATTTTCAAAAATACATACTTAGCTTGTTTCCATAATTCTATCGAGCTTTAGATGATCCCGTATGGGACCTCACTTCGTACACAATCGTTCGGCATGAAAACCCATCGTTAATACCACATGTAAAATCTATGGACTTTAAATAAAATCTAAATTAAAATGAATATTTTCATGACCATAGATAATCTTCTATGTTTTTAACAATTTATCACTATTGAAACAAGTCCTAGAGCTTTAAGATCAGCTCAACAATCATCACAATCAATATGGAGAATTTCACAAGCATGAAATCCAATTCCATAAAGTGAGTCCCTAAAAATTATACAAGAATATTTAATCATCCTTAGATTCTCATATAAATATTTCACATATATTGACTTTATGATATATTGAAAACAAATACAACATTTATTCTTCGATCTTGAACTTGTTCATGAACTTGTTATCTTCATGTTTAAAAGATGGGAACCCCCCAAAAAATATTTGATCCTTATAAAAAACTAATATTATAATTAAACTAATATTTCATTGTTAATTTTAAATATTACTTATGATATTGAAAGAGTGAGATTAAAATTCAAATGAGCAGAAATTTTTATTGAAATACCTATATTTTGACATAGTTATACGTTAAAACAAGATTTTGATGATAAAAATGATAATCTCTTAACAAGAAGAGATAAAAATTGAGGTAATGATATGAAAATATAATCATGTAAGTATATTAAAATGAATATTAAATGGATTATTATAAATTAAATCTCAAGTAGTAAATAAAAATAAATAATTAAGAAACAATTATTTTGACATAATAACCATTTATGAAAAAATAATTTTGTGAGTTGTAATGTTGACCAATAATCATTGATGCATAAAAAGAATTAAAATATTAGGATAATGGTATAATAAAAACAAAATTAGATAATTTTAAAAAACTTTTAAGTAGGAATAATTTTAAATAAAAAAACATAGATTGTTTTTTGGAACACATACCATGCTCTTTCAATCATCACCTTTGTATTAAATCTTAAGTCTTTAGAGAAGGGACCTTTGGTAAGAAATTTTATTATGAACATTAAAATGGAAGTTTATAGAGGTATTTAGGAATTTTATAGAGATAAAATGGAATATTATATTTTTTCAAATATACTATATTGAGTTCCCAATTATGAAAAATATTCGATGCCATTTTCACAAATATTCAGACTTTAAGGGTCGTGAATATAATTTTAAAATAGTAAGTGGATCATAAATGGAAAATATATTCCATTAAAAACCATTATCAAACCTACTTTGACTAAAAATAATGATTTATGATTTTTTTTCACCAATTTATAATTCCTTTTTAACATTAAATACCATTTAAACTCATATTCAAGGTTGTTCTCATAATTTGACTTTAAAAATATATAAATAAATATTGAATTTAGATTTAAATATTTCATAAATTTTTTAATTATCATATATATCCCTAAAAATTTTTAAACTATATATTTAATCCCAAAAATATCATTATAAATTTTTTTAAAACCATTTATATTTTTTTCCTATTTTCACACGCGCTTCATTGACATTGTGTATGTAATTTGGATAATTATAATATCATTTAATTTTGAATAAAAAAATTATTAACAAAAATATAATTTAATATTAGTTAATACTGTGATCTAAAATCATTCATTATGTTATTTATTCCTATTTTTATCATGATATCATTTTTAAGATATGTATTTTTTCTTTTATAACCTTGTGCAAACACTAAGTAATCATTTGGGTGATATACCTATTATATAATTTTAAAATTCATAAAAATAAATAAAAATATTTTATTAGTAATCATGTTTATTCATAAATCCTATAATGGGCATATACACTCTATAAAAGTTTATCAAAGACATCAATTTTGATGTTTTAAATGTTGTGCAAGCACTGCGTCAGCATCAATAAATGTTTTTATATTTATATTGAGATAAAAATAATTTTTTATTAATTTCATAATTCATATCAATGATATTTTGAGTAAATATCATATATATATGTTTTTATACTATTTATTAATCAAAAATTGTGATTATATATCATAATTACTATTTCATTTTATATCTTATTTTTCATAAATTCAAAAAAATACATTCCACTTAATTTTGACATGATGATTCAAAATATAGTATTAATTTTATTAAAAATAAAACTAAAATTATCAAATAATAATATTTGTTTTGACCAAAATAATTTTCTTTTAAATGTATAACCATTTTCTTGTTTTCAAACATTAATAAAATTATATATATAAATATCATAATAACAAAAACCCATATAAATCCATGAAATGATCATAAATTATATTTTATTAAGTATTTAGTAATTAAATATTTCATTAATATAAGATATCATGTCATATAAAATATGATTTATATCATAAAGTAAACATAATAATTTTAAATGTATAATTTCAATTTTATTTATTATATAATATCTTCTGGATCTTGAAATAAAAAATTATAAATTTTAACAAATGAATTTATTGAATAAATATAAATTCATAACCTAAATATTAATAGAAAAATAAAATTAATTTGTTATTAAAATTATCTGGGCTTTTATGTATGAAGTCACCGTGAATGAATGATAAAGTAAAAAATTGAATTTTATATAACATGATACATTTTATATTCTTAAAATCCAATAAGAATATTTAATAACATCTCATATGATAGAGTCCAAAATTATCCTTATATTTACAACACTTTTAGGGTCTTTCTGAACTCATTACATCTCTATATAAGTCTTATCATATCACTATGTGACCATCTGATAAAAAACACTCCCACTAAATGCTTTAATGAATTATATCTATGATGAAATATGTCTTGAATAATGATGAGACATAGAAATAATATTTCTAATTTTAAACTCAATTAACAGGTATTCAAACTTATTTATTTTAAAACATCAAAGGTTATGATGTTAATAACTTGTGTGTTGTATACATAGATCTTTTCTAAGTTTATCATCATCATCACTCTTTTAACCTTTTATATCAAACTTTTCCTTGAAATATTTTGTAAATGTTTACCAAAAACCCTTTGGAGGTTTTTGAAATTTGTGTTTTTTGAAAATTTTAATAAGGGTTTAAGTGATGATTGGAGGATTGTTGTTGATTCAAGTTAATCCATCTTCTCTATAGTGTTCTTAGAAGCATTAGTGAAGAGATTGTTCTAGAAGAAAGACCCCATGAAAAATATCATGATCTACCCCATATGATTTTTGTATTTGGTATGTTTATACCACAGTGCATCCATTTATGATATTGAGTAGATCATAGAGTACTTCAAAGGGTCACTTTAAACTATTTTTCATGTCATTGTGTATCTGATTGTATAACAATAAAGGTTGGAATGATCCAAAAGTATAGCCAATCCCACTTAAGTCCATCACCCAATAAACCTCTAGAAAATTTGATGGTATAGGTCAGGAAAACACACAGTTGATTGGGTTAGAAAAAAGTATGTGAATGTGATAAGTAGTTCAAGAAGGTACAGGTGAAAGTGAAGGAAGTCCATGATACAGGGTGGCATTATGGTAAATTGGTTGTGGCATGGGTCAATACCACATGAGTATTTTGAAATGATTATGGGGCAAGGTATTTTATATAGCACTATAATTACAAAGAATTTTATGATGTGGGATATGAAGTTTTTAGGCCATGTCACATTTATATGAACAACGATATAGAGGAACATCAAAGAAATTTTCGATACATTTCATCCCTATTAGAAAATTTGAGGTTTCCGCATCCTAGAAAGATATATATTTCTCAAGTATTGATGTATAAAATATGTTCATCCTATAGTGGAAGTGGCCACACTACAATTATTTCATTGATCCAAGATGAGTTACAAAGGTCATGTGAAGATCATGGGATAATTAAAGGGGAAATAGCTTTTGGGGATCTGGAAAACTAAAGGTGCTCACTCCACATTATGTTAGACCACACTATATTTAAATATAATTAAATTGATTTTATTTCATAGAGTTGGTTACCACACCATAGTATATAAAAAAGGATAATTTTATGACATAAAATACCAAACCACGTCACATCCAGATATATTCTATCAAATGGATTCTTCAGAAAACCTCTTTAACAAGGAGTTATTGCTCAATTATTTAGGTGTATAATTCAGATTTAATAGAATTTTATAGTACAATTATTTATAGGGGACACAGGGAATAGTAATTGAAATGGATAATTCAATCATAACCATTTCATTTAAAATAAAATGGACAAGAGGCTCTTATGACTTAGACATTTTTTTCTAGAATTGTTGTAATCTTGAGATCAATGAAGAATGTGTAAATTTCAGGAGCACCATATCATTTATAATTCATTATAGGGTGTTATAGAGACATGTTGTGTTGGGTGTATTGATAAAATACTAATCTTTTTAAAAGATCAAAATGGTCACGGTGGGAGCAGTGAGTTCCACTTTATAACGAGAGGCATTTATCATTCACATTTGGTTTGAATACTAAGTTTAGAGGTTCAGTGATACCACTCTATTGTGTAAACCAAATGAAGTAGTGTGATCTATTGTTTTGGTGCATCAACGTGTAATTTATCGTATGATCTTATTATTATATTGTTTAGAGTTAATTAATTAAAAATATTTTTGTGCCATTTATTGCTTTTATCCCTCATCAAGAGAAATTAAAGGAGAGAAAAGGAGTGCTCCTTGATTCAATAGAAAAATATCATGATAATGGGATTCAAGGGATAAAATATATTATATCCTTATTCACTACCCCATGCTATCAAAGTGTGGGTTTATTGGGTGATGTTTTCTCCCTCAATTTCATGGTTGCGGTAAATGTGGTAAATCAAAAATGCATACAATAATTTTCATTTATAGAATAAAAAGTTGCAACACTAATTTATTTCATTGGGAATGGTAGTGTACATAAAATCTATTCATGAGGTTATAAAATATTTGTAATGTAAAGCCTTATCATCAATTAATAACAAGGAACTAGATACAGATGCAAAGGTGATCAATACATTATAGGGATAATAGTCCAACCATATTAACACCAAGTTAATATCCTAGAAAATTTATCATTCCAAGTGGGAAATGCTCTTTAATATTTATAAAAATGATTGAAAAGTTCAAAATTCATGGTTGTAAGTTATATGGAATAAACATGAAGACCTAAGTATTCGTACAACCAAAATCTTTTATGATTTTTGCATAATATGAATTCTCTTGTTGAATACAAACAATGTCTTTGATAATATATTAATGAAACTAAGATTGTGAAAGGAATATTGAAGAAATTTCCCATATGGTTCAATGTCAAGGTGTTTGTACCTGAATATAATGACCCAAAAGATGTATCACTAGATAGAATTTATAGAAAACTTATTGTGCATGAAATGATAAATGATGAAAATGAGCCTAGTGTGAAGGGAAACACATAGGAAATTTAATTCAAGGAAACAAAGACTCTATCTATTAAAGTAGATCTATAATAAGGTGTTATTGATAGTGTTATGGAATTTTTTTATCTAACCTTAAGCGGTAATAAGAAAATTCAAAGAAAATCTTCAATATGCTTATTTTTTATGTGGAATGGTAGTCCATGTCACAGTTATGTTTTTTAAAAATCTATAAGATAACAATGTTGAGAGGTTTATGAAAAAAATTAAAAGTGATAAAAATAGGATATAACTGCAATGAAAATTATTCAAAGAGAAAAATATTTTATATCAAGAAGATGGAAGTTTGTATGAGTCTAATGTGGAAGAAGTAGAGGATTATAAGGACCATAATGAAGATGCTTTAGTGACTGTTGTTAATAGACCTAAAATTCATGTTAGTGATTTTCAAGATGATAGTGGTGTAGGTGGAGTTGATCCTGATACATCCCTATAAAAACATGAAAATGGAGGGCTAAAACCAATAAGTAAAATGAATTTTTTCATGACTCAATGTTTTATATGAAACAGTAGTAGGAAGAGAAGATATAATTTACAGTTGATAATGAGAAATTGAATTCTAGAATTTATGGAAACATTATAAATGATATAAAACAAATGTTTAATGTGTAAGAATAGGAAAAAATCATTAATTCTATGACCAATACAGTAATATCTTGGTGAATTAAGTGTGATGAACATGAAAGACATTGGACACTTGGCATGGTATTGGGTTTCTCAATGGAACCAGTTTCAGTTAAGGCTAAAGAAGTCTCAGGTGTAACCACCCAAGAGTGTATTCTAATTCAAAAGTTGTAGCACTTTAAAAAAAGTGAATGATATTGAGAAGTATGATAAAATGTAGAAGACAATCTCACGTCATGATAGACCACGGGTGTCAAATCCTTGGAGAAAAGTTAATTTGGTAGAATCTCACATAACTACATGTAAAGAAGTGAGAAATGGGAGAATAAAACAAAAAATAAGTGTTATTTATTAGGAAAATTGGGACACTTACAGTATGTATTCTCTATTATAAAGATACATTTTAGAGAGAAATAACACCAAAATATGGCAATTAGTTTTCCATCATATTTTTATGCTTTTAATGGTTACTATTTTTAGCTTGAATGGTAGACACATATAGAGATATATTGTGTCATAAAATTAGATTGAGAGGTGAATTATGAGATCTATAAGGGAGGAAATCAGTGGCTAAGAACCTCATACAACGCATTGAAAACCAAAAACATTTTTTTAGTCTTGAAAATATAAATATAAAGTGTTGATCCAAAAGAGTCACAAGAGTTTCAATATTGAAAATGAGTTCCCCAATTATCAGGGAAGAAGAAAAAATGGAATGAGAAGGAAATTTTTTCTAAATATTCTTTGAGAGTAATATATAGGTTTGGTTTGTGGGTTCTGGAGTGCATATGTAACTCACATATAACTAAAAATAGAAATATTATTATCAGCATCAGATATGAAAAATATGGAGTTTTTTTTGGAAATAGGGAAGTAATCAAAATTTTTATCTCCAGGATAACCAAATATGGTGAAAAATATCTCTATAATACATATGTGATCTTAATATATGTACTTAGCCACAATTTTTATGAGTCAGTTTTGAGACTCATGACATATTGTGGAATTTTTCAGGAAGGGGTGTACTGCTAAAGTAAAGGATGGAACACTTTTCCTTTAAGTATGATGAATAAAAGGGAATCTATATTTGATTGGTGATGAAAACTATTTCTTTTTATCCAAATAGGAGGAAAAATAGATTTGACACAAGAAACAAGGGATCTTAATCCAAAGTTCTCTAGAAAACCCGATGAATATTGAGAGTGCATGTGACTTTCCAAAGATCACATGTGACACTAAAAATACATGTGAATACTTTAAAAATGGGTAAAAGGTTCATAAGACTTACGAACTAAAGAAAGTAAAGTCATTATGAGTTTTGGTTCTTGTTCATGCAGTTAATTATGTGATGATTACTCCTAAATAGTTGGATGAAAAAATTATTATGTTTTTTTGTTGATTATTTCATAAAGATAACTGGTTTTATTGTGATTAGTCATTATATAGGAGTGTAAAAGAACATTACTTGATATTAAAATAATATTAAAGGATTAATTGGGTGAAAATCAAAAAGTTTTGTACTGAAAATGGTATGAAATTTACAAATAGCCAAGTAAAACATTATATGGAGAAATATAGTATTCGAAATCATTTTTTAATGGTGATAACTCCTCTGGAAAAATAATTTTTTTAAAGAATAAATCAAATAATTAACAACATGTATTGAACTATGTTCATTGAAAGTCCATACCAGAGAAGTATTGGGAGGAAGTAATCTTAATAGTGGTCTACATCTCAAATTAGGATTTTATATGCCAAAATAAAGATAGGACTTTGTATGAAATTATTTATTGAAAGAATACCATGATAAAATACTTCTAATTATATGGGATTAATTGATTTATACTAAATAAGTATAAGAATAGAAAGTTTAAATCATATAGAGATAAAGTGATCTTTCTTAAATATTCCTCCAAAATAAAATCATATCAATTCTACATTAAAAAATTGGGAAAATAGTTGAAGGTTTTAATGTGACCATCACTAAAAATGAGAATATTATAAATTATAATGGTTAGATATAAGTTTAAAATGAGCATAATCTTCACAGTGTCATTCCAGAATGTGAGGTAGATAATGATCGTTATGAGTTTAGCACAAGGGTATTTCAAATGGAAAAAATCTGATGATAGCTCTAATGATGACTAAAATACATCAGGAAGAGATAGTGAAAGTAAAAAATTCTAGAAGAGTTTAAATCACTAATAAAAATATAGTTTGTCAATTAAATACCCAAATTAAAACATGATTGATAAAGGGGAAACAAAAAATTCATTGTTATCTCAGGTGTAACCAAAATATTTTACTGACTACTTAAGATTTAAGCTAGGTCAAATCCATAAATGAAAAACGTGATCAAATTGAGAAAAATAAAAATTTTGAAATCATCTTAAGTATATAAAACAAAAATGTGATCTAAAAAAATAGGGTTTTTAAAAAAACTCAATGAATATGGCAAAGTGACCATGAATTAGTCATGTATCATGTGCAAAGGCTATTCCAAAATTAATGGGATCGAAATTGAAAAAACATTTTCATCAATCTCATGACTTGAAACCATTAGATAATTTTTATAAATGTCCATGAAAATGATTTTAAATTATATAAAATATACATTAAATAAACAATCTTTAATGGAGTCCTTGAAGAGGAAGTATACATTGAGAAATCGGATGGGTTTTTCATTTATGATGATGAGAGAACAATGTTCCAATTGAGGAAAACCTTCTCTAGGATTAAATAAGGACCATGAACATGCTATTCAATACTACATCAATGCCTATGGAATATTGGTTATCATAGAGGATGGACTAATCACAACCTCTGCATAAAAAATGAGTAGGGGAAGTGGATAGTGGTACTTATATTTATTAAAGACATTATTTTTAGAGGTTTAGATGACATATAATGGAATAAGTTTTCATATTTAATTAGGTTTGAATTTGAAATGTATTTAATTGATAAATTTTAATTCTTCCTTAGGTTTCAGTTGATTCAAAAGAAGGATAATAAATTTATATCCCAAAACAAATATGCAAAATTGGTATTAAAATTATTTCAAATGGAAGACTCTAAACTAATAGAAACTCCAATAGAGACACGACTGAAATTTTTTGAAGATTTTGAGGGTGAGAAAGTGGATGTGATAGTATATTATAAAATTTTAAAAATACAACATTCCTTAATAGCCACTTTATCGGAAAAAAGAAAATATTTCACATGTCAATCTACTTGACATCCAAGTTATCCCAAGTAAGTTCGCATGAAATCTATGAGATAAATACATAGATATATCAACCAATTAGTTTATTACAGGTTATATTATTGAATAAATTATAAGAAAAAATTATTTTTATATACATATGTCAATTGGGAAATTTAGGTGGATTACTGAAAATTTACCTTATTAGGTGTGTTCTACATTCTTAGATATTTTATTTCTTAGTATAGTAAAAATATGGACCACATATCCTTAAGCACTATAAATCTAGAAGATGTGGTGGAAAATAAATAATGTACTCAGTTGATATGGAAGAAATAAAAACTTAAAGACATTGGAATTGATGTAGTATCTTTAATTCTTATTATGTGTGAAAATATAGTTCTATAAAAATTAGAAAAAAACACATTTAAAACTCAAGGATAAAGAAAATCAAAGTAAAGTACCATTTCTTGAAGGAGAATGTGGAAAATAATTTTTCAAGATAGAGTATGTTCCAAAACAAGGTCAAGTAACAGATATCAGGATTAATTCTTTACCCAAAATATATTTCAAAAGAAGTCATTTTTCTCTTGAAGTCCAAATAAATCCATCTCTTTAGATAGACTCGGATATGGGATCCCCACTCCCCCACAGTAATTGCTTTAAGATCAAGGTACTTTTTCTCCCCTATACTCATGTTAATTTTTTTTAACACTCTATTGTGAATCATCAGTAAGAGATATTTGGGTTTTTTGAAAAGGGGGGATAATATTTATTTGAAAAAGTGGGATAATCACCACATAGTTGGATGGTTCCTTGTTTGAAAATTTGGGTTTTGAAGACATGCAATAGAATCTTTAAAATTAAAATTCAATAATTTGTTATCATATAATAATTAATTCATTTAACTCTTATTTATCATAATGAAAATTGTCTTAAAGAGATTAGATTTTATGATAGATCAATCATTCTTGCACTCATTGAAGGAAAATGATCTGCAATCTACTCAGGTGTGTTTTGTGGGATGTGAAAAGTGAAGTGGAGGATTGTGTTGTGTTGTTCATAATTTTTAGAAAAAAAACCCCAAAGGGGTTGATTTTTTACCATAACACTATTAGTGATTTGTGTAGTTTTTGTTTTTTGATAATTTAAAGAAAGGCTCAAGATATTCTTTTAGGATTTTTATGGATTCATCTAAATACAACCTTACTATAGAGTGATTGGAAGATATTGAAGAATATATATTTTAGGAAGATATGACCCATGATGTAGATCCTACTCCATTATATAAGATGAGTTTTCCTTGGGAATTGTGTGTCATAGTACAACCAACTACACCACATAGGAGATCATGACAGACTACATAAGGTCAATTCAAATATTATCAATTCATCAATCTACCATGTTGCACTATAATGAAGGCTGTAAGTAGATAAAAAAATTTACCAAGCCCACTCAATCACAGTAACTAAGAAGCCTCTAGACAAGAAGGAGGCCAAACTCAGGAATCACATAGTTGATCAGGATTGAAAAGAGTATGTACATGGGAGAAACTATGTGTGTAAGAACATGTGTGTGTAAAGGTAATCCATGGTACAATGACGTGTCATGGTGAAGTGGTCATGGCATTCATCAGTACCATAGGAGGATTTTGAAATGATTATTAGGAATTGAAATTTATTTAGCACTCAAAATATATAGTATTTTCCAATTTTGTATTTTTAGTTTTCAAGTCAATCCATAGTCAAATGAACCCTGATGTAGTGGCCTATAAAAATAATTTTTGACAATTTTTAGTACCACTAGAAACTTTTATATGTCCATGACACAGTTGGATTGCTACAATTTGGTGCTCATGTATGAAATATTTCCACACTATAGTGTAATTTTCCATGCTTCAAGGACTTCAGTGAAATAAAAGGAGTTAAATAGGTTATGTTGAGATCATGGTAAAATTAAACAGAAAACAGTTTTTGTGGATATGGTCACATATAGGTTGTCATACCATAGTATGTTATACCATGCCACATTAAAATCTAATTAAATGAATGTTTCACCATAGTTTAGGATACCATGAAGTACTATATGAAAAAAAAGGAGAATGATACTCTATAGAATATAAGACCATGTCACATCTAGGTATTTTTAGTCAACTCGAAGTTTTAGCTATACTTTTTAAGAGGGATTTATTACCAAATTTTCTTGGTGTCAAATTAGGATTTAATTTCACTTTATATTTCCATTAATTACATGGTATACTTGGAATAGTCCTATAAAAGGGAGATTAAATCCTTACCATTTAATTAAAAATAAAATAGAGGATAGGGTCTCAATAGAGATACTTGTTTTTTCTAGAATTACTGGAAGATTAAAGTAAAGGAAGGAGGAAATTCTAGGATCACCATGTCATTAGAATATCATCACAAGGTGAATAAGAGACACTTTGTGTTCATTATATCGTTAAAATAATAATATTGTGAATAAGATCTGAGTGGCCATGGTGGAAGCATTGAGTTCCTTTCTTTTATGAGAGGTAGTGAGCTTTCTCGTCTTATTTGAATAGTGATTTTGGGGGTTAAGTGAGACCAATCCATTGTGTAAACCAAGAAAAGTAGTACACTCTATTATTTTAGTTCATCTACACTTCATTGATTTCATAATCCTTGGACTATACCAGTTAGGGTCAACTAAGTAAAATTATTTGAGTTCAATTTATCGCTCTCATCACTCATCAAGAGAATGAAATGGATAGAAAAGGATTGTTCCTTATATCAATAGAAATATATCATGATCAATGCAACCAAGGGTTAAAATTATTTCTACCTTGATTCACCCCCTACTCAGGATAATTTCCTTGATAAGTGACCAATGTTAACAAATTTAACACCTTAAATTAATATTTTAATTATATTCCCAAATTCATTTAGAATATAAAGTGATATTCATTTTATTTTTTGATTTTTATAACCCTATATTTAATAACATTTACTTGTCAATGTTCAATCATACTCCCATTAGCCATTTTGAAACTATATTATTTTCAAAATATCATGATATGATATAAAAACTCTTTTGTGTATAGAAAATATAAATTATTAACATTTGTGGAAATATTTAACAAATAAACTATTTTATCCACATCATATATAGTTTTCTATGTGTTTAGATAAGTGTACTAAAAATATTTTATTCATAAACATATTCCACTAATTTGGGCCTTCGGGCCACCGATTTGGTCCCTGAGTCCTTTAAGGACTTCGGGTCACCTAGGCCTTCGGGTCAGTAAGGCCTTTGGGCCAACTCAAGGCCTTTGGGACACCTTAAGTGTAGATTCAAACCATACAACCTACAAGGAACGTCTTCATAAGGAGGAGGATCTAGGAGCTTTCACCATAGAAAAATCTAAATGGATTGCAAGAATGAGAGGTAATGGAACCTGCCATTGGGAAAAGCATGTGCATGTATGGGAAAAGCCTAGCCAAACATCCATGCGAAGTTGGAGAGCTGATTTCACAATGAAGATGCTGGGGAGGAGCAGTTCCAAGTAGTTAGTATGGGTTGTATGTAATGTTTGAATCCTACTGGAAATGAATTCCACTAAGTCCTACGGTCCATGTAATACTTACTCCTACAGGCCTTGTAAGGGTTCCACATCACCCCTTGAAAGGTGGATTATAAAAATCAATAAAAAATGAAGGCCTTCGGGCCATTGGAGGATAAAGATAAAAACTTTTATCTTGGATAGAAAATTTTTTCCTTTATCTTTTTCTTAAGTATGATATATAATATAATTAATCATAAAACATATTTAACACCACAAGTTTTTAAAAACAACTCTTTGTTAAAAAAACTTCTCTTATCAAATAATATAATTAAGATGAAAACAAATAGCATTTAATTATATATGTCTACTTTTTATTTATTCCGTTACATTCAAATCTATGATTTAGTAATGCTTTGTTTCATCATTGTAATTAAAACTATAATATTTATCAATAATTAAAATTATTTTAAACACTAGTACACACACAATATTTTTAATGTTTATATTTTTTATCATATACCATTAAAAGATTAAAGAATCAAAATCTATAAAACAAATAAATTACATGAAATCTATAAAACAAATAAATGACATGAACATTCCATGGAGTTTAACACACTCTTTTAGGTATCCCAGATAATTCCATTATATGGAAAAAATATCCTTCCATCCTGATACCTTATTTTTGTTTAAATTTAATTGACTTTATTCTTGAAGAATATTTTTTAGACTTTTAAACTATATTTTCTTCATATGATTTAAATATTTTCATGTTTGTATTGTCAACACAACATCTAAATAGAGACATCACATGACCATGTTCCTCTATCCTAAAAAAATTTTAAAATAGGGTAAACATTTCTTGAACACATTCACATTTATGGAATAGTTCCAATAATTATTCCATAATAAATTATATAACCAAAATGATTCATAAAGAACTTATGGTCTCTCCATGTCATTAACATACCAAATCATGCCAAATATAATAGTTTAAATTAAAATTACTTTTTAAATTTTGAATATAATTCCTTTTAAATCTCAAGTGAATCATTCCATACTTCTCATAAGAATATAGATTCATTTTTTGAACAATATAAACATTTGGTTTCATAGAAATGGTTTGAAGTTCCATATACAATTTCTTCTTTCTTAATAACAATTATTATATTTTTTAGACATGTATAAGAATTTTCTTACATTAATCACCAATTATTAAAGGATTGATCTCAAAATTAATTTTTATGATGATGAAATCAATCATCTATAATAGAAACTTTAATCAAATTGGTTTCATGTTCTATGTACCATTAATAAAAACACTTATAAAATATTCTTCCACTAAAATTGTTACCCATTTTTTATTACATCATATCCATTAGTGGTCTAAGATCTATATTTAAATAATAAGTTAGTCTTCTTTGGTGATCCTATCACCATAAATATACATAGTAATTGAATCATCCAATAATATCATATATTAATTTTAGATGGTTGAATAGAAAAATATTTGTCTAATATATCATGTGGATAAACTCAACACCATTCCTATGGTATAATTCTTAAGTATTTACCATCTAAGTATATCCATAAATAAATTCCAAAAAAAATATGTCACCTATCTATCGGTGTTTTCCAATTACTTTCTTTTTTACATAATATAATTTAGGGGAAAACTACATGATTGAATGATTGGGGTCTTAAAAAGTTTTCATGTTTGAAGAAATTATAAACATTCTATTTTTAAAGAGGATTTAATCTCACCAAAATATCAAAGGTTATTACCTTTTCAGGTTTCAGGATTCTATTGATTTAGTTTTGAAACATATTGCAGACATAAAATCAATTTTTTCAAACCATATTGATATATAACTCTTTACAAAACCCATTAATTTTGTTACTAACCCAAATTAAATGAAAATTATATTTATAAATTCCAATGTATCCCATGCATAAGGTACCTTAAATCCATTCATGTAAAGGATTAAAATAAAATGAAACCAATAATCCTCATAAGAGTAAGATTAAAGTGATAGATCATCATCCCACACTTTTCTAGATAAGTCGTGAGCCTATAGGATAGGTATCATTCTAATATATAACTCCATTTACCCACGTATACCTTACTCAAGAGTGAAAGGATCAATCAAGATCTGTGTGATCACTAAGAGGGTGAGTTATGAATTAGGAATCTTTATATTTATATTTTTTCTTACTTAAGAAACAAACTTAACATTTTATTAGTGAGAATCAACTTTTTGGGAAAACAAAAAAATATCACACCCACAGGAACATGGGTATTTACATGGTTCACTACTCAATAATAGTATCTAGTCCTTAGCATTGTTTATAAGTAATTCAAGGCTAAAACCCCACTATAAAAAAATTATTTTAGTGGTCATATAATGCAAGGAAAATCCCTTCACTTTTATAGCACTATAGTCTATAGACAGTTCATATGATCCCCACATATATAATATGATTTTAAAAATATCAATAATAATAATAACCTTCACTAACCGAATTATATTATCACCATGCTTATTGAACTTTTTTCATCCTTGGATTTCAACAAGTAATTCTTAATCCTATTCACTTTTTGACACAAAAAAAGGAATAAATTATTCTTGGACTTCTATAAGAAATAGTTCATCTGAGCACTACTCTATCTAATACCCCCATTCTGATATAATTGGTCTGATACCCTATTCATCTTATCATCTATTTTTTCTAATAACTTATACACACTATAACAACCCTTCACTTTATTACACACTTAAACATGATTTATTACATAAAAATGAACTTAAGACAACTCTGAGGATTGAGAGGTTTAGTGTATTATGAAATTATGAACATTACATAACAACTTAAACATAAAACACAATATCTTTATTGAAAACTTCTTTTACATGACCACAACATTCCTTCGTACTTAGCATTGCATGGGACAACATGAAAACATGCATAAGAAAAGGGTGAGATATAAATCCCAGTAATGGAGTAAACAAGGAATAACATGAAGAATATTGTAAATTTTAATAATAGTCATATCAATGGAGCATAAGATAATCATGAACATAAAGGTGTGATATAGCATGATTATCATAACATGGAAATGTAGAAACAACATTTAACATGATATTAACATGATCCAAGGCTCATTTCACATAGATCGTGAGTAAACCCTCATTTAAATTGAATTAGAATGAGTAAAAACCAATTTCACATGGGGTGTCATGATACTATTCTTTACCCAATGCATTATAGCGCTATTAGGGTGCACCCTTCTTAATCATTTCATTTCATGCATAAGTGTGCCAATTAGATCATACAACATGGATTCATTAAACATCACCATTTATTCCACGATAATGGAATGTGGAATTAATAAATTAAAATCTATAATAAATAAGTAAATGTGCATAAATGTGATACCCTTAATAGATAAATGGGTGTGATATTCACTACACAATGACTTTGGATTTGAAAATTACGGTGCAATTTTAGTAGCATAATGGCGTGACAAAAAAATTAATAAAAATAGTTGATGAGAGAGAAAGTTTTATCTCATAATATTTACATGAAATGGAAAGTAGGGGGGTCATATAGATACATGTCCCAACATATGTAATGTAATTTAGATCTATAATATAAAATAATTTCTTGAATGTAAATGAGGAGAGAGAAATCCCTTACAGAATTTTGGCATGGTAAATAGTGTACATGGGAGTCATTAATGAGAGAGAAAGGGGTATCTCATCATTAAAAAATAAGGAGGGAAATATATGAGAGGTGTGAAATCAGACCCCAAAATTTTTAATTGGAAATAAAAGGGAATAACAATATAAGGAAACTTGGACATAAATAAGGAAGGAAAGTGAGGATCCCTTACTTGGAAGTGTGATCCCAAAGGATTGGGAGAGGCTTGAGAGAGGCTTATTAAAAGCTTAGGTAACCTTTTTAGGATTATAGATAGAGGAGGGAAGAGGTTGGTCGAGCTCCAAATGGTTTTAGTGAATAGTAATGGGAGATTGAGTGGGTTTATATAGGAAAGGAGAGGGAATTCTTTATTATTTTGGTTTTGGACACCACACATTAAACTAATAAAAACCACAAACCAAAACATGGTTTTTGCCTATGGTTTTTTAAAAATTGGTGTGGAAAACATTATTTTATAAGGCCAGTGGCCGATATTTTTAAAATATTTGGCTTGCTTATGTGTAGGTGAGTCACACTCTCAAGGAAATCATTTAAAAAAGTTAAAATGTTTTGTAAGTCTTGGAGGGTCGACTAAGGCATCATAAAACTAATTAAAAAAAATCTAAAATCACATTATTTTAAAGTTAGAATGTATATTGTCCGAAAAAAAAATTATAGTATTTTATTACATCACTATTGGGTCATTATGATGTCATAAAACACATTATATTTTTAAATGGTATTTAATTTTTACCCAAAATTTTGATTGTCTCAGAAAATTATGCAAAATTCATCGTTAGATATTATTGACATCCTAAATCCAAAAATAATATTTATTATATCTAAATAATTTTCTAAATATGTCAATTTTTACTTTTAGAATTAAAACTGACATTTATCGTAAATTCATGGGTTTTGACAAAAACAGCTTTCAAACCTTAATAAAAATTAAAATTGTATTCATAAAAATTATACGATAATTTATATTTAATAAAAAATAATTTAGTAATAATAATTTATTAAAATATTATTTAATTCAAAAATCCATTAATTCATCAAAATATATTTCTTAATTGAATTTAAATATTAACTAAAAAATACTATTTGTGCTCAAAGTAACAATAATAAAATGAATGTAAATTCTTTACTATACAAAAAATGCACATAATCATAGTGCTAGGGTTTTTTATATAACCCCTCATAACACCCACATATGACCTAAGGGTAAGGTGTGCGATTGCAATAGAATCTTGTGGTGGCTCGGATAACATCACTCAGATTGTAATCTCTATTAACTTCCACTTATCCTGTAGGCGGTTCCATTCAAGATTAACGTGTTGAATCTTGGTTTGGGATTGGTCAAAAGCGAAGCCTAGTGATGCTACCTCTTTTCTGAGTTCTGACAAATGGGCTTCATATGGAACCATTCTACTGGATGAGGTCATCGCTTCCTTTGTCTAAGTAAATTAGATTTGTTAAAGCCCTATATTTATACTAATCATGTGGTCACTATTCAAAAACTATATTAACAATTGTAATAATTCTTAACAGTATTTTAAAATCCAAAAACATAAAACCAAGGTACTTAATATGTTATAAAACCGTTTTACAAAATAATACATTTAATTATATCAAGAGGAATTTTCATTAATAATTTTTTGGGTCATTACAATATCCCCCCCTTAAGAAATTTAGCCCTCTAAATTTCCTTTTACCACACTAAAACATATGGGGGTAACTCTACTTCATCACTTCCTCTAATTCCCATGTTGTTTCTTCAAACGTGTGGTTTCACCACAACATCTTGACGAGGTGCATTGTCTTATTTCGTAGAACTTTTTCCCTACGATCTAAGATCTTCACCGAATTCTCTTCATAGGAGAGGTAATTCTCCAATGGTACCACCTTTAGATTGAGTACATGCGATGGGTTGCATATGTACTTCCTCAAGAGTGATACATGGAATACGTCATGTACTTGATATAGGTTTGTTGGGAGTGCTAGTCGATAGGCCACTGCTCCAATGTGATCAATGATCTCAAAAGGGCCAATGTACCTTTGACTAAGCTTTACCATCTTCCCAAATCTAATAACTCTCCTCCACGGTGATATGTGGAGGAATAACATATCTCAAATATCAAACTCTAAGTCTCATCGATGATTATCAGCATAGCACTTTTCTAGACTCTGAGTAGCTTTAATGTGATGTTGTATGGTCTTAATCTTCTCCACCATTTCTTCGACCATTTCTGTACCTAGGATTTTTCACTCCCCAACTTCATCCCAACAAGTTGGTGTTTTTCACCTTTTCCCATAAAGGGATTCATAAGGAGCCATTTGGATTCTTGAGTGGAAACTGTTATTGTAAGATAACTCGACAAAAGAAAGATGTTGATCCCATCCTCCTATTAAGTCCATTGAGAATTCTCCCAACATTTCCCCAAGTGTTTGGATAGTCCGCTCAGATTGGCTATCAGTTTGAGGATGATAAGTTGTACTGAAGTTTAGCTCAGTATTCAGAGTGTGTTGTAGACTCTTCTAGAACTGAGAGGCGAATCTTGGATCTTGATCAAATATAATGGATAGTGGTACTCCATACAGTCTTACCACTTTTCTGATCTATATCTGTGTCATTTGATCCAATGAGAAATCCTTCTGAATTGCAATGAAGTGTGAAGTCTTTATAAGATGATCCAGAACAACCTAGATAGAATTTTCTCCTTTAGATGTCTTCGGAAGTCCAGTGACAAAGTTTATGGTGATGTTCTCCCATTTCCATGTTGGTATGGGTAATAGTTTCATCATCCCTTTACACTTATGCCTCTCAACCTTAACTTTCTGACATACCAAGCACTTTTATTTATACTCAACAATCTCTTTCTTCATGTTATCCCACCAATAATTCTTTCAGATATTTCGATACAAATTTGGGTTTCCTGGGTGAATGGAGAAATTCAAACTATGTGCATCATCTAAAAGTACATTCTTTAACTCTGGATTTGATAGAACATATAGTCTTGACCCAAATATCACAATTCTTTATTCATTAACATTAAACTCTGAGGATTTCCCTTTTTTGATATTCTCTACCATAATATGAATTCTGACATCATCCTTTTGATCATCCTTTAACCTTTCTAAAATAGATGGTTGAGCAATCATTTGTGAAAGGATTGATGATGTTCCATTATTTATGATTCCCATGTGTACCTTCATAAAATATAAGAAGATTGGATCCTTTTCAATTCACATCAATGATAGAATCATTGGGTCCTTTCTACATAGATCATCCTCCACCTTGTTCGCTTTCCTTAGGTGGTAATGGATTGAGTAGTCATAGTCTTTGATCAGCTCTAACCATATTTGTTGGTGCATGTTTAACTCTTTATTTGTGAATATATACTTGAGGCTTTTGTGATCCGTATATATTTCACACTTCTCTCCAAATAGGTAATGCCAAAAAAAATTCAAAGAGAAGATTACTACAGCCAACTCCAGATCATGTTTTGGATAGTTTTTCTCATGAACTTTCAATTTCCTTTAAGCATAAGCAATGACATTGTCATTTTTCATCAACACGCATCCCAAGACCCTCTACAATACATCACTAAATACCAAAAAACGTTCTCCACTTGTGGGTAGTGTGAGAATGGGCACATTGATATGCCTCCTTTTCAACTCCTTGAAGCTATCTTCACATTCCTCACTCCAAGAAAACTTTATTCCCTTCTGAGTTAGCTTGGTTTGAGGGTTGTACAATCGTGAGAAATTTCTAACAAATTGGCGGTAATATCTATCTCACCCCAGGAAGCTATGGATATCTATCACTGATGTTGGCCTTGGCCATCCCTCAATTTTAGATACCTTGGATGGATCCACATATATCCCGTTGCTTGTGATGATATAACCCAATAATGATACCTCCTTCAATCAGAACTCACACTTTTTGTACTTTTCATAGAGATTCTTCTTTCTAAAGGTCTCTAGTACATTGATTATATTCTCCTCATGCTCCTCCTTGGTTTTGGAGAAAATTATAATATCATCTATAAAGACTACCAAAAATTTGTTGAGGTAATCTCTAAAGACTATATTCATCAAGTCCATGAATATTTCTGTAGGATTAGTGATTCCTAAAGTCATTACTATGAATTCATAGTGCTTGTACCTTGTACAAAAAGTATTTTTGGGGATATCCTCCTTCTTCACCCTTAATTGGTAATATCATGAGTGAAAATCCACCTTAGATAAGTATTGTTCTGCACGTAGATGATCGAACAAGTCATAAATTTGGGGCAGAGGATAATTGTTATTTATCATGATTTTTTTAATCTCACAATAATCAAAAAAAGGCGCATTTACCCATCCTTCTTTTTGAAGAAGAGGAATGGTGCACCCCATGGTGAAGCACTTGGGCATATAAACCCTTTATCCAAATTCTTCTGTAGTTGTTTATTTAGCTCCTCAATCTCCACAATATCCATTCTATATAGATTCATGGATATTAGAAAATCCCCATGTACAAGATCAATTAAGAATTCAATATCCCTTCTAGGAGGAAGACCAAGAAATCCCTTGGGAAACACTTAAGAGAATTACCTCACAATAAGCATGTCTTCAAGGATGGTTGATTCCTTAAACTCAATCATCTGATAAATATAATAATTCCCATAGGGTATAAATATCCATTCTTAAGATTATGGTGCTAAAGAATATTCATCCTCCTCCTTGCACTTGTACAGAATTGGGGGTCGATTCCCCATTTGGAGATTGATTCCCCTATCAAGACATTATATGTTGGATCTATATAAGGAAAGCCAATCCATGATAATAATTGTATCAAATTGAACTAGAGGGAGTATTAAAAGGTTCTCCAAGAAGTTAAATTCACAAATTATCATAGGGGAGGAGTTATATTCATGGGATGAAATGATTTACCCATTTTCTATTCTCAATGGCATCTTTACGTCCATGATTTGTGGTGGTGTTGGGATTGTTCTACTAAAAATTCTAGATATAAAACAATGTGTAGAACTATAGTCAAAAAGTATGTTCTCTATTATTGAATAAATAGCTAGCATACCTGTCACCACTTTGTTGTCGGGGTTCATTTTGGTGGTAGTGATGGAAAAAATCTCACCCTTGCAACCATGGAGGTTTTTGGTTGCCTCCTAAAACCCTTGGAATACGTCATTGGATTGAAATGTGACCTGGTTATTTGCAGTTGAAGCAATGAACAATGCATTTATGGTCAAATAGAGCATTCCTTTCCCCTATCACATCAGTGGGTTTTTCTTGTCGGAAGTTAATGGATAGGTGCCCTTCTCTTCCACACCTAAATCATTTCCTCATCCCCATCAGGTAATTTTTGGGGTTCTTCTTTCCGTACCTTTGGCAAGTGGGGTGTTGAAATTTCTTAGCACCATTGGATTTATCCATCGAATCGCCATAATTAAAGTCCACTTTCCGCTTCTTATCCCTATGAAACCCCTAAGATTCGTTGATCTCCATTTCGACGTTGAGGGCACATCAGACAATTTCCACATATATATTGAAGTCACAGATCTCCAGGGCTTTCCATGGGCTAGGTTTTAGCCATACAAATAAGTCATAAACCTTGAATTTTGGGGTAATGAAAATTCCGAAGGCATATCATGAAAGCATTTTGAATTTCTCCTCACACTCTCTGATGCATTCATCATATTTTTTCTTGAGGGAAAGGAAGTCCTTTTCCATCTTAAGTTGGAGGGTGCGAGGAAAATATTTGTCTAAAAATATTTTCTAGAAATCCTTCTATTCCAATACCTCAATCTCTTCCTTAGGATTCACAGTTTTGATAAAATTCCACCATTGATCAGCTTCACCCTCCATATGATAAGCATCCATAAGAACCATCTCTTTTTCAGAACATTGAAGGATAGAGAATATCTTTTCAATGGATTTGATCCATTTTTTGGTGATTGAGGGATCAGATGATCCATTAAATGTAGGAGACCTTTGTCTCATGAATCTCTCTATTGTGGATTTTCTTTCTTAGTGGGGTTGTACGATCCTCTTGACCCATGTTTTTATTCAAAACTTGAGTTAACTGAGAGAGTATTGTGACAAATTTTTTGATTCCTGCTCCTATTGGATTAGGAATCTTATTAGAATAGTCATCACATTAATCTTCACATAAGTTATTAGTTGAAGTCCTCCTATTACAAGATATTGGCTGGAATAAAAGGAAAGTTAGGGGTAACACATAAAGGTTAATCCAAAGACAAAAATGGATAACTTATAAATTACTTTTATTTCCTTAACTTATGAATTTATAGGCTTCAATCTATGTTATCTTTGATCTACTTCCCAATATATATTCTTAGGGAAATTTTTTTATTCCCTTAATAATGGATCATACTAAGATTATGAATTTACCAAATCATATCCCTTGGGATTATCGTAATCAAGAGTGAATCAAGACCCTTTTTTGTGCACTGGTTTCTGTTCAAGTCTAGCTAAAAGTGGTGTTTTTCGGTTTTACCCCTAGATACATATGTGTCAGAGCCACCTCTACTTGTTCATATCTAGAGAGGGATGTATTTTATTAATAAACCACTTAATCAATACTCCAAAAAAATTAGGGATGTTTTCATTGTACTTAGTCTTATCCCTAAGGCTTTCACTGGGTTTTTCTAATCCTAATCAGAAAAATAACTAAACCTATCATCTGATACCAACTATAACAACCCCTCTCTTTATTACACACTTAAACATGATTTATTACATAAAATTTCTCTTAAGAAAACTATGAGGATTGAATGGTGTAGTGTCTTGGGAAATTAGGAACATTACATAAAAACATAGAACATAAAACACAACATCTTTATTTAAAACTTCTTTTACATGGACACAACATTCCTTCATACTTAGCATTGCATAGGATAACCTGATGACATGCATAAGAAAAGGGTGAGCTATAAAGCCTAGTAAGGGAGAAAAAAAGGCATAACATGAAGAATAAAATACAAGTTATACAATAGATATATAAATTTATCATAATATAAAGATGAAAATAAAGGCATGATATAGCATGATTATCATAACATATAAATGTGGCAACAACATTTAATATGATATTAGTATGAGCCAAGGCTCATTACACATGGAGCATGAGTAAACCCTCATTGAACTTGAATTAGAATGATTAAACCCTAATAGAACTTTAATTATAATTATTAAACCCTTATTTTACATGGAATATCATGATACTATTCTTCACCTAATTCATTGTAGTGCTTTCAGGGCGCACCCTTTTTAGTCATTTCATTACATGAATAAGTGTGCCATAGAGATCATACAACATGGATTCATTAAATATCACCATTTATTCCATGATATAGTAATGAGGAATTAATCCATGAAACTCTATAATAAATAAGTAAATGTTCATAAATTTGAATACCCTTGATAGAGAAATGGGCATGGTATTCACTACACAATGACTTTGGCTTGGAAAATCGTGGTGCAATTTTGGCAGTATAACGATGTGACATAATAATTCATAAAAAAGGTTGATGAGAGAGAAATGGGTATCTCAAAAAATGTACATGAAATTGAAAGTAAGTGGGTAATATAGATACATGTCCCAACATATGTAATGTAATTTAGATGCATAATATAAAATAATTTCTTGAATGTAAATGAGGAGAGAGAAAATTCTTATGGAATTTCAGCATGGTAACGGGTGTACATGGGAGGAATTAATGAGAGATAAAGGGGTCTCTCATCATTCAAAAATAAGTAAGTAATTATATGTGAGGTTAAAAATCATACCCCAACATTTTTAATTGAAAATAAAATGGCATAACAATATAAGGAAACATGGACATAAATAAGGAAGGAAAGGGAGTCTCCCTTACTTGGAAGTGTGATCCCAGAGGCTTGGTAGAGGCTTGAGAGAGGATTCGTGGAACATTTAGGTGCCTTGGGAGGATTCTAGAGAGAGAATGGTTGAGGTTGGTCTAGCTCCAAATGGTTTGAGTGAAGTTCAATGGTAGATTGAGTGGGTTTATATAGGAAAGGAGAGAGAATTGTTTATTATTTAGGTTTTGGACACCACACATTAAACTAATCAAAACCAAAAACCAACCCATTTTTTTTGCCCAAGTTTTTATTCCAAAGGTTAGTGGGAAAAAATATTTTATAAGGTAAATGGCCATACTAATTAAACTATTAGGTTTTCTTATGTGGAGGTGAGTCACACTCTCAAGGAAATCATTTTGAAAAGATAAAATGTTTTATAAGTCTTGGAGGGTCCACTAAGACACCATAATGTTAATCAAATAAATCAAAAATCACATTAATTTAAATTTAAAACATATATTGTCCGAACATACTTTTTATAGTATTTTATTACATCACTATTGGGTCATTATGATGTCATAAATAGATTATATATTTAAATGGTATTTAATTTTAACCCAAAAATTCAACTATCTCAAAAAATTGTGAAAAATTCACCGTTAGATAATTTCAAAATCCTGAATCAAAAAATAATATTAATTTTATCAAAATTATTTTCTAAATATGTGAATTTTTACTTTTAAAATAAAAACCGACATTTATAAAAAATTCATGGGTTTTAACAAAAATAGCTTTCAAACCTTAATAAAAATTACAATTGTATTCATAAAAACTATATGATCGTTTATATTTAATAAAAATTAATTTTGTAATAATATTTTATTAAAATATTATTTAATTCAAAAATCCATTAATTCATCAAAATAGATTTCTTAATTTAATTTAAATATTAACTAAAAAATACTATTTGTGCTCAAAGTAATAATAATAAAATGAATGTATATTATTTATTCTATAAAATTAAATGCACATAATTATAGTGCTAGGGTCTTGTTAAATAACCCCTTATGACACCCGCATAATACCTAATTGTAAGTTGTGTGGTTGTGACAAACTTTTGGGGTGGCTCGGATAACATCGCTCGAGTGGTAATCTCTATTAACTTCACTTCTCCCATAGGCGGTTTCGTTCAAGCTTAACGTATTGAAGCTCAGCTTGGGATTGGTTTGGAATGAAGCCCAGTGACCCTATGTATTTTCCATGTTCCGAAAAATGGGCTTTGTATGGACCAATTATGGCTAATTTTTTTATTTGGGTTTTTAAAAAATTAAAATTTGATAAAAGGGTATAGGGTTCCAATATTTTTAAAAATGGGTCCGGGATGCGTGAACGCCGTTCACGCATCCCGGACCCGGGTGTGATGCGTGAACGGCGTTCACGCATCTTCCCGAGAGAAGGGATGCGTGAACGGCGTTCACGCATCTCACAGAATACCTAGTGAACATTTTTGAAAACTCCTTTGCACATTTTTTTCTATTTAAGATAATCTTAAATAATTCTCACTTTTAAAACATGGATAATTATCCAAATATGAAATTAAATTACATAAATGAAGAGATATTTGAAAAAAGTATAAATATATTATTTATATTTTTCATGAAGAATAAGGATTGGTATTTGGAGTGAATATGGAATTTGGTGGAATATTTTATCTAACACATATTTTTAACTTTATTTAAAAAGGAATCCATCCAACTAGCTACATAAGGGAATTAGGTGCAGCCACTTTTGAGGTGGGAACTGGAGTTGACTATTGTATGGGAAGAAATGGTAGGCGAGCATGAATTCACATGAGGCACATGGTATTAGAGTGGTGGTTCAATCATGTGCAGTGGAATGGTGTTAGAGAAGACAACATGGGTCGATGCCAGTGAGGATTTGAGAGCGTACCCCAGTAATCACTTCTACCAAGCTGAAGGAATGATAAAATAAATAAGGAATCACTCAACCAAGTGATATTATTATATGGGAAAATGGTGACACAATCATTGTCTCTCCACTAAAAACATGCAGACATTTACACAACAGTTTGATCTAACTTTTTCAAGTTGTCTAATTAGTGAGAACCTTCTTCCCTTTCTCAAGGGTTTTATAGAGCATTGGTTATCTACCATTGATGAGTCACAAAGATCATGGTTGGGAATCCTTGGATAAAACCAAGGACCCTTCCATATTAAGAAGTCCATGATGAACTTATAATATCCAAGCATGATCCAAGAACAAGTCATGTTCAATATTCATGCATTGTCGTGCATGAACTGAAGGATCCCAAGACTTTTGATGAAATAGAGTCTTCAAATGAAGTAAGATGTAGATTTAATGCCAAGGTACAATCATGATAATATATTCATGAAGTTACAATTTCATTAATATAATTTAAATAATAAAATGAATAGTTCATGTGATGAGAGTAAAAATTTATTCTAAAATGAAAATCCTATGTGATGAAATGTGAAACATAAGTATTCGGGTGATTAGAAGATCATATTTTGATGAATCCACGTGAATCAGATTCCTACATGAGTTGTAACATTTATGTGAAGAATGGAGAAGACCCGAGCATTGGGTATTTTTGATGAGTTTTTGTATTTTATTATGTAATTAAATATGAGTTACATGTATGAATATAGATAATGATTCATAGAGATAGACACCACATTAAGAAGAAAGAGGGGAACCTTAATCCTTCTAGTATTCTTTATGAGTTGCATGAAACAAAATACCCACAGAAACTAATGGGGCATTCAATATGAGGAAAATATGATACCACTACTGATGAGTATTCATATATAAATGTGTAATTAAATGTGTTATTACGAAACAAATTTAAATAAGGATTTAAATGATTGATTTTAAATCATGTAATAATGATATATTACCCATGAAAAATTATTGTTTGTTTTGTGAATAAAGTGTGTATGAAGGTGATGAAGACTCTGTGTTGAATTGAAATATTATTTCTGATAACTCGATACAATAATGTATCAGGTAAATACAGAAAGATGAATTGATGAGTTCTTGATTATTTGAATATTGAGGAGAATCTAGATTGCACAAAATCTGAAAAGAGTCTTAATATAATAATTTCTAAAATTATTGATAAAGTACACAAGGTAGGAGTGACTAGATTTCTTATAGAGTAAGTCTATTTGAAGAAGAACTTCTTCCTAAATTTGGAAGTAGATGTATCTTTTGGATTATAGAGTAGAATGAATCTCCAATGTATTATGGAGAAAGAGAGTGTATAGTGGATTATTTTTTGTTATAGAGAGGAAAAATGGATTGTATGTCATTGTATTAACTTGTGGAGATAGTGAATAATACATGTTGGGGGGTATAACCAATATAGAAATGAGTAGTATTTTCAAAATAACCCTGTAAATAACATGTGATTCTCCCTATTTCATTACAACTACACTTGAGGAATGATTGAGAGTTTATATTGAGTGGATCAAAAACCTAAACAAATTTCAATAGGTTGAATTTAAAAAAAGAATTAGTAAAATAAGGCTACCACTGATTCACCTCCCTCTCATTACCACCTAATTGATCCTTGGCCACTAAAAATATCTCTTTGTATCAATAGATCTTGGTGAAATAGGTTTACACACATCAATTTGCATTAGTTCAATCACTCTTATTGACCATTGATCTTTAACCTTTTATATATTTCAAATAATCTTCCCTTGTTAGAAAGAATCGCATGTATGAGTATGATCACATGATAAATTAGAGAGATCTTGAGCAGTGTCACATTTCAACAAATCTTCCATGTATGATTGGCTCATATAAACAATAAATTTATACCACAACCTATTTTCTTCTTCCTTGGATATAAAATACATATCTTCTTGTCCACTCAGAAGATATAGATTCCCCTTTGTGTGTTTTCCTTACAAAACAACTCCGCTATATTTTCCCTTGATAATACACACCTTATTTGTAAATATTATAGTGTGTCCCAAGTCACATAGTGACCCTCAAGGCTATGAAATGAGCATTCTAAGAATTCCCCATATTTCCACAAAAATAATATTTGATAAATGGTTTATACATGTGCATCACTAATACACCACTCATTATTCCTTAAGATCAATAAATATTCTGATTCTAATTCATACCAAAATAAATCTTTATCCACATAACAGGCTCTTGTGTTCTGACACCAATCATTACTGCTTTCTGTTTATGAACAATAACCATACCATTTGTGGCATTACGATGTATCATTTTCTTCCCTAAACATTTTTTAACTATTTTTTGGACCTATGAACCATAATTTCCCTTTTTTCCATCACTTGTGTGACCTAATTTCCTAATATCATATTAGGAGTCAAGAGTTTCTCTTGATCCTATATTTAATTGTAGGCCAACAAAATCCTCCTAAAGTTCTTCAAAACATTTTACTTGGTCTTTTAATATGTTATTCATAAAATAAATAGCCTTGGATTATTATTTATCCTTTATGTTGAACTTATTGAATTTATATGAGTATTATGGAATTTCTAATCATATTATTTATTATACACATATATATATACATATATACATTGGTAGATAATTTGATAACAGTAAGACACTTATTAAAGGTATAACAGAAGTCTAGATAACAGTAATACACATACAAAACGTATCATAAATCAAATGTCAACCTAATCTACGCCTCCGGTGTGGATGCTCCTCTGTCCCACAGTCAGGCGTATACTGGATGCGTCCACGCCGTGTCTGTCTACGTCTGTGCTCTGGCGTACGCTGCGCATCCTCATCGACAGCCACCTCCACATCCTCCTGTGTGACAGACGGTGGATGTACAGTCTCACCGCCTGTACCCTGGCCTGCATCTAAGGATAGTGGAAGCTGGCTGGAACTCTCACCAATATAGGAAGTAGATGGCTGCTCTGCTGTGGATGACTGCAATAAAACATCGAACTCAATCCAGTCAGCATCTGTAAGTACCTGTGGCTGTGCCTGAGAAGCTGGAGGAGCATATGACTGGTCATGCTGAACACCCTCCTCCAGTGGAATAATATCATGTGGCTGAGCAAGCTGAGCAGCCTCATCCTGTGGAACAACAGCAGGCTCCGCGGCCTCCGCAGCAGGCTCCGCGGCCTCCGCAGTAGGCTCCGCGGCCTCCGCAGCAGGTGGTGGATCAAAGAAAATGCCATGATAAATCTCGTCCATCGACGGTAGCATCTGTCGTACAAGGCTGTGAAAATATGCTGGGTCAAAGGCAGCTCTCTCCACTGGATCAGACATATGCAGTAGATGACAAATACGAGCATCCTGCGAAAACAAATTCTGTTATTAACTAATTTGAATAAAAAATATGTTGAACTGTGAAAGAAAGAATGCATACCAAGTCATGGAAGCCCCGTCCGTGTCGTGTCAGAAATCTGACGGGAGACCTGATGTACCAGCCTGCATAATCCATCTGATCCATCAAATGAAAGCGTACTGTCCCTGCCCCTCGCAACTGGGACTCTCGTCGCCTGTCCCATAACGCTACATATCTCGCATGGTAGCTCCTCCAATCAAAATCTCTCTTCCCTGACATCTTCAGGGAATGCAATGAATCCAACTGACTGGGCGGGTCAGGAACTGGCTGAAGGAAGCCAAACTGTCTCATAACCCTATCTGTCTGATGCCACTCGACTATATGAAAATGAATCAGTGGAACCATGCAAGAGCCGATATCAAGCATCACTGTACAGTATGGGGGCAGACTCTGAAGGATAGCATCTGTATATGGCATCCATGTAATCTGAAAGAAAAAATGAATAATCAATTAATAAATGAATAGATTTACAGTAAAGAGTAAAGATTTAACAATATAAATAATAACCACTTACATCGTCTGGTCGAATGCTGTCTAGCATAAGTCTGTAGGCGTGAACATCATGTCTGGGAGAATCTGAATGTCGATGCGCCTGACTCCACCTGTAGATAACATTTTTTTTACATTTCATAAAAGAATTTTATACAAGTAAGTTAGATATTAGAAAGAAATAATAACATACCAACGTCCACGTGGAGCCTCTGCTACAATATCTACGGGTAATGGCGCACGAGCATGTGGAGCTAAACGAGGTATGTGCTCCCATACCCACATCTGTAGAAGAACCATGCATCCTGTGATCTGCATCTTCTCGATGCGACATGCGCTGCATAGGGCTCTGTATGTATATGCTAGGCAGGCAGACCCCCAACTATATCGACCTGTCTGGTCCAAATCCTCTAAAAAAGATAGATACATCAGGTGCACAAAAGTAGTAGAGTGGTCAACAAAAAGCGTGCCACCGATCAGCCTCAAAATATATGCCCGTGCAAAGCGCAGCACGGTGACGTCATCAGCATCATCTGGTAAATGTGTGAAGTGCTGGTCTAACCAAGGCATCCGCAATCTACCACCGACGATGGTCCTGCCATCATCCTGGACCTCTATGCCCAGAAGTCTATGAACAAGCTCAGGCAAATCTGATGGAACTCGGCCTGTCAAAGCATGTCCGTCGATAGGGAGGCCCAACATAATAGCCACATCCTGCAATGTAATAGTCATCTCTCCCTCACTGAAATGGAAAGTATGCGACTCTGGTCTCCATCTCTCGACAAGTGCGGCAATGAGCTGATGATCAAGAAACGTGAAGTCGCACATCGCTACGCCATAAAATCCAGCTCGACGAAGATGTGGGACGATAGCGGGAGGTGGTGCAGTATGATGGAAATGGTGAGATCTACGTACACTCAAGGGAGCCACAGGACGTCCCTCTAAAAGCAGTCGTGATACATGAGTAGCCTGAGATGTAAGCAATGGAAAACCTGCCATCTGCACACATGATATCATCGTTACTTATTAATAGTGGAATCATGATATATTCATTTTTATTTGGTGTCACAATCAATATTAGCCTAGTCTCACAATCAACATTAGTTAAGGATGCTCAGACACTCAGATGCCATTACTAAAACTAGACATCTTATAAGAAAACCATAATTTAAAAGTGAAAAATTAATTATTCCTTCTTATTTGTGAAATTACGTTTGTTAATTTATCAATTATCCATTAAATAACCATCAACATTATTCCACATTAAAAATTAACAGGAAAAAGTGAAAAATTAATAATTTCTTTTTATATGTGAAATTAGGTTTGTTAATTCATCCATTATCCATTAAACAACCATCAACATTATTCCACATTAAAAATTAACAGGAAAAACTGAAAAATTAATTATTTCTTCTTATTTGTGAAATTACATTTGTTAATTTATCCATTATCCATTAAATAACCATTAACATTATTCCACATTAAAAATTAAGAGGAAAAAGTAAAAAATTAATTATTTCTTCTTATTTGTGAAATTACGTTTGTTAATTTATCCATTATCCATTAGATAACCATTAACATTATTCCAAATAGATCAAGTTCCTAAGTAACTATAGAAACTTCCACAATATGTTATTCAACCACAACCTCTTCCTCTTAGAGCAGGTACACAGACTCGATCATGGATGATGAGATTTGGAACTCTGTCCTGCCACTTGGGGACATCTCTTACGAGTATGTCCTTCTGCGTGGCAGATACTGCATCGTATTCTCCCTCCTCGTTGCCGAGGCCAATCCATCTCATTTCTGATGCGAGTTGACTTCGGTCTTCCTCGAGGCCGCAACCTAGTAGCATGAAGCCAATAATTTTAAAAATGACACACATTGAAAAAATTATAAATGATACCAAAACCGACTTATGAAAACCTGGAAATATCAGGGACAATGGTCGGTTGATCAGCAGGCAATGTGATAGAATGGAAGTCACCAACAGGCATCCAAGCAGCACTATAACAGTTAACCAAAGTGCTCATGTGATACACCGAGTCAACATATGGCTCCCACGATATATTTACCGAAGCGCAAGCTGTAATAACATGTACACATGGATATCTCAATGCCTGAAAGCTGCCACAATCACAGTACCTGTTATCCAACATCACGACAAACACTCCACCATTAGTGCATGCACCCTGGTCGTAGCACTTTCTTACCCGAAAACTCCTCTTTTCCCTGTCAAAGGCTATAACATTCCATCGTGAAGCCTCATTCCGTATCCGGTCAATATCAGTTTGAAAATGCTGAGTAAAAAGCATTCCATTTTCCATCCTCTGGTAGGCCTTTTGGGACCGGTCAACAAAGTAGTGAACACATCTAAAAAATGTCTCTTGCACTAACCCTGTGATTGGGAGTTTACGCACACCCTTGAGGACCCCATTTACGCACTCCACTATATTAGTGGTCATATGCCCATATCTCATGCCACCATCGTATTCTAATGACCATTTTTCCTTTGAAATTTGTACCATATATTCATATACCTCCTCATTAACTGTTCGGATCTCTTCAAGACGCCGATCAAACCTTTCTTGTTGGGGTTCATATGCTGAAAGCATAACATAATAATGTATTAAAATGGATAGTAAATTTTGTTAAAAAAAGAAAGTTTAGAAAACCATACCCAATTTGAGGATCGCCTTCTTTATGGCCTCATCTCTAAACTGCTTATGCACATTACTTGCAATATGTCTAATGCAATAACGGTGATAAGCATTCGGCTCAGTCCAAGAAACCCCATCACTACTCACGGCCTCTATAATCGCTCGATGACGATCAGATATCATACACACGCCCTGTTTCTGCGTGACATGAACACGTACACATGCCAAGAACCAGCTCCAGCATTCAAAATTTTCTTTTTCAACAACAGCAAAAGCAAGTGGCAGAGGAGCGCGATTACCATCCTGTGTGGCAGCAATGAGTAGAACACCTGTATACTTTCCATAAAGGAATGTGCCATCTACCTGAATAAATTGTTTACAAAAGGGAAATGCAGCAATGCACGGTCTGAATGCCCAAAAAATCCTCTTGAACTTCACCTTTGACCGATCAACTAGATGATTTTGGGATACATACTCAACAGTGTCCAACTGATAAACAATCTGATTATTGAGAGACAACAATTCCATAAGCTGTGGCAACAACGCATAAGACTCATCCCAATCACCATACACTTTTACAATGGCTTTCTGTTTTGCATTCCAAGCTTTGTTGTATGATACCTTATAGTTATACAACTGTTGAATTCTTTCCTGAATAAGGGCAACAGGAACATCCTGACTTGTTCGTATCATCTCACAAATAACAGTAGATATAAACTCTGCATCAAGAGAAGAGTGATCTTGTGCCAAGCTGGGATGCAGACAAGTGTGTGGGCCTTCTAATTTGGTTATCTTCCAACATCCATAACATTTATCAAATACTGCTCTTAATCGAAATTTACATTCTGACCCATATTTTTCACAACGAATGAGATATTTGGTCTTCTTTGACTCATAAACCACAAATGTGAAATGTCGCTCAATGTGGTATTGCTTTATCACATTTTTCATTACCTGTTTAGTTTCGAACTCCTGACCAACATATATGGCATTATCATTTGATGCAGGCATATTCCCTATAATGCCAGGGAATTCAGAAGCTGGTGTAATGACATCCCAATCAAAAAGTTGTTCACGAGACATTCCTCCAACTAAGGAACTCAAAACTGAAGGCTGATTACCACTAACTGGTGGATGTAGTGGATGTCTGTCTCTCAAAGGAACCTCAGAAGGTTCATTTCCAACCACATCATCTCCTGCTGACTCCCCAGATTCTTCTTCCTCAGATAAACTTTCTTGCACTATATCAGCACAGAAAGGGATGTCATCTACATTTCCTTCCAAATTTTGATGATCTTCCTCATTACATTCTTCCACAGGAGTCGAATGAGAAGGAGGCAATAAAGAAGACTGTTGTGAAGGACCAACTTCTATAGCGGTCACAAAGCATGGTTCTGTAGTAATCGATTGCACCACATCAATATCAGAAATGACAATAAATAATTCCATCAAACCATTAATACACTGTTGCCTGAATAACTGAGAAGCCTCCATCCAATCCTCATCATCGACTATAGGGTAGTCGCTGTGCCACATACGCTCAGGATATTGAAGATGTCGGTATCTAATTGAAGTGATTGTTTGTCCTCCACTCAATTTTAACCGACTATGAATCTTATTACGAACTGCATCCAATGTCATACAACCATGGAGATTTACCACTTTGACAGGTGGCACACTGTAGCTAAAACCCTGCTCGGTACAAATTACCTCACCGTTGCAATATATTTGAGCAGACATAATTACCTATTAAAAAAAATTTAAAAATATTATACACTACATTAAAATTTTAAATTATTTATTTTGGTTTTCAATAATTGATTATCTTGAGACTTTTTTATGTATTGATTTATCACTGTTAAGGTATAGTGATTGTGATTTTAGCACAAAAGCAAATTTAATATAATGTTTCATAAAGTTTGATTACTTATGAATATATAATCATGACTTGATCTTGAGACTTGCGATTAGTTTATCATTATCTGATAAACTAACCACAATTTATATGAGTAAACTCCTATCTCTATTATCAAATATTGCAGCGACCGCCAATCTCCTGTCAAATAGCAACGCCACCTCTCGAACGAGTTCTCAAATGCCTCTTCGTCGACACCTCTTCGGGGATGCCTCTTCGTCGACACCTCTTTGGGGCGTCAGTCTTTTATTTACAAATTTACTCACATGCATGTGAGGGGGTCTAGGGGTATGAAATACATAAATTAATTTAAACGGACACGCAGGTCCTTACACTTACTGAGAGATGACTCGCAGGTCATCAATACCGAAAAAATGCAATTATTACAAATTGAATAACAACATACACAAAATAAAACATGCAATTTCAATTATGCATGGTCGGTCGTCTCAAGATCAGTCATCACTCATACCGTGTTTTTTGGTATATTTATTATATTATCCGTATTATATAAAATCTATATTAAATACTACACCTATTTTACAAAAATTTAACTTCATGTGTATATATATATATATATATTTATATTTATTAAAAACATTAAATAAATTTTATTATAACTGATCTAATTGAGATTTACATAATAAAAACTTTTGTTATTTTAAATTTTATGAAATTGTAATGTTTTTTGGCCATTCTTCTACTTTTCAAAATATAAGTAAATATATTTTATACTTTATTGATTAAAAATATTATTACTAGTAAATAAAAGTAATTTAATTTACACTTACATCAAAACCATCCATTAAAATAAATTTCTCCAACATAAATTACTTTTTCTAAACATTAAAAAGTTTAGACATAACATAAAACATTCAATATTTAGACAACAGACATTCAAAAAATTAAATCATACGAACATTCAACATCAAGAAAATTAAATCATACAAAACATTTCATGCATAACATATGAAATAAATAAATCATACACACAATTACACATAAAAATGAAATAAATAAATACAATTAAACATACAAATGAAATAAATAAATACAATTAAACATACAAATTATTAAATAGAAATTTTACCTCAATAAAAGCAGCAAATATTTGTTGAGAAAGAATTTCTGCAGGGCTTCGCAACGAAAATCAGAGGAGAACAATGGATATTGGGGGGGGGACCCCTCCTTTTATAACTTCTCTCGGCCAGATGCGTGAACGCCGTTGACGCATCCTTCAGCTCGTCCGCGAAGGATGCGTGAACGGCGTTCACGCATCCTTCGCCGCGGAGAGAAGCGTGAACGCCGTTCACGCATCTTTTCCCGCGCAAGGATGTGTGAACGGCGTTCACGCTTCCTTCAGCTGGTCAGCAAAGGAAGCGTGAACGTCGTTCACGCATTACCGTCGGGGTCCGGGATGCGTGAACGCCGTTAACGCATCCTTCGCCGCGGAAGGATGCGTGAACGGCGTTCACGCATCCTGGACCCAATTTTAAAATTATCCGAACCCTAGCCCCTTTTAGCATATTTTAAATTTTTTAAAACCCAGAAAAAAAAATTACTCCCTCTGGCACGACCCCTTTTTGGCTGACCTGAACCCCTCTAGCGCGATCCCCTTCTTTTTGGTGAGAACTCCACCGGCACGTCCCCCCATTCGAATGTGCGCACCTCTGACCGGACCCCTTTCGGGTCTCCACACACATCTCCAGCCCGACGCACCTCTGGATCAGCAGTGCGTCACCCCACGAACAATTTTCCCAGCCATCCAGTTTCTACGTGACCCCTTTTACATTCCCCAGTCATTACGCGGTGCCCCATGCCCCGCTTGATGCACTTTTTAGCATCCACCACACGTCTTATTTCATGTTTCCGACATCATCCCCCCTTCGCTGCTCCATCCAGCCCTCGCCAGTGCATATCACACTCTTTTCCGGTGAGTGACAGTCCTTGCTGGTGCACACCACCCCTCTCTGATGGTAGTGCGATACCGCTGGTCGAGCACGTCTCCGCATCGAGGTGAGGTTTTCACTGTCCTTCATAAGTATTAGATAATTACCGTAATGAGTTTTGTGTTTATTTAAGCTGGTGAGAATTAATTATTTTTAAAAATAATTGGGCTTGTTTAATTAGATGGTGCGAGCTATGTTTTGAAAACATGTTGAGCTTTTTCTTTTGCACTTTTGGTACGTTTGGATTGTTCTAAGTCTGTGTTTATGTATTTTATATGTTGTGTGTTTGTTTCAGTGCATTGGCGTGGTAATTCCATGAAACTATTTTAGTTATCTTGTGCATGCTTGTGCACCTACTTGAGGCATGTCACATCACCGTGTTTAGACTGCGAGTCAATGTAGACCCCCCACTGCACTCTCCTTTTAGAATTTATTAATTTCTTTATATTTCATTTATTTTTAATTGAAGATAAATAGTATTAGATAATTATTTTTGGGATAATTACTTGATGTAAATGAATTTTTTTATTTTATGCATGCCACATGAATTAATTTCCGGATGAATTGATTCATAATATTGAATGAATGCACGTTTGGCCTTTGAACACAATTCGTGGATTTCCAAGCGTGGTTCTGGTTTGATGGTAAATGTTTTCTTTGGATTCTTGAGATAATGTTTTGGTTTCACTTGAGAAATGGTGTTTCTTTTTAAAGTTTCTTAAGGCCCATTTGGCACTTTGATAAAATAAATTATTTTGGAAAACCTTTTTTGGGGTGACTCAGAGGTGATCATATTGTGCACGTTGATTTTATGGGTTGTTGTGCGTGATGTTTGTGCATTGGAATTGGTTGCCTGTTTGACATTGTTGACTTGCCCCCTTTTTATTATATGCGTTGACATGGGAACATGGAATACTAATAAAAATCTTATGAGAATAATTGATGCAATAATATAGAACACTAGTTGGATAGTGGACCTTAGTTCAAACTTTTCTCTACTAGGGGATTGGGCCCCTTAGTTAGGCCAGGTAGGGAAACATCGGGCGTTTGGGCGTTATGACATCATTGGTTAGGGATGCCTTTATGATCAGTCACATGTATAGTACATTCGGGTTTTTTCATGAGCTCTTCGGTTCGACCCATGTTTTCATTAGTACTTATTTATATATGGTGGAAGATTGAGAGTCTTAGTTTGGTTACTGGTCCCATTTACTACTTTCACATTGCCCTTATTGTGTGTTGTGTGTGGTTTTCCTATTAAATAACAACTAATTTTTTAAATTATAAATTGTTCTTGAAATATTTATAAAATGTAAAACACATTTTTCCTTGAAACATGATACTTGATTTTAAATTAAAAGGGGAAATGGAATGGTATTTCTTTTAGAAAGGTAAGTGTGTGTGGAGACCCATATTTTATATAATTTAGTTCAAACCTGGAATTAGTAAATTCATTATTTAATGATAGGGATTTGGGGATAGTTTGTTGGGAACACCTACTATGTTTCAATATTCACACCTATAGTTTTTTCATATTTTTATATTCTGTTGTAGGTTAGACTCGATCTTGTTCATCATCAGAGAGAGTTGGTGGTGGATTGGTGAGAGACACTTGGGGTTGGGGGGAGTTTTAGTCATGGTCAGGTTACTATGTTTTGTTGTCCATTATTTCTCTTTCGTGTCATTTATTTATTTTTCATTAATCTATTTTAATTCTGCTGATTAGTTATTTTTTTGGGAAGAACCGTTCACCTATTGTTCTTTGTTTATTCCCTTTCACTTGTCGCTAGCCCGAGAGGATTTGGAATGCCTCTCGGGCCTTTTTGCAGATCGGATTGGGTGAATGGTTCAGGGTCGACCTGGGTTGGTTTGTGACAATATCTATTGTACACTACCTATTATATATATATATATATATCCACTGATATATTGACATTGAATTTGGGTGGTTTCCTATTAAGATTCAGTCTCACACCCTATTTGGGTCATGCTTTTGGGCCCAAACATATTATATGATTGTAGGTGTTGATTAGGGAATATTCCCCGCAATAGGTACTCAATGTGCGGATTAGGAGTTAGAAAGCATGGGACCAAACTAAGGCTTGTGATGCTACCTAGTCACTTTTTTTTTGTTCTTTTAAGACAAATATTTTTCATTACATCAGATTACTTATTTGGCTGCTTTCCAAGAACATGTGACATGCTGCATCATCTTTTGTATTAAATGATGCTTGGTTATTTATCTTATCAATATTTTCTTATTTATTTCTATTGTATGTTTTTTTAATTCTTATGCTATTGTATATTATTATTCTGTTGTGTTACACTATACTAATGAGGTAATAGTTTCCACACTATCACACCCTAGGCCCTCACTACTAGTCGGAATAATCTGGTATTTGGGGAAATGCACTTGAGGCCATGTGACCAACCATGCATGAGGCACCAATTGAGTGGTACCCTGATCTGGGACATTACAAAGTGGAATCAAATGATTTCTTTCTTGGTTTGTTTTACTATTTGGAGATGATATAAAGGAAATGGTATTTGGTAATTAGTTTTTCCTAAGAGTAGAAACCCCATGTACATGGAAAATCCAAATTTCCTAGAATTAAATTAGAATTTTTTGATTTTGAACAATTAAAGTTGATTTGATTTCACCATTGTGTGATGCACTTTTTTTGTTATGTTATTTATGATATCATAGTTATTATATTTTTTATCAACCAGATTAGATAAGGGTATACCATCTCATGCATCATATAGGTACTTGTTAGAAATCACATGACCTTTATTCCTGCCATGTCATTTATAGAGAATTACCATTTGAATGTTGCTGTAATAGATGTCATCCTCGATATGCATGTTGTTGTGATTAATTTCATGATAGATATGTCTTCTATTGTGATAGGTGTATTGGTAGGTGTTATGGTTGAATTCGATGGACATCAAAATTTAGACCCTGAGGAGTAAGTTCCCTCTTGAATCAGAATTTGGTGGATCACATTTCAGCCATGGGATATAGTTTTTTTGTTATGTGCTATATGTGGATTCCATAATTTGATTTGCAGGTAGTATAGACCCCCACGAAACAGAATTTGGCACACAATTTCATTATTTTGAAAAACATGGGGTTTGGGGATGTTTCTAAGGATTACTATCCAAAAACCCAAACAAAACAGTGTGTGGTCCTATGTATAAACTCCATGTGTTCTTCTATTCAGGAAGAAAAGAAATTTTAATTATATTCCATGTACTCTGAGTACACACTGTGTGGTTTTTGACGATATGTATGGCTATGTGAGAGAGAGAATTTGTTACTGAGTTTTGATCATAACACGTCATCTACCATAGGTACACCCTATTTAGTTTTACATAGGTAGAACCATGGGGATCTAGCCATGTAAAAGTACATGGCTATGAGGGAAGGCATGAGTACACACCGTGTGTCCACCCAACACACAGTGTATCTAAGATGTTTACACAACCAAGGAAGGCAGAGTTACATGACCATATAGGAGATTATGAATGCACTCCTTGTATGATCCCTACAAGTTGTGTACCTTGGGTGTTTACATGCCCAGACCGGAGGGAGTAAATGACCATATAAGGGATTTAGTGTACACGTAGTGTATTTCCCCTACACTTCATCTACCCATGTTTTGTGAATTTTGAAAATTTTCATATCCTATTTAGTTTTTGTTCTATTGAACTACGTACCTTGATGAATAATATTATAATGAGGAGTATGTGATGATGTTTACAGAGTAATTCCACCATGATGACCTCCAATAGTATGTGGGGATGGTGGCGATGATCATACCCCAGAGGTGGTAGGTCATGGGATTATAGTGGATCCTCCAGTCATTCCAGTTACGGAACCAGCTATTTTACCATAAGTAGGTGCTGATTAACATTTTTGTGAAGGCTTTGTGAGGTTCATGCAAACCTTTCAGGGAGGACCACAGCTTGCCACACCTATGGCAGAACTGAGATGAGTGTTCCAGTAGTAGCAACCACCCATGTTTTCTAGGGAATGCGGGACACATGATATAGAGTCATGGCTAGAGTCTATGTTATTGATCTTTGAGAATCCTGAGATGCCTCCTGAGAGGAGGTTCAAGATTCTGACTTATATGTTACATGATTCCTCCAAGTAGTGGTGGAATGTTACCACACAAATAGAGCATCCGTGGGATATGACATGGTAAGATTTTTAGAGAGTATTCTATGACTACTTTTATCTTGAGATGTTGAGGGTTGAAAAATCCTATGAGTTTATGCATATGTATTAGGGAACTCTATTATTTATGGATTACTCTTCCTGCTTTACTAATCTCTAGTGTTTCACATCTATTCTGATGGGTAATGATCAGTCAAAGGCTAGGCGATTTGAGGATGGTGTTAGGTATGATATCCACTCATAGGTGAATATATTTTAGATGACAACTGTATCTTCTATAGTGAAATAGGAAGAATCAAAGGGAATCTAGAGGGGATATCCAAGGTTATTCAGCACTGAGATCTAGTACTATTTTTACCTTTAGCAGGAAGCAACATTTAGAGATTACACATGGTGAATCTTATACTGATAATGTATCTTCTGGTAGCCATTTGAGGTGCTTCCATTGCAGAAGAATAGGGAATACTAGACCATAGTTCTTGTTGGACCCAGTTGAGTGTCGAGATTGTGGCATGCTGGGACACTTACAACGTTTTTGCAGGAAGTTTCCACCAACATCTAGTGAGAGAGGGTCTGTACCAACACCACGTTTAGGAGCATGATCAGAATATTCTCACCAGTAAGGGAACAGAAATGTTTTTGGCTGTTCAGACCAAGTTAGTGGTTGTGGTCATGGTAGCAAGACCCCAGGATCTCAGTGACAACATAACGGGTCAGCTCTGGGTAGCCAGGTAGTGTCTCAAAGATGTGGTATAGGCCAAACATACGCAGGGAAATAGAGCCAATATGATAAGGATATCAGAACTTCTACTATCATAGGTACCATTCTAGTAACCTCTATTTTAGCTTCTACACTCATTGATATAGGGCCTTCACGTAGTTTCATCTCTGTGCCTATTATGGAGATCCTAGGGCTCCATATTTTTTACATATGATAATATTATGAAACTAGACACTCTGATAGGTATTAGAATAGTGGGTGTGTGATAGTTCATAGAGTGACCCCTCATATTGGTGGGTTTCACTTCGTTTAGGATCTCGATGAATTAGAGATGGAAGGCATTGATGTCAAACTCGGAATGGATTGGCTCGTGTACTTTCTATAATTTTTTTATTAATATCCATGCAGGATGAGTTTCACATCACTAGAGGGAGGAAAAATTCAACACGAGGGTGAAATGGGATGTCCAAGAGAGTCAAGATGGACCTGAGCATCGTCAGTAGAGTGGGACGACAACACAGGTTTCCATTTTATATCTAGATGATGAGGGGACATGTCCTATAAACTTTTCGCTAGTGGTTGATCATTTATGGGACGTATTCCCAAATGATTTTCCTATTTTAACTTCATTAATTGAGGTAGAGTTCTTAATAAGGATAGTACCAGGAGCTTCACTAGTATCCATTCCTCCTTAAATAATTTCTACGACAGAGTTGCAAGAGCTCAAGAAGAAGCTAGAGGACTCGGAGGTAAAGGGTTTTATCTGACCTTGTACTTCTCCATGGGGTTTTCTGGTCCTTTTTAAGAAAAAGGAATATGGAACCCTCAGGGTAGGCATGGATTATTGGAAATTGAACCAATTAATGATAAATAACCAATATCCTCTTCTACCAATAAATGGCCTCTTTGATTATCTATGAGGATCTTGATTATTATTTAAGATCGATATGAGATATGGTAATCATAATGTGTGTGTTATATAATTAGACATACCTCACACATATTTTTGAAGCAGATATGGTCTTTATGAGTATGTGGTTATGCCGTTTGGTCTCACGAACAGTCCATCTATATTCATGGAACTAATGAAACGAGTGTTTGGTCCCTATCTCGATTCTTTTGTTGTGTTTTTCATAGATGATATCTTTTGTATTATCATAGTCGACATGACCATGAAACACATCTTGAAGTCATTTTGAATACACTGAGAGAGCTTCATTTATATGCTAAACTCTCAAAGTTCCACTTTTGGATGGATCAGATTGACTTCCTGGGTCACAACATCTCAGAGATAGGAGTATTAGTGGACCTAGAGAAGGTGATATTTTTAGTTACCTAGTAGTATCCCTAGAATTTCATTAAGGTGTGGAATTTTATAGGGGTGGATGGTTACTATAGGTATATCATATTGGACTTATCTTTCTTAGAAGTTTCAATTACAAGCTTGAAAAAGAAGGTTATGAAGTATGTATGGTTAGATTATTTTGAAACAGACTTTCAAAGGCTGAAAGGGAGATTAATGTTAGCCTTGATAATGAATTTTCCATAGTCGGGAAGGACATATACTTCGTACTATGATGCATTAGGCATCAGTTTGAGAGCAATGGTTATGAAGGGGGATCGAGTGTTTGTGTATGGATCTCAGCAGCTAAGGTCACATCAGAGGAACTACCCAATGCATGATATCAAGTTAGCCACGATAGTTCATGCCTTCTCTATGGGAGACATTACTTGGTGGGAGATCATTTTGTGGTGTAAGCATACCAAAAATGTCTCAAGTACATATTTACTCAGCGTGATCTAATTCTCGTCTTGCGAATGTGGGTGGAATACCATCAGTCTTTCAACAATGAGAGTGCCTACATGCCTAGGAAAGGAAATGTAGTGACCGATGCACTAAACAGGAGTACCAACATCTAGGTAGTGCAGTATGACAATAACAAGTGTCAACTGCTGGAATTGTTTACTAATATGCACTTTGTAGTACACGAAAGTTAGGAATAGACTTTTATTACATCCTTATATGGTACCTCTACATTATTGGATAGAGCAAAGATGATGCGTCTATCAGATTCTAAAGGCCTAGTTCTCTGAGAGAGTGCGTTGGGTGAGGACCCTCCTCCGGGTTGGACCATAGGTGAGGATGAGATTTTGCGGTTACAGGGTCGTGTATGGGTGTCAACAGACATGCGTGAGGAGGTGATGTGGTATTTTCATACTTCAGTTTTGGCTGTGCATCCTAGTATCACCAATATGTATCTGGAGTTACATTGTTAGTTCTGGTGGCCAGGCATGAAGGGAGTTGTAGTTGGTTATGTCATGAGATGTTCGACCAGTTATTAGGTGGAGGTGGAACACCAAAGTCAAGCAATAATTTTACACCAACTACCAATTATTGAGTGGAAATGGAATGATGTCATGATGGATTTTGTGATGGGTTTAATAAGGTCACCCCAAGGTATTGATATAGTATGAGTGGTTGTTTATAGTCTTATGAAGGATACACATTTCCTCCCGATCAAGGAAACCTTCAATGTTAATGAGATTGGTAGGTTTTACATCAGTGAGATTGTATGACTACATTAGGTTCCTCATTATATCATTTTAGATAGGGAAACTCATTTGACTTATCATTTCTGGAAAGGGATATAAAGGGATTTGGGTACATAGGTGTTTTTGAGCACAACTTACCACCCCAAATAGATGGTTAGTCAGAGTGCCCAAGTAATGTACTAGAGGACATGCTTTGGGCATGCATCCTTGAATTTAGTGGTTCCTGGGATACACACATACCCCTTTTTGATTTCATCTACAATAATAGCTTCCATGATACTATTCATATGGAACCATATGAGGATTTTTATGGTAGGCTATTCCGATCACCCATGTGTTGGCAACAGATATGAGAGGAAGCAATGTTGGGACCTCGTCCTTTCTAGAAGACCATTGATAATATTCAGTTGATTCAGAAGTGAATGGCTACTATGTAGTCTCATAAAATATTATAAACTGGTCACCTTGAACAAACTTTGGAGTTCAAGGTATGAAATCAAGTTTTCCTATGTGTTTCACTGAGGTTGTGACCGAAAAAGATCAGCTGACATGGTAAGCTTTCGATGAGATTCATCAGTCTATTAGAGATTCTAGAGAGGGTCAGGATGGTTGCTTATTTATTTTAGTTACTTCAGTGGTACAAGGATATTAAGTACGCATTCCACATTTCACCATTTCAATGTTAAATTTCATAAATTTCTCACACCTTTCATATGGGGGAATGGGATTTTATGAAAGATACAACCTTTGAGGGGCATACCATTCGTATTGTACATTGTAGAACACAAATTCTCTTTTACAGGTATATTCCTTTGGTATGGGTTCGATGGATGTATAGCTGAGTTAATGAAAATACTTGGGAGAGGGAGATTGATGTACGATCATAATGGCCAGAGTTTTTCTTAGATATTTATTCATCACCCATGGAAGAGATATTCATGGGGAAATTATTTTATAGGGGGAAATTTGTAAAAACCCAATTTTTCCTTGAGGTATGGATCATGTAACACCCCGAGCTTCCACGATACACTTCTCATTCAATAATGCAATAGCTTGAATTGTACGCAACTTCGAGTTCTAAAACACCGCGACTAATCAAAGTAGACGTTATGAATAGTAATAACCACTTTTTAAAATTATAGAAATTTTATATTTCAAAATGGAATTCATTTTTGTATTCGTAATATCGAAATTATCCTAAGTTGAATTTTTTGTAACTTTCTGAGAACTTCCAATTTTTTTATGAATATTGAAAAATACTTAAAACAACTTTTTTAATCAAAATAATTTATTGTGATAAATTATACTATTTAGTGGTTTTAAAGTATAATTGGAATATATTTTTACCATTTTATCCAATGGTGGTCATTAGAACTAATTTAACATTGAAATTGGACATAAAAAATTGCCAATCTTTTGATATAAATTGTTTCTTAAAAACACGCTATTTGTTGTAACAGCGGGGATTAATTATAAAATTAACTAATGCAAATTATATGTTTGGAATTTTGTAAAATAGACATCATTTTTGAAATCAGAATATGAATTATAGCTTAGGGTGAAATTTTGGCTTTGTTCTGAAAAACATCAATTTTTGATGAATAGTGAAACCACTAAGTGGTAGTTAAATAACTGATTTTTCGTTTAAATGAAATATTACCACTTCTGTGATTTGATTTTCAAAAATCTGACATACATGGTTGTCATTAAGAAGTAAAATGTGGTTCAATGAGATTAAAATAAATTTTTGGTGAATAGTAACTTTTAAGTTCTTAATCGCGATTAGAGGTAATTAGTGTAGTTTAAGGTACAAATAATGTTTTAATAATATGAGATAGCATGACACTTGTCCTAATCCTATTGGATGATTCATGGCCGACCCAGACAACCCATGGGTCATCTTGGGGACCCCATGGAGCCACTTTTGTTGGAAAATGACATTAATATATATATATTTAATGTAAAAATTAAATTGACACAAACATGAGTTGTTTTACTAAAACAGTTTTTAAGTGGGGTTACACAAGTCCAAATTTTGATTATAAATATTCATTAGAAATCTAAAAAGATTTCCTACATCATAGTATTTTTTTTATAATTTTTAGACCTTAAATAAATTAAATTATTTATGACATCATGATGATGCAGTGATGACCTCATTATTTAACGATTTAAATAAAATGGAAAGATAATGTAAAATCCAAAGCGTAAACTTGTCAAAAACCTATTGGATGAGTATATTTCGAACCCTTATCATCTTATCCTCTAATTATATAAGTGTGGGACCTCTAAAATCTGAAACTCATTTTATAATAAAGTGACTTTTCTTTACTTTCCAAGAGTGCCCCTCCTCTCCACTTATAAAAGGCCCCCACCTCTCCCACCTTATTCACACCTTCAAGCAATTTGGCTCATCCAACCTCTTCCCAAATACTCTCCCAACTTCCCCCTCTTACTCCTATAAGCCTCACTTTGGGCAGAACTCTTCCCAAGGAAGCCTTTGGATCAAATCAAAAAGAGTTACCCGATTTTGAGGTAATGTCTTCTCTAATGTTGTTTTGTTTTATTTTTCTTCTCCAACCCCCTAAACTCTTTTTATTCATTTCTTTTGTAACAACACCATTATCCTCAATATACTAGGATGTTGTTATAATAAGGATTCTAGCTACACTTACACACACCTACATCTAATGGTTAAAGAACATACGGTTTCTGTGGATGGTGAATTTCTGCCTCACGAAACGATGATTGTTCAACACTCATATAACACCTTAAAAGGTGGCCATTAAGATGTCACCATATTTATATATGATATAAAATATGTTTATGTTTTACTTATGATTCTGTATTTTTCATTTATGGCATACTTTATGATTTCCATTATGGGTAAAATGCGATAATTTCATTTTAGGAAGTACGAACTACTGCCCCCTCAAAGTGATTTGAATCATTAATGCCATATGTGGGATGTATAAAGGATGGATTAAATGGTATTATACACTATATTATACTGTAATTATATTATAAATTTATATCATTATGATTTAATTCCATTAAATATGAAATATAAATGAAAGTAGCGTTCATGCGTACGTACGGCTTACCGTCTCCATGAATGGTGCATTTCATTTCTTACCTCTAAATGTTACGTGACATTATGAATGAATGTATATACTGTATATATATGATATATATGATATCTACATCATTAATATAATTCTGGATATAATGGATATTTCAACACATGAACAACTTGTAATTATAAGAAGTTTATTTTTGACTCAAGTACCAAAGATCGACAAAACGACCGTTATTAAATTAAATAATTAAATAATTTTCATAACATGGTAATAAGGGATATAAAAGGAATAATGAACATGAAAATGGTTCTTAAGTAAATATAAATTAACTCTAGTTTATTATTCAGGAGGTTAAAGAACGGTCGAGTCAGGACAGGACGCAAGGTAAGGGAACTTCTTAACCCAATTTCTATTCTTTGGGTTAATCTCCTACTATAAAATTATGTCATGATATTATCTAGTATTTATAATTTCTTTATGTGTACATATAGTGAATACACATAATATATCTATTCTATTTAGAAATGATCTTTGAAAGGTACTTCGTCTCAATCTCATTTCATTGAGGCATATTTGGTTTTATACACAACTTTCTTTTATATGGTGTATAAACCCCTTGGAATTTTACGTTTATTCAAAAGGAATATTTTTTATACGAAGAGATTTACTAAACGACAAAAAGGGAATGTTTTTATTTCCGTACTTATGCGGCGACAATGACTTCTCCGCCACCGTGACCATTATTTGAGTTTCGGCTTCCTCTACAAGCCATCATTTTTTTAATGAAAAATAAATACAAAGTTTTAACTTTCTTTTATTTTGGTATTGAAAATGGTTTTGAAAGCGTTTTTATTATATCAATGTGCTGTATTGATATCTTGTGATTGAAATGTGGAAATGTTATGTTTCCTTTATGCATGTTTTATGTGATACGATTATGTTATGGTTTATGATATGTTTAAAACTATTCATATGAGGAATGCATTGGACTTAATAAATGACGGGGGGAGCCCGCTATAGCTCCTCGATGCATCGACAGGTCTAATGAGACAAACTAGTGTCTTGGCATGAGGCCTTGACAAAATCTTATTTGTGGTCTTGGTACGAGGCCTTGACTACGTGGTTATGATAGTCTGGAATTATGCATTCCATCATTATGAAAGTGGTTATTGATATTGCATGTGATTATTCGACCAGTAGAATATCCATGGGAAGAAGTGAATGGCATTATCTCATTTTACTTTTTCCATATTATGTTGAAGTTCAAGTTTAAAAGGCTTTTGTTTTAGTTATACATTGCCTTAAATGTTAATGTTTATTTATGAAAGCTTCCGCTATATTGTTAACCTTACTGAGCATCCGAGCTCACCCCTTTCAATGTTTTAATATTTTCCAGGATGTGAAGAAGTATTTTATGAATGACCTATAGGGATAGTCCAAAGAGGATAGAAGTGTGGACTATGGAGACTGTTATTATAGTTTTTCACTTTGTGATGTAATGTAACATTTATGAATGTATCTAGTGTTTCCAAGGCTACTAAACTAAACGGTCTTTCGAGACTTGATCTTTTGTGATCATGCCAATGTTACGAAGTAATGCACCGACTCTGGGTAGCTGGGGTCGGGGCGTTACAGTTGGTATCAGAGGCAGTTTAGTACTAACCTTGGAAGCTAGATTTAGATAAACTCTGATTAGAGCACATAGCCCAAAGATAGACTTTGAGGATTAGTATAGAAGAACTTTCTAGAATTTTGTTATTGTAGAGATTTTGTGAGTTTTCCGAGCAATACATCCCTGTCTGGATACGAGTAGGTAGAGGCGGCTCTGGCACAGATGTACCTAGGGTTAAAACTTGAAAACACCGCTTTCAGCTAGACTCGAACGGGAACTGGTGCACAACAACAGGCCTTGCTGCACTCTTGGTTACGACACTCCCGGGGGATATACTTAGGATAATTCTCATTTTCTTTACAAACCACTATGAACGGTTATGAGTATATACTTCCTCAAATAAAACCTTTTTATGATTATGGATTATATCCATAAATAGTTCAATTTATATTAAGTATTTTACAAGTATGGGATTATGTATTTTGATTCATAAACTGATCTAGTTTATGCAATTGTTTAGAAATGGCGCCTAGTGGAAGAAATGGAAACTGTATCAATGCACGCACTCCATGTAGGGATTGCCCTCCTGCTCAAGATAATTATAGTGGGGCTGGTGATGCAACTGGTGCCGATCAGCTAATCACCATACTAGGACAACTTACTCAGGTTATGAATAATAACCTTACTCTTATGGAGCACCCTGGTCCGCAATGTGGAGGATCAATGCTAGAACGTATCATGAGGCAACAACCACAAACCTTCAATGGGGGTACAAATCCGTTAGTAGCTGAGCAATGGATAAACTCCTTAGAGAAAATATTCCATGCCTTGGGGAGTAGTGAAAGGGAGAAGGTTGTCATGGCAGTTTACCGCCTCACTGGAGATGCCGATCAGTGGTGGTCGCTGATTCAAAACACAAAGGAAGATGATGACGTATCGAATATGGAATGGAGGGAGTTCAAAGTGATTTTCTTAGAAAAATACTTTCCTCGTGACCATCGAGCAGATATGGAAAGACAATTTCTGAGTCTGAGGCAGAAGGAGGATGAGAATGTCGCAAAGTATGAGGCTAACTTTACAAGGTTAGCAAGGCATGCTTCCGATTATATACGTAACCCAAGGAGTAATATTGATCGTTTCTTTGATGGGTTAAAACCATTTCTCCGTTGAGCTTTAGTATCACAATCCTTCTCATCATACGAAGATATTGTCTCGTGTGCTATCAAGACAGAAAAGGAATTCTCTAAGTCTTATGACAACAAAGTAAAGCAAGAGAAGAAGAGAACGGTGGAACAAGAGACAGATAAAGGGAAAAAGGGAAAGAATGATTTTCCATTATGTGATAATTGTGGGAAGAATCACCCTGGTACATGCCTAAAAGGAATGAGAGTTTGTTATAAATGTGGAGAAAAGGGTCACCAGGCTCGTGATTGCAAGGGAAAGAAAGAGGCTGTCAATGTTGAATGCTACAATTGTAGGGAAATGGGGCATTATGCAAATGAATTTCCTAAGCGTCAAGGAAACTTACCTCAGAAAAGGCCAAGGGATCAAGGCCAATCTTATGCTGTGACTATAGTTGAAGCGGAATAATTAATGTATTAGTGCTTTTGGACTCAAGGATTATATTATGGTTATAAGAATAATGTGATATATATAAAGATTGTACTGCAATACTTTTTGATTAAGGTAATATGATTAAGGTAATCATATTTTTAGTATGTTACAATAAGAGAAACTTTTCTTTGTCTGGGGAATCTGATGTTACAATTGATTTTGGAATTTAGAGACCTTTTAGAGAAAGTCTGGACGGAGGTATTTTGGATAACTATTAAGGTTGGAATGGATTAAGGCGAACCATGGATAGTATTGTTTAAGGTTAAAGCATTTATGAAGTTTATTTTTGGAATATTATGATACTATAGTTTTAGGAAAAGGACAACCTGCAGGGTGGGGAATAACCCATCGCATCGGACAAAGCTGCAGGAATCGAACCCACAATCATAGTGCGACAGGACTTTATTTCCTACCACTAGCCTACAGGAAGTCCCCAGTTATTACAAAATAATTTTACTAATCTAAATAGTATGTGTTAACATTTGTAACCTTATACAATTAGGATAAGTATAATATTTTTGAGTTCTATTATCTTTTTGAGTGAAAGATGAGTTGATGGTTGAAACTCTAATTGTCAAGCATAAATATATATATACTTATCTCTTATTCAAAGAATAAATTAATTCTTAAACTTTAGTAAAGGGATATTTAAACAAAAAAAATGTGTTATCCTAATACCTTATGTCTTGTTGAACTGATGATATTTTAAATCAACATAGATTGAAGGCTTTGAGGCCCTTAATTTGACAGTTGATTGTGATTGATGACCTCAATAACTCCCTACAAATATTTACGTTTTTCCTCCAATTATATTTCTCTAATTGCCACCAATGTTCTCCTAATTGAGATCATAATTGGGTGGTGACTTTTTCATTTCCCTTTCCCTCTTATTAAGGCAAAATTTTATTAATCTTATTTCCGATGTGGGTTTTCCTCAAAGGTATTTTCTCTTTTCAACATTTTACTTTCAAAGAAAAAATTTCAAATTGCGAGGACACAATTTATTGAAGGATGGGATAGTGTAACACCCCGAGCTTCCACGATACGCTTCTCATTCAATAATGCAATAGCTTGCATTGTACGCAACTTCGAGTTCTAAAACACCGTGACAAATCAAAGTAGCCGTTATGAATAGTAATAAACACTTTTTAAAATTATAGAAATTTTATATTTCAAAATGGACTTCATTTTTGTATTCGTAATATCGAAATTATCCTAAGTTGAATTTTTTGTAACTTTCTGAGAACTTCCAATTTTTTTATGAATAGTGAAAAATACTTAAAACAACTTTTTTAATCAAAATAATTTATTGTGATAAATTATACTATTTAGTGGTTTTAAAGTATAATTAGAATATATTTTTACCATTTTATCCAATGGTGGTCATTAGAACTACTTTAACATTGAAATTGGACATAAACAATTACCAATCTTTTGATATAAATTATTTCTTAAAAACACGCTATTTGTTGTAACAGTGGGGATTAATTATAAAATTAACTAATGAAACTTATATGTTTGGAATTTTTTAAAATAGACATAATTTTTGAATTCGGAATATCAATTATAGCATAGGGTGAAATTTTGGCTTTGTTCTGAAAAACTTCAATTTTTGATGAATAGTGAAACCACTAAGTGGTAGTTAAATAACTGATTTTTCGTTTAAATGAAATATTACCACTTATGTGATTTGATTTTCAAAAATCCGACATATATGGTTGTAATTAAGAAGTAAAATGTGGTTCAATGAGATTAAAATAAATTTTTGGTGAATAGTAACTTTTAAGTTCTTAATCGCGATTAGAGGTAATTAGTGTAGTTTAAGGTAGAAATAATGTTTTAATAATATGAGATAGCATGAAACTTGTCCTAATCCTATTGGAGGAGTCATGGCCGACCAAGACAACCCATGGGTAAAGTTTGGGACCCCATGGAGCCACTTTATATGGAAAATGACATTAATATATATTTATTTAATGTTAAAATTAAATTGACACAAACATGAGTTGTTTTACTAAAACTGTTTTTAAGTGGGGTTACACAAGTCCAAATTTTGATTATAAATATTCATTAGAAAGAAAAAAAGATTTAATACATCATAGTATTTTTTTTATAATTTTTAAATGTTATATAAATTAAATTATTTATGACATCATGATGATGCAGTGATGACCTCATTATTTAACGATTTAAATAAAATGGAAAGATAATGTAAAATCAAAAGCGTACACTTGTCAAAAACCTATTGGATGAGTACATTTCGAACCCTTATCATATTTTCCTAGAATTATATATGTGTGGGACCTCTAAAATCCGAAACTCATTTTATAATAAAGTGACTTTTCTTTACTTTCCAAGAGTGCCCCTCCTCTCCACTTTTAAAAGGCCCCCACCTCTCCCACCTTATTCACACCTTCAAGCCATTTGGCTTGGCCAAAATCTGCCCAAATACTCTCCCAACTTCCCCCTCTTACTCCTAGAAGCCTCACTATGGGCAGAACTCTTCCCAAGGAAGCCTTTGTCTCAAATCAAAAAGAGTTACCTGATTTTGAGGTAATGTCTTCTCTAATGTTGTTTTGTTTTATTTTTCTTCTCCAACCCCTAAACTCTTTTTATTCATTTCTTTTGTAACAACAAAAGTATACTCAATATACTAGGATGTTTTTATAAGAAGGATTCGAGCTACACTTACACACACCTACATCTAATGGTTAAAGAACATACGGTTTCTGTGGATGGCGAATTTCTGCCTCACGAAACGATGATTGTTCAACACTCATATAACCCCTTCAAAGGTGGAAATTAAGATGTCCCTATATTTATATATGATATAAAATATGTTTATGTTTTACTTATGCTTCTGTATTTTTTATTTATGGCATACTTTATGATTTCCATTATGGGTAAAATGCGATAATTTCATTTTAGGAAGTGCGGACTACCGCCCCCTCAAAGTGATTTGAATCGTTAATGCCATATGTGGGATGTATAAAGGATGGATTAAACGGTATTATACACTATATTATACTGTAATTATATTATAAATTTATATCATTATGATTTAATTCCATTAAATACGAAATAGAAATGAAAGAAGCGTTCATGCGTACGTACGGCTTACCGTCTCCATGAACGGTGCATTTCATTTCTTACCTCTAAATGTTACGTGACATTATGAATGAATGTATATACTGTATATATATGATATATATGATATCTACATCATGAATATAATTCTGGATATAATGGATATTTCACCACATGAACAACTTGTAATTATAAGAAGTTTATTTTTGGCTCAAGTACCAAAGATCGACAAAACGACCGTTATTAACTTGAATAATTAAATAATGTTCATAACATGGTAATAAGGGATATAAAAGGAATAATTAACATGAAAAAGGTTCTTAAGTAAATATAAATTAACTCTAGTTTATTATTCAGGAGGTTAAAGAACGGTCGAGTCAGGACAGGACGCAAGGTAAGGGAACTTCTTAACCCAATTTCTATTCTTTGGGTTAATCTCCTACTTTAAAATTATGTCATGATATTATCTAGTATTTATAATTTCTTTATGTGTACATATAGTGAATACACATAATATATCTATTCTATTTAGAAATGATCTTTGAAAGGTACTTCGTCTCAATCTCATTTCATTGAGGCATATTTGGTTTTATACACAAATTTCTTTTATACGGTGTATAAACCCCTTTGACTTTTATGTTTATTCAAAAGGAATCTTTTTTATATGAAGCGTTTTACTAAACGATAAAAAGGGAATGTTTTCTTTCCGTACTTATGCGGTGACAATGACTTCTCCGCCGCCGTGACCATTATTTGAGTTTTGGCTTCCTCTACAAGCCATCATTTTTTTAATGAAAAATAAATACAAAGTTTTAACTTTCTTTTATTTTGGTATTGAAAATGGTTTTGAAAACGTTTTTATTATATCAATGTTCTGTATTGATATCTTGTGATTGAAATGTGGAAATGTTATGTTTCCTTTATGCATGTTTTATATGATACGATTATGTTATGGTTTATGATATGTTTAAACCTATTCATATGAGGAATGCATTGGACTTAATAAGTGACGGGTGGAGCCCGCTATAGCTCCTCGATGCATCGGCAGGTCTCATGAGACAAACTAGTGCCTTGGCACGAGGCCTTGACAAAATCTTATTTTTGGTCTTGGCACGAGGCCTTGACTACGTGGTTATGATAGTCTGGCATTATGCATTCCATCATTATGAAAGTGGTTATTGATATTGCATGTGATTATTCGACCAGTAGAATATCCATGGGAAGAAGTGAATGGCATTATCTCATTTTACTTTTGCCATATTATGTTGAAGTTAAAGTTTAAAAGGCCTTTTTTAGTTATACATTGCCTTAAATGTTAATTTTTATTTATGAAATCTTCCGCTATATTGTTAACCTTACTGAGCATCCGAGCTCACCCCTTTCAATGTTTTAATATTTTACAGGATGTGAAGAAGTATTTTATGAATGACCTGCAGGGATAATCCGAAGAGGATAGAAGTATGGAATATGGAGACTATGTTATTATAGTTTTTCACTTTGTGATGTAATGTAACATTTATGAATGTATCTAGTGTTTCCAAGGCTACTAAACTAAACGGTCTTTCGAGACTTGATCTTTTGTGATCATGCCAAAGTTACGAAGTAATGCACCGACTCTGGGTAGCTGGGGTCGGGGCGTTATAGATCATTCCTTTTTGGTTCATACATATGAAAATGTGGGAAAAAAGGTCAAGGGTGTCACTATAATAAAGTTACATGATGTGACTGGAAAATACACATTGTGTACTTATAGGTACACACCTTGTATAGAAGGCTACACACTATTTAATCCCGATACATGACCATGTAAAGGTCTGGTCAGAATTTGTACGGACACAACATGTAGTCTCAAGTACATTATGTGTATATTTTTTAAATTATAATGCTGGGAAGTACATAATTATCCATACAAACAGAGATAAACCTCATTGTATGAGAAGTGCACCTAGGAAAATCCAAATGGGATTTTACCACTCGTTTCGTCATCCAATCTCCGATTCAAACATTGTTAGATTTGATGGATTCCACTTGGTAAGCTCTTGATTCCTCATGAGAAATTATTCTTGTTTTCGTCTCTTGAGCTAGTTATTTATGGTCGAGGTTTTATACCCAATTTTCAGATCTACTCTAGTCTAGGCCGAATTAGATCTTGATGCTAGATGAGTAAAGTCTTTTGAGTACGAGGTAGATAGTATTGTTCCATTCATGAATTGTCATGATGTTTATATATTTTAGAGTGACAAATTCCCACTTTTATGATGTATCTTGATTGAATAATGAAACTTTTTATTTTCTATTTATGATTAGGTAATTTTTAGATAATTTGAAAGCATGTTTAGGGTTGTGAACCTTGATTTAGGGCTGACCCATGGGTGCGTTTCCCTTGGATGGTCATTTGGCCGATAATTCCTATAAGGATTGAATTTAACTCCCATTCCTGGGCTGTTAAAAATTCATTTCACATTATGAATTTCCCACATGAGATACTTTTTATGTTTATCCTTGTAAATGTTTATGTTGCACAACATGCTAGTTATATGTTTTTCACAAGTCAGTTGTCCTTATTTGGTTGTGTAATAGTTTAATTTACATGTGTAGTTATTATGTAAATTGTTACCACATGAGTTGTTTATATTAAATCCATGTGATAGTTTAGTTCACTCTTGTTTCTTATAATATGGAATGTGAAATTGAATTAAAATTTAAAATATAGGTAATTAGTAGCGGGAGAGCCACAATCTTGGTAAAAATACATGGTTAGTCTCAATTGGTTAATTTAACCTTATATAGCTGGGGTGAAACATTGTATCGGTTAAAAGAAAATGTACATGATCAAGTGTTTAATTATGTAAAGTCCATGAGTGATCCTTGGGTAGGGTGGTCATGGTCATTGATTGCTATTTAAAATGATGAGAAAACCTAGGATCTATTAAGGGATGCCCAGGCTGGGCACTTTCGGAAAATGATTAAATGATTATTACATCACAAGTTGATGGTTACTTTAATAAGAGGGGTCATCAGGCCTAGGATAGACCTTGAGACTTTATATAATTCATGGAACATGAATAATTAAATGGATGATTTATGAGGCATCTTCCAAGACAAACCACAAGCTTGGATTTGGTCTTCACTTATACCTGTTTAAATTGTCTTCTAAGACATCTGTTTTACATACACTTGTGTTCTCATATTTTAATACTTTCACTATTATACACTACTTCTTATATATACACACTAATATATTTAAACATACCATGAGTGGTTTCATAATGGGATTAAGTCTCACACCCTATTTGGGTCATGCTTTTGGGCCCAAACATATTATATGATTGAAGGTGTTGGTTAGGGAAAGACCCCTACTATAGGTACTTGATTTGCTGATTAGGAGTCAGAGAGAATGGGAACGAGCCATGGCTTGTGATGATTCTGAGTCTAGTTTTTTTTATTTTGAGACATATATTATGTATTACTGTAATGTGCTTGTTTGGTTGCATTCATAGAGCATGTGACATGCTGCACCATCTTTTTGTATTGAATGATTCATGGTTATTTATCTTATCTGTATTACACTATTTATTTTAAATGTATACTATTTACTACTTCCACTACTATATACTACTATTCTGTTGTGTTACACACTACCAATGATGGCATATTGTCCCCACTACCACATCCTAGGCCCTCGCTGCTAGTTGGAAACCTCAATAATTTGGGGAAATGTGCTTGAGTCCAAGTGTACAATAAGGTATGGGACACCTATTGGGTGGCATCTAGATATGAGATGTTACAATTTCCAAAAATATCATAGTGTACAAATTCCTTTACTGAACCGAGTTCAATCTTCGTTCTAGCCCTATATTACAGAACGAGATTTACTTGTCATTCTAGCCCTGTATTACTAAACCATATTTACATTCTACTATATCCTTGTCTATCTAATGAGATATAAATCTTTACACAATGCATTGGAGGGGTATATAGGTCCCACTCATTATATAATGAAAATCATACTTATGTGTTCCACAAAAAAATAAACCATTCATCATAGAAAACCCTAAGGGATAAAATGGGTTTCTTAAAAATCATTACATCATAATATAATCCATGTAAAATAAATACATCTAATAAATATAATTTCACAATAATCATAATAAAACGATATGAATTATTTGGATAAAAAATATGAAACATAACCTTATTAAATAATTCCTTATTATAGGGAAAATAATTTTGATAGAACACTTGAAATTAATTCTTGAGGAAAATATCCATTTTTATTCAAAAATGATTTCTTTTATTAAATTTGCATGAAATTTTAAAAGAAAATAATTTCATTGAAAATAACCTTAAAATATAGTAAAGAAAGATTCATGGAAATATGTTTTACATAGAACATGAAAATTCATTCATGTTGTATATGTTAAAGAAAATATTTTTCTTGTACTTTTTTTAAGATAAGTAAAAAAGTACCTCGTATAAAAAATGACAAAATACTCCTTTCATATCATTTAATAAAGTTTTACAAATTGGTAGAAATAAATTTAAATTTTTTAGAATAATAGAAATAATATTAAATAATTTAGAGTCATGAACATAGTTGATAAATATAGCACAGTAAATGCATATGTATAATCAAACATGAATAATAACGAGATTGTAAAATTATCCCTTACTATAGGTCTGCTATCCTTTGTATGTATCTGAACCTCCTATATAATGATTTAAATAATGTCATTGACTTATTATATAATCAAAGTAATTTTTATGATATCATATATTATCATATTATGTCACAACCCATCTCCCAAGTCCCATGCCGTGACAACCCCAAGCCTGCTACCAATAGGCCAAAGGCTGGTGACTATTACCAAGAAGGTATTTCCCACAAATGAGATGAATTTTATAAATAACATTACAAACACACACCCATATCCTATCCAGAAAGTTATGAACTAAAAACAATAAGTAAACAATCATGCATATCACTAAGATACCAACAATAGAGTGAGACAGTAAAAAAACTAAAAATTAAACAGGGCAAGAATACAAACCCTACCAAAAGGGAAAGTACAACCTCCAGAGTCTCTTCTGCAGAAAACCCTACCTGACAGTTAGGTATATAAACCACTGTATGAACTCACTGATGCATACCTCGTTTTTCGTGCTTCTCTCTAAGAACCACCTGGTCTTTGTTCACCAAGGACTCCACCAAAGTGTTGATCATCGTCATAAGACATGAAATGTGTGGGAGTTTCCTGTGTAGGGGTGAGTAATAAAATACTTATTAGGGACCCCAAAACCAAAAATTTACACCACTAAGAAATAAATTAAGTACACCAAAAAGGAAACACAAGAAGTACACTAAAAAGGAAACACAATAAGTACACCACTAAGAAACACACAAAGTACAATCAATATGGTCAGCTCACATATGTATAAATCTAAAGCCTAAAGAGAAGGAATTCTAGTTGTAGTCCATAGATCCTTCATTATCTATGAATCTAAAAGTATCCGTGGTTCCTGGAGTGCTGATGGTTCATGGAGCATCGATGGAACATGGAATTTCAGTAGCACATGGTGTGTCAGTGACGTACGAAACATCGAAGGTTCCCAAAGTGTCAGAAGTGCACAAAACATCAGTGGTGCCTAGAGTGGTGATGGCCTTTGGGACGTTGATGGAACACAGAGCATCAATGGTTCATGAAGTATTGATGGTGCACGGAGCATCGATGGTGTATGGAGCATCTATGATAGATGGAGCATTGATGGTTCATGCATCCCACAATTCACATAGTCTCTAAGATCTCGTAGTTATAGCCATCCACATGATTCTGTTCATAGTGAGCTTATTTCCGGAGAACCTACTTCTCAAAAAATTTGGTCTTATCCCAACATCAAAAAAATTAGTTCAATTATATCAAATAGACTGTCTCATCACAAGGTTCCCAACATCGAAAATGAGTCATCAAAGGGACACCCAATTTTAAGGATATTGCTAATTTAGTAGAAAGGGCCCTACCTGAACGAACTTAGGCCGCGGGGTCTGCTGGACCTGGCCCATGGGGACCAGCACGTTGTGCAGCTATTGTGGCCCAGCTTTGTTAGTCTAGCACATCTATGTAGGCTAGTGTGTGTGTGATGGATGTGACCTTCCCTGGTTGTGTATGTTTGGACAACGAAGTGCCAGTCCATGTGAAACATGGTCGACCCACCTTCCCTGCATGCACCCATGTATTTACCACAGGTTGTCCCTCTGACACGACAGAATCCACGTCCCCAGCTCTTACATGACCTTTTGATCACAACCCATGGATTCTGCCTCTATGGTCCCTCCATGGTCCTTAAGCTCCACCTACATTCACGATCTCCACTAGGGTGACCACCTTCCTCCGCCGCACCCGCATGTAGCTGCCACTGCATGCCACCTCACACTGGCCTGCACTAGCCGCCAATGACATTGGTTTCGTGGGTCGCTACTACTTATTCGGTTCTCAGTTTTTTTTAAAAAGAGCCACTTTTTTGATCCACATGTCACAGAATTCACTACCTTGGGACTTGATCCTCCTCACTAGTGCATGGGGTGACTGATCACATTCAAAACCTTAAAAAAACTAGGTCATGACCATGAGGGTCTAATGGAGAAATTGTTAAGAATGAGGATAGATAGATCCTAGAGAACTCTAGTAGAATGGGTATTTCATTTTTCATTTTTTCCATGATCCATTCTTGATAGAAAAATAATGAAGCATCCAATAGTGTAATAATCACCCAGATCTATTTCCATTTAATCTCATAATAATTATCCCTCCTGCAAGAACAATCGATCCATGGATCCACCTGTTCGTTGGTTAGTCCATGTTTTTCATTTGATTCTATGAAGGTGAAAATAAATAAAAAATATGTTTACGCCCTACCTTGATTTGGATTTCTTACTGACGAAGATCATTAGTCATGTAATTGTCGTTGGTGAGATAGTTTGAATATGAGGCACGTCGTTGATCATCTATTCACGATCCCTCATTGTTTATTTGAGATAGTTCTTCAAAGGTTTTCTCCAGTGGCTCTCCAATGTTTCTAGGGTTATGCATTCAACTCTAGAAATTCCCCATAAAAATCCTTTTAGAGATTATAGCTGCAGCGTTAACAAAATAATTTTTATTAAATTATTTTAATGATGTTTACATCTAAAACATAACATTCACCCTTGAAACATGCCAATTAAAGTTAGGCCCCATATAAGGAAAAAACACCTTAGAATCTCCATGGTGGTCTTGGATTTACAATCCAGGCTACCGTTTATGTGTTATTAGGATATCAAAATTAAATATGTTTTTTAATTTTTTTATTTACGTTTACGCCCTTGTGAGTTTTTCTATAGGTGACCCATGCCAACCAATTTTAGGTTATGACTAGGGTAAACACACTTCTCTGAGCTCAACGGTGCCCTCAGATTTTCGATTTGGGTACTCATTTAACAGTTAGTTAATTTTTTTCCAGAAAATTCACTCTCACGTGCTATTAATAACTTAAAATTTTAAAAAATAATTTCTAGAAACCCAGGCCATGGAATCGAATGCCATATTATCGCTGAGTCTTGTAATTTTCCCAAATAATTTCTAAAAATAAAATCATGAATATTATGAGTCATTACAATCTCCCCAACTTAGGGTTTTATATTCCTGAACAAAAAAACAAGGGGTAGTCAACAAAAAGGTGGGGGAGCTAGGCATGAATCTAAGCATTCCTCTCCCAAGTGCTCTCCAGGAGATTATCATGAAACAACTGAACATGCACCAGAGGAATTGACCACCCATGATGAATCTTCCCCTATCTATCCATGATCTCTATTAGGTACTCCACAAAATATTCTCATCCTCATTGTCCATCTCACCCTAGTCAATGACGTGCGATGGATCATGAAAATACCTCCTTTTCTGTGATATTTAGAAGAAAACATGCACCGAGTTCAACTGCGGGGGTAGATAATGGTGATACCCCCACGTCGCCAATTCTACTCAGAATCTGAAAAGGGATGATGTATCTCATAGAAAACATGCCGCTCGACCAAATCTCCACAATCTATGTCAATGTGAGACCTGAAGGAACACATGGTCTCCCTCATCAAACTTTAAAGGCATCCACTACCTATTAACATATGACTTATACCATCTCTGTGTAGTCCTCAGTAGCTCCAAGATGATCTTAACCTTCTCGGTGGTATCTCGTACCAACTCTGGACCCATTACAGCTAACTCTCCTGGGTCTGTTAAGCACAGTGGTGACCTGCATTGTCGTTCGTACAAAGCCTTGAACGGTGCCATACCAATAGTGGAGTGGTAAATGTTGTTGTACCTAAACTCCACCATAAGTAGGTATTCCACCCAACTACAACCAATGTCAAGGATGCAAGCATGTAGCATGTCCTTTAGAACCTGGATGGTCCTCTCTATTTGGCCATCTGTTTGGGGATGAAATGGAATTCTCAAATGAAATTGAGTGCCAAACACCTCCTACAATCCCTTCCACTACTAGGATTTAAAGAGAGAATCACGATTTAAGATGATTGTTGATGGAACTATATGAAGACGAACTATCTCCTACATGTAGAGGCGTCCCAAGACCTCTATTGAGCTCTGCTCAGTGATTGGTGGGAAGTGGGATGACTTGGTGATTCAGTAAATGATCATCCAGAAGGTATCAAGCCCCCTAGAAATTCATGGCATACCCTTACCATTTTCCATCATTATACCATCCCACTAGCACTCTAGAACCTCAAGGGGTTGAGTAAAACTCACTAGAACACGATTCTTAGCCTTCACTGGCTGACAGGTGAGGCATCAAGAAACAAACTTTTCCACCGACTTCTTCATTCCCGACCACCATAACTGACATTGGTGGTACTAATACACCTTTTCCACTCTCAGATTTACCAATAATGGGATGTATAGAACACCCTCATGACCTCCTCCTACAACGTCACTGACACTATTGCATGCCCTTTGAAGAGAAAAATGTTCTCCCCACCATTCGAATATCCATCAGGGGCATGCCCTGTTGACATCTGATCATGTGTAGTATCGAATTCGGTATGTCTATGATGTGTATCCCTGACATGATGTATGTAAGAACCTGGTTCTTATTTTTGAGGTATGGCATTATTCTTTTCCTTTTTCCTTGAGTGTTTTTGCTAAAATAATGAAAATGGGGGAAAATACCAAATATTGTGACTACACGCCGTGTACTTTTCCACATGCCATGTACTTTGGCTGTGTGGGATGGGTACACATGGTGTGTAGGCCTGTCAGCGATGAAGGGTGTAAAAACTGACTACACGCCATGTATAGGGTATTTATACGCTGTGTATTCAGTCGGTAGGTGAACAGTAAGGCGGTAGAGGTAACTGCCAGTGGAGTGACAGTACACACCATGTAATCAGGAATACACATCGTGTACTCATGTCAATGGATGAACAGTGCCGTGGTGGAAAAAAGATGACAAAGGAACAGTTTAAAAAAATGAAAATTACATGCCGTGTACATGAGAGTACACACCATATAGTTTGTTTTTTATCTTAAAATGGGAAGTATCCTCCTCTATTCAATGAGGAAGTAAATATTTCCATTTGGAGCTTAGGAGGACGACCATAGCTTCGGAGACCAGTTGACCGCGCACCGGAAATCCGTTTCCGCTTCTGTCGATCACGTTGGGACCGTATGGGTAATCCCTCTCTTATCCTTGCGCTGTTCTTACCAATTCTTCCTCTACGTGATGTTATTTACATTTGAAGAGGAATTCTCTTATCCTAGATCTATGTCATTATTGGAAAATTTGGGAGGTGTCGTTCATGTATACCGATCAGAGACGATCGAGGTAGGTGGTATGGTGTTTTAATTCCAACTACTGTGTGTTATTTGTACCACTATGATACGCACACATGTTTGGGGTGTCATATGGCCGAGGTCTTTCATAATTAAATACCTATAATTTCATAGGTAGTTTAATGAATATGTATAACGGTTTTTTGGGATCACTGCTTGGATCCAGGACCACCTCGGGGGTGAGTTCTTATGTTTAGCCGTTTGGCCAGCATACCCGAGGCTATTCCATGATTATAATGTGTATTAAATTTCCTTGAGAGGAATTTTATGTAAATTTATTGTATATTCTTTGGTCTTGGCCAAGTTACTTGCGCCTGAGAGAAATATACTTTTTAGTCTAAGGGCATTGTTTGTTTATCCTGAGAGCAAGGTACTTCTTAGGCTGAGGGAAATGTTCTATTTCGCCTAAGGGAAACACTTATTATGCCTGAGGGTAGTGACTTCTGTGCCTGAGGGAAATATCTCATACGCCTGAGGGAAATATTCGATAGACTAAGGGCAAGCCTGAGGGTATTGTTCTATTATATTAGCTTAAGGGAAAGGTTCTGATTGGCCTGAGGGCTTGGTTATGATGAGCACAGAATTTTGTTAAATTTAATGGCTAAATTAATATTAAAATGGAAATATAACTGGTAAAGTTAGTTACTTTTGAGTACTGCTTAGTGTATTGCATTTACTACTTCACACTACTGTTGCACATGTTCACTGACAGTTTGGCACAGACCTTTGGTGGGTGCCTACCGTGATTTATTTCTCACACCCCGTTTGGGTCATATATCTGGCCCAAAAATATTACATTTCTATATTGGTGGATAAGGGAAAGGGTCCTTGTACAGGTACATGATTATTGTAGAGGAGTAGGAGAGCATGGGACCGAGCTTTGTCTTGCGATACTCTTGCATTCTATTTACTCTGCTTTGTTTTGTTTATATGTACCTTGTACTTTGAGTTGTATTGTATTGTATTGCAGTGTATCCTGTTCTGGTAACTTTTATAGAATTAGTGACATGTTTCATCTTTATATATATATATATGAATGCTGGTTCCCTTTTATTTCAGTTGTTCATTTCTGTTGCATATTGTTAAATTCTTCTGCTGTTGTATGTTTATATATTTTATTCCACTGCACTACACTTTGAAAAAATAGGGAATAGTTTCCCCACTATTAGTCCTTGTCCCTCGCGGCTATTCAGCATCCTATGGCATCTGGGGAAATGTGCTTGAGGTCATGTGACCAACCGGGTTTGGGGCACCCGTTGAGTGGCAACCAGATCCATGACATTACAAAGTGGTATCAGAGGAGTTCTTTTCATTAAATTACTATTTAGAGCCTTATTCAGGGATAGGACGGAAATGGTATTTGGTAATAAGCTGTGCCCAGGAGTAGATAACTAGTGTACAAGGAAAAGCCAGTCTACCTCGGATATTGCAATTTTTCTGATTTTTCAATTTTACAGTTTATTTTATTTTCACCGTTGGGTGACACAGTTGTTGTGTGCTATTAATATTTTAATACATGGTTCTATTTAGTCAAAACCCTATTAGATGAGGGTATTCCATCTCATGCATCATTTAGGCACATTCTAGAAATCACATGTCATGCATTCTTCCATAGCATGTCGTAGCATTAAAAATTGCATCTTGATGTGATAGTTGTGGTACTAGAAAAGCATGCTGTTGTGATTGCTACTTTGATAAATACCTACTATTTGAAATGTTATTTTTTGTGTGAGGATGATAAAATGAATTCCAAACATTGGTTCTTGAGGAGTATGGGCCCTTATTGACCGGAATTTGGTGGATCATTGACTCTTTATCTTTTATAACATGCATAAGATGCCAAACTTTGATTCGTGGGGATTATGTGCCCTCACGGATCAGAAATTGGCACTTAGGTGTTGTCTTCAGTGTTTCTGGGTTCCAGAGTAGTTTATAAGACTTACTGTCTGGAAAAACCCAGAATACACACCATGTAGTTTTGACTACACACCATGTATTATTCTGTTCGGGAAGAAGAGAAAACATTTTGAGTACACGCTGTGTACCTTAAGTACACGCCATGTAGTAGCTACCCGTGTCATAGGCTATGTGGGTAGAGACACAGGATGGGGAAGTTCTATAGGGAATAGGCCATGTAGTTATTTCACACACTGTGTTCTGGGGACCCTATGTCCACTCGTGTAACTAATAGCATGGACGGAGGAAACCTTTTCTTGTACACACCGTGTTCATAATGAACATTCCCTGTAGTGTAACCTAGGACCCGACCATGTAGCTAACAAACACGGGTCAGTGTTACCTATCCTTTAACACACCGTGTACCTATGGGACACACCATGTAGTCTTGATCGAGGAAAGATTGTGTGGACCTGGCTATGTGGCTGGGAAGATGAAGTGGTGTACATGTTTTGTGCGGGTGTAACACGCGGAGTAGTGCCAGCTGAGTGGTCAGCCGTGTCACTAAAAACATGAGCAGTTGGAAATTAATCCATACATGCCATGTCTATTGGGACACACAGTGTAGTTTTTTTTAAAGGAGAGTCGTGTGGCTATGCCATGTGGAGGGACTTTGGTAGGGAGGAAAATTCAACTACACATCATGTGTGTGGACAACATGCCATGTGTTTGGGGTGTTAGACGACCAGTTTAGCTGGAGTACATGCCCATGTGGATGGCTTGTGAGAATCCGCTGTGTAGTATTTATACACGTCGTGTAGTCATGTTTTGTAAATCTTGAATTCCTTCCTTCTCCTATTCCCTTCTTGGTCTCCTAGTTCTCAGTATTTTATATTCTTGATTTAAGGCGTGTGTTTGAACTTGTAGAGACATGCCACCAAGACGACCTCAAGTTGTTCTCCAGGATAGAGGAAATGATAATACTCCAGATATGGTAGGCCATGGGATACCAATGGATCCTCCAGCAGAGCCATATGTGGTGCCATACGTTATACTAGACACAGGCGCGGAGGCACAGTTATGTGAAGGCTTCATGTGGTTTATATAGACCTTCTAGGGAGCACCGCAGGCCGCCACATCTATGGCAGAGCTAACTCGTATCTTCTAGGAGAAGAATATGCCTACGTTTTCAGGGGATAGAGGACCACAGGCTGCGGAGTATTGGATGTATTCTATGAAGAATATTTTCAAGAATCTTGAGATGCTTCTAGGGCGGAGGGTCAAGCTCACTACTTACTTGTTGTGTGATTCTGCCAAAAGGTGGTGGGATGTTACCACCCAGACAGAGCATCACATAGACATGGTGTGGGATGTTTTTCAGGAAGTATTCTATGACTTTTTTTCTTGAGATGCTACAGGAAGATCGAGCTCGAGAGTTCATGAATCTGCAGTAGGGCGCTATGTCAGTGATGGACTATTCTTCCCGCTTCACCAAGATTCGATGTTTTTCACCTGTTCTAGTGGGTGATCAGGTGTTGAGAGCTCGACACTTTGAGGATGGTCTTCTATGTGACATCCGAGCACTGCTGAACATTTTCAGGTTGCCTGCGGTACATGTTATTGTGAACCAGGCATTGATTACTGAGAAGAACCTGCAGGAAGCTACTGGTGTAGGCCAGGGCGGTTCCGCACCAGTTTTTTGTACTATTTCTACTAGGAAGAGGAAGAGATAGATGAGTTTCTCTCACGAAGGCAGTAATTTCCAGACGATTAATTTAGGTTGCCCGGTTATATGCTACCAGTGTGGTATAGAGGGGCATAAGAGACCTCAGTGTACCCGTGACCCAGTGGAGTGTCGAGCTTGTGGCAAGATGGGTCATCTACAACACTTTTGCATGGAATTTCCACCACCGGCTTGTGAGAGGGGTTCTTTGCAGACTTCGCGTATGGGAGCAGGACCAGTATCTTGTTACCAGTCGGGGAATTTGGATATGCCAGGATGTATAGGCATATATGGTGGTCGTGACCGTGGTAGCCAGACACCGGGATCTCAGAGGCAGCAGGGCATGACATCTTAGGGTATCCAGGCTAATTCGCAGGGCCACGACACTAGGAAAGCATATGTAGTGCACCAGACCCAACATGAGCAGGGTCCTGGACCTTCTACTGTCAGTGGTACTATTCTAGTTACTTCAATTTTTTCTTCTGTACTTTTCGATACGGGTGCTACACCTAGGTTTATATCTGTACCCGCTGTGGAGAGCCTCGGGCTCGGTGTCTGACAACCCTTCTTTTATTACAAACTTAACCATGATTTATTACATAAAACATCACTTGATACAACAATGAAGATTTAGAGGTTTAGTGTCTTTGGGGATTAGGATCATTACATAAAAACATAAAACATGAAATAAAACATCTTTATTGAAAACATATTTTACATGACCACTACATTCCCTCGTACTTAGAATTGCATGGGATAACCTGAGGACATGCATAAGAAAAGGGTGAGCTATAAAGCCCAGTAAGGGAGTACACATGGAATAACATGAGGTGTATGATACATGTTAGACAATAGGCATATCAATAGAGCATAAATGAAACATGAACATAAAGGCATGATAAAGCATGATAATCATAACATGGAAATGTGGCAACAACACTTAACATGGAGTTAGCATGAGCCAAGGCTCATTGCACATAGGGCATGAGTAAATCCTTATTGCACATGAAGCACGAGTAAACACTCATTGCACTTGAATTTTTAGGATTCGAAACTCATTGCACATGACTTATCATGATACTATACTTTACCCAATGCATTGGAGCGCTATAAGGGCACACCACTACAAAAAACAACTGGGTTTAGCGGCGGTTTTGTGGCAGCGGTTCACAAAACCGCCGCTGAACGTTTTCAGTGAAAGGTTTCGCGGCGGTTTTTAATAAACCGCCATGAAATCCTATTTTATTTCAAAAACCACAACCATTTCCCCTACCCCTGCCGCGGTTCCACCACAAACCCTCGCCTGTTCCTCGATCCCCCCTCCTCCCCGATCCCCCCCTGCCCCGGCGACACCCGTGCCCCCAGCGCCCTCCGGCGACCCCCGCACCCCCCGCGCCCCCACGCCCTCCGGCGAACCCCGTACCCTCCCGACACCCCCCTCGACTCCCAGCGACCCCCTGCACCCTGCGCACCCCCCACGCCCCCGCACCCCCCGCGCCCCCACGCCCTCCGGCGAACCCCACACCCCCCGGCGCCCCCCTCGACCCCCAGCGACCCCCGTGCCCTGCGCGCCCCCCACGCCCCCCGCGCCCCCCACGCCCTCCGGCGACACCCGTACCCCCCGCGGCCTCCGGCGACCCCCGCACACCCCGGCGCCCCCCGCGACCACCTTCTATTTTGGTAATTTTTAGTTCTTTCATGGTTCATTGATTCGAATCATGAATTTGTTACACAATGTGAATCTACTGCAGGGTAGATACTATGAGTTTGGTTTAGAGCTTGAAGAATTATATGTCATAAAACATTTTCATGTTTTTAATGGGTTGATTAGGATTAATTCAAACTAAGGATACTATTTTGGTATTTTTATAAATCGTGGAATTCACACCATGAAAGGGGTTTATGACATTAATTATTTAGAACCAGTGGTTTTTATCATGATTTACATATTACCCTTATTCCATTCAATGTGAAGACCTCCCTCATAAATCCTAGAAATATTTTATATAATATTGGGTATCTTCCTCTACCAGATTTCTTTTCTTGGAGAATTTGTTCACTAGTGTGGTGGGTTTTCTTCCTTTGGGTACGTGTAATATCATTCACTCTCTTTATCATTTATGTTCTTGGTTTGGTAGTGTTTTGTGATATGGTTTCGATGGTTTCATAAATAATATGTGTTATCAATCAATCCATTTTGGTTTTCTGTCATTCCTTTTCTATTTGAGGAATATCTGCTTGTTTCCAATTTATGTTGTCGAAGGATCTTAGGTTCCATAGGTTTATAAGGTAGGTGTATCTATACAAGCGGTTCTAATTTAAAATTTCCTTATATTCTTATTAATTTCTTTGTCTTGTTTCATGAAATTGATGGATTTAAATGGATTTTATGGAAAATATACATGTTTTTAAAGAGGTCTTTCTTCAAAAATGGTTTTTCTCACAAAAAGTCATTGACTAAATTCTTTATGGTTTGGCCTATTTAGATTGAATTTTTATACTAATGGATGTTTATCTTTATTTTTTATTTTAATTTGATTTCATAAATTTATTCTCTAAAACAAGATACAACTTTCATGTCTCTTTATTACACATCTCCATGTATAAGACCCTCTTGGGAGACTTGCCTATTTTTCCCTAGTCGGTTCTTTATAAATTAATATCAAAAGGAATATTGAGCCTGGAATGTTACGAAACTTCCTAGTTTTGGTTTAGTTTCATCGGTAGACTAGATTTCGTAGCACTAGAATTTAGTTAATATGTGTGGGATGGCGCCTAGACATCTCACCTCCATCTATGAATTCAAGTTACTATGGGTGGTTAGTTATTTTTGAAAATATTGTCACTTGGTCTTTGTTGTTGATTGAATAAACTAGATTTTGTGTCTATTTAAAAAAAACTATTCCTTTATTATGTTTTATATTTCATTAATAAAATTCATTAATTCATAAAATTATTATTATTTTAAATCATTAATATGGATTATGGAAGTTGTTCTATGATTTAGGAATTTTCTCATGACTAAAGGGGTTTTCATCTTGTATTTGTTAGACGATTCCTACTAGAAGAGGTCTTATGAATCTAAGTGATAGATTTGTGAGACGAGATTAATAGGAGAATCCCTTAGTGGTATCTTCTTCAGTGGAAGTTATAATATGCACTATTCATATATTGGTTATGAAGGTATTAAAAACCCAGGAGGAGTAGTGGATCATGACTCATAATTTACTAACAAGAATCCACCTATCTTTCATGGTGATAATGGAATCTACAAATATGAGGAGAGGATTGAGTAGATTGGTAGGAGATTTAAAATTATAAAGATTCCCATGGAATCTAAGGGGTGGGGGTCAACATATATTCTTGATGGATTGGGAAGGAAATGGTGAGGCTCAGTTGTGCATGCTATATCTTATGAGGATCTTACATGGGAATCCTTCAAGAAAATATATAAACTATAGTTTTATCCTAAAATGTTACATGTGGAAAAGACCTGATACTTTCTAACATTATAAAAATGGGAATGTATTGTTATAGTGTATTCCACTAACTTTTCTTGGTTGGTGCATTTCAAAGTGGATATTATTACAAATTTTTACATGAAATCTCTAAGGTTTGAGATTATGCCAAGTGTCTCCTAAGAAACCTAAGTGTGACATGGATTTATATTTATAGTGACACTTAATTTTGATATACCTGAACACTATTGTTTGTTTTATATTCGTGGACTAGATTATTCATTAGAAACCATTAGTGATGGCATACTTAATTTACCTCAAACCATATTCAGTATATGGATTGGTACCCAGATAGTCTTCTTTGTCATAGGAAATATGACTTTGATATGGTTGGTTGTGTATGAAACCATTGAGAAACATCATTCCTCTTGGAGGACATCTAAGGTCAATCCTAAACAATCACATAATGTCTCACGTTTAAAATGCATTATGATCAGTTTTGATCACACATCAATGGGGTGTTATTTGAGGCAACATAAATGTCTGATCGATAGTGTTATGATAAGTGTGTAACCCGATATTCTTATTGCTCCTCAATGAGGGGTTGACGCTATCTCCTATGGACCAGACTTGTTTAGTTGGTATGAAGTGGTAAATGTGATCAATGAATCATCTTTATTATATTATTCATACTTTATGATCAATGGTTCATCTTTATTATATTATGTTTCTATAATCATACACTATCGTATATTTTGTGTAGGAAAATTGTGATATACATGGATAAAAGCTGGATCACATTATCGAGGAACACACCTCAATATGTTAAGGGTTTGAATGAGTTTTTAGATTTTGCAATTTCTAATCGATCCGTTGAAGGGAGAATAAGATGTCCATGTACTAAATGTAAATTTAGAACATGGTTGAAGAGAGATGAAGTTTATGAACATTTAATACTGAAGCAATTCCCTGATCAATATTTGTGTTGGATTTGGCATGGAGAATCAAACAATAAAGAAAGATTGAGGACTGAAGTTAATCCACAGAATGAGGTCCCAATTTTGTCTCCAATGGAAAATGAAATGCAAAACCTCATAAATGATGCATTCGACACTGCAAGACAACACTATGAGAATCAAAACATATCAGAACAACCAGAAGAGGGTGCTACAAATTGCAACGTGACAAGTGATGTTTTTATGAATGTAACACAAGCAGATCAAGATTGAAACATATCATTGGATCCTCCTCTTAATTATATGGATCCAAATGTAAGGGAAAACTTCAGTGAGGAAAATGTGTTTCATGATTTATTTGACGATGGAAATCAAGAGTTTTATAGTGGGTGTTTGAAATATTCAAAGCTTTCATTTCTGCTGAAGTTGTACCATATCAAATGTCTATGTGGAATTACAAATAAGGAAATGTCCATGTTATTGGAATTGATTCATGATGCATTTCTTGAAGCAAAAATCCCAGAATTGTTTTATGAGATGAAAAAAGTTGTAAACAAGCTTGGTCTGAATTATACAAAAATACATGCATGTCCCAATGATTGTATGCTTTACTGGGGAGAGGATTCAAGTAGACAAAATTATAAGAAATGTTATTGTTCTATATGGAAGTCAAAAGGTGATGTTGGAAGTATGAATGAACATAATTTCATGGAGAAGAAGAAAAGGAACACACCTGCAAAAGTTTTGCGTTACTTTCCTTTGAAGCCTCGATTGCAAAGATTATTCAGGTCATCAAAAAGCGCCGAACTCATGAAGTGGCATTCTGTAGATAATAACAATGATGGGTTAATGAGACATCCACGAGATTCCCAATCGTGGAAGACATTTGATTCATTACATCCATATTTCTCAGCTGATCCTAGGAATGTTCGATTGGGATTGGCTGTCGATGGATTCAACCCATTTGGGACTTTGAGTACGAGTTATAGCATTTGTCCAGTTGTTTTGATCCCTTATAATCTGCCTTCGTGGATGTGTATGAAACAAAAATCTTTTATCATTTCGATGATTATTCCTGGAAAACAAATGCCTGGAAATGATATTGATGTATACCTGCAGCCTTTGATTGAAGAATTGCAGGAGTTATGGAGCAACAGTGTTGAGACATTTGATGTTTCTTCTAAAACAATGTTCAAAATGCATGCTGCATTAATGTGGACCATTAGTGACTTCCCTGGGCTTGGGAATTTATCTATTTTGAACACTTATAAGGGTTTGGCTTATACAATTTGTAACATTTATTTCGAGCCCAAACGGCTACCTCACAGTAGAAAATGGTGCTTCTTGTGCCATCGAAGATTTCTTGATGCATCTCATAGATTTCGGCTGAACAAATAAAAATTTAATGGTTCCATTGATCGTAGACCACCTCAAAAGTTGTTAACCGATTTTGAAATGTTGAGACAGCTTGAAAATGTTAAAACAGAATTTGGGAAGATTCATCATTTGACTGATAGCGGAAAACGAGTGTGAAGTGCATTGTCAAGTGAAATCAGAATGCAACAATGGAAGAAAAAAAGTATATTCTTCAAAATTCTGTATTGGGAATTTAATTCTTTGCGCCAAAATCTTGATGTGATTCATATTGAGAAGAATTTATCTGATAATTTGATTTTAACATTACTTAATGAGCATGGAAAGTCGAAGGATCATCTCAATGCTCGCAAAGACTTACAAGTAATGAACATAAAACGTGATCTCTGGCCAGATGAGAATGAAAAGTATGCCCCAGCCATTTTTTCAATGAAAAATAGGGATAAAGATGCGTTCCTTCGAATTTTAAAGAATGTGAAGGTATCTGATGGGTATTCGAGTAACATCTTGAGGTTTGTTGATTTGAAGAATCGTAAGTTATATGGATTGAAAAGTCACGATTCACATGTTTTGTTACAACAGTTACTACCATTGGCATAGCGTACAATATTACCTGAAAAAGTTACTATTGTTGTACTGCAATTCTGCACATTTTTCAGGCAATTATGTGATAAAACACTACATCCATTATAGCTTGACAACCTACAGGAGAGGTTTGTATTGACCCTTTGTGCAATGGAGATGATCTTTTCTCCATCGTTTTTTACTTTCATGATGCATTTAACTGTGCATTTGGTTGACGAAGCTAAATTTGGAGGCCCCGTTCATTGTCGATGGATGTATCCAATTGAGAGGTATTTTATTTATATGTTTCCAGTTAAGTAAACAATATTTGGAATTTAAATAAATGCATAATATTATTATTATTTTTCATAGATATCTTGGGCATTTGAAAGCATACGTGAGAAATAAAGCTCAACTAGAAGGCTCTATTGCTGAAGGCTATTTGGCCGAGGAGTGTCTCACCTTTTGTTCCAGATATTTGGATGATATTGAGACAAGATTTAATCGATTTGGACATGTTGACGACACATCAACTCAATATCAAATTCATCAGAAATCAAAAATATTTCCTGCTATTGGCCGATCATTTGGGAGGACCTCATACGCGACACTGATAGAATTGGAGTTATTACAGGCACATAGATATGTGATGCTGATTAGTGAAATTGCAGATCCATTTATTGAAGAGTTGAGGATACAAACAAAGAGAAGAATGAGAGGCCGAACATGAAATGAAAAAGATATAATGAAAGCTATGAATAAAGAGCTGGTAGAATGGTTTGCACGACGTGTAAGTTTATAAATATTGCAATAAATACGAATATTAGTTTGACACATACAATTTTCAAATCTATTAAATTATATTTTTATTCTTCAGATAATGAATACTAATACTCAAGCAGACTTGTCAGAAGATTTGAAGTTTCTTGCTAGAGGTCCTATAAAACATGTTATAAACTTCGACGCTTATAATGTGAATGGTTTTAGATTTCATACAGTCGATCGAGAAGTGGGTTTGAAAACACAGAATAGTGGTATATTTACATTTGCTAAAGTGGAATACTATAGAAATTTGCATGATATTATTGAATTAAACTACCACGGGCATTTTTCTATTGTTTCATTCAAATGAAAATGGGTCGATATTATCAGAGGTGTTAAAAGAGATTCCTTGGAATTTACTTCTGTAAACTTCTCTCGCTTGATGGATGTTGGTGATCGTGAACTGCATGATCCATATATCTTAGCATCGCAGGTAAAAATGGTATATTATGTGAATGATGTTGTGGATGAAGGGTGGAGTGTAGTTACTCACGTAATACAAAGAGATTTGTATGATATGTGTGATGAAGTGGAAGATTTGACCTCTTCAATTGAATTTCATCAACAACAGGAAGCAGAATTATTTGTCCATCATGATATTGAAAATATTAGTCTAGCAAGGATGGATGAAGTGGATGAAGAAATGGAGTAGGAAACCGACATGATTGAAGGGTAAAATGATTGTATGTACAATTATTTAATCATTCAGCAACCACTTGTTTCATTTCTGTAGTCATTCATTATCATTGTTATATATATTTTGTTTGTTAGTACTGGGAATCTATTATCATTTTTAATTTTTTTTATGCATAAATTTTTTGAAATATATATTCTTAACTTAATTTTATTTGATTAAATGACAGGAATGCCAAGGAAGAAGCGGTACACCATTTCATCTACTTCTGCGACAGATGACGATCCGTCTATCCGCACGACATCTGAGGGAGCAACTGCCTACATCCCTGCATCATCTCCCCCTGCACCATCTCTGACACCTTCAGTGGATGTCTCATTAGAGTATGAGTCATCGCCTCCCCCTACAGGAGCCTCAGCAGTGGGGCAGCGACACGCCCCTTCCAGTTCATCACGAACATTCTGGAGGGTCACAGTCATAGGTACAAATTTTAATTAAATTAATTTATTTCATTTTGTTTATAGTAATTGATTGCTAATTGCAGATGAAAAAAATGCAACCGTGGAAAGACACATAAAAATTTCTGATGTTTGGAACATGAATGGAGAGAAGATAGTGGTGCCATTTGATTCTTATGGGGTCCCGACGGATGACGTTGCATGTTTACTTGGTCAGATTATAGGTCAGCTGGAAGCGGAGCCCATTTTCCAGCCTATTTCATATGATGATTAGAGGCATATGCCTCTAAACTGGAAAAATGAAGTTTTTTATTCTCAGATAAAGGTAATTTTATTACTTTATGGTTTAATTTAATGTCATGTTACTAATATATTCAAAATGAATTTCTGTATACAGATGTTCTTCCACTTTACCGTTGCTGATGTGATAGCACGGAAGTGGACATTGAAAAATCTTGGAAAAAAATGGAATGATTTCAAATGGAGGTTGTGGTGTGATGTCAATGATACTTCTTTAACCGTGCAACAGATGTATGAGAAGCTACCCAGTGGGGTACCGAAAGAACAGTGGAAAGTTTTTGTCGATAGCCATCGTGATGAGAAGCGGATGGTATTGAAATATATATTATTATATTATCCTCATTTTACATTTATACATGTACATGAAGAGGAGATAGACATTGAATACATTACTATTAAATTTAATTTTATTTATTTCAGGATCTCTCAAGACAGAATGCATCAAACCGGGCAAAGCAAGTCATCCCGCACACTGTGGGCTCAAAAAGCATTGCTAGAAGCCGAATGTCATCGGTAAACTTTTAATTAGTTTAAATATTTATAAGAAAATATTATCTATTTAACATATTTAATTGTTGATTTATCTTTGTTTAATGCAGTCATAGAGTTTTGGGCCTGAAGCATCCCGAACAGAACTGTGGCTGGATGTTCATAAAAAAACAGATGGAAGTTTTGTTAATGAACCTGCTAGAGAAGTTGGGGTATGAAGTCAATTATTTATTATAATAACTTATTATCAGTTTTTACTATGTTAATATATATTGATATTTGATTTATAGGTAAAAATTAAAGAAATATGGGATGTCAATCCTGGGCAATCCTACTCAGTCTCCCAGGATGACCTGGTTGGTAAAGTCCTTGGGAAAGAGCATCCTGGTAGAGTGCGCGGGATGGGTTTGGGACCCGTACCATCTGAGGTCTTTGGCAGGCCATCCGGGATTTCAGCTACATCTACTCCTGGTTATAGTCATTTCATACCTAATGATACTCAGAGGGATATGTCTTCTCTACGAAACACAGTTCACCAGCAGGGGGATCAGATATCTGCTTTGCAGAAAGAGTTGCTTGAAATACGTCAGCATATGAGCAGATATTCCCCCGGTGGTAGTGCATCGGCTAGTGGTGAGCAGGTAAATCACAAAAAAATCAAAATAATTTAGTTTTCACACTTTTATTGGTTTTAAGTTTAATTATAAATATGCAACAATATTTAATTTTCAATATAATGTTCTTATAGGTGGCAGCAGGTAGTGGAGACGAAGGTGGAGAGGGTGACGATGCAGCATCAGATGATGAGTAGTAGTGTTGTTGATGTGTTGAACAAGTATGAGAATGATTGGTTTGTATATGTAACATGTATGGCACATAGTTTCCACCAAACATTTTCATGTCCTAACATTTTCTTGATTTCTCATGTTTCCTTCTATGCATTTTATTTATTTAGGATGTTTCATTTTATGTCTTGATTTCTCGAGTGTGGTATACATCATTCCATTTAGGCCTGTGTTTGAATTGGTACCACATCCAATGAGAATACCATATATGTAACCCATATTCATACCATTTCTACTATATAGCAGCATTCGGGTAGCCCCATTGTGTTAGCTCAATTCATACCATAACTGATTCATAGAAGTACCTAGGCAGTCCAACTGTGTAAGTCCCATTCATATCATTGTTCCTCCATAGCAGCACCTGGGTATCCTAGCCGTGTAAGCCCAATTCATACCATCACTATCAATTCCCAATGAGCCACAACACATTACACATGCATGAAGAAATTCTATCGCATACCAAAGCCCCAAACATTCAATGGTATAAAGACAACCAAAACAACAGAAGATAAAAATCTCACTGAAGGGCTTCCATAAATTCTAACACATCCTTAGGTCTATGCTAGGTTGGTCTACACATGCCCAACCTATATCCATAATCACAACCAAAGTATATCCCCTTAGAATAAAATCTCAGGAGGGAGGAACAGTCACCCCATGTAACACTCAACAAGGCAGAAGTTATTAGGCAACATATTGGTTTTATATATGCCAATTTTTACTAGATACTCCCTTTTTCAATCAATTTCCTTACTAAGTGGAAGATAAAGCACCTATCTGATGGCCCAATATTTTTAAGTTTAGCATAGACATACCCCTATTAGATCCATATCCAATATGTATCACACTAAAAGGCCAATCCCATGACCATAAATGTCTAAGGCATGAAAGGTTAATGATAAAAGGCTATGTCATGGCCTTAAAATTTTTACACCACTCAAATGGGTCAAGGAATACCAATTTGTTTTTAGTTTAAAGTTGATATAAAACAAGAGATGAGACCACATATCACATGTATCATAGAATAATGTATAAACCATAGGATGAATGTTCAAGGACCATCTAATTGTAATAAAAAATGCATCAAAATATGTGTCATTTGGTATCCCAATGCACTAACCATCTTGAGAAACCTGGCGTCTCCGCAATTGAACAAACACATACATTAGGAAAGCATCACATGAAACAACCATGTATTGATAATGTCCCCATGACCAAATTCCCAATAGTCACATTAACTTCATCACTAAATATCTCTATATATGAGATCTTTGAAAATCCAACAATTATTATAAACCACATGTTAAACCAGTAAAACTACACCTAATAACTACCCAAATCCCCACCTAAAAGGCTAATCTTAGACTATACAACCAACATACCAATTATTCTGATAAAGAACTCACGCTCTTACTGACATGGAAAGAGTGTATCTTGGAAGCCTCCCACAATACCTAAATTCAACCGTTATCAGTATAACATGAATCTAAGCATGTATACACTCTATTAAAACACCTAATATGCATCACTACAATAACATCCAAATAATCATAGTTTAACTTAACTTATCCCCCAAATAACCATGTCAATTATTAATGTTAGACTTAACAAAACACAAGCACTACCCATGCTTTTACATTCACAATACCAAATACAATGATATTACTAACTGAATACCAAACCACAATCCACCTATATACCATCACTATAGAACAAAGTGTCTAAACTTACTTTCATTTATTTAATGAACTCATAGACCTAGGATAAGTCCTCTCTTGGATTACATACATACAAGAAAACCCTCATCAAGTGGAAATGAGAATCTCTATTTCACTTGATTAGAACACTCCATTCACCAATATCCCAAGATACATCTCAATATTACTAGTCTCTCTCAACCCTAGTTCACATGTCACATCCTATATAGGATACAACCCATGTAGAATCATCTATGAACCCATCTCAAATATCACGAGGAAAATCATAGGCCAATATACCCACTCGAGGGTTCTCATGCATATCACAAATCCCATACCCAATCCAACTATGAAATCAAGGTTACTAATCCTAACTAGAAATCGACACACCATACTTCCCCTAAAGGATAATGATCACAATCATGCACATATATATTAATGAAATTATCTTATTATAATAACTATTGTGAAAAATCAATAACATTTGGTTTTGTTAAGTATAATTCCACCAATAAGGTATTTAGGAAAACATTAGATATGTTTTTGTTGAAATTTTAAAAAACTCTAACCTATTTTCTTTAACGAAGTCAATAACAACTATATCATGATGCATCCCATCAAACCTGCAACATGATGACCATCTTGGGATGTATACATGAAACTCTTATCTCACATCCAATGACATAACTCAAATCCTCAATAGGAGTCATGTATAACCTACAAGATCATAAACCATACTCTCTCAAGCACCATGCACGGTTAGCGTGTTGTCCAACCTAAAACACACGCCAATTCACAAGTTACCCATTTTCTATAGTAGGGATTAAAAACCAACCCAAAACAGACAACAAACCATACCATAACATACATTCTATAACTACTCAAACATCCATCTTTGGAACAAATTCTATACCCATATAAACATAATTTGTTCTATCCCATAACACAAATCCATTGTTAAAAAAACCCAACCCATATCACAATCCACCCATGGATGTTATATCGGCCAACTTAGAGCATAACCAATTACATATTATTACACATCACCATGGTTAGCATGATCACATAAATTGTATCAAAATTCATAACCATTTATTATATAGAGTATTAATATCCATATAATATAAATCAACCCTTCTTAAAACACATAAGAAATTAAAGAAGCTAAAAACACATATACATCTTGGGGGTCAGATGGATTGGTTACTCACCAAATTCTGATACATACCTTTCCTTAGGTTGTACTCCATAACATACAACATTTTCTCATATCCTATTTTTCAATGAATACTACCATGTTATTTGTTTGTATGGTGTCTCCTGTTCAATATTCTGGTTTGACTTGTTTTTCAGGGTAGTGGTGTGGTAGGAGCAGAATTATTTTTTTTTCCAGGTCAACATTTCGCGGCGGTTTTAACCGCTGCTAATGCCTTATTGGTCAGCATTTAGCGGCCGTTATAACCGCCGCTAAATGTATTATGTTTAAATTTAGTGGCAGTTTTAACCGCCGCGACAAAGGCGCATCAAACGCCAGAATATAGTGGCGGTTAAAACCGCCACGAAAAAAATGTATCATCTACGAATAAAACTGCCACGAAATGGACAAAAACCGTTGCGAAAATAGGCATCTACGACGCTTTTCTTAAACTGCCGTGAAATAGTAAAAACCGCCGCTAATAGATTGCCGACGCCCAGTTTCGTGGTAGTTTTTATAAACTACCACCAAACCCTATAGCGGCAGTTCAAACCACCGCCAAATGAAAAAAACTGCCGCTAGGGGCCGGTTTTGTTGTAGTGCACCCTTCTTAAACATTTCAATTCATGCATAAGTGTGCCACATGGATCATAAAACATGGATTCATTAAACATAATAATTTATTCCACGATAAAGGAATGTGGAATTCATACATTAAACTTTTTAATAAATAAGTAAATGTGCATAAAGGTGAATACCCTTGATGGATAAATGGGCATGATATTGACTACACAATGGCATTGGCTTAGAAAATCGGTGCGATTTCAACAGCGTAACGACGTGACGTAAGAATTCATAAAAAAGGTTGATGAGAGAGAAAGGGGTTTCTCATCATATTTACATGAAATGGACAGTAAGAAGGTCATATAGATACATTTACCAACAATTGTAATGGAATTTAGATTCATGATACAAAATTATTTCTTGAATGTAAATGGGGAGAGAGAAGTTCATTTCGGAATTTCGGCACAGTAACGGGTGTACATGGGAGACATTTAATGAGAGATAAATGGGTATCCCATAATTCAAGCATAAAGAGGGCAGTATGAGGGAGGTGTGAAACCAGACCCCAACATTCATAATTTAAATTAAAAGGCAAAATAACTTAAAGAAAATTGGACAAAAATGAGAAAGGAAGAAAAACCCTTACTTGGAAGTGTGCTTCCACAGGCTAGAGAGAGGCTTGTGAGAGGCTTATTGGGAGCTTGGGGAACCTTTTGAGGATTATAGAGAGAGTAGGGAAGAGGTTGTATGTACTCCAAGGGCTTTGAGTGAGGAAGAAGTTGGATCTTGGGTGGGTTTATATAGGAAAGGTGAGGGAATTTTCTATTATTTAGGTTTGGGTCCCCTTACATTAAATTAATCCAAAACACAAACCATCCCATGGTTTTTGCCCATAGTTTTTGGAAAATGGAAGAAGAAAACAATATTTTATAAGGCCAAATTCCTAACTTCTTAAAATATTAGGGTTTCTTATGTGGGGGTGAGTCACACTGCCATGGAAATTAATTTAAAAAGGAAAGGTGTTGAATATGTCTTGAGGGGTCCATTAATGCTTTGAAAAGTTAGTAAATAAAACCCAAAATCACATTATTTTAATGTTAAAACATATATTGGCAAAAAATAAAGATTATAGTATTTTATTACATCACTATTGTGTCATTATGATGTCATAAAACACATTATATATTTAAACAGTACTTAATTTTTACACAAAAATTTGACTGTCTCAGAAAATTATTAAAAATTCACCGTTGGATAATTTTGATGTCCTGATTCCAGAAATAACATTTATTTTATCTAAATAATTTTCGAAACATGTTAATTTTTACTTTTAAAATAAAAACTGACATTTATCGAAAATTGACGGGTTTTGACAGAAATGGATTTCAAACCAAAATAAAAATTTTAATTGCATTCACAAAATTATAAGAACAATCATATTTAGTAAAAATTAATTTAAAAATAATAATATTATTTTATTAAAATATTATTAAATTCAAAAATACCTTAATTTAATAAAATAGATTTCTTAATTAAATAATAACTAAAAAACACCATTTGTACTTTAAAAACTATTTACAATGGATAAAAAATGACTAGAAATTATATTCATTATTTTATAAAAAAACAATGTACATAAACATAGTACTACTTATTTGTTACATAAACTCTTAAAACAGCCGCATAAGACCTAAGGGTAAGGTGTGTGACGGTGACAGACTCTTGGGGTGGCTCAGATAACATCGCTCGAGTGGTAATTTCAATCAACTTCTACTTTTCTTGTAGACGGTCACGTTCGAGCTTGACATGAGGAAGCTCAGCTTGGGCTTGGTCAAGAGAGAAGCCCAAAGACGCCACCTCTTTTCCAATCTCTGAAAAATGGGATTCGTATGGGGAAATTATACTGGATGAGGCCATCACTTCCTTTGTCTGAGTAAATTAGATTTTTTAAAGTCCTATATTTATACAAATCATGTGATCACTGTTCAACGACTATATCAGCAAAAATCAAAATTCTTATCATAAAACCAAAGAAGTTGAAATTTTTTATAAACATAAAGAGACATTTAATTAGATCAAGATGGATTTCTGTTAATGAAACTTTGGGTCATTACAATATTCCCCCCTTAAGAAATTTCGCCCTTGAAATTTTCCTTTTCCCACACTAAAACAAATGTGGGTAACTAATCTTCATCATATCCTCCGATTCCCATGTCGCTTATTCAAACTTGTGGTTTCTCCAAAAAACCGTGACGAGGGGCATTGTCTTATTTCATAGATCTTTTTCTCTATGATCTAAGATCTTCACTGGTTTCTCGTCATAAGAAATATCATCTTCCAATTGTACCACCTCAGAAGAGAGTAGATGTGAAGGGTCCGGTATGTACTTCTTTAAGAGGGATACATGAAAGACATCATTTACTTTGGCCATGGCCGGTGGAAGTGCTAGTCGATAGGCCACATCCCCGACATGATCAAGAATCTCGAAGGGGCCAATGTAACTTGGACATAAATTACCTTTCCTTCCAAACCTCACGACCTTCTTCCACGGAGACATGCGTAGAAACACCATGTCTCCATCTTTAAACTCAAGGTCTCGTCAACGATTATCTGCATAACTCTTCTATCGACTCTGGGATGCCTTGATATGCTGTTGAATGGTTTTCACCTTCTCCACCATTTCATCGACCATTTCTGGTCCAAGAAGCTTACGTTCACCGACCTCATCCCAACATGCCGATGTTCTACAACTTTTCCCATACAGGGCTTCATATGGTTCCATTTGGATACTCGAGTGGAAACTGTTATTATAGGAGAACTCAACCAGAGGAAGACGTTGATCCCATCTTCCTTTAAAGTCCATTGAGAATGCTCTCAACATATCCTCAGGTGGTTGGATAGTCCTCTCGGATGGGCCATCTGTTTGATGATGATTGGCCGTACTGAAGTTCAGTTCAGTATTCAGAGCATGTTGAAGACTCTTCCAAAACTTAGAGGTGAATCTTGGATGTTGATAAGACACAATAGATAGTGGTACTCCATGCAACCTTACCACTTCCCTGATATATATTCGTGCCAGTTTATCCTAAGAGAAATCCTCCCGAATAGCAATGAAGTGTGTAGTCTTTGTAAGACGATCCACAACAACCCAAATTGCATTGTTGCCTTTGGATGTCCTTGGAAGTCTAGTGACAAAGTCCATGGTGATGTTCTCCCATTTCCATTCTGTTATGGGAAATGGATTCATCATCCCCTTAGACTTATACCTCTCTGCCTTCACTTGCTGACACACCAGGCAAATTGATGTATATTCAACGATCTCCTTCTTCATATTATCCCACCAAAAGTTTTCTCGGAGATCTCGATACATATTTGTGCTCCCTGGGTGAATAGAAAAATTTGAACAATGTGCATCATCCAAAAGATCCTTCTTCAGCTCCGGACTTGATAGAACACATAGTCTTTTCCCAAACTGTACAATTCCTTCTTCATTAACATTAAAATCTGAGGATTCCCTTTTTTGATAGCTTCCACTTTTTCCTGAATTCCCACATCATCCTTTTGAGCATCCTTTAACCTTTCTAAAAGAGATGGTTGAGCAATCATTTGTGAAAGTATTGATGATGTCCCCTTCTTTATGGTTACCACGTTCATCTTCATCAAGTCTAAGAAGATTGGATCCTTCTCAATTCACATCATTAATAGAATTGATGAGTCCTTTCTACTTAGTACATCAGCCACCTTGTTCTCTTTCCCAGGGTGGTAATGTATTGAATAGTCATAATCCTTGATGAGCTCTGTCCATATTATCTGGAACATATTAAGCTCTATCTGTGTGAATATATATTTAAGACTCTTATGGTCACTATATATCTCACATTTCTCTCCATAGAGATAATGCCTCCAGATTTTCAAGGCAATGATCACCGCCGCCAACTCCAGATCATGCGCTGGATAGTTTCGCTCATGTATTTTCAACTGCCTTAAGGCATAGGATATAACTTTATCATTCTGCCTCAGCACACAGCCTAAGCCCTTCTATGAATCATCACTGAAAACAACAAAATGTTCCCCACTTGTGGGTAAAGTGAGCAGCGACGCAATGATAATCCTCCTTTTCAACTCCATGAAGCTTTATCTGCATTCATCACTCTAAAAAAAATTACTCCCTTTCGAGTTAGCATGGTAATAGGGATGGAAAATTGTGAGAAATTTCTCACAAATAGTCGATAATATCCAGTTAACCCCAAGAAGATACAGATATCCATTACCGATGTTGGCCTTGTCCATCCCTCAATTGCATCTGTTTTGGAGGGTTCCACAGATATCCAATTGCTTGTGATGATATGGACCAAGAATGAGACCTCCTTCAACCAGAACTCACACTTTTTATACTTTGAATAGATCTTTTCCTTACGCAAAGTCTCTAGTACAGTTGTGAAATGCACCTCATGATCCTCCTTGGTTTTGGAGTATATTAGAATATCATCTACAAATATTACCAAAAATTTGTCAAGGTAATCTCTAAAGACTCTATTCATCAAGTACATGAATATTTCTAGAGCATTGGTGAGTCCAAAAGGCATTACTATGAATTCATAGTGCCCATATCTTGTACGAGAAGCAGTCCTGGGGACATCTTCCTTCTTCATCCTTACTTGATAATATCCCGACCGCAAATCCACCTTGGAGAAATATTGTGCTCCATACAGATGATCAAACAAGTCATCGATTCTTGGGAGAGGATACATGTTCTTTATCGTGATTTTGTTAAATTCACGATAATCTATGCAAAGACGCATTGACCCATCCCCCTTCTTGATGAAGAGGACTGGTGCACCCCATCATGAAGCACTTGGGCGTATAAACCCTTTATCTGGATTCCCTGGTAGTTGTTTCTTTATCTCTTCAAGATCAACAACAACCATTCTATATGGAGTCTTGGATATTGGTAGCATTCCGGGTATGAGTTCAATTGAGAACTCAACATCTCTTATAGGAGGAAGACCAGGAAGTTCATCGGGAAACACTTCAGCGAATTCCCTCACAATAGGAATTTTTTCAAGGATAGTTTCTTCCTTGGACTCAATCATATGATCCAGATACGTGTTCTCATAAGGCAGTAATATCCATGCTTGGGATGATGGAGCTAAAAGAGATTCATCTTCCTCCTTACACTTGTAAAGAATCAGGGGTCGATTCTCCATATGGAGTGTGATTTCCCTCTCCCAACAATTTATGTTGGCTCTATTTAAGGAAAGACAATCCATGCCAAAAATTGCGTCAAATTCCACCAGAGAGAGTATGACAAGGTTCGATGGGAAATTCATTCCACAGACTATAACAGGGGAGGACTTATATTTATGGGATGCAATGATTTCCCCATTTTCCTTACTCACCGACATCTTTACTTCCATGATTTGTGGTGATTCTTGGATTGTTCTACTAAAATTTTGAGATATAAAAGAATGCATAGAACCTGAATCAAAAAGTAAATTCTCTATTCTTGAATGAATAACTAGCGTACCTGTCACCACTTCATTGTCTGGGTTCACTTCGGCAAAAGTGATGGAAAAAGCTCTTCCTTGCTACCTTGTAGGTTGTCTGTTGTCTCCAAAAACCCTTGGATTAGGGAACAGATTTGAAAAATGATCCGGTTCTTTGCATTTGTAGCATTGAACAACGCGTTGAGGTTCGAACGGAGTGTTCCTCTCCTCTGTCACAGCCATGGGTCTTTCTTGCCGACAGTTAACAGCTAGGTTCCCTTCTCTTCCACAGTTGAAGCATTTTCTCATCCCCTTAAGGCAATTTCCAGGGTGCTTCTTTCCACACTTTTGGAAAGTGGGGTGCTGGATCTTAATAGCACCGTTGGATTTATCCATCGGACCACTAGCATTAAAGTCCACCTTACGCTTCTATTCCCCTGATACCCCTGTGATTCCCCGATCTCCATTTCGACCTTGAGGGCACATCAGAAAATTTCCTCATAGCTTTCGAAGTCACGGATCACTAATTCCTTCCACAATCTAGGGTTCAGCCCACCAAAGAAGTGGTCAACATTGCATTCGGGGGTAACAACAAATCTAGAAGCATATCGTGCAAGCCTTGTGATGTTTTCCTCGTACGCTCCAACATATTTTTCATCTTTTTTCTTGAGGGAAAGAAAGACCCTTTCCATCTTATGCTGGAGGGTGCGCGGAAAATATTTATCGAAAAGAAGCTTCCAGAAATCCTTCCATTTAAACGCCTATATCTCCTCCTCAGGATTCATATTTTTGATCAACATCTACCATTGATCATCTTGACTCGCTATACGATAAGATGCCGGGAGAACCTTCTCTTGTTCAGAACATTGGATGATGGATAATATATTTTCAATGGAGTTGATCCATTGTTCAGCGATCGTGGGATTAGATGATCCACTATAAGTAAGAGGCCTTTGTCTCATGAAGATCTCGATAGCGACTTGTTCTTTCTTGGGGGGGGGGGGGGGTTGAACGTTCCTCTTGACCCGTGTTTCTATTCAAAACTTGAGTTAGCTGAGAGAGAATCATGACAAAGTTCACGATTCCCACTCCCATTGGATTAGGAATCTCATTAGTACAGTCATCACACTGATCTTCACAACGGTTGTTAGCCCAAGTCCTCCTATTACTGGCCATTGGCAGCAATAAAAGGAAAGTTAGGGGTAACACATAAAGGGTAATCCAAAGATAAAAGTTGATGACTTATAAATAAACTTTTATTTCCTTACTCAAGAGTCTATAGGATTCAATCTAGGATTTTCATGATCTACTTCCTAACATATATTCATAGGGTCATTTTTTTAATTCCCTTAATAAGGGTTCATACTTAGATTTTGAATTTATCAAAACATACCCCCCAGGAGTGTCGTAACCAAGAGTGCAGCAAGGCCCGTTGTCATGCACCAGTTCTCGTTCTAGTCTAGCTCAAAGCGGTGTTTTCGGGTTTTACCCCTAGGATACATCTGTGCCAGAGCCGCCTCTACCTGCTCGTATCCAGAGAGGAATGTATTTGTTTGATAAACCACTTACTCAGTACTTACCAAAACTTAGGGATGTTTTTATTATACTTAGTTTTGTATCTAAGGCTTTACAAGGGTTACCTAATCCCAAAAATAACTAAACCTCCCTCTGATACCAACTATAACAACCCTGCTTTTATTACAAACATAAACATGATTTATAAAATAAAATTTCACTTGATATAACAAAGAATATTGAGAGTTTTAGTGTCTTTGAGGATTGGGATCATTACATAAAAACATAAAACATGAAATACAACATCTTTATTGAAAACTTCCTTTACATGACCGCTACATTCCCTCGTACATAGCATTGAATGGGATAACCTGAGGACATGCATAAGAAAAGGGTGAGCTATAAAGCCCAATAAGGGAGTACACATGGAATAACAGGAGGAGTATGATACATGTTATACAATAGGCATATCAATATAGAATAAAAGAAACATGAACATAAAGGCATGATAAAGCATGATAATCATAACATGGAAATGTGGCAACAACACTTAACATGGAGTTAGCATGATCCAAGGCTCATTTCACATAGAGCATGAGTAAATCCTCATTGGACATGAAGCACGAGTAAGACCTCATTGAACTTGAATTAGCATGATTCAACACTCATTTCACATGACGTATCATGATACTATACTTTACCCAATGCATTGGAGCACTATAAAGGTGCACCCTTCTTAAACATTTCATTTCATGCATAAGTTTGCCACATGGATCATAAAACATGGATTCATTAAACATAATCATTTATTCCACGATAAAGGAATGTGGAATTCATACATGAAACTTTATAATCAATAAGTAAATGTGCATAAAGGCGAATACCCTTGATGGATAAATGGGCATGATATTCACTACACAATGGCATTTGCTTAGAAAATCGGTGCGATTTCGGTAGCGTAACGACGTGACGTAAGAATTCATAAAAAAAGGTTGATGAGAGAGAAAGGGGTTCCTCATAATATTTACATGTAATTGAAAGTAATGAGGTCATATATATACATGTACCAACAATTTTAATGGAATTTTGATTCATGATACAAAAGTATTGCTTTAATGTAAATGAGGAGTGAGAAGTTCTTTTCAGAATTTCGGCATAGTAACGAGTGTACATGGGAGGAATTTAATGAGAGATAAAGGGGTCTTCCATCATTAAAACATTAATAGGGATGTATAAGGGAGGTTAAAAACCAAACCCCAACATTCATAATGGAAATTAAAATGCAAAACAACTTAAATAAAATTGGACAAAAATGAGAAAGGAAGAAAAACCCTTACTTGGAAGTGTGATTCCAAGGGCTAGAGAGAGTATTGTGAGAGGCTTATTGGGAGCTTGGGGAACCTTGAGAGGATTCTAGAGATGGAAGGGTAGAGTTTGGATGAACTCCAAGGTCTTTGAGTGAGGAGTAAGAGGGATCTTTGGTGGGTTTATAGAGGAAAGTTGAGGGAATTATTTATTATTTAGGTTTGGGTCCGATTACATTAAATTAATCCAAACCACAAACCATCCCATGGTTTGTGCCATGTTTTTTTGGAAAATAGAAGAGGAAAACAACATTTTATAAGTCCAAAGTCAGAACTTCTTAAAATATTAGGGTTTCTTATGTGGAGGTGAGTCACACTCCCATGGAAATTAATTTAAAAAGGCAAGGTTTTGAATAAGTCTTGAGGGGTCCATTAATGCTTTAAAAAGTAATACAAACAAACCCAAAATCAAATTATTTTAATCTTAAAACATATATTGGTAGAACATAAAGATTATAGTATTTTATTACATCACTATTCGGTCATTATAATGTCATAAAACACATTATACATTTAAATGATATTTATTTTTAACCCAAAAATTTTACTGTCTCAGATAATTATGAAAAATTAACTGTTGCATAATTTTGACCTCTTTATTCTATAAATAACATTTATTTTATCTAAATAATTTTCTAAATATGTTAATTTTCACTTTTAAAATAAAAACTGACATTTATCGAAAATTCACGGGTTTTGAAAAAAATGGATTTCAAACCTTAATATATATTTTAATTACATTAATAAAATTATAAGATCATTTATATTTAATAAAAATTAATTTAACAATAATAATATTATTTTATTAAAATATTATTCAATTCAAAAATCCCTTAATTTAATAAAATAGTTTTCTTAATTAAATAATAACTAAAAAACACCATTTATACTTTAAAAACTATTTACACTGTATCAAAAATGACTAGAAATTATATTCATTATTATATATAAAAATAATGTACAAGAACATAGTACTACTTATTCGTTACATGACCCCTTAAAACAGCTGCATATGACCTAAAGGTAAGGTGTGTGATGGTGACAGACTCTTGGGGTGGCTCGGATAACATCGCTCGAGTGGTAATTTCAATCAACTTCCACTTTCCCGTAGATGGTCCCATTCGAGCTTGACATGCTGAAGCTCAACATGGGCTTGGTCAAGAGTGAAGCCCAAAGACGCCACCTCTTTTACGAGCTTTGAAAAATGGGCTTCATATGGGGCAATTCTACTGGATGAGGCCATCGCTTCCTTTGTCTGAGTAAATTGGATTGGTTAAAGTCCTATATTTATACTAATCACGTGATCACCATTCAACGGATTTATTAGAAATGTTCAAAATTCTTAAAATAAAACTACCGAAGTTGACATTTTATATAAACTTAAAGAGACCTTTAATTATATCAAGAGGGATTTCCATTAATCAAACATTGGGTCATTACACGGTGTTTATTCTTCTTCTAATGTTATGATGCTAGACACTCCGTTGGGAACTAGAACGCCTGGTGTGCATTAATGTAGGGAGTGAAACCTAGAGGTTGGTGGGTGTCACTTTCTATGGGACCTCTATGTCTTAGAGATGATAGCTTATGATGTGATTCTCGGGATGGACTGGTTGGTACCCTTTCGGGCCTTTATAGATTTCTATTGTCACAGGGTGAGTTTCACATCACCAGAGGGTGGAGAGCTTCTATACAAAGGTCAATGGGATGTCCAAGAGAGCCAAGCTAGACCTGAGCATCGTGGGCGAGGTAGTGTGACAACCCAGATTGCGAGTTTCTATCTAGATGATCATGGGACTTGTCAGAAGGATTTCCCTCTAGTGTTTGAATGTTTCAGGGATGTATTCCCGGATGAATTTTTGGACTTACCTCTAGAGCGAGAGGTGGATTTCTCTATTGATCTTATTCCAGGAGTAGCACCGGTGTCCATTCCTCCTTATAGGATGTCTACACTAGAGTTTCAATAATTCAAGAGTCAGTTAGTGGAGTTACAGGCAAAGGGTTTTATCCGACCCAGTACATCTCCTTGGGGTTCTCCTGTCCTTTTTGTGAAGAAGGTGGATGGTACCCACCGACTTTGTAAGGATTATCGGAAGCTGAACTAGTTGACAGGTAAGAAACGATATCCCTTACCGAGGATTGATGATCTTTTTGATCAACTTGGAGGAGAATGAGTGTTCTCGAATATTGACTTGAGATCCGGATATCATCAGTTATGCATTAGAACAATGGATTTACTGCTTACAGGTTTTCGGAGCTGATATGGTCTATACGAGTACTTGGTTAGGCCGTTTGGACTCACGAACACGCCAGTAGTTTTCATGGCTCTGATGAGTCATATGTTCTACCCTTATCTGGATTCTTTTGTGTTAGTCTTCATGGATGATATCTTGGTGTACTCTCACACTCGACATGACCATGATACCCATATTGAGATTGTTTTGAGTACACTAATAGAGAATGATATATATGCTAATCTCTCAAAGTAACACTTTTGGATGGACTAGATACACTTCCTGGGTTATATCATCTCAGAGGTAGGAGTTTTAGTGGACCCAGAGAATGTGAGAGCTGTAGTTTCCTAAGAGCATCCTAAAAATGTGTTTGAGATACGGATTTTCTTGGGGCTGGCTAGTTACTATAGGCAATTTATACCAGACTTATCCAGCTTAGCAGTGCCATTGACGGGTTTGACTAAGATGGGTGTGAAGTTCATTTGGTCAGAAGCTTGCGAGACAACCTTTCAGGAGCTGAAGGAAAAGTTGACATCTGCACCATTCTTGATACTTCTAGAGTAAGGGAAGAGCTATATAGTTTACTGTGATGTATCAGGTATTAGGCTGGGAGCTGTTTCAATTCAGGGTGATCGAGTAGTTGCGTACGGGTCTCAGCTGTTGAGGCCACATGAGAGGAATAACCTGATGCATGATCTCGAGTTAGCTGTGGTTGTTCATGTGTTGCGCTGTTGGAGACATTATCTATTGGGAGAGAATTTTTTGGTTTTCACCGACCACAAAAGTCTCAAATATATCTTTACCTAGCGTGACTTGAACTCGAGATAGCGAAGGTGGGTCGAATACCTTCGGTCCTTCGACTTTGAGCTTGCCTATACACATGGTAATGGTAATGAAATAACTGATGCACTAAGTAGGAAGACTCAGATACAGGTAGTTCAGGAGGCCAGTGGTGAGTGGGAACTTATGGATTTGTTCTTTGAGATGCATTTGGAGGTTCACGATAGTCAGGTTCAAACCTATTTTATTCTTGAGCTGTTAACTCTACCCTCCTGGATAGAGTGAGTATGAGACAACTATCTGATTCTGAAGGCCTAGTTCTATGGGAGTTGATGGAAAGTGAGGACCCTCCTCCTGGATGGATGATAAGCAATGATGAGGTATTGCGTTTCCATGGACAGGTGTAGGTTCTAGGGGATATATGAAAGGAGATGATGTGGGAGTTTCATGCTTCAGCTTGGGCAGTGCATCCCGGAGTTACCAAGATGTATCGTGACTTGGGACGTCAGTATTTGTGGCTGGGTATGAAACGGGACATAGCTGGTTTTGTTGTGAGATGTTTCACCTGTCAGCATGTGAAGGCGGAGCATCAGAGGCCAGTCAGACTGTTACAGTAGTTACCCATTCTGGAATAGAAATGGAATGATGTCACGATGGATTTCATGAATGTGTTTCCAAGGTCACCTTGAGGCAATGATTCCATGTGGGTTGTTGTGGACATACTCAAAAAGGTAGCTCAATTTTTGCCGATCAAAGAGACCTCAGTGTTGAAAACCTCAGAAAGATGTATATCCGGGAGATAGTGCGGCTTCATGGGGTCCCTCGTTATATCATTTCAGAAAGGGAAACCCAATTTAAATCTCATTTCTGGCAGGGTTTTCAGAGGGCAATGGGTATACAGGTTCCTCTGAGAACAGCTTACCACCCTCAGACCAATGGCCAGTCAGAGCGTACAATACAGGTGCTTGAGGACTTACTACAAGCATGAATCCTAGACTTTGGGGGATCTTGGGAGAATCATATACCCCTGGTTGAGTTTTCCTACAACAATAGATTTCAGGAAACTAATGAGATGGAACCTTACGAGGCGTTATATGGTAAGCTATGACGATCACCTTTGTGCTGGATAGAGGTAGGTGAGGTAGCTTTCCTGGGACTATGTCTCATATAGGAGACTTTAGAGTAGGTCCAGTTGATTCAAAAAAATGGATGGCTACTGAATAGTCTCATCAAAAATCTTATGCTGATCGCCGTAGATGACCCTTGGAGTTCGTGGTCGGGGATCAGGTTTTCTTGCGTGTTTCACTGAGGTAGGGACACAGGCAGATTAGGAGATGGGGTAAACTTTCACCGAGGTATGTTGGGATGTTTGAGATTCTCAAGAGAGTCGGTCCAGTTGCCTATCGGTTGCAGTAACCACAGAGTTACCGGCCCATGCACGAAGTCTTCCATGTATATCACCTGCAACGTTATCATTCAGACCCATCTCACACCTTTTAGCCCAAGGAGGTTGAGCTTCAGATCGATGCATCCTTTGAGGAGCATTCGATACGTATCATTGATAGGAGCACGAAGGTTCTTCGAGTCCAGTTAGTTCCTCTCATACGATTGCTATGGTAGCATGGCCGAGTGTAGGAAAAAACCTAGGAGTGGGAGACTAACGTACATGCTCAGTGTCCGGAGTTTTTCTGAGCTTTATCTTCTCCACCCTTGGAAGGGAAATTCAAGAACAATTTTCTTTAAGGGGGGAAGTTTGTAAGAACCCAGTTCTTATTTTTCAGGTACGAGTTTATTATTTTCCTTTTTCATTGAGTATTTTTTCAAAAATAAGGAAAATGGGGAAAAAATCCCAAATTTTATGACTATACGCTGTGTACTTTTCCACATGCCGTGTACTTTGGCTGTGTGAGATGGGTACACAGGGCGTCTAGGCCTATCGGTGATGAAGGGTGTAAAACCTGACTACACGCCATGTATAGGGTATTTAAACGCCGTGTATTCTGTCGGCAGGTGAACAGTAAGGAGGTGTAGGTACCCACCATCAGAGCAACAGTACACGCCGTGTAATCAGGAACACACGCCATGTAATCATATCGACGGATGAATAGTGTCACGGTGGAAAGAAGCTTCCAGAGGAAGAGTTTAAAAAAAATGTAAAGTACACATCGTGGACTTGAGAGTACAAGATGTGTAGTTTGTTTTTTTCACTTAAAATGGGTAGTAGCCTCCTCTTTTCATAGAGGAATCATATAACTCCATTTAGAGATCGGGAGGATGACCGATGATTCATAGATCACCTGACCGCACACCGTGAATCCGTTTTCACTTCTGTTGATCACGTTGGGACCGTACACGTAATCCCTCCCATCTCCTTGAATTGTTCATACCAATTCTTCCTATAAGGGAAGTTATTTATGTTTGAGTAAGAATTCTATTATCCTAGATCAGTTTTGTTCTTGGATGATTCAGGAGGCGTTGTTCACGTATACCGATCAGAGACGATCGAGGTTGGTGGTATGGTGTTTAAATTCCAACTGCTGTGTGTTTTGTGAACCCCAGTGCTAGGAACCCATGTCTGGGGTGTCGTATGGTTGAGGCCTTGCGTAATTAAATACCTAGAATTGCATAGGTAGTTTAATGAATATGTATAACTGTTGTTTGGGATCACTGATTGGATCCAGGACCACCCTGGGAGTGTGTTCCTCTGTTTAGCCGTTTGGCTAGGATACCCGAGGGTATTCCATGATTATAATGTGTATTAAATTTCCTTGATTGTAATTTTATATAAATTTCTTGTATATGCTTTGGGCTTGTCCCGGTTACTTGTTCCTGAGAGCAATATTCTTTTTATCCTGAGGGCATTGTTTGTTTATCCTGAGGGAAAGGTACTCATTATCCTGAGGGAAATGTTCTATTTTTCCTGAGGGAAACACTTCTTATGCCTGAGGGAAATGAATTTTGTGCCTGAGGGAAATATCTCGTATTCCTGAGGGAAATATTCGATAGCCTGAGGGAAAGCCTAAGGGCGTGGTTCTATTATATTATCCTGAGGGAAAGGTTCTGATTGTCCTAAGGGCTTGGTTTTGATGATCATAGAATTTTTTAAAATTGAATGGTTAAATTAATATTAAAATGGCAATATAACTGGTAAAGTTAGTTACTTTTGATTACTTCTTAGTTTATTGCATTTACTACTGCACACTGCTATAAAACAATTTCACTAACAGTTGGGCACAGGTCATTGGTGGGTGCCTACTGGGATTTATTTCTCACACCCTATTTGGGTAATGTCTTCGGTCTAAACAGATTACATTTCTGTAGGGGTGGATAAGGGCAAGGGTCCCTATACAGTTACATGATTGTAGTAGAAGAGTAGGAGAGCATGAGACCGAGCTTTGGCATGTGATGTTGCTACGTTCTATTTACTCTGCTTCATTTTGTTTGGCTGTATCTTATACTTTGAGTTGTATTGTATTGTATTTCTATGTATCATGTTCTAGCTGATTTTATAAAATTAGTGACATGCTGCATATTTATATATATATGACTGCCGGTTCTCTTTTATTTCAGTTTTTCATTTCAGTTGCATATTGTTTACTTCTTTTGCTATTGTATGTTTATATATTTTATTCCACTGCACTACACTTTGACAAATGAGGGCATAGTTTCCCCACTATCAGTCCTTGGCCCTCGCTGCTAGTTGGAAGTCTCTGGCATTTGGGGAAACCCACTTGAGGTCATGTGACAGACCGAGTTCAGGGAACCCATTTAGTGGTAACCAGATCCGTGACGTTACACTTTAAGATTTGAGGGGTAACCACCATCTACAGAAGAAAATTTGATTCATCTATATCCATAAAGGATATTTACAATGAGGAAAACTACTCTGGTTCCTCGTTCAGTAGTTGTGAACTCGATCTTCTGCAGAGAACATCTTCCACCACATTCCCCTTCCTAAGAGTATAGACTATCTCGAATTCATAGGCCTAGATGAAATCTATCCAATGCATATTTCTCAAGTTCCAATTATTTTGAGAGAAGTTATACTTTAGACTCTTAGGGTCATATTAGATGGTAAACTGCTCAACCATCAAATGTTTTCGCGACATCTTCAAGGCGAAGACTAGCATTGCCATCTTCATATCATGGGTTGCATAGTTCTTCTCATGATGCCTCAACTGGTGTGAACCATAGGAAATCATCCATTTCTACTATATCAAGACACAACCACGAATTTTCCCTGATGGATCACAGAACACCATTTAGTCAAAACCATCCTCCATTAAACTCAAGATGGGAGCACTCATAAACCTCTCCCTCGGCTCTTGAAATCATTGCTGTCACTTCTTTGTCTATAGAAAAGGATACCCCTTATATATCATGGCCGTAAGGGTTGATGATACTTAAGGAAAGGTAGTTAAAAACCTTTTATATTATTCATCCAAACATAGGAAACTCTGCACCTAGAAATAATCTTGGGGGAGCTCCCAAGAAAGCACCGATTCAATCATCACCAGATCTACTACAACTCCAACCTCTGAAGTGATGTGTTTGAGAATATAGACCTCTAGTATACAAAACTGACAATTCAAGTTCTTCTTGTAAAGGTGGTTCTATCATAGTGTGTCCTCGATCATCCTCGAGTGTATCACAAGCTCATCCTCAGATGTAGAGTACACCAGGATGTCATTAATGAAGACTAAAAAACTGGTATATGTAAGATTGGAAGATCCTATACTTAAGTCCCATAAACACTTTTGGGGAATTCATCAAGCCAATAGGAATCACTAAGTACTCATTGTGACCATACAAACATCTGAAATATGTCTTTGGGATGCCTCATCTTTGACTCAAAGATGATGATAGTAAGATCTGAGGTCTATCTTTGAGAACCACCTCACTCCATTTTGCTGATCGAAGAGGTATTCAATCCTTAGTAGTGGATACTTGTTCTTCATTTTCACCTAGATATGGCACCAGAAGTCCACACATAATCTCAAGCTTCTATATTACATCTTTCCAATCAAAATAGGGTCCACCTAGGGTGAACCATTGGGTCTCCCAAATCCCTTTCTCTGCAAGTCCTCCAGTTGTACCATTAACTCACGAATCCCCATGGAAGACATTAGATATGAATGTGTAGATGTTAGTTCCATCCCGAGGTACATATCAATTATGAATTAAACCTCCCTATAGGGTGGTAATCCTAGAACATCTCATAGAAATACTTTCTTATACTCTTCCACCACTGTTAGAAACTGAGGAATCATCTCATCCACTACATAGAGGGTCATCCTAGCCAACTGGTGTGTGATCAGCTTTACCCTCATATGCATGAGTCCATATTTCACTACTTAGGTTTCCATTTATTTGAAAAAGGAAAACCTGGTCTCATCTCTATAGACACACCACATTATGCACCTAAAATAGTAAGTCTGGGAATGAACAATGGATAACCAGTCCATACTAAGGATGACATCATAAGGTATCAACGCTGAAACCACAAGATCCCAACTAAAACTCTATCCCCCAAGAGTGGGGGTACACTGTCAATTCCTATGTGTGATTATAGAATCACATCCTATAGCAGTCTCTAAGAATAGATATCGAGTCAATGGTTCCACTGGAATATCCATGTCTCGAATAAGGGTCATGGACAGAAAAGAGTGACTATAACCCGTGTCTATGAAAACTGTAAATGGGGTGGAAAAGACATAGATCATACCTGTAATAACTTTTGGAGGACTAGGTTCTTAAACCTCCATTGCAGGATGCTAGCCTCAAAACTATCCATTGGCTCCCTAAGCCCATGGTGAACCACCTAGTTGTGGTGGTGGTAGTACATAAAACCTCCACCCACCTTTTATTTCCCATCTAGCTCCTCTTCCATGTTCATCACCTAGAGGTCCACCCTGTTCCTGATTTCACCTCTCACTCAGAGGTTCCTCAACCATCTTTTGCTCACCCATACAACGAGTTGGGAAATATCTATCCATGTGTCCTCAACCACTGCATTATTATCAAAACATGTCATTCTGATGACTCGCTCTTCCCTACGAGCCTCGCACTACTGAACCCATGTCTGAGTGTTGTCCCCTGAACTGTTTGATCCACTTGGATCCCTACGTTAGCTATTAGATACATGCTGCGCAAGACTCAACTACTAGATTCTTGGTGGTAGATCCCAAAACCAGTGTATTCTCAGCCCGAAATCTCCCTACTACCAGATCTCTCTCCAATACCACAACATATGTCAGAATGCTAAAGGATATCATGGATACCCTGATCTCCTGACGTAGCCCCTTCCTGGAGGTATGGTCCCTAAAGAATGGGTACAACACCATATTCGTGGTGTAGTGAGAAAGATCCATAAACCTCTCTGTGTACACCACTACTGTCTGTAAGTCCTGATATAGATGAAGTAGATCTTGTATATGAACATAGCATAACATCACTTTAAAGAACACATCCTTGAAGAGATGTTCAAAGTTTTTCTAAGTGAGGGTTGTCTCCTCATGCTTTTGGATCAATATGGTCCACCATATCCCCATTGAGACTTGTATAAGACTCATGGATAGGACTCCCATCTGGTCGAGAGTAATACTAACTATGTGGAAGACATGCATAACCACCTACAACCGATCATAAGCTTCCTGGGGGTCTGGATCACCTCCAAACCTGGGAGGCCAATTCCTCTAGAAAACATGAAATTCCCTCACCATGCATGAATCCTATACGTGTAACACTGGTAGTAATTGTTTCTCTCTTGGTGGCGGTATCACTGGTACACCACCTAATGGTTCTATCTTCAGTACTGGTCCCTATACTGATGCCTCATCATTAGGCGGATCATCCACATGATGACACATCAGAATCCTGGTTGGCAGTCTGCATGGAGGCATCCTAAATAAGATCATTATGCCCCACAATCTATAGAGTATACCTAGTGAGATGAGACTAACTCAATTAGGACATGATAACACACTCAACCCTAAATGTTACACATACCATTTATTTATTCCCCACACCCAGTGTTTTCATGCACCGAGTCGAAAACATAATTTAGAGTCATGTTGTATGGATACGTTTGCCACCACCCCAACACTAATGTCCCTGGTATGAAATTAGAACATCAAACACTCAAAACTATTTCCCCAAAATAATCTCAAGGACTATGGGTTTGTTAGGTAGAACCTACCACCTCTACTACCACTCTGTCAAGAACTGTCCCCTGGGGCCTGTACCGTGACTACTCCAAGACCACCTCTAGTAGTCCAGGGGCTAGAGACTAGAACTGAGTAGGAATAAATCATAAATGGGAGGAATTTTCCTCTGTCCCTGTACACATGCACCCATATCTAAGACTAAAAGTACTAAACTAAAAACACTTAGTAAAGAAGCATGCATAACTCTAAGATACTGACAACAAATAATGACAGTACAAAAACTAAAGAGTAAACAGGGCTACAATAACAGCCCATCCAAAAGGGAATGTAAAATCTCTTGAGTCTCATCCATAGAAAACCCTACCTATAGTGTAGGTATAGAAACCACTTTTTTAAGTCACTGAAGCACACCTCGTCTGTAGGGCCTCTTTCTAAGCACCACCTGGTCCTGGTCCACCAAGGACTCCATCAAATCATTGATCGTTTTCACAGTACATGAAACGTGCGGTCATATCCCAAGTAGGGGGAGTAAACCAGTACTCAGTAGGAACCTAGAAACAAAAATGGTACACCACCAATAAATAAAAGAAGTACACCACAAAGGAAACCGATAAAGTTTACCACAAAGGAAACACATGATGTACACCACAAAGGAAACACTAGAAGCACAATCAATATGGGCATCTCACACATGTATAAGTACAAAGCACAAAATGAATGATATAAAACTATACTTCATAGATCTATCAGTATATCTGACACTAGAAGTTTTAGTGGTGCATGGAGTGTCGATGTAGCATGGAGTGTTGATGCTGCAAGGAGCATCGATGTCACACAGAGCATTGATGGAACATAGAGCATCAATGGCGCACAAAGTGTCGGTGGCACGTGGAGAGTTAGTGGTGCATAGAGCATCAATGGAACCTACATTGTTGATGGAATCCAGAACGTCAATGTGGTATGGAGTGTTGATGATTCATGTAGCATTGATGGGTCAGACATTTCCAAAGTCACTTAGTCCCCAAGATCACGTAGTCACAACTAGCTGTAGGATTCCGCTCGTTGAACACTTGTTTTTGGAGAACCAACTTCTCAATAAATTATGTTGTATTCTAACTTCCCAAAAAATAAATTAGAGTGTCTCAAATTGGTTGCCTCATCGAAAGGGTCCCAACACTGAAAACAGCTAGTCAAACAGACACATGGTTTGAATGATATAGAGAATATAATAAAAATGCCCCGGTCTAGTCAGTGGCTGACCCAACCTGGTCTGGCCAACCCAACCCCATTCGTCTTTGACCGAACATATCATCCCATTGGGCAGACTGGACCCAATATTATAGGTCATAGGGTCTAGCCTACAGGGCCGTTGGAGTAGCCCAACTTCTTCTATCCGCCCCGCTAGTGCATTATAATTTTTCTGTGCACCATATGTGGCCTGCCCTAGCTGCATCTGTCTGGTAAACACAGTACCAGACCACATGAAACATAGTTGGTATGCCTTCCCCGCATGCACCTGTGGATCTGCTATGTGTTCTCCCTTCGACGCTGCTCGGGCTAAATCGCCAGCTTCGCTGCGACCTCATGTTGCTTCCTTCCAATTGTCGCCGGCAGGTTCCACCATCGTGGGCCCTCTACAGTCTAACTATGATTCTAGTGTGGTTTGGTCAGTACTTTCTTCCATGTTCACCGCCGAGTTGGCCACCATCCTCCTTCACACCCACACGCAGCTGCCAACCGCCGGTGACCCTAGTTCTACAGGTCACCGCCACTGCTTCTATGCCCCTTTTTTGAAACAGAGCCACTTCCATGATCCTCGGGTCACAACCTTCAATTCCCAATGCCTTGATCCTACTTTCTAGTGCTCTGGGGGTCTGATCGCATTTGGATCCTCCCGAAAAAAATGCATAATGACCATGAGTGTCCAACCTGTTTGTTGGTTAATCCCATAATAAATATCCCTCCCGCAAGAATGATCGAACCAGGGATCAACTGATAAGTGGGTTTGTCCACATTCATCATTTGATTATAATAAAGTGAAAAAATCAAAAATATATCAACACCCTACCTTGATTTGGATCACTCATTGATGAAAATTGATCGTCAAATGATTGTTGTTGGCCAGATCTTTCGAATCTGATGCACATCATTGATTTTCTATTCATGATTTTTTTCCATTTTTATTAGAGAGTTATTAAATGGTTCTCTCTAGCGTCTCTCTAATGTTTCTACAGATATGTGGCTAAAATTGTTAATACTCCATAAAAATACTTTTAAAAATTTTTGCCTCCATGTCAATAAAATAATTTTTATTAAATAATTTTAATGATTTTTTATGTACCAAAACTTACTTTCACCCTCAACCCATGTCAGTTGCAGTTAGGCCCCGCCTAAGGAAAACACCCCCTCTAAGAACTAAATAGTGGTACCAAATTTCCAATATGAGTTACCATTTTTGAGTTACTAGGATTCTAAAATAAAATAATTTTTATTTAATTATGTTATTTATAGTTAGGCCTCTCGTTACTTTTTCAACAGATGACCCATACCGGAAAATTGTAGGTCACTCATAGCATAAATGTAATACTTTGAGCTCAAAGGTGCCCTAAAATTTCTGATTTGAGTACTCATTTAATATATATTTTACATTTTATAAGTTTCGCATGCACATTCTATTAAAAGCATAGCATTATTTAAAAAATCTATCCGGACACCCTGGGTCTCGAAATCACACTCCATATCCGTGCCAATTCCTTGAATTTTTTCAAATAATTTTTAAATATAAAATTGGTAATATTCAAGTCCTTACATCTTATGAACTATTATTAACATTTCATTGATATTCGTTATTCAATTATTAACTTCTTTATGTTCTTATGCATATTTTGTCGAAGAAGTTTTGGTAATCCATCTTAGGTCATAGTTACATCTTTTCAAAACAATACTAACATAATATATACCATATTAATTAATTCTATATATTTATATAATCATGATTTAATGGATATCTAGTAGAATGAATTTCATCGCATTGTGGAGACAGTAGTTCATACTTATGCACAATCAATCATATCATTCCTATAATTTTGGAATAGTATTGAAGTGGATGTTATATATAATAGTTAAGAATAAATATCATTTTATAGTCATAATATATATTTATTATTTACATCATTATATCTATCTAATTATAGTGTTGGTGAAAAAAAATTCCACCTTAGTGTGGAGATGGTAAGTCATACGTACACACATGTGGTAATATTATTTTTTGTTGGATGGATTGAGGGTGGAATAAGGTTATCCCATAACCATAATAACATATTATTATATATGTGATATTGAATTTTTTTACTTAGTATTCGAAATAAAAAATTAGGAGGAGGTAGAAGAAGAAATGATCTTGAGAGAGTTGGTAAAGGAGATTACATCTTCTTCAGCTAGCTCCCTCTATATCTCCTTTTATTGGTAGTAAAGTCGGTAATTTGAAAAAACCATCACCTCTAGAATATTAATATGTAAGTTGAGAAGTGAAGTAGGATTGGTATAGATGATCATGAAGGCTCAATGAGTTATGAATACAAATGGGAGATGGTGCCCTTTTATATTTGAGGTTGGGGGTACTTTTTGAAACTCAAAAAATATTAACTTATAAAAAACTAAAACCACATCCAAAACAACCAAAATGACCTAATTTCAAATATGAGACTATATAAGATTTTAATATCATAAAAAATAATTTTTAGACATTTTTTTCATTTTGAACCATATCATTTCATTTTATCCTTAATTATTCTATTTTTATTTAACTATGGTAAAAATAGTTCAATATTAAATCAGTGTAATTATAAATTATTTGATGTCAATTAGACCATAAATAAAAAAACTATACCATCTTATGCCAAATAAAAATTATTATATATTTTTTAATTTTTTATGATTATTAAGTAATTTAATAAAACATTATTTTGATAAAAAATTAATATTTTCAACTTTGACACTATTTAACTAATTGATTTTAAAAATAATAAGATGAAAAGTTAAGTATAAAAAACTGTTTTATTATATTCTTAAGAGGTAAAGGTTATCTAGAAAATTAATTGGACATATTAATTATCCATAATAATATTTATTTTAATATTTTACTATCATTAATTTGATATTTCCATTTATAAAATAATTATTACATCTGTTTTGTGTAATTATTTTATATACTTATTTGTTGAGTAAAAATTAAAAATAATATACTATTAAAAATATAAATCCTCTACATTTCATAATAATACTTATAGTATAATATTTCTCATTGAGAATCTTACATAAAATTTTTTATATGTATTAAAACATGAATGTGACAACTTTAACATCACTTTAAATAATATAATATAAGTGTAAAATATCTTATATAAGGATCAAAGTGGACAATAACTAAAACATTTTATAATTATAGTCTATATATACTCGACCAATAATATTTCATTAAATTTTTATATCTTTTAATGGATTTTTTTACTTTAATAATAATTAGTTTACTGAGTTTTCATCAATTAAACAATTTCCGCATCATTAAGATATAAACCTTTAAGATAATTATTTATTTCATTAAAATTACTAACAAATTTACATGATAATTTTTTTATTTCAAATGAGTATTTATAATCAAAATTTTCTTCCGTATAAACTTTTATTAAAAATTATTTAGTTTTTAAAATTTGAGTAAGACATAATTAACTTTTCTTTAAATAAAATATATTAGATGTCCCAATATCATCCAAGTGTCTTGAAAAGGGTTTCAGTTTGACCCAAGGATGGTTTAGGTCGAATATAACTCATCCAATCATATTTTAAAAAGTGTTATGGTAATTTTATTGTATTATAATTACCCTTAATTAACTAATTTACCCTTTTATCATATTAACAAAAATTACTGAAGTTACAATTCATAATGCGAAGAAATAAAAAAATTTATGTTTTCATAATATTGAACTACTAATTCTAAATATTTATTCAATTTTTAAAAATTTAAGGCACATAAATTTTATTTATTAATTTAAAATTAATCCCATTTACATAATAAAAAAAGTTTTTTAGAAGTTAAAACATTGTAAAAGATATAAATGTTTTTACATAAAAATTCATTGTAAAATTAATGAAAATTACCAAAATAATTTTAATTGAAAAATATATATTATATTTTTACTTTAAAACTATTAAATAATATAATTTATCCATGTAATTTATTTTGATGAAAATATGTGTTTTTAATTAAAATTTAGTATAATTTTACTAATCATAAAAACATAAAACTTGTCAAAGAAATATAAAAAAAATAATAAAATGTAAATTCATATATCCATATTCCAAAGAAAAAGTTTATTTTGTTAAATATAATATATAAGTGTCAAAAAACATAAATTAATTTAGGTGCACCATCAAATGGCAGAAAAATTGTATTTTTTAAAAAATACTTCTTTTATTCAAAAATTTGAATTTATTGTTGTTTCATGTCTAGAAAAAATATGAGAAAAATTTAAAATATTAGATTGAATATAATAAATTTCTATTATATTAATAAAAACCCGTAAAGTTTTATTTTATTATTCTATAAACTCAGTTATTCTCCTTTAAATAGTTTTTCAGTAGAAAGTTACTATGGTTCATACTCGCCACTATAATGAATAGGTTATAAGCTAACATAAAAATATCTAGTTACTCACTTAAACTCAGTCTTGCATGAATTTAATTCTTTCAAAAGAAATTGAAATTGTGTGGAGCAAAAGCCAAGAATAGTTTTGCGTATATCACAAGCTATGCCGGTGTTGCATATATCAAAAGCGTATCATGGTGTCGCATACAAAAAAATGAAGGAAATTTAAAAAACAATCTACCACATTAATATCTCTGGGTGTTACATTATATCCCCCTTAAAATTAATTTCACCCTCGAATGTTTTTTGGGTTGTTACAGGATTTAATATATGAATGTTTATTTCAAAGAAACCCACCTCAAAAAAACAAGTACTAAAACTTACTTTTAAATATTAATAGTTGGAAAATATGAGTTACCAAAAGTAAATCCTAACAAAGTCTCTATATTGAAGAAATAAGTGAAGATTGGTCATGGTTGAAAAGAAAAAATAGTCACAGTGATTGATAAAGATCACTGATCACAAGAAAGTTGGTGATCCAGTGAAGGATAACAGTCACAAAACCATAAACTAAAGCTACTTGAAAGTGGTCATTGATATAATAAAACATAATGATAATAAGAAACCCTTTTACATTATGATCCATTTTTCTTTTATATATATGAATTTTCAGGAGAAGATATACTTGTTTTCAGTAAAATCTCACCATTGGTCATGCCATGAACAATTTTCCTTTCATTTCTTATTCAAGGAACTGAAGTTCAATTTTTCATTCCAGAAGCATCTACAGATCATGAGATCCATAAATAGTATGATAGGACATTCCATATGTCTTTATCACAAAAAAATGTTATCACAAGTTATAGAATATACATAGGTACACCTATAGTGAGATAATATAATATTCATCCATAGTTTAACTTATACTCTCCTAAAATGGATAACCTTACAATCCATTCAAAAAAATAAAATTCAAAACTTTCTAAATTGGTACACTAACTCGACATAACTTTTATCCCTCAAATATAATAAGGCATCACTTTTTGGTCACATTCCAAACCTGTGATCACCTTCATCATGTATTATCTTGAGTTAAAGTAATAACCTAAATTACCATATATCCTTATTGAAAACATGCATTTTTCCTTATTTCTTAACTTATTTAATATATTACTTAAGGCCTAAGATATTATATACTTCATCCATAATAGCATAATCCTCTTGAAAACAAATCCATAAATTTTCCCCAATAAAATATAATAGTTCCATCTACTTATTTAAATCCATAATATATTTATAAAACATCATTATCTTAATATAAGGGACATATTAAGGGTTATATTTTCCTTAATAATGTTTTATCCAAGTATAAAAACTTACCCTTAAATCACTTTTATAGATCCATAGAACTATTCAACACATCCTTTCCAATAACTAATGAAATAATTATACTAAAAAAACATATATATCTTATAATTCATATAACATAATCTTTGAATTATGAAACATATAAACCTCAATCATCCAACTTTATTCTTAAACAATTATTCATGATCCATCATATTAGACTTTCCTAAAATATGAATCATGTCATAATGTTCCTCAACCTTATTCTAACCAATCTTATTATGTTTAAAGTAAACAAAAAGACAGAACATCCCATACCTTTCACTTGTAGTTAACAATCTCTTTATCCAGAATAGTTTAAACAATACTCATACCACATTAATGATTCTAATTATGATATTTCCATATAAGAAATCAGTTTTTATAATTCTCATACATTCCACATCTAAAACATTCATGTCTAATTAAGTTCTTTCTAGTTCATAATATTGGCTAAAACTAGAAAGAAAAGTGTCAGAAATACATATCAAACATAAAAAATACATAATTAAGGTAAATTACTTATAATATTTCAATACATGATATCTTAGGTTTAATCCTATGTTATTCAGGATTATCAAAAAAACTCAAGGATTGTAACCTGTATATATACTTATCCTTATGAAATACCAAGATATATCCTTAGAAATATCTCTAGGAACCTCACTAATGTTTTCACATCCTAGTTTCTAAAGGTAGACTAAACCTTTTCTTTGATACCAATTCTAATGATCAAAGCATAACGTACATTGATATTACATTATCTTATTGTGGAATAATTAACATATTACACAAAAATATTCACAAAGACCCTATTAGTTCAGTGTCTTTGGAAATCTGGAACACATTATTTTAAATGTTATGTGTCATCAACATCTCCCATAAAGATATACCCTTGTTGTTTTGTTACCTAAAAACATTATTTATATTTTGGGAAAAGGAAAACATATGAAATGGGTGATCTCAAATTCTCAGTATGGTTAAACATGGAAAATATCAAACAAAACAATAACATAAGAATATAAATACATGAACATGACTTTTCAAAATTAACACCTGTATAACATATATCTAAATATTGAGTCATGAAATAAATCTTGACAGTTCATAAGTTATAAACCATAATGTAACATGATCCATGAGAGAATAACTTCAGAATAAATCATGGAATTTTGAAAAACACATTAGCATAGAAATTAATTTCCATATTTTCCAAGGAATATTTCCATGACCATCATAGTAGACAATTCCATTTAATAATGTGAGTTCACTCTTAATTCCAGCCCTGTATTACAAAACTATATTTATTTACTGTTCCAGGCTTGTATTACTGTTCTAGATTTACATGTTGTTCTAATCTTATCAATATCAAAAAATATAAATCTTTACCCCAAGATTTGGAGGGAGATATAGGTCCCATCCATCACATAATTAAAAACATACATATGTGTTCCAAAAAAACATAAATCATTCATTATAGCATAACCCAAGGAGTAAAATGGGTTTCTTAAATATCATTACATCATAACATAATCCCTGTAAAACAATTATATTTCATAAATATAATTCCATCAATAACATAATCAAACTATATGAATAATATTGATAATATAATTGAATGATAACCCCTTTAATGAATTCCATCTTAGATGGAAAATAATTTTGATAGAACATTTGAAATTAATTCTTGATAAAATATCCTTTCTTCTTATAAACATTTACTTTTCTTAAAATGACACATAATATTAAAGGAAAATAATTTCATTGAAAATAAACTTGAAATATTTTAAATTAATATTCTTGGTAATAATGTATAATAAAAAGAAAAAAACCATTCATGTTATATAAGTTAAAAGAAAACATTATTATTGTAATTTTTTAGACAAGTCAAAAAGTACCGCATATTGAAAATAAAAAATGATTCCATTAATATCATTTTATAAAATTTAATCAATGGGTAAAATTTACTTTAAAAAAGTGTATAAAAATATTAATAAAATTACATAATTAGTGTACATGGACATGGATAATAAATATACCCTAGTTAAATCATACATATAAACAAAAATAGGTAATAAGTAGATTGAAAAATATCTCTTACTTCATGTTTGATATAATTTGTATGTATTTGAACATACTTTATAATGATTCAAATAATTTTATTGACTTATTATCGAATTATGGTCATTTTTAGGATATCACATATGATAATATTATCATCAATTTATTAGTAACATTTCATTCATCCTTCTTATTTGGGTATTAATTACTTAATGTTCTTATGCATGTTTTGTGGAATATATTCTCTTTATCCTTATTAGTTCAGAGTTATATCTTTAAAAAATGATATTAACATAATATATATCATATTTATTCATTCTATAAATTGATATAATTATTATTTAATTGATATCATGTAGAATGAATCACATCACATCGTGGAGATGATGGACTGTATGTATGCACAAGATATGATATCATTACCATAATTAAGGAATGGTATTGAAGTGGATGGTATATATAATATTCAATAATAAATGACTTTTTATAATAATCATATAGATTCATTATTTCCATCATTATATCCATCCACATAAAGTGGTGGTGAAAAATATATTACACCATGGCTTGGAGACTATAAGCCATATGCTTTCACGTGCAGTGATTTTGTTTTCTCATAGGATGGATAGAAGGTGAAATAAAGTTGTTACATAACCATAAAAATATCTAAGTATATAGAAAATTCTATAGTTATTTGTTAGTATTGTAAATAAAAAATTAAGAGGAGGTAGAAGAAGAAATTATCTTGAGAGAGTCGGTAAATGAGATTACCTCTTCTTCAGTAAGCTCCCTATAGATATCCTCTTATAAGAACTAAAGTTGGTCTTTTGAGAAGATCAGAACCTCTAGAATATGAGAAGTGAAGTTGATAAGGGAAATGGGTACGTAATGGAATAACATTAAGGCTCAATGAGTTAAGAAAAAATGGGAGAGGTGGTTCCCTTTTATAGTTGAGGTTGGGGGCACTTTTGGAAAATCCAAAAAGATTAACTAATAATAAACTCAAACAACATCTAAAGAACTAAAAAAAAGTTATTTAATAATGATATATGATAAGGTTGTAATCTCATCAACCAATAATTTTTAAACATTTTTTGATTTCATTTTAAACCACATAATTTCATTTTACCCTTAACTAATCTTTTTAAATTTTAACTAAGGTAACCAATTGTTCTATATTAAAATAGTTTAATTTTTACTTATTTGATTTCAATGAGACCATAAATAAACAACTTAGAAAACTTTCTAGAATATCACAATTATTATATATTTTTTAAAAATGTTTTATTATTTTTAAATAATTTAATGAAACATTATTTTGATAAACAATCAATAGTATAAATTTTTGAAACAATTTAATTCATTGATTTTAAAAATATTAATATAAAAAGTTAACATCAATAAAATATTTTATTATATTTATAATTGGTCAGGTTCATATATAAAATTAATTGGACATATTAATTATCTGAAATTATATTTATTTTAATATTGTAGTAAAATTAGTTTTATATTTCTATTAGTAATGATAATTACTATATCACTTTTGTGTAAATATTTAATATAAAAATATATTGAGTGAAAATTAAAAATAAAATAATATTATGTAGATAAATACTCTAGATTTAATAATAATACTTATAGTCAAATATTTCTCTTGTAAAATCCGATATTAAAAATGTAATATGTATTAAAACATGAATGTGACAACATTAACATCACTTTAAATAAAATAATATAAGTGTCATAATCTCTTATATAAGGCTCCAAATGGTAAAAAACTCATCTTTTGTGTAATTATGGTCAATATATACACATCCAAAATGTTTTTTTCTAGTTTTTTTCTTTTCATGGTTATAATAATTTTAATAGCAATTAGTTTATAGATTTTTCATAAATTAAATAATTTCAGTATCATTAATATATAAAGAATCAAGGTAATTACTTATTTCTTAAAAATAAAAAATAAATTACTATGATAAAAAAATTATATTTAAATTGTGTATTTAAAATAAAATTTATTTTTTATACTCTTATATTAAAAATGATTTAGTTATTAAAATTTGAGTGATATATTTTTAAATTTACTTTATATAAAATATATTAAATGACATAATCTCATCCAAATGGCTTCCAAAGGGTATCATTTCGACCCATGGATGGTTCAGGTCAAAAATCAGTTATCCAGTTATATTAGGAAACGTGTTAAGCTAATTTTATAATATTATATTTACACTTAATTACCCAACTTACCTTTTTACTGTATTAATAAAAATTACTGAACTTGCTATTCATAATTCCCCAAAAGAAAAGAATATTTTTTTTCATAATTTGTACTTAATGATTCCAAATATGGAATTCAATCTTAAAAATTAAAAACACTAAAGTTTCCGTAATTAATTTAAAATTAAATCATGTTGTTGGAATAAAGAATGAGTTTTTTTAAAAGTTAAAATGTTGCAAAAGATTTAATTTTTTACATCAAAATTCATGGTAAAATTAATGAGAATGACAAAAATAATGTAAATTGATCAAAATATATTCCTATTTTCATTAAATAAATATATAATATAATTTATCCAGGTAAATTATTTCTATCAAAATAGTTGTTTTCAATTAAAAGTTAGTATATTTTTTCTATTAATCAATACATAAAATATATTATAAAAATATCAAAAAATAATCCAAAATAAATTTTTTTATATAAATTCCAATGAAGAAGTTTATTTTGTTAAATAAAATATATAAAAGTTTCAAAAACTATATTTTAAATACGCACACCATCTATAGATGACAAAACTGCGCTTTTTTGAAAAATATTTCTTTTATTAGAAAAATTGAATATATTATTGTATCATGTCTAGAAAACATATAATATTAATTTTAAACAGTATATTGAACATATTAAATTTATATTACAATAATAAAATCCATAAAGAGTAATATTATTATTCTGTAAAGTCACTAATTTTCATTTAAATAGTTTTTTTGGAAGAAAGTTAATATTGTTCATACTTTCCATTATAATGACAAGGTTATAAGGTAACATAATAATACTTAGTTTTTTACATAATATCAGACTTGTGTTAAATGAATTCTATCAAACGAAATTTAAATCGTGTGTAACATAAGAATAGTATAGTGTTGCATATACCGCAAGATAATCCAGTGTTCTGTATAGTGTAAGTTAATCTTGGTGTAGTGTATAACACAAGACATCAAAGAAATTAAAAATATTATATCTCATAAAAATATCGAGCTGTAACATTTAGGGTCAGTATAGTTTTGAAGGATGTACCTAAATGAAATATACATGTACAAATTTAAGAAAAATGTACATAATAAACCACATGTTGAAGGATAAATTGATGAATATAATTTACAGTTGGATTTTTTCTGCTCTCAATATTTTCAATATAAATGTCCCTGAAAACATAATTGAATGGGCCGTAATGGGGGAAATATTGATGATAAAATGAAAAATCAATAATTAGTCTATATTGATCCCAAAAATTGATTTTATGGAGTTCATGAATGTTGGATTTCAGATGATGAATACCATAGGGATCATACATATGTTCCTCTAAATTGTGATGAAATGACCCCATTTGTATAGTTGGTGTTAATATAACTAATTCAATATATATTTTTTAAAATTAAATTAATATTATTTTATTTTTAAATTATATGATAATCATATTAAGAAACAATTTCCCAAAATTACAACAGATTCTTTTAAAGAATGGTGGCAAAATTATTTTTCCCATGGGTTTCGTGAACTGGTAATATAAATTGTTTATTGTTTAAAATATATAATAAATTTCTTACATATTATATTGATAATTTTTTTTAATTTTTTAGGTACCTCAACATTTTTATAAAGTAGATAATTGATTGTGTGTATTGAGTAACCCATTATGTAAAATGGTTAAATAAAATAATGCATTTGTGGTGAATGGTTTTTGATTTCATACGTATGCATATGTGGAATAAAAAAATAATTAATAGTGGTGATTTCATGAGATGACAACATCATAGAGAAAGTAAAGTTTACTTTTATGCCATGATAGAAGAAATAACTTAATTTTGTAGTATAGGATAAAAACAAGTGATGATGGTAAAATGTCACTAGTTCGATACAGATCGAGGTTTGAATGTTCATCCCCGCCAGAAAATCATTGATTATAAATAAAAAAAATCCTTGTTGGAGTAAATGAAACATTTTATTGGCTCATCATGAATATGAAATTTATTATAAAAATTATTTTTTCGTATCAAGAGAGTTAAGTGATTGGTGGAGTGTAATAAAAATAATATATCATGAATATCAGTATATTTAAAGTGAATGTGGTTCCTCTAATGTTCAAGGAATTATAAATTTTAAAGAGAAAACTCTAAATAAATGTTTTACATGAATAGAAATGAATATCTAAGATGACACCTTATAATTATGGTTCAATGGGGATGATGATGTTGTTTATGTAATAAATGAATTCAAAATAGAAAGAGATGATGATGCTGAAACTTCTATAGAAATTGATGACAATGAGGATGAGTATAACGATACTGAAATTGTCATATATGAAGATAAGGAAGAAGATGAATATTTAAACAATTAAATTATAGTTATAATCATATATAATATATATCTATATATAATACTTTTTTTCAATTATTTCTTGACAATAGTCATTTTAGATTTCACATGGATGAAGACCATTTATTTGATCAGTTTCTAGAGTTGGATGAGGATACAATACATGGAGAGAAGCTTGATGCTTCATCAATTGATCCTAAAGTTGCTGGAGGTTATGTGCCTACATGGAGAAGTCATGACCTTAAGAGATTGATGATTCTTGAACCTATCCCTAAGCAATGTCCACATATTGAGTTCGATCCACACTTGTGTATGTATGTTTAGAGTGACATGGGATCATATTCCAATTGATATTCAGAACCACATGTTTGATCATTGGATAATAATAAATAAATAATAGTTATTTCAAAAATTATTTAAATATTATGTTTCTATTAATAATTATTTTTATGGTTTATGGTATCCCATCAATGGTAAAATGTAGTCCTCTACCTGGGAGGCCTGAGAGGTCTATATTTATGAGTGTTACCATTAGGTTTTTCATAATATGAAAAGGAAAGCCATGTAGAAAGCAGGATTCATGGATATAGATCATCTTGATATTCCCACTGACCGGATTTCATCTCATCTCAGGTTTGGTATGGACTATGTTTCTACTAGATGGGTGATATTTTTCAGAGGAGATCATCATTTGGTCAGCTGAATCAGGGGAGACAAGATGTGAAACATCAAGCTGGTGTTTGTACATTTATTATGCATCAAGGAAATATGGTAAGTAATGTTTTTTAAATTTATATAACATTAAATGTAAATTTCCAACTTTATACTCATACAGGAAGCCAATATTTTTGATATTATGGATTTCAACATTTATAAGTAGATAAACAACAATCATGTAAATTGAGGTATTAATGGTGGTTTCCATCCTTATATTATGGTCGATATATTTTCTCAAGTTTTAAATATAACTAAAAATAATATTTTAACTAATTTTAATTTTAAATTGCAATAGAAGGAGTCATATGAGGCTACAACATCTTAGAAACATGATGACAATATGGCTATGATTGAGCATTAATGAACCAGTACAACCAAATTTAATGACGTTGTTATGATACATGATACTCAGTATGCCTTCAAGAAAGGACGAGTTATTGGTATCAACTCCTGATTGACACCTAGGAGTTATTATGGTACCACTATGATGTCCTCATCCATCACGAGGGGAGATCATGGGAATTCATCATCATCACTTTATAGTATTAGGTGTAGCTATGATCTCAGTGTGATCATATAGAGAGCATGTGTAGGGACCATTAAGATATCTGTCAACAATAGTAGCACCACCAAGAGAAGATGTTTCCATGGAAGGTGTATCATCATTAGTAGACGATGGAGTACATATAACGTGTGGCTTAGGGTTTAGGGATTGAGTTCCCTCCACTAACACCTCTAAATGAACCCACTCATTGATTAATGTACTTTTTGTGATATTTATTTTGATAACCATTCAAATGAACATATTTTTTTTAAGATTTTTATTAATTCATATATTTAGAGTTCTATATAGTTAACTTTTTATACTCTGGGAAATATTTTTTATTATTTTTTTGACTTTATTTATATATTTATGTTATTATTTTAGGATTTTATGTTTTTTTGTACTTTTTTAGGAATGGAAGATTCACCCATCCAAAATTATTATATTCTACAGGTTGATGTTTTCATATTAATAGATCTTTTTTATATAGAATGAATGGTTATTTGAGAATAGATACCTAGCTGGTGAAAATAAATATTTTTCCAATGACCCATCACAAATAACTATTTTTTAGATGACATTTTTAGTAACATGTCATTTGCGATGAGACCCCATAAAAATAATGCATTTTCTAGTTATGATATGTCTAAGTGAGGGGTATAAGTGGTCATTAGTTGTAACAAAGAGGATATATAATTAGATATATTCATTCCATGGATTTTATGGATCAATAGGGTCTAGATATCATCTAAGGTAACATTTTATTACCTATTTCCATGGTTTTTTATTTTTTTATTTTAGAACATCACACCTTTTTATTACTCCAACCATGGTATATTCCCAAGAAATTTATGTTGAAAGACTTCTTGTGCCTATAGTGTTCACTACACTAATTAGAGGTCAGGTGAGTCTACTTGATGTGTGTTTTTGTTATTATAAAAAGATGAGTGAGAATCAATTATTTAGGAATATATTTCTACTTCACATATAACAATATGATGTCATTACACGCTACAAATATTTGTATTTTCTACATGTAGTTATTGATTTCCTCCAAATGATATATTTGTTATGAGTTGATTAGAGATATAAGTATTTTTTTCTTTTGTGAGAAGGAAAATCATATGGGTTATAGATGTTTACATCCATTATTTCTGTAGTTAGTTACCTTTTCATTGGAAATTGTGGAGGTGTAAGATTTGGAATTCCCTTATCTCATAGAAGAGTTTCCTGATATTTTTATTGAGGAGGTTGTGGATTTATCCCCCATGATATGATATTGAGTTTGGGATCTACTACAAACTCTACGTATCTTATATTTTTATGAATTTTTATTTAATGGTACATTATGAGCTTTGGGATTGGAGGTCATATATTTATGATATGATGTGGAAGGGAATTATCCATCCTAGTGTGTTATAATGGGGTTATCGTATATTATTATCCAAGAGGAGGGATTTTAGTTTGTGGTTTTATATAGAAAAATAGTGGATGAATCATGTTATAGTGAAGAACCATTACCCTCTTCCAAGGATAGATGATCTTCTTAACCAGTTGAAGGAATCCATATTTGATATTTGATTTTCAGCCTAGATATCAGCAAATGTAAAATTCCAAACTTCATGAGGTAGTTTTTTTAAATTTGGATTTTAATACCTTTAGGATGGATAATTAAATTTTTATGGGTGTATGAGGAACCTCAATTGTTACGTAAAGGATCTGAACAAGAAATAAAGGGAAATTGGTACAATATATTCATTTTCACGGTTGGAATAAGGTCAATGTAAACAATGCGAGTGGGAGAGCCAAACTGTCTATCCTTGGGAAAAGGAATTTATCATGGTTGGTGCATGGTTTTTAAAACTATTTATAGTCCCTTAGAAACCATGATACATGGTACCCTCTTGGATCGTGTTAGGAACATGGTTGGTGTAGGGTTTGGAAAACCATGTGGCCAAACTCTATGCCTCATTAAAAGTGGGATTTTACGAATTTTCCTTTGAAATTTTATGATCCTCACCCAATATTTATCCTAATTTATTGTCCTCCAACCCTAGTGAAAACCAAACTCCTATAAGATTCCCAATGATCAATCTCCTTCGATTCAAATATTTTTGGAGAACCATTGTTTGTGAATCAAATCTCCATGTTAGTGCTTTATAGGGTACTTGAATCTGGATCTAAGGCTATGATTAATAATGCATTCATTATTGAATTTTAGGTAGGTGGTCTCTATGTTATATCCCATAGTTTTATTATTTATTATTACATGTGTGGGTGTGATATTTCTTCTCTCTTGATGTGAATTTGATTCATTTAGTAATATTTGGTAAAAAGAATGGATAAATTGTGATTTAGACCCCTCATGATTCATGTGGGATGCGTTGAGGTTGATTAGACTGGATTAGGGTAAACAATGGGGGTGATCCAATATTCCCGAACATAAATTTTTTTAATGTTAATCCCAAACTTATTTTTTGTTGAAATATATCCCATGATAAATGTTTTGACATGTTATTTAGAATTATACAAAGGAAAAAATGATTGTTGTGTTGAGTTTTTGGAAATGTCATGATGGATTGTTTGGGAAAATGGGAAAAAGCGATAAATGGATTAATCTGAATATATAAAATGACATATGAAATTGTGTAGAAAATGAATAATGGATTAAGGAATATGAATTGATGAAGGGGTAAATTGGGTTAATTCTTGGACATATATGAATATGTTAAATGGGATAAGGTATGAAAATTGATGGTTATGCTAATTGAGTTATGGTATAAAAAGGAAAATGGGTTAAATGGGATATGGTAAGTAAATAGTAAATGCGATAATGGGTTAAGGATTAATGATGATTCATGTTTTAATGAATTGTGAATTGTAAATTTTAAGTGTATTTATTGAGCATGGTTTGTGATATGATATATGTGGAAAATGAATAAATAGCTTGTGATCATGGATTAATAGTTGTGGGGTATTGGAATTAAGGATCTAAACCCTCGAGTCAGGTTAGAATGAGGATATAAACACCACCCCATAATCAAAGTGTTAGGGTAGGGTATAGAAGCTCTATTCCCCTAGTGGTTACATTTTATGTGACTTCATAAACTGAGGCTCCAAGGTAAGTGTGATGTATTTTTTTTTTAAATATTTGTCTTAGTGAGATAGGGTTCTGAATTTATCCCCCTATGCATGATAACTGATCAAATTAGAAAATTTTCTAAATAATTTATATTCCTAAATAATGGAACATGTGATGTAAATGAATATAGTAATGAAGACATTATAAGTGATGAAAATGGAAAAAATAATGGAAATATTAACTGTGAATTTTGTTAAAAAATGGAACCCAAGTTTTCTTTTAGTTTACCTTGTCAATTATTTAATAATTCCAGGCACTATCAATTTATAATTGATGTTTTTAGACACCATTGATGGTGGCCTACTCAGTTGTACTCACACCCGGGTCAGGCCTCCATTGGGCACTCGAGCAAATTTCATGGTTTTGGGTCAGGATAAGGCCAATGGCCCTATGCTAGGGAGTCAAGTTGTGCTTGGGATGTGCATGGATGGGGATCCAAACATGGAGTTAGGAACCATTGTGGGGATTTGGTTGTTTGTATTTATTTTGGGTTTCATTCACTTTGGAAATTTTATCACGAAATGAAATACTCGATGTTTGGATGTGGTTTGTGCCCAATTAGGGAAATGGTTATTAAGGCTTATTTTTGGATTATTATTTATTGTTTTCTTTATTTCATATATTATATAATGACCCAATGTTTTATCAATGGAAATTAACATCTTATAATTATTTCATATAATCAAATGAAATCACAACTCAATGAACTACTAAGTACTACATGATCTTTAAGCATAATATTGTCACTTTTGTGATTTTAATTTCAAAAATCTAACATACACGGGTGCAATCAGTAAGTTGTTTGGAGTCCGATGGAACAAACTTAATTTTTGGTGAGTATTAACCTTACCTTATGAATAGTAACCTACACTTATGTATAGTAATATGAACCTTATGAATAGTAAATCGTCCAAAATAATAGTAACCTCACCCTTGAATGTATAAATGAAATTTAGTCATCTTATAAGTGATAATATAACCATAGTAAATGTATTAGTAAAATTGTAAGTCATAAATAATAAATTACAATTAATTATTTAATTTAATATAAAATGTATTTTCTTAAAAGATGTTCCTAAATTAATTTTTTTTGTATTATGGTTTTAATAAAATTTTATAAGACCTTATGCAATTTTTAAAAGCATTATAAAATGAGTTATAGTTTTAAAATATGTATTTTTCTTGTAAATTTTGATTTTAATTTAAAATTAAATTATTCAATTTAAGAAAATTATTTTTAAAAACTAGATTTCATTTTTGGATTCTAAGCATAAAAACTGTTTAGGATGATTTTTTTGGCTTTTTCAAAAATAATATAATTTTTTATGAATAGAAAAATAAAGTAATTTACTGTATATATACAATATATGTCAAATATAATATTAATTGAGTCATGTTTGATGTAAGCACCTTGTGTTAGAACTCAATTGAACATATTACTATTTTTGGTCATAGGATTCATTAATTTTTCTTGTATTATATTAAAATAAAAAACTAATGATTAAAATATTAAGATAACCCTCCTCCCCTCCACTACAAAAACCACCCACACACCCCTTTTCTCTTCACACATCTCAGACCTTGTTTCATGCCTAAACTCTACTCAAATATTTCCCTAAGATCCCACCCCATGTCCAAAATCCCTTGGTCTCCTAAAAAGACCAAATACTCTCCCCTTAAGAGGCTCTCAAGGAAGATTAGCTTAAGAGGTAAATTCCTCTTTTCAATTCTTTTACTTTCGTTTCGAGTTCCTGTATTTTATTTTCAATCCTTACTAATCCTAATCTAAATTTCATAAAAAATAAAGTACCTTATATGTGTTGTAATGTTGTTATGATAACAGAATAAGTTATTATTATCTCTTATTTACCCTTATTTTATACTAGTAATAAAAACACCACCAGAGATGTGTTAATTTACCACATTCAAGGATGATGGGTTTTTAATTTCTGTTACCGTATTCAATTATAGCCACGAAATAATTATCTTGGTTGAACCAGACTATAATATATGTATTATGTATCAAATATGGGTCTATAATCTTTTTTTACACATGGTTTGTATTTATATAACAAAATATTTTCATTGTGATAAAAAACCACCAATAAACCCAAAAGAATATCACTAATGTATTATATAATGATACATATTCACTCAAAGTATCCAAATGAAATTTACAACCATGTAACCATCTATTTGTTCAATAATAAAATAAAACTCCAATTCTAGGAAACCATCACCACTTTACATGATTATCCTTTCATGTATATGTGTAAACCAATCATGAAACAAACGGACCCGAACAATGAAATTGAACCTCATAACTAATAAAAAATGTAATAAATGGACAAAAAAATGTTATATTAAATCAATTAAATGTATAATAGGTTATTTAATTATAAATTAATGATCCTAATTTGATTATTCATGCCATTAATATCAATTTGAGAACACCATCAAACTTAAGATAGGGGATTCTATCTGAACCTCCATTATTCCTTTGGGTTATTCTTACTCTCTTTTTTAGACAAATTAAATACTATATTTTGTTTATGTTAATCATGTAATTTATATTTATATTTCCAAAATCAAGTATCAAGATCCATTATCCAATATATTTTTGGGATATACAATTTTTAAATTCATTCCTTCATCAATACTTCCTGATAAGAAATCCTATTTTAAGGGAACTTCCCGAATTCATACCCAATTTCAAGTGAACTCATCCATATTTTTAAGCCACAATTGTTTTTATAAAACTGTATTTTTTTATTATGAAAACCATTGTGTATCACTTTTGATTTTATATAAAATATTATTCCCATTTATATTTTAAATAATGGTTTGTATTTTCATTAAAACCCCACTAAAATTTTTTAATGTTGAAATATCTTAAATACTCTTCTTACATGTTTTCAATTCTGTTTAACATCACTTACCAGGATATATTATTATTTTAACTTATAAATTTACATTTATGTTTTAATTCCTTTCTTTCATGGACACATGTATGATACATCCATTCATTATGATTTATGTCAGGATTATGATTCCCATTTCTTTCCGTGGGTACCCTTATATTTATGTATGAGTGATTATGTGTGATTCTAAATGTTGAAAACATATTCATGAAAATGTTAAGATGGGTGCACCAAAATATTACTCAAATTCATTGGGCAATGTTGTGCCTCATGAGATGTTATGTACAACGGTCTTGGCGGTTATCCTTGACTCATGCTACCATGTGCCACGGTCTCAGTGGTTAACCTTGACTTGTGATCCTCTATTTACAATGAGCCTTGAATCATTCTGAAGCTATGTTTTATATTTCTTCCACATTATTATGACTCCATTTTTATATGATCCCATTTTAATATGTTAGGATTCCACATGTTTCATGTCTTTTATATCATTATGTCATTCCTTATCACCCATGTGATAAAACATTATTACTATGTTTTTCCCTTACTAGGATTTTAGTTCACCCCTTTGTTCATGTTATACCAAGGTTATCCTATGATGATGTATGGTCACAATGGAATATATGATATCATTATTGGGATTAAATAATTTTTTTATAATGTTTTATTATGTAACAATTCTTACAAGACACTAGACTTCACGATCCTTGGCTTGTAATATGATGTTTTATGATGCGTAAAATGATGTAATGATATCTCTAAAAGGATATGGTCACTATATTTGGTATCAGATGATGGTATAATTGTTTTTGGATCTTGGGAATAGTGTACTTTAGGAAGAACATTAATGATGAGACTATTTATAAGAAAACATCAATAAATTTTGGTAAGTATAGAGTAAGTGGTTTATCAAGAGAATATGTCCCTGTCTGGATACAAATAGATAATGGTGGATATAGCACAAATGTATCTAGGGTTAAAACCTGAAAAGATAGCATTGAGCTAGACACGAACGGGAACTGTTTTACAATAATTGGGCTTGTTGCACTCATGTGTTGCCACTCCTAAGGGATACTATTTGGTAGAATCATGAGCATAGTATGAACCATTATTTAGTAAAAAATGATCCCATAAGAATATAAGTTAATAAATAGATCAGGGAAAACTTAGATTTAAATCTAGGGAATCACAAGTAAGGATATACTGCTTTTTTACAAGTTTATTCTTTTAGGTATAATGATTCCTTTTTATACCTAATATCTAATTATTGAAGCCCTCTAATTGTACATTCAATTTCTTAGTTAATTGAAGGATGTAGAAGAACTCATGATAATAATCAATATGATAGGGAATGTGAAGATTTCCCTAATGATATGCCAAATATAATAGGGGAGGGCTCTCGATACATAAGGACAGTACCTGTTCAGCTAGCTCAAGTTATGAATAATGAATTGAATCTAGTGGAACACCGTTCTCCCAAAAGAAATGAGAGAGTTTCCATTGAATCCTTCAATCAGAAAAGGGATCCCATGTTTAGTGTATCATCTAATCCACTACTCATGGAACAATGGATTAACTCCATTGATAAAATATTTTCTGTTCTCTAGTGCTCAGAAGAAGATAATGTTGTACCGATGGTCTACCGTTTTGATGGGGAAGCTGATTAGTGGTGGAAACTAGTAAATAATATGAAGTCAAAAGAAAAAATTGATTCCATGGATTGAGAGGTATTCAAGAATATGTTTTTCAGAAAATATTTTCCCCAAACCCTCCACATCTAGATGAAAATAGAGTTCTTCAGACTCAAGAAGAAAGAATATGAGTCCATTGGGGGGTATGAAGAAAACATCACAAGGATTTCAAGATACACATCCAACATTTTTATGAACACTGATAGCAAGGTGGATCACTTCTTTAGCGGACTAAAGATGAGTTTGTGAAATGTGTTAGAAATTAGTGACTTTGAAAAGTACAAATATATTGTCTATTTTTTCCTCAAGGATGAAATGGAAATTAGATACTCTCAGTGGTATCATGGTCCCAATGAAAAAAAATTGGATAATGTAATATAATATGGGTTGTTCGGAAAATAATTTCCAATATAGAAAGAAGATCGAACATCCCACATGTCAAAATTGTGGGATGAATCATCATTGTAACTATCTAAAGGGAACCATGAATTTCTTCAAATGTGGAAGGATGGGATATCTAGAAATGAACTGATAAATGGATATGAATAATCCCACTATAGTGGAAGAATAATGGAAGGTTTAGATCAATGCTTAGCCTGTAGTGTAGTGTTACAACTTCAAGTAGCATGGGAATTATGTGAATAATTATCCTAAGAAAAGGGTTGTCAGAGGCAATAAACAAAAACCTCCAAGGAAACAAGGTCTTGTGCTCTCACTACTGTGAAGGTGGAGGTAGAAAATGATGTGGGGATAAGTAAACTTGTTATTCATTCAAAAATAGTAAAGGTACTATTTTATTCTTGTTCTATGCTTTCTTTATTATCTTACATGTTTACTAGAACTATTCAAACACCACCTCAATATTTGGAGGATATTTTATCTATGAGAACTGAATATGGGTTAATTATTATATCCAAGGTTTATAACTACTCCCTGATTAATGTTTGTTGACTAAACATCCCAGTAAATCTTGTTATACTTATATTTGAGGAGTTTCACACTATCTTGGGAATTGATTGGTTATATTTATACAAATTTAACATCAACTATTGGGAAAGGGAGATCACTCTTCACATCTCAAAGCATCCATAAATTATTTAAATGTGATAGGGGGAAGATGAATATCCTTTAGAATCATTTTATTATATGTGTATTTTACTTCTTTATGAGTAAGCATCTCTAACCCAAATGATTGAGACAAAGGATATGATACTTCTCAATGATATTCCCATCATGAGGGATTGCAATGATGTATTCCCTAAAGAGTTTTGTAGTCTTCCCCATGATAGAGAGGTTGAGTTCTCAATTGAACTTATTCTAGGATCCCTACCTATATCAAAGACAACTTATATAATGGCCACCATAGAACTGGAAGATCTGAAGAATCAGTTACATGAGAATATAGAGAAGGGTTTTATACGCCTGAGTGCTTCACCATGGGTCTGACTAGTCCTTTTCATCAATAAGAAGGATGGTACAATGCACCTTTTCATTTATTATCATTATCTAAATAAGATCAAGATAAATAACAAGAATCTACTACCTCAGATAGATAAATTATTCTACCATCTTCATGGGGAAATTTATTTCTCTAAGGTGGACCTTCGGTTAGGATATCACCAATTAAAGATGATTAAGGAAGATATTCCCAAAACTGGGTTTCAAAAAATGTATGGAATATATTAAATCATGTTGATTTTCTTTGGTCTCACTAATTCTACAGAAATGTTCATAGATTTAATTAATAGAGTCATTAGATATTACCTATAAAAAATTGTGGTCATCCCAATCAATGATATTCTAATTCAGTCCAAGAGAAAGGAGGAAAATGAGGAGAATTTGAATGTTGTGCTAAAGAATTTGTGAAGGTTGAAAATATATGAAATGTACAGTAATTTTGAGTTCTTGGATGGAGGAAGTATCATTTATAGGGCATTTTACCACCAAAACAGGGACATATTTGGATAATTATAAGAAAAACGCAGTTGAAGAGTGGCCCACACCAACATCTGTAACATAGATCCACAGTTTTTTGGGTCTAGCTAGTTATTATCAATGATTTTTGAAGAACATATCATGACTATCAAACCTAATAATCAAGATGACATTGAAGTGAGTGAAGTTATTTTGGACTCAAGAATGTGAAGACTCTTTAAATTGTTGAAAACGAGGCTTATCACTGAACCAATACCGACACTCCCAACAAGTGGAGAACACTTTGTGGTGTAAAATGATGGTTCCGAGAAGGAATCAGGATATGTGCTAATGAAAAATGAAAAAGTGACAACCTACTCTTCTAGGTAGCTAAAAATACATGAGAAAAACTATCCCATGCATGATCTCGAGTTGGCAGCTGTGATATTTGTGTTAAAAATCTGGCGGCATTATATATATGAAGAGAAGTGTGAGATATATATTGATCACAAGAGTCTCAAATATATATTCACACAAGAAAGAGATTAATATATTCCAGTAAATATGGTTAGAGCTCATCAAGGCTTATCACTACTCAATAAATTACCATCCTGGTAAGGTAAATAAGGTAGAAGATGCTCTAAGTAGAAAGGATCTAACATCTTTATCAATGATGGGAATTAAAATGATCCAATTCTCTTAAATTTTTAAAGGATAGACACGAGAATCATTAATGGAGGAGAATAATCAATCCTTTCTCAAATTATTTCTCAACCATCCCTCATGGAGAAAATAAAGGATGCTCAAATAAAAGATATGGAAATTCAAAAAATGGTGGAATCCATTAGAAAAGTTAAATCATTAGATTTAAAAATTGTTTAGGAAGGATTTGTAAGTTTTGGGTTATAATTATATGTACCATCCAATCTGGAGATAAAGAAGGAGATCTTGAATGATGAACATAGCTGAAACTTCTCTATTCACCGAGCACAAAGATGTATCAATATCTCTGATACAAATTATAGTGGAACAATATGAAGAATGATATTTCTGAATATATAAATGTGCCTATTATGTATTCAAGTGGAGGCTGAAAGGAAAAAGTCTAAGGGGATAATGTTACCAATAACCATACCAACATGGAAGTGGGAGAACATCACCATGTACTTTTTCACTGGACTTCTAAGGACATCCAGAGGAAACAATGCTATATGGATCATTGTGGATCCTTTTACAAAGATATCTCACATTATCACTTTTTAAGAGGACTTCACATTGGATCAAATTTCACATATATATATCATAGAGGTGGTAAGGATGCATGGAGTACCTCTGTCTATTATATCTTATAGAGATTCTAGATTCACCTCGAAGTTCTAGAAAGGTCTCCAACATGCTCTAACCACTGAACAGAACATTAGTACGACTTGATGGCCAATTTGAGTGAACTATTTAGACACTATAAGATATGTTGATAGCAAGTTATATGGAAATAAAATTAGGATGGGAACATCATCTTCCACTAGTCAAATTATCCTACAATAATAGTTTCCAGTTGAGAATTTGAATGGAACTATACGAAGCCCTTAATGGGAAAAGGTGCAGAACACCAGTGTGTTGGGATGAAGTCAGTGAGCGTAAGCTGCTAAGGCCTGAAATGGTCAAAGAAATAGTGGATAAGGTGGAAACTATTCAGCATCACATTAAGAAATCCAAAAGTCAATAAAAGAGTTATGTAGACAATCGTTGATGAGATGTTGAGTTCAAAGTTGGAGACATTGTATTTATACACATTTCTCTATGAAAGAAGGTCTTGAGGTTTTTAGAAGAAAGAAATACTAATTCCCAGGTACATTAACCCCTTTGTGATTATTGATCTTGTTAGAGATATGGAATATCGACTGGAACTTCCACCTACCATGTCTAAAGTTAAAGATGTGTTCCATTTATCACTCTTAATGAATTACATACCAGATCCATCATATGTACTCTCTTTAGAGGTGGTATAGTTGGAGAATGATCTTTCATATGAGGAGTAGCCAGTGAAGATCTTGGATCATAAAGATAAAGTTATATGTAAAAAGACTACTCACCTGGTCAAATTACTATAGTGGAACCCTATGTATGAAGAGGCAACATGAAACTATAGGTGACAATAAAAAAAAGTACTTTCACCTATTTAAGGATTAGAATCTAAAACCAAATTTTGAGGGATAAATTTTATAATGGGGGAAGAATGTAACAACCCAATGTTTTATCAATATAAATTCACTTCTTATAATTATTTCATATAATCACAAGAAATCACAACTCAATAAACTAATAAGTACTATATGAATTTTAAAAATAATATTATCACTTTTGTGATTTGAAATTCAAAAATCTGACATACACGATTGCGATAAGTAAGATGTTTGGAATCCGATGGGACAAACAAAATTTTTGGTGAATAGAAACCTAACATTATGAATTATATCCTACCCTTATGAATAGTAATATGATCCATATGAATATTAAATCATTAAAATGAATAGTAACATCACCCTTGAATGTATAAATAAAATTTAGCCATCTTATAAGTGATAATATGACCATAGTAAAATTATTTATATTTTTGTAAGTCATAAGTAATTAATTAAAATTAATTAATTAATTTAAATGAAAATTTATTTTACCAATAGTTGTTCATTAATTAACAATTTTATTTCCTTTGGTTTTAAGATAATTTTATAAGTCCATATGAAATTTTTGAAAGCATTATAAAATCCGTTATACTTTTCAAATTTGTATTTTTCTAGTAAATTATGATTTTAATTAAAAATTAAAATAATAATATTTAAAAAATTATTTTTTAAAAATGTATTTCATTTTTATATTATACATCTTGAAATATGGATTGGGTGAAGTTTTGGTATTTTTCTAAAATACATTATTTTTTATGAATAGTAAAATACAGTAATTTACAGATATACATTATATATTAAATACACTACTTATTGAGTCATGGATGATGTAATAACCATGTTTAGAACTCACATTCACATATTTCTATTTTTGGTAATATAATTTATCACTTTTTATTATCTTATAGAGATGTAATAAACTAATTATTTATATATTAATAAAACCCTCCTCCCATCGACAATAAAAACCACCCACACTCTCATATTCTCTTCAGAACTCTCAAGCCTTGGTCCTTGCCTAAGTTCTGCTCAAATCTCTTCGCAATATCCTACCCCATTTACATCAGCCCTTTACGTCATCAAAAGACAAAATACTCTCTCCTTTTGAGGCTCTCAATGAAGATTATCTCCAGAGGTAAACTCATCATTTCAATTCCTTTACTTTTCTTTCATGTTCCTTTACTTTCTTTTATCTTCTTACCTCTCCTAATCCATGTTTTATGAAAAATACATTACATTATATATACTATAATCTTTTTATGATAATGGATTAATTTATTATCATCTTTCTTTTACCATTATTTTATAGTAATAGTAAAAACACAATCTGATATGTGTTAATTTACCACATTCAACGACGATGAGTATTCAATTTTTTTTACCATCATCAAATCTAGTCATGAAAAATTTTTCATAGTTTAACAAGAAAATAAAATATGTATTATGTATAAACTATGGTTATGTAATCTTTTGGTAATTTGTTTTTGATTTATAAAACAAAATGTGTTCATTGTGATAAAAAATGCCAATTAACCCAAAAGGTTATCACTAAAGTTTTACAAAATGATTCATCATAAATCTAGGTAGAATTTTTTTTATAATGATGTAACCTTTTATATTTTAATTAATAAAATATAATTCCAATTTTTGACAACCGTCATCATTTTACATGATTATCTGTTCATGTATATTACTAAACAGATCATGAAACAAATAGACCCGGACATTGAAATTTAACCTCATAATCAATCAAAAAGGTTTTGAATAAACTCAAAAAGGATATAATAAATCAATTAAATGTAAAAAAAGTTCTATAATTATTAATTAATGAACCTAATTTTATTATTCATGTCATTAATATCAAGTAGATAACACTATCAGACATAAGGTAAGGGATTCTACCCGAACCTCCATTATTCTTTTTGGTTATTGTTACTCTGTTTTTACCCAATTGAAATCCTATATTATATTTATTTAAAACTTATAATTTATGTTTATATTTAAAAAAGAAGGTACCAAGATCCATTATCCATTCTCTTTCTGGGATATACATGCTTTTAGGTAATTCCCTCCTCAATACATCAAGATATACAAACCCGTTTTATGGGAACTTCCCGAATTCTTACCCGATTTTAAGTAAACTAAACCATAGGTCTTAAGCCAAAATTTTTATTATGAAACCAGTTTTATTATTATGAAAACCTTCTTGGATAACTTCGAGTTTTATATAATATATTATTCCCTTTTTTATTTTAAATTCTCGTTAGTATATTCCTTAAAACTCGCCAAAAATGTTTTAATGTGAAAATTTATTAAATAATATTTTTACATGTCATAAAATCTTTTTACATCACTTACCATGATATATTATTATTTTACCTTATGAATTTTCATGTATTTGTCAATTCTTTCTTTGATGGACACTTCTATGATACACCCATTCATTATGCATTATGACATGATTATGAAACCCATTTCTTTCTATGGGTACCCTAATGTTTATGTATGCTTGATTATGTATGATTATTAATGTGGAAAAAATATTAATGAACATGTTAATATGGGTTCACCCAGATATCAGTCTAATGCATTGGGTAATGTTGAGTCTCATGAGATGCTATTTGCAACGGTCTTGGCGGTTAGGCTTGACTCTGTTACCATGTGCAATGGTCTAGGTGGTTAACCTAGAATTGTGCCCCTCCATGTGTAATGATCTTTGAGTTGTGCTAAAGTAATGTTTTATGCTGCTGACACATTATTATAAATCCTTTTTTTATGATCACATGTTTATATATAATAATTTCACTTGTTTTGTGTATTTTGTTTCATTATGTCTTGCCTTCTAGCCCATGTGTTAAAGCTTTAGTACTATGCTTTTCCCATACTTGGATTTTATCTGATTACTTTGTTAATTTTATCCCTAGGTTTCCATATGTAGATGTATGAGCACAATAGAATATAGGATCTCATTATGGGGATTAAATAAAAAGTCTATTTTTATAATGTTTGATCATATACCTAGTCTTATAAGACACTAGACTTCACGATACTTGGATAGTTATATGATGTATTATTTTACTTAAAATCATGTAATGATATGTGTAAAAGGATAGGGTCCCTATATATCATCTATTATTGCTTACTCTATTAAACAGGTTATCATCTCCCCACATGATCCATTATACCATTGCTTCTTGTCAGCAACCTCTGGTGTATGAGGAGGCGCACTTAAGGTCTTGTGCTAACCCCACTCGGGGCACCAGTTTAGTGGCTCCTGGGTAGGGTATGTTACAACATGGTATCTAAGGGTTTATTTTTTTGTGGACTTACTATTTGGGATGTTATAAGTAAGATTAGTATGTGTCAGTCCATGGTAGTGAGCTCGTGCATGGGAGTAGCTAACCCATGTATGAGGGAAAACCCAAGTTCTTAGGGTGGGAATTGTTGTTATTGATGTGTGTTGTTACAGTTGTTTGATATTTCACTAGGGTTTGATACGCTTGTTTTGTGATGTAAATGTTTAATGAAATTTTAATCATGGTGGGAATGAAAACATTTTTGTGCATTCATGTATCATTATTGTCCCCACGGTATATGGGTGGAATGCATCATGATTGGAACACACATTATGGGTGTGTGGGACTTGAAGGGTAGGATGAAATTATCATCTTTAAAATTTGATGAATATGGTGTTTAATATATATGATTCAAATGGGTAATTTGAAATAATGTAAATTAATTGTTAAAGAATAGTGAGCTTACTGAAACATTGTAAACAAATTAAAAAGTTTGGTTGTGATAAAATTTTAAATCTGAAATGGTGACTAAAAGAGAGTGGTTTATGTTGTGATGGTAAAAAATTATTAAATACTTATACTTACTGATGATTTGAATGACTTATAACATTTTTTTTAAAATGTTGTAAAATGGGAATGGTTACTAAATGGGAAATATTTGCTTTAAGAAAGTGGAAATGGTTTAGAAAGAGGGTGGCTGATGAAAGACTTGTATCCATGTTGGTTGTCTTACCCAATGATGACCATGACCCATGGTTGGAGTGGTTAAGGGTAGTATTAGAGATATAATCATGTATTTTGGGATAGTGTGGAGAGCGAGTAGATTTTGATATGTAGTGTGTTTTCTTTTTTAGTCTACACTGATTGTAATTCCATTGAAGTGGTTGCTGATGAATTTTTTTTGAAATTTGAATCTGAATAAATAATGATTTTTTGAAATATTCAGGGAATAGAATTATCAAATGTACCAACATTTGGGTTTTCAAAATTACGAAGGTAATTATAATAGGATGTGTAATGATGGAACATTCATTGAAGTATGGTATTGGGTATTATGTGTATTTTTTATTTGGACCTTGTATGGTTGGTTCGGGTAGTACGAACACCCTAGGATGAGACCTAGGTTATATATGGGTAGACATCAATGAGACTCAATGTGTGGATAAATGGGGGTTCCTTATTAATCTTTTAGTTGGGCTCTAACCATAATATTTTGAGATTTTCCCTGATAAAGTGGATGTGTGATGGTTATGGGTTTTATTTTCATGGGTTGTATAATGGACTTAAGAATGAGTGTCTCAGTTGTGTATTCATTGGTGATGGGTGTTTTTCTATGGGTGTGGTGACCCTGGTAGGTTTAGACTAGGTGAGTTGTGTTTTCGACATTATAGTGGTGTTTTTTTGCTCGTGGTTCCAACTTATGTGTGTGAGTATCTTGGTGTGAAACCTAGAGTTAATTATCACTTAGTGTGATAGGCACCATGTGTAATAGAATGAGAGTAAAAGGGTCACCCATGAGTAACAAATTTTTTATGGCTTGATGTGTATGGATTAGAGAGAGGTCCAATGGATTTTTCTCTTCATGACTCATGTTTAGGGAGTTGTTATAGTCTGACCTTCAAGGTGACCTATGAGGGAAGATGGATGTGGTTGCATATGATTTTCAGCATGTATAAAAAATTGAGTGTTTTGGGATTTGGTAGTGGAACATGGAGAGTGATTCCCAGTGCATGTTTTACCTAGAGGAATAAGTCGGAAGGTTAATGGATTTGGTGACATGACTTGATCTATGGTTATACATTGAATGTTTGGGGAAATTTAGGATATAATCATGGTAGGTTGGCCTAGTGTTGAAGGTTTCTTTAGATGTAAAGCATAGTGGTTTCTTCATAGGTTTAATCGAGGTACAATGAGTGTCATCAAGTTTTTTGGTAAAAATGAATGGTGATTCAATTGTTTCTTTCTAAGGGAGGAACTTGAGTGATGGTAAAGGATGAATGGTTGGTTTTGAATGGTTAGATCATTTGGGTTTCTAACCCATATATTTTGACAACTATTAGTGGAGTCCCCAATGTAGATTTTGGGTGGTTGAGTCAAGAGTGACTGAGGAGTGGATGGAAGATTCTTTTAGGAAGGTGATAAACAAGGTGAAGATGGTCACATGTTTGGGATATTTTTATCAGTGGTTAGTTTTTTGGGTGATATGTTGAGAATTACTTGAGGCTAAGAAGGCTGAAAGACTAGGAGGCATGGTTAGGTGAATACATGGGGGCTTTAACCAAGATCTTTTGATTCATGGCTAATGTGATTTGAAGTCAACTTCAATGTGTGGTCGTAGAAAAGTGTGGGACCTTGAGTGCTCCGATGAGGTCCATATTTGAGAACATACAAGTAAGGAATGGGTCCATTCCATTTAGGAGAACACGTGTTTTGGGATTAAGAGTTTTCCATTTCTATGGAACCAAAGTGGGATGTATGTCTATGTGGGAGACCATGGTTTTTTATTGGATTGGTGGACCATTGTTTTGGTTGTAAAAAACTATGTTTGTGCTAGAATAAGTGGTGTAGTGGAAGTAGTGTGAAAGAAAATGTTGGTCTATAGCTGATTGGTGGATGTTCTTGGTGTGGTGGTGAGTCTTGGTTAACAATTAAACATAAGCACTGGTGGTTAAGTACTGAAGAAATGTGTGTGGGTAGGGAAGCCTGAAAATTTTGGCAGATTTTAGTTCCCCATAGTGGGATATGAAATCATTGATGGATATGTTTTGGTGGTGTATTTTTACAACTTATTAGCATAATTTAGCTAGTGATGATCATGCCCAACATCATGACATTATCCTGAGTACACTCCTAATAATATGTCTATGCCAATTGACTTGAATGTATTTTACTTGGATGTATTACATCATGGGGTTTATGATCATGGGGTTGTATAGTTGGAGATGGATGGTGGAATGTACACCATAGACAGTTATTGGTGATGTCATCAGGAAGGACCGAGTGTCAATGAACACCGTATGTTCCATTCTCAGAGCCCAGAAGGAGTATCATGTGATGTTTGTTTTGATGTTATGTGAAAATATATATATATCCAAAACCAAGTTTTGCGGAGTAATAAGTCAATACTGGATGCGTTGAGTGGATCATGGAGTTGATGTAATGACATTGAGATGCCAATGATAATCCTATGAGGGGAACATTGGGTATCTCAAACAGGCCATGTGGGTCGTGATTATGATGGGTTATTGATACATACATTGCTTTTGGGCTTAGGGTGGTTCCAAATGAATTCTAGATGCCCATGTAAAATCATTAAAGGGCATGGCGAGACTTGAAAATGAGTTGTGACAAAGGATGTTGTGTTCTATAACTCTAAAAAGAATCCATAATGGAGTTGGAAGGGTGTATTTGGGTGACATTGTAATGTATTGAAATGTGACAGAACCTTGGCCATGTAATGTAGTGTCATGCTAATAGTGAAGCTAAGTGTTTCCAAGATGTTTTCATTGGGGACAACTCAAATTTTCAAGGAGTGAAGGATGAATGTGGTGAGTCATAGACCACCTTCAGTGGGGTTAATGGAGAAGAAACTACAATTAAAGTTTTTTAATGGTTTTGAGTAAGAACATAGAGATATTTTTATAGTTTATGAAAGGTATGAGTTCTCGTGCTGGTAATTTTGATGGATAAAGTGTAGCACAATGATGGTTTAGAGGATTGGGGATTCTATGATGGTGGAGTTCTATAAGAAGTTAGGGAATTCCCCAGGTTGGTGTATTGGATAATAGTGTTATCCCTCAAGTGTGTATGTGAATCAATAAGGTGAAAATAGGGTAGAGTTCCAACAGTTGAAGATGGATGTTTTGGGAAAATCCATTCAGGGGGTGGTCTATGATAAAAGGAATGGATGTGAAAGGTTTTGACCTAGATCCAATTTTGTATTTTTAGTGGAAATCGAATTTTGGGAATGAAGTTGAACATGAGTGAGGTTAATTTTTTCTTAGTCCATGAATGGATGGGGTAGGTATGGCCCCCAAGTGGTTTTGATGATAATGATAGATACCAATATGGGGTGAAGCCCCTATAGATGTTTGGGTACAGTGAGTTCTGAATGCATCAAGTATTTTATGAAAGTTAAATTGATTTTATGGTAGCATTATAGTGGTGGGTCCAACAACTAGAAAGTGGTGGGAATACACTAATGTTTATGGTGGAGATTTCCATAGTGGGAAGGTGTTATTCGGATTATGTGACATGTATTTTGGGTTGAAGGGACTCAAGTAAGCACCATTTTAGTGACTTGACCTTGATAACAAGTGTTTCCTCATGCTTGACTTGTAGGGTTCATTGAGTGTTTTGGTATCTTTTGGCTATTTGATTATGGAATGGGATCATCTGGCCTAGAGTTGTGGATTGATGTATGTGATGAAATGTGATTGGAAATTCTGAGTTTTTTCCTCAGGTGGGGTTGAGGTTTGGTCACTGTTAGATTATTGAAAATTGGGTAAAAGGGTGGAAAGTGATTAGGGACATGACTTCTGAAGAGGATCAGACTGATGGGGTACTAATTTTCTCTTCCATGATGGTATTCTATTTTGTGTGAAGTTTACTTATGTTTTGTTTTAGGTTGTGTTTCCTAGGATTCCCCTGGTAATTCTGGTGGTTGATGTATGATGAGTATTTGATTCATCATTTAAAGATAATTTGTTTCATTCTATGGACTATAGTGAGAAAATATTGTAGGAAAAAAATGTGGATTTAGTTAAATTTTTGTGGAAGCATGGTAATGTTTATGAATAATCTTGGGAGAGAGATATGGATATATAGTCCCAGTGGACAGATTGTTTTTATTTGGAAGGTTAGTGATTCTTGGAAGTGTTTATCAGGGATGATCCATTATATTTTTTGAATTTTGTAAGATCCCAAAATTCCTGAGGTACATTTTTGTTTAAATTTTTGATTAAGTGCATTAAGGCTGGCTAACTGAACGTTCACAAGGCTTATGAGGAAGATCATGGGGTGCTTTGGGGGTTTGGGACATGAATGAAAGGGAAATTAGGCCAACCTGTGAAGGTTACACACTTCGAAAATGGTTATTGTAAACCATTGGAGTGGGTGATAAAATCCATTTAAACATGGACATAGACATTTTCCATGGTTGGCGCACAATTTTTCAAATAATAAATGATCCCCAAGTAACCATGTTACTTGGACCCCTCTTATATAAGGGTAGGCGTTCAATTGGTTCATGGTTCCGAAACCCATGTGGTAAAACTGGACACCACATTAAAATTATGATTTCATAAATTTTCTATCCATGATTTGAAAATTTTCACTCACTTTTCTTCACCATATCCTCTCTTCCATCCCTATCTAGGAACCGAACAACTAAATGATTCCCCTGAAACAATCTTGTTCGATTTGGAGTTGTTTGGAGTGTCATTGGATTCAAATCAAATCTCTAGGTTGGAGCTTCAATGGGTGACCGAATCTAAATCTTTGAAAAATAATAATGGTGTGTTCATCAATGGATTTTTGGTAGGTGGTCTACATGTTATATCTCATTCTTTAATTGTCAATTTTTGTATGTGTGTATGTGATATTAATTCACTCTTGATTTAAATTTGATTCCTTTAGTAGGATTTGGTAAAAAGGTTGGGTAAATGGTGATTTAGATCCATCATGATCCTAATAGGATGCATTGTGGTTGATTAGACTGGATTAGGGTAGTCCATGGGGTGCACCAATATTCCCAAACATGGAAAATTATTATGTTAAGCCTAATGTTAATTTGTGTTGAAATAGATCCCCTGATAAATTTGTTGACATGTTTGTTATAATTATGAAATGGTACAAATGATATTTGTATCTAGTTGTTGTAAATGGAATAAGGGATTTATTGGATGAATGTGAAAAAGGGTTAAATGGATTATTGGGAATATTCCAAACGTCTAATGAAATTAAGATGTGAATGGGAGATTGAATTAAGGCATTTGAATTGATGAATGTGTAAAATGGGTTAATTAAAGGAAAATGATGAATATTTAAATAGGAAAATTTATGAGAATTTTTTGTTATGCTAATAAGGTTATTCTATAAAAAGGGAAATTGTTTCAATGGGATGTTATATGTAATTGGTAAATGTGATAATGGGTTAAGTTTAATTATGATTCATGTTTTAAATCTTTTTTAATTGAAAATGTTAGGTGTATTTATTATTCTTGGTTTGTGATATGATATATGATGTAAATGGATAAATAATATTAGGCACAATGCATGAGAGTTGTGATGCATTGTAATTTAGAATATACACCCATGGGTCAGGTTAGACTGAGGCTCTAAACCCCACCCCAAAATGCATTGGTTAGGGATGGGGACTAGGGCTCTATGCCCTTAACTGTTTCATTTCATGAGACTACATAGACTGAGGCTCCAAGGTAAGTGTGATGTATTTTTTATAAGGTGTTTACCCATAACATGATAAGGAACATGATTTATCCCCTTATACATGATAATTTACCATACAAGGCTATTGTGTGAATGATGTAGATCCATTACCCATGGAACATGTGATGGGAATGAATATAGTAATTAAGATAGTATAAGTGATTAAAATTGAAAAATGATAAAAATAGTAAATTTGAACACTGTTAACTAATGGAACCAATGTTTTCTTTTGTGTTACCTTATTAATTATTTAATACATGAAAGCACTATCAATTTAGACTGGATATTTTTTAGACACCATTGGTGGTGGCCTACTAATTTTTACTCACACACTACTAAGGCCTCCATTGGGTACATGACCATATTTCATGGTTGTAGTTCAAGAAAGGGGAAAGGGACCTTTGTTAGAGAGTAGAATTAGGTTTGGGATCTGTGTGGACGATTCTACGAATATAAAGTCCAGAACCAATATTGATATTTGGTTGTTTGTCTCCATTTTAGATTTCCTTCACTTTAGGAATAGTTATAATGACATGAAATACTCTATATTTGGTTTTGGTTTGTACCCTGTTTGGGAAATGGTTCATAATTAATTATTCTAGTTTATTTTTTTCATTATTTCAATTACTTCATCTATTGTATTCTATATATTACGATGATAATGAGGGTATTGTCTCCCCATAGGACCCATTATACCCTCTCTTCTAGCAGGCATCTTCTAGCATAAGAGGAAGCATTCTAGAGGTCATGTGGCAACCTAGAAAGGGGAACTAGTTTAGTATATTTGGGGTCTGGGACATTACACAAGATAAATGTGAAGGAAGAGGATATCTTGAAGACTACTTTTTGGTGTTCTTATGGGAAATGTTTGTCAATTTTTATAATTTTTAGTGTAACAAAACCTATCATTTTTTCATGATGATCATGAACTCTGTATTCTATGAGTTCTAGGATTATTTTGTGGTCATGTTCATTGATGATGACCTATGTTACTTGATGTCATAGGAAGTGAATGCTAAGAATGATATGAATTTTTCTAAAGTACTTACGCCATATAAATTATGGGAAGATGTTAATGTGTACATTTTTTTATTTGGTAGGTTTATATTAATGGGTATTATAAGAGAGATCTAGTGGATCTGTTGAATATTGAGGTCATTGTTTCTTTAGAAACCCTGAGAAATGTTAGAGCAGTGAAAAATTTCCTTAGAATTATAGTCTATTGACAATGGTTAATGTTTGAATTATCCAAGGTCATAGTCATGTTTATATCATTGAAAAGTAACTACTAGGATTTTCTATGGATTGATCCATATTTGGAACCTTTCAACTACCTGAATGAGTGGTTAATATATTCTATAGTTCTTCAGATTTTAAAGGAGGGAGTAATGTTCATGGTGTTTTCAAATAATCACTAACTCGTTTTACGTTATATATTGATATAGAAAATAGAGGTGATATCATATGGGTCCATGTAAAAACATCTACATCAGTGTTAATATTCATCTTATAGAGCCCTATAGATCGTGATGGGACAATTATAGGGGGTGGTTAATTTTTGTTCACATAATTTATAAATATTTATAATTTCTATATAAATTATCCCCATTTTATACTTGAAACATTATCTTAGTTAGGAGATGTGGATATTTTAATGTGCACTCAACCGCAACCTAAAAATTAAATACATGAATATAAAAAAATATTATAATATATTATTACACGGTTTGGATCATTCTTTGGAAACCTATACCTTTTCAGGATCATATTGGTCATGTACATGGATTTAATTATAAAAATAATTTCTTATTATTAAAATATTCTATTAAGAAGAACATAAGGATTGGTCATATATCATCCAAATCCATTGGGGTGGTATCATACATTTACATATGAATGTATCCAATAGTCTATATTGTCTTTCACATCTCAATCCTCCTTAATAGATGGTGGTGTTTTTTATACAAGTACAACAATTTATTCAAGTACCCTACCCTGATCCAGTGAATAGGTATCAAATCTCTAAGAAATAATCATCAAATATCAACATATATTTTTTTCCTTTAAAAAAATTAATTAATAGATTATGAATATCTAAATAAATCTCGATGTCTTATTCCTATAAATGTCTCAATATTTAGAAAATCAATACAAGCAATGTTATTCTCTCCTCTTCTAAATCGTTTTATGTGATAAAGTTGTATCATTTTACTCCTATTCTTCTTTTTTAACGCATATATTCACATCTATTTTCATTTGGTTATAAACTTCAATACATAACATGTATTCACATGGAAATAGTATTGGGTTATATATTTCTTCTTCAAATCGAATTATTTATCTAGAATTAATCCACTTTTGAAGTTATTCTCACATTTTTATATTCTTTTATTAAAAAATATATATTTACCTATCTATGTGAATATAATATAATTAATTTAATGGTGTTTCAATTGTAATGAATATAAATTATTTATTAAAAATATAATTTCATATTATATGTACATATAATATCTATTGTAGACTTGATCATAAGCACTAATTGATATTTAACTATCATGGATTAATATTCTTCACAATTCTGTTTCAATTAATTCTTTTGAATTTCCATCAACAAATTCATGTTAGCATGCCCTGTCACTTGGAAAATACCCTTGAGATGTTGCACTCTACACTTCATCCATACATAGCATCAACTCTAATTCGATACTAGACTCTTAGATGTATCACATTGTGTCTCAATATCATTATGATATCTAATTCCTTTAATAATAGATAATGGGAAACATATGGGTTACTCATTCTTCAATGAAATTAATTCATGAAATATAATCTTGAAGAAGAGTTCATAAATTTCCACAATGTAAGTATAACTCTATGTTTTATCATATAAACTCTATGAAATCGTAACACAACTATATATTTCACTCTAAAAACCCAATTTTTTCATGTAAACTCTATACTAGTGTAGAATAGACGTTTTGATTTCATTAAATTACCATATTTTTTACTTTTATCAAATATATGTAGTCACATATGAACTCTCCATTATCCCCATACAACTCTTTGTTTTTATAGATAAATTGAAATCTATGCCTATGAATTTGAAACAACTATTCATAATATTGAACTCTACATTGAATTAATTTTTTATTTTATCCATAACCTTGACATTCCAAATTTATTTTAAATTAATTAAAAATATATAAAGATGTTTATGAGTCTTTATTAAATATTTCAAAAGCTATTCCAACATCCTCAAATTTTGTTCCTTCACCAGATAAAACCTTGAAATTTCTTTGAATCACTTATAAACTATTGTAGACAATGTATTCTCCAACATCCCTTGTCATTAACATTAATAATAAAAAATAAATCATCACAACATAAGTAAAATTGAAGTTGTAATTCCAATATCTTTAAAAAATAAGTAGTGAAGTATCCAACTAGTTTTGCATTAATTCATATATAGGATCTCTATCAAAATCAGAATTTAAAGGTAAAAAATGCATGTATTCTAAAAACTTTATCATGGAAGTAGAACATACCTTATTCTTCTTTCTTTTCTTGTTTCAATTAGATCACATCCATCTATTAAAATATTTTTTAACTTATTGAAAACATTTAAAACATATACATTTTGTCACATCAATATCCCCCATTTTATTTTTTTAATACTACCCTGTTAATTTCAAAGTCAAAGGTATTTTACTCCCCCTTATTGAAAATAAATGAAAATGTTATGTGATGTTTAAATTTATCTTAACTAATATTTTATTTTCTAAGTAATATTATTCTCCCCACTTGCTATAAATTATATATTTTGTCCACATGTTGAGAGAATGATGGAGGCACAAAAAACATTGAATCTCCCTAGGTGAGATTAACAACTAAGATTGTGGGGGGTCCTTGTTATTTTTTTATGAATTTAGATTATTAATTGAAACTATATGACTTATTAATGTACCAATCTAGTCTATAGATTCTTATAACCATGCCAAATGTACATTAGTAATAAGATAAAGAACAACACATGATACATTCAAGGTTCATCTTGAAATACATACTCCTTTATATGATTGGTAAGACCCCCCAATCATGGAATTTTCCACTATAAACAAAAATATTTACATCCAAGGACTATTAATGTTTTATACATTCTGAGTCTCACTTTTTTCAAATTACTGAAGTCTCACTAGAATAAATAACTCATAAATATAAAGAATGATTTAAATATAAATAGACCTATTTTAGATCTAGGTGATCACTGCTGCACATGATCATAATATTCCCCCTAAACCAACTGGATCAATATAATATGCTCATGTGAAACATCTCCAACAATCTCAATAACCAATTTTGGAGATCATCCACACTAGTATGGAAACTTACTCTTGATCCATCAGGATCCGATTCATCTCAGTATCAGAAATACTCAAGTAGATAAGTTTCTTCCACCTTGAATAACGCAAGAAGTTAAACATATATTCTCACATAGTATCTTTATCATATTTTTCTCAACAACATCAAAAACTAAATTCTCACTTCACCTAGATGTTCTGTTTATCATAAAATAGCCAATATCATTCTAATCATTAATTATATTATTATTCTCGAGCATGAAGGTTCTACTAATTCACTTATATGGACTATATTTCTTTTCAAATAACTAACTTATTCAATCTAATCAACATATTGAGGAAAAAACTAAAAAAATATAAATCAATTAACTTAGAAACTATTATTTAGTTTAATAATCTTGAAACTTTAGTAAAAAAATCATACACCATGATCCCTATATTTTCCTCATTTTAAAGGCATAAAAAAACAACAATCTCATAATATGTTCTAAATTATGTGAATTCTATGTATCTAGTAGATTTATTTCTATACCCTTCTATTTATTTGTATTATTAATAAAACCAATTTTATAATATTTTCAATAATTTATCACTATATAATAATAACTCAAAAATAAATGAAATTTTGAATTTCAACCAATACCCATATACATCTTCTCAAGAAAACTACCCAAACACATCAACATCGACATACTTGCGATGTGGGAAAATTATTTATGGAACAATAGCTGAAAACCTATCCTTTTGAACTTTGGTTCATAAAACCCCTAATAGAATCGTTGCCTAATATCTAGAGACTTCTTCATAATAAACTAAACTTCAGCACACTTCTTAATTTTCAAATTATAAGGATTATTTGAACATGAAAATTATACATTATTATCACACTAACATTTTATAAATAATATCTGGATATTCTTCAATAAGAAACTCATATTCAATAATCATATCACATTTTATTCAAACTTCTCTCAAAACCTTAAATAGGTAGATATATTGATCACCATTTTTTCATACTCACACGATTAAACTTCAATCTCATTTTAAATGCGTTTTTACTATTGAAAATCAGTTCAATCACCATATTGTTATTTTTATCAAAATTATAAATCATAAAAATGATAAAAAATTTATATGACATTGAATTGTTACATAGCTTTAGATTCTCCATTTCTTATGAATTTTCTTGAAAAAGTCATATTCACTAACAAATTTATATTTTTTAGCTAAAATTCATATGCTAAAATTAATGATTTTATGCATGATTCAATTTAAAATTTCAAGACTCAAAGTCATACATGACTGAAATTTCTTACAAAAATATTATAAAAGTCATATTACTTTCTTCAGAGTCATAAAAACAACATAAAAGTCAAATGAATGTTGGATAATTCTTTAATCTTACCTGAATCCCTATTCAAACTATAAGGCCCCAGCCTTAAACCTTACTCAATCTTGAGTTATTACAAGATTACACATTGAGGATCTTTTCGGGTTTAGAGTTTTAGAGAATTAGATCATAAAACTTGCATTACATTCCACATATAAAAAAAGTGGTTACATAAAGATAGTATTCTTCATTCCCATCAATGGAAACACATTTAAAATAAAACATGGATTATTTCTTGACACAACCTTGACTCTATCATCTTATCATGTACCTTTCCCTTGACTTGTGAAAAGCATTTCAAAAACTTGGGATGAGCATAAAAACTCAGTATGGGTTATAAAAAAAACATGGAAAGGAAACATGAGTTCATATTTACATAAGAATGAAATCATACTTTACCCATAAAACATAGGCACTTTAACATACCTCATAAAATCATGAATAAATCATAGAAATCAAAAGACATAAAGGTAACTTGAGGCATTCATAACATTCTTACGTAGGGAGTAACCCTCTTGGTTACGTTTGGAATACCCATCACAATATATTCCCTAAATCTCTTCGGAGAAACCTTAACGTTTCACTCCTTCGCGTTACCCAATGCATTGGAGAGCTATAACGGGCTCACCCGCCCTTAGTTTATCACGGAACCACCCGTCTTCATAATAATGCCCAAGAACCATAACACAATCATATCACATAAAACATGCATAAAGGAAACATAAAATTTCCACATTTCAATCATGAGATATCAATATAAAAAATTGATATAAAAACATTATGAAAACCATTTTCAATACCAAAATAAAAGAAAAGTAAAACATGGTATTTATTTTTCTTTTAAAAGAAGGTATGGATTGTAGAGGAAGCCGAAACTCAAATAACGGTCACGACGGCGGAGAAGTCGTTGTCGCCGCATACGTACGACAAAAACATTCCCTTTTTTTGTTTAGTAAACGCTTCGTATAAAAAAGATTCCTTTTGAATAAACGTAAAAGTCAAAGGGGGTTTATACACCGTATAAAAGAAAGTTGTGTATAAAATAAAACATGCCTCAATGAAAGGAGATTGAGACAAAGTCCCATACCTCGTATCCGACTTGACCCAACCGTTCTTTATTCTCCTGAATAATAAACTTGAGTTAATCTCTACTTGCTTATGAATCTTTTTCAAGTTCATTATTCCTTTTATACCATGTTATGAACATCATGTAATCAGTTAAGTTAATAATGTTCATTTTGTCAGTATTTGGTTCTTAAGTCAAAAATAGACTTCTTACACTTATATGTTGTTAATTTTGTCAAAGGTTCATTATATCCAGAATGGTATTCATGATGTAGATATCATATATGTCATATATATCCAGTACATACATGCATTTATAATATTACATAATCATTTAGAGGTAAGAAATGAAATGGACCGTTCATGGAGACGGTAAGCCGTACGTACGCATGAACGCTACTTTCATTTCTATTTCATATTTTATAGAATGGAATCATAATTATATAAAGTTATATAATAATTCCAGTATAATATCATATATAATATCATAGTTCCATCCTTTATATGTCCCACATATGGTATTAACGAATCAAATCACTTTTAGGGGGCGGTAGTCCGCACTTCCTAAAATGAAGATATCGTGTTTTACCCATAATGGAAACCATAAAGGAATGCCCAAAATGAAAAAAACAGAAGCTTAAGGAAAACATAAACATATTATATATCATATATAAAAATAGTGACATCATAATGGCCACCTTTGAAGGTGTTAAATGAGTGTTGAACAATCATCGTTTCGGGAGGCAGAATTTCGCCATCCACGGAAACCGTATGTTCTTTAACCATTTGATGTAGTTGTGTGAGAGTGTAGCTCAAATAAATCTTATAACAACATCCTAGTATATTGAAGATACTGGTGTTGTTACAAAAGAAGAAAATAAAAAGAGTTTAGGGGGTTGGAGAAGCAAAATAAAACAAATGAACAAGATAGAATGAATTACCTTTAAAAGTGTAACTCCTTTTGATTTGAGTCTAAAGGATTCCTTTGAAAGGATTCTGCCCAAAGGGAATCCTCTAGGATGAGTAGAGGGATGTGGAGAGAGCAAATGGGCAGGGGTTGGCCTAGCCAAAGGCTTGAAGACTGTGTGAAATGAGGTAGAGGTGGGGGCCTTTTATAAGAGGAGAGGAGCGGCACTTTTGGAAAGTAAAGAAATATTACTTTATTTGAAAAACAATTTCGGTTTCAAAAGGTCCCACATTGATATAATTCGTGGATAAGGTGATAAGGGTTCGAAATCCACTCATCCAATGGGTTTTTGACATGTGTAGTTCATAGATTTTACATTATCTTTCTATTTTATTTAAATCGTCAAATAATGATGTCATCGCTGCATCATTATTATTTCACAAATAATTTAATTTATTTAATGTCTAAAAATCATAAAAAAAATACTATGATATAGGAAATCATTTTAGATTTCCAATGACTATTTATAATCAAAATTTGGACTTGTATAACCCTACTTCAAAATTGTTTTCGTAAAACATATTATGTTTGTGTCATTTTCACTTTAACATTAAATAAAAAGTAATTTATGTCATTTCCCAACAAAAGTGGATCCATGGGGTCCCCAAGTTGACCCATGGAATTTCATGGTCGTCCATGACACAACCAAGGAGGTTGGGACATGTGTCTAGGTCATTTCCTATTATTAAAGCATTATTTATACCTTAAACTACCCTAATTACCACTAATCGTGATTAAGAACTTAATAAGTTACTATTCACCAAAAAAATTATTATAATCTCATTGAACCACATTTTAAATACTAATGACAACCATGTATGTCGGATTTTCAAAATTCAAAACACAATGATGGTAAAATTTCATTTAACTGAAAAATCAGTTTGCTTGATTATCACTTAGTGGTTTCACTATTCATCAAAAATTGATGTTTTTCAGAAAATTACCAAAAATTCAACCTAAGCTATATTTGATATTCCGAATTCAAAAATGAAGTCTATTTTACAAAATTCAAAACATATAGGTCACATTAATTAATTTAATAATTAATTCCCGCTGCCAGAGCAAATAGCGTGTTTTTACAAAACAATAAGTATCAAAAGATTGACACCAGTTTAAGTCTAATTTCAAAGTGAAATTGATTCCAATGACCACCATTGGATAAAATGGTAAAAATTTATTCTAATTTCACTTCAAAACCAATTAAAAACATAATATAATCATATAAATAAATTAGATTAAAAAGTAGTTCGGATGTAAAATGCATTATTTTTCACTATTCATTAAAAAATGAACATTGTCAGAAAAATACCAAAAATTCACACAAGGTAAATTTTGATGTCCCAATAATAAAGAATAAGTTTATTTTGACAAACATAGTTTATAAAATTGTCAAAATATAGATTCAAAAATGGTTTGCCATCAAAAGGCAGTAAAATAATCTTTTAAGAATATTAGTGTATTCCATGCATAAGATTGTATTTATTTTCATTTTAAGCCGCTATAACACTATCTTAATCATTAATAGACATAGATAAAAATATCTATTATTCATTACTTACTTGGGATGTTACATCCTTCCCCCCTTTAGAAAATTGTGTCCCCGCAATTTATTTACTTATCGAATAAATGGGGGTACTTATCCCTCATTGCATTTTCAGATTCCCATGTTGCCTCTTCAATCATGTGGTTTTTACACAAAACCTTTACTTGCTTAATAACCTTATTCCGTAACACTTGCTCCCTGTGGTCAAGAATCTGGACCGGTTGTTCCTCATAAGATAGGTTCTCTTCCAGCTGAACTACCTCTGGACTCAAAACATGAGATGGATCTGGCATACACTTTCTCAACATCGAAATGTGAAAAACATTGTGTACCTGAGATAAACTCGGAGTTAAAGCCACTCGGTATGCAACTGATCCAACTCTTTCTAGAATTTCGTATGGTCCAATGAACCTTGGACTCAACTTTCCTTTCTTAACAAATCTCATCACACTTTTCCAAGGAGAAACCTTGAGAAAAACATGATCACATACCTAGAAAGATAGATCCTTCCTCTGGTTATCCGCATAACTCTTCTGCCTGCTCTGAGCTGTTCTCATGTGTTTCTGAATCAGCTGAACTTTTTCTGCAATCTCTTCTACCAATTCTGGTCCCATCAACTTCCTTTCACCCACTTCATCCCAGAAAGCTGGAGTTCGACACCGCTTCCCATATAATGCCTGAAATGGTGCCATCTGTATACTGGAATGAAAACTGTTATTATATGAAAACTCAACAAAAGAAAGATGTTGGTCCCAACTTCCCTGATAATCCATAGAACAAGCTCGTAGCATATCCTCCAATGTCTGAATTGTTCGTTCTGACTGCCCATCTGATTGAGGATGAAAAGCTGTACTAAAATTTAATTCAGTACCCAACGACTTTTGAAGGCCTTTCCAAAAGTTAGAAGTAAACCTGGGATCACGATCTGATACAATAGAGAGAGGAACTCCATGTAACCTGACTATCTCTTTAAGATACAAACGGGAAAGTTGATCAAGAGAGAAAGTATCTCGTATAGCAAGGAAATGAGCAGATTTGGTCAAGCGATGAACAATAACCCAGATTGCATTATTACCTCAAGATGTCTTCGGTAATCCAACAACAAAGTCCATGGATATATTCTCCCATTTCCACTCTGGAACTGGTAAAGGATGAAGCATCCCTTTCAGTAACTGCCGCTCTGCTTTAACCTGTTGACATGTCAAACACTTCACAGTAAAATCAGCAATATCTCTTTTCATTCCATCCCACCAGTAATACTCCCGCAGATCTCTATACATCTTAGTACTGCCCGGATGAACTGAAAACGGAGAACTATGAGCTTCACATAACAACTCTCTCTTCAACTGTGAATCATAAGGCACACACAATCTCTTCCCAAATCACAAAACGCAATCATTATCAATGTTGAATTCATGCAACTTACCTTTCTGAACCAGCTCTACCTTTTTCTGCAACTCACTGTCTTGCTTCTTTGCTTGCTTGATTCTATCTGATAGAGAAGATCTCACTGATACCTGAAACAAAACAGAAGGACTTCCTGCACCAACAACTTCTATGCCAAAGTTCATCAAATCGTTAACCAAAGGATCACGTTCCAAACGCAACATTGTTAATGAAGCATTACTTTTTCAACTCAAATCATCAGCCACTTTATTTGCTTTTCCCGGATGGTAATGAATTGTACAATCATAATCCTCGATTAATTCTATCCATCTCCTCTGTATCATGTTTAACTCTTTCTGAGTGAATATATACTTTAAACTTTTGTGATCGGTATATATTTCACACTTTACTCCATACAAATGATGCCTCCAAATTTTTAAAGCAAAAACAACAGCAGCTAGTTCCAAATCATGTGTAGGGTAATTTACCTCATGAGTTTTCAACTGTCGTGAAGCATAAGCAATTACCCGATAATTCTGCATTAGGACGCAACCAAGTCCTTTCAATGAAGCATCACTGTATATAACAAACTCACCATTCCTGGAAGGTAGTGCCAAAACTGGAGAATTCACCAATCTTCTTTTCAATTCCTGAAAACAATCATCACATTCTTTTGTCCAGATAAACTTAACACCCTTCCGAGTTAGCTTAGTCATTGGACTAGATAACCGTGAAAAATTTCTAACAAACCTTCGGTAATAGCCCGCCAAACCAAGGAGGCTACGAATCTCGGTTACATTTGTGGGTCTTGGCCATTCTTCCACAACTTTTGTTTTTGCAGGATCAACAGTTATTCCATCTTTAGAAACAATGAGACCAAGGAAAGAAATTTTTTGCAACCAAAACTCACACTTGCTGAATTTCCCATACAATTTCTTTTCTTTTAAGGTTTGCAAGATAACCCTTAAATGTCTTTCATGCTCCTCTTTACTTTTATAAAACACCAAAATATCATCAATGAAAACCACCACAAACTTATCCAAGAACTCATGGAAAATTCTATTCATTAAATCCATGAATACAGAAGGTGCATTGGTTAGACCAAAAGGCATTACTACAAATTCATAATGGCCATATCTCGTACGGAACGCAGTCTTCGGAATATCTGCCTCCTTTACCTTCAGCTGATGGTACCCCGATCTCAAGTCAATCTTTGAAAAAAACTGAGCTCCCTGGAGCTGATCAAACAAATCATCGATATGAGGAAAAGGATATTTGTTCTTAACAGTGATATTATTCAAGGCTCTATAATCAATGAAAAGTCTCATAGAACCATCTTTATTTTTAACAAATAAAACAGGAGCACCCCATGGTGATGTGCTAGGTCTAATGAAACCTTTCTCTAATAAATCTTGCAATTTCTCCTTCAACTCTAAAAGTTCAATTTGTGCCATTCGATAAGGGGGTTTTGAAATTGGCTTAGCATCAGGAACTAAGTCAACAGTAAACTCAACTTCCCGATCTGGTATTATTCCAGGCAACTCATCAGGAAAAACATCAGGATACTCATTTACCACTGGCACATCATTAATTTGAACAGTTCCTTTATTTTCAACGACGTGTGCAAGGTAACATTCATTTCCATCTTTTACAAGTTTCTCGGCCTCTTGATATGTTATCAAAATTAAGGGTTCATTCTTGTAAACAAACTGAAAGTGTTTCTGAAAAGAAACTTCTTTAGCTCTACAGTCAATATTAGCATGGTAAATAGAGAGCCAATCCATACCCAGGATAACATCAAACTCTACTAGAGGTAGAACAATAAGGTTTGCAAGTAGGTTCTTTCCACAGATAAGGATAGGAAGATTCTTATAAATTCTTTTTGCCTCGACACTTCCCCCAGGTGTTTTTACCAAATGTTCAGGAGTCATTTCTTGAGATGGTATTCCCATTTTACTAGAAAAGGTTTCAGAGATGAAAGAATGTGTAGACCCCGAATCAAACAATACACTGGCATAATCTGAAAAAACAAACAAAGTACCTGATACAACTTCATTTGATGGCCCGACATCTGCTGAAGTAGTTGCAAAGGATTCCACCACCCCTTTCTGCTTGTAGTCTAACTACTTCCCATCACTCAAGCTTCTTGTCGGACACTCGTTTGCATAGTGACCCATCTCATTGCACTTAAAACATTTCACTAACTGTAAATCAAATTTGTTCTTACCTTCAGCTTGATCCTTTTCAGTGCAATCACGAGCCTTATGTCCCATCTTACCACATCGGTAGCACTTTCCATAATTCAAAAGACATTCCCCAGAATGCCTTTTTCCACATTTATCACAAACTGGAAACTTAGTTTTCTTACCATCAGACTTTTTTGAAGAATTCTTACCTTTCTCCTGCCACCTCGGTCTCTTCTTCTACTGGTTATTATAGAACACTTGGTCATCAGCAAAATCCATTTCCACATTATCAGCACATCGAACAAGCTTTTCATAACATTTAAACTCACGAGAAGCTAATTCCCTTCGATACTTTGGCTTTAATCCTGAGTAAAAATGATTGATTTTACTATCAAGGTCCCAGATAAAATTTGGAGCATACCTTGCCAATCGAGTGAACCTTTCTTCATAGGCAGCCACTGAGTCTTCCTCTTGCCTCAATTCCAAGAATTGCTTTTCCATCCTAAGTCGAACAGCCTTAGGAAAATACTTCTCAAGAAACATACCTTTGAATTCATCCCAGTCAAGAGCATCAATCTAATCAGCGTCCCTGATATTTTTAACCATAGACCACCACTGATCTGCTTCACCCTCCAAACGGTAAATAGCAAGACTAACCTTTTGATTGTCTAAACACCCCATGACATCAAAAATATTCTCTAGTGCTTTAATACACCCTTCAGCTAGCACAGGGCCAGATGATCCTCTGAATGATGGTGGATGTTGCCTCATGAAATGTTCCACCACTGACATGTTCCTCTGCGGTTGTTCTGGCTGATCTCGTGCATGGATACCACCGCCATTTATCGCTTGAGTCAACTGCTTCATTACTGCAACAAACTGTTCAGTTCCAATTCCGACCATTTCTGGATGATGATTCGGAAGGTTATTTCCTTCTGTATTCCTTCTTAGCACTGCTTCCATGTTTCCTCTGCAGAAAACCATTCTGAACAAACATGTCTTAGATGAATCAACATGGTAATCCTTAAATGCTATATCATTTAAAAAAAAAATATTTTTGGATAATCATTTAATATAATTCTAACTCCTAAAGTTATCTAAACCGACCTCTGATACCAACTATAAGGCCCCAGCCTTAAACCTTACTTAATCTTGAGTTATTACAAGATTACACATTGAGGATCTTTTCGGGTTTAGAGTTTTAGAGAATTAGATCATAAAACTTGCATTACATTCCACATATAAACAAAGTGGTTACATAAAGATAGTATTCTTCATTCCCATCAATGGAAACACATTTAAAATAAAACATGGATTATTTCTTGACACAACCTTGACTCTATCATCTTATCATGTACCTTTCCCTTGACCTGTGAAAAGCATTTCAAAAACTTGGGATGAGCATAAAAACTCAGTATGGGTTATAAAAAAAACATGGAAAGGAAACATGAGTTCATATTTACATAAGAATGAAATCATACTTTACCCATAAAACATAGGCACTTTAACATACCTCATAAAATCATGAATAAATCATAGAAATCATAAGACATAAAGGTAACTTGAGGCATTCATAACATTCTTACGTAGGGAGTAACCCTCTTGGTTACATTTGGAATACCCATCACAGTATATTCCCTAAATCTCTTCGGAGAAACCTTAACGTTTCACTCTTTCGCGTTACCCAATGCATTGGAGAGCTATAACGGGCTCACCCGCCCTTAGTTTATCATGGAACCACCCATCTTCATAATAATACCCAAGAACCATAACACAATCATATCACATAAAACATGCAAAAAGGAAACATAAAATTTCCACATTTCAATCATGAGATATCAATATAACAAATTGATATAAAAACATTATGAAAACCATTTTCAATACCAAAATAAAAGAAAAGTAAAACATGGTATATATTTTTCTTTTAAAAGAAGGTATGGCTTGTAGAGGAAGCCGAAACTCAAATAACGGTCACGACGGCGGAGAAGTCATTGTCGCCGCATACGTACGAAAAAAACATTCCCTTTTGTCGTTTAGTAAACGCTTCGTATAAATAAGATTCCTTTTGAATAATCGTAAAAGTCAAAGGGGGTTTATACACCGTATAAAAGAAAGTTGTGTATAAAATAAAATATGCCTCAATGAAAGGAGATTGAGACAAAGTCCCATACCTCGTATCCGACTTGACCCGACCGTTCTTTATTCTCCTGAATAATAAACTTGAGTTAATCTATACTTGCTTATGAATCTTTTTCAAGTTCATTATTCCTTTTATACCATGTTATGAACATCATGTAATCAGTTAAGTTAATAATGTTCATTTTGTCGGTATTTGGTTCTTAAGTCAAAAATAGACTTCTTACACTTATATGTTGTTAATTTGGTCAAAGGTTCATTATATCCAGAATGGTATTCATGATGTAGATATCATATATGTCATATATATCCAGTACATACATGCATTTATAATATTACATAATCATTTAGAGGTAAGAAATGAAATGCACCGTTCATGGAGATGGTAAGCCGTACGTACGCATGAACGCTACTTTCATTTCTATTTCGTATTTTATAGAATGGAATCCTAATTATATAAAGTTATATTATAATTCCAGTATAATATCATATATAATATCATAGTTCCATCCTTTATATGTCCCACATATGGTATTAACGAATCAAATCATTTTTAGGGGGCGGTAGTCCGCACTTCCTAAAATGAAGATATCGTGTTTTACCCATAATGGAAACCATAAAGGAATGCCCAAAATGAAAAAAACAGAAGTTTAAGGAAAACATAAACATATTATATATCATATATAAAAATAGTGACATCATAATGGCCACCTTTGAAGGTGTTAAATGAGTGTTGAACAATCATCGTTTCGGGAGGCAGAATTTCGCCATCCACGGAAACCGTATGTTCTTTAACCATTTCATGTAGTTGTGTGAGAGTGTAGCTCAAATAAATCTTATAACAACATCATAGTATATTGAATATACTGTTGTTGTTACAAAAGAAGCAAATAAAAAGAGTTTAGGGGGTTGGAGAAGCAAAATAAAACAAATGAACAAGAGAGAATGAATTACCTTTAAAAGTGTAACTCCTTTTGATTTGAGTCTAAAGGCTTCCTTTGAAAGGATTCTTCCCAAAGGGAATCCTCTATGATGAGGAGAGGGATGTGTAGAGAGCAAATGGGCAGGGGTTGGCCGAGCCAAAGGCTTTAAGAGTGTGTGAAATGAGGTAGAGGTGGGGGCCTTTTATAAGAGGAGAGGAGGGGCACTTTTGGAAAGTAAAGAAATATTACTTTATTTGAAAATGTGTTTCGGTTTCAAAAGGTCCCAAATTGATATAATTCGTGGATAAGGTGATAAGGGTTCTAAATCCACTCATCCAATTGGTTTTTGACATGTGTAGTTCATAGATTTTACATTATCTTTCTATTTTATTTAAATCGTCAAATAATGATGTCATCGCTGCATCATTATTATGTCATAAATAATTTAATTTATTTAATGTCTAAAAATCATAAAACAATTACTATGATATAGTAAAGCTTTTTAGCTTTCCAATTACTATTTATAATCAAAATTTGTACTTGTATAACCCTACTTAAAAATTGTTTTCGTAAAACATATTATGCTTGTGTCATTTTCACTTTAACATTAAATAAAAAGTAATTTATGTCATTTCCCAAAAAAAGTGGATCCATGGGGTCCCCAAGTTGACCCATGGCATGTAATGGTCGGCCATGACACAACCAAGGAGGTTGGGACATGTGTCTAGGTCATTTCCTATTATTAAAGCATTATTTATACCTTAAACTACCCTAATTACCACTAATCGTGATTAAGAACTTAATAAGTTACTATTCACCAAAAAAATTATTATAATCTCATTGAACCACATTTTACATACTAATGACAACCATGTATGTTGGATTTTCAAAATTCAAAACACAATGATGGTAAACTTTCATTTAACTGAAAAATCAGTTTGCTTGATTATCACTTAGTGGTTTCACTACTCATCAAAAATTGAAGTTTTTCAGAAAATTACCAAAAATTCACCCTAAGCTATATTTGATATTCCTAATTAAAAAATGAAGTATATTTTACAAAATTCAAAACATATAGGTCACATTAATTAATTTAATAATTAATTCCCGCTGCCAGAGCAAATAGCGTGTTTTTACAAAACAATAAGTATCAAAAGATTGACACCAGTTTAAGTCTAATTTCAAAGTGAAATTGATTCCAATGACCACCATTGGATAAAATGGTAAAAATATATTCTAATTTCACTTAAAAACCAATTCAAAACAAAATCTAATCATATAAATAAATTAGATTAAAAATTAGTTTTGATGTAAAATGCAGTATTTTTCACTATTCATTAAAAAATGAACATTGTCAGAAAAATACCAAAAATTCACAAAAGGTAAATTTTGATGTCCCAATCATAAAGAATAAGTTTATTTTGACAAACATAGTTTATAAAATTGTCAAAATATAGATTCAAAAATGGTTTTCCATCAAAAGGCAGTAAAAAAATCTTTTAAGAATATTAGTGTATTCCATTCATAAGATTGTATTTATTTTCATTTTAAGCCACTATAACACTATATTAATCATTAATAGACATAGATAAAAATATATATTATTCATTACTTACTTGGGATGTTACAAAAACTGCTTAAAATCATCATGGATTGACAATGGAATCATCTCAATTCATATCATCATCATATACTAAATCTAAAAATATAATTATATCTATATTAATATTTCACTAAGTGAATATGGTAACAAAGATATTAATGATTCTTAAATGTAGAAAAATTATATTTATATTGAAAAAAAATTATTCTTTTAATGACATACTTGATTCTTACAGATTTTCAGATCATGCTTAAAAAGTGATAGATCATGGTTACATGACATTGATTAATGATTACATAGAGTAAAAATCATATTTATTTGGAGGCTTTATGGCCCCTAAACACTTTTATAATGATGTTTATATAGAACAAGATCATCCATACTCAAGTTCTTTCTCTCAGAGATGATACATACAAAGATTTGCAGCATTATCCAAATTTCTATGACATCTTCCAAAATCAATAAACATCTTAAATAATGTTCACAATTACTTTTTATCATCTCAAGGACACATTGATCACATCAAAACATCTTAAAACTGTTATGTAAAATGTATGTTTTCAAATAAAACAATTTCTTGATAACCATAAAGCTCAGTACATCAATCATATATGTTTTGTTTCCTCTTTGTCTTGATTCCATCAAGGGTTGGAACTCTATGTTATAAAATTAAAAAAAAATCTATATAAAATGGCTACAACTTCATCAACTTCTCATAGATTTTCAACACATATTGACACCATCTCCCATTATTAAAATATATTATCTTATTGAAGATGAATAAAATTTAATAAAATTGAACTAATAATCTGCCAATTTGGATTTATTGTTAATAACAAAAAAATATCTCATGTCAATATGTGTTCTTATATGACACTCCCAGTTACTGATATCAATATAAGTGGATCACATGGGGACTTATAATCCATGTTGATATATTTTATTAGAGAATTATAAAACCACGTGTTTTCCTAGAAAAGTGACTGAGGTTTGTGAACTCTAAGTATATGCGGGCCAACCCAATGCTAAAAATATTGATTTAATCAATTTTGTCAATATTGTACATAAAATAACATGCATGTGATTCCAAAATAGGTTTACATTTTGGGTTTATTCATAAATATATTTATCATGAATTTTTTTTATCATGAACCCATCTCAACAAACAGATCAGAAAGTTCCAGTGAAAAGTATAAAACTCCACCTTTTTCTCATCTTTATCATTGAAAAAATCTCACCCCTTACAAATAAAGTTGATGCATTCATAACCAATGGATCAATGTATAGAGACCTGGGATTTTCAAACAAGGATAATATAGGTTTTTAGATAAATATTAATTAAAATATAAATATAAAAACCTTATGACCACAAAAGTTTAGGTCATTTGGAAACATGGAACAAAATATTCTAATATGGAGAAATATATTAGAAAATTCCCCCAAATATCTTCCATTTAGTAATCCTCATAGACATAATTTACATGAAAACATTCATCATATCCTAGGGAAGAGAAACATAAAAACAGGTGAGTTCAGATGCTCATTAAGGGTAAGAATAGAAGATATAAATCTATGGCCATATAAAATAATTATATAAGAATAACTGTAAATTATAATGATAATAAATTACAATTTCCTTACCTAACCTATCATAGATCATAAATTATGAGTCACATCATAAATATTTGTTGTTTTTATGACATGAATCCTAAGATAATCAACAAACCTGAGCCGTGAGAGAATAACATTACCATAAGAAATATATTTTGGGAATACACATAAATATATAAAATATTTTTTCAAGGTAACCAACCACAATATTCATAACATGATATACTTGGGATAACCACCCATGTACCCACTTCAATCATGGTATGACCACCAATGTACCATCTTTTGGGCATGGGATGACCACCAATGTACCATTCTTTTCGTGTATTAAACTACTAGTTAGGAAACACCACCACCCCCTAAGGAAGAAGTTTTCTCAAAGTGGAATGGGTTCACTCCCCATACAATTATTGTGGAAAATCACCTTAATGAATAGAGTTTATTCCATATTCCAGTCCTGTCTTACTGAACTGAGGCCAGTCCCCATTGCATCCCACTCTTACAGAACTGAGTTCACTCCCTATTCCATTAATTTATATATCAACAGATTTAAATTATTATCCAATTAATGAGAGGGATTTATATTCCCCACCCATAATTGGTTATAACTTAACCATTTTACTTAATTATAATTTATCCACTATCAAAAAATTAAAATCAAACATATGTGTGCTACAAGACCATAAAAATCATCATATCTTAACCCATGAAATGAAATGGGTATCATAAATATTTTATCATACCATAACCTATGGAAAAGTTATAGGTCTAATAATCATTTAATTATATAATAAGCCATGGAAATAAGAAGCTTTCACAAGCATTTCATCATGGTATGACTCATGGATGCGAAACAGGTTTCATAAACATTATAATATAAAATCATAAACCATTTAAAGAGATAATAGGAAAAGTAACAATGGATTAAATCTCTTATAAGGCATAGATAATACCAACTAATTTATTCTTATATGGTAATTAATTTTAAAAGATCATATAAACCATTTTTTGAGGTAAATACCATTCCCTCTTTGATAATTTATTTAAAAAAAAATTAATTTAAATATTTTTTATTTGAAAAACTCATCAAAAAATTTATAAATGAATCTTTTTAAATCATTTAAAACATTTATTAGGTATAAATAAAGTTTACAATTATAATTTATATTAAAAAATATATTACAAACAGTTTTAGGAAAATTGGTCTTAGATGAAAAGGGGGTTTTGAATAAAAATTTAATATTTCATAAAAAAATTCTTCTAAAATATTTGGAAAAATAGAGTAAAATAAATTTAAAACATTTATTGTCATTAAATAAAACTATAACAATAAAACTAATTATATTATTAATATATATTATAATATTTCATAATTGGAATCATAATCATAAACAATCCATATAAATGATGACATTGCAACATAAAACTCTTACCCATTTGGTAGCGTTGAATTTTAATACCCATTAAAGAATAAAATTAAATGAGACGTAAAATATCATTAAAAGAAATATAGTCATGATATAACATGAAAAATTTGAATTATATAAACAACACCAAATAAATGAGTGATGAATATGGCATAAGTCTCTCAGAAATAATGGTGAAACTAGATATCATTGTACCTTAAGTATTGAGTTTTTTTATACTAATTAAAGCCACATATATAATAAATTTATGTTTATTATAAATATATTTAATCAATATAATTATATATAATATTATATATGATTTTCTTATGAAATTTTATTACTTATTTATTAGTAGTTCCATGTTAACGTTATATATCTTGTAATGAGCACTTTATTTTTCATTTATGTTCTGGGTTGTAATTTTTTTCCCTTACATAGATCATAGTTTCATAATATCTTGAATGTAAACCATTATATATTAATTATATATGTATTTATATTAATAAATAATATTTTGGGGTAGGAAATTAAATACATTGTTCATGGATATGGCAGACCGTACGTATGAATGAACACCGTTTTCATTTTCTTATTGTATGGAAAAAGAAATGTAAATGAATATATATATACCTATATATAATCATTAATTCGGAATTTTTATTTCATATATATCATATATGATTATTAAACCAAACCATAATACATTCCATTTAATGGATGTACTAATCACATTGCTTCATGAGGCGGTAGTCCATTATATGCACGAACGACATTATCATATTCCCACAAAATGGAAAACATTATTTTGTGTGTGATATAATAAAAAATAATAATAATAAAATAATAAATATCATATAAAAAATATATAAACTATAAATTCACCACTATTATCAACCTCTAAATTTAGTAATAGAAAAATTAACATTAGTTTGTGTGGTGGTAGTTCGCTTCACAGAAGAATAATGATTTTGTAACCCGTTTGATGGAAGTGTGTGTTGTTTTAGGTAATAACATTAACATAAAAATAATAATTACATGGAAGACACTATGTTTATTATATAATCAGGTTTTAATAATATTTTAGGGGATTGGGGTAGAAATAAAATGAAAAGAAAAGTTTTTGAGTGTCAATTCGTCTACAGGTATCCCCCTTAGCTTTTCATTAAAGCATTTATTGGTTTTGATTCTATAAAAAAATATTTATTCTTGAATGAGGAGAGAGATATTGTGATGTTATTCTGTCAGATATTTTGAGAACCAAATTAATTTACAGGTGTGAATAATTAGGGACAATTATTTCCCTTTTATAGTCGAGGAGGAGTGACATTCTTGTAATTACTCAAAAGTATTCACTATTGAGAGGTCAATATAACCAAAAGTTTCTTAAAACTTTATTATTAATTTTTTATGGGATTATATCTTCGATCCACACTTCCCCCACATAATAAAACTATAAGAACCCGGGTACTTATAGAATAAATTGTTTTCATTCTGGAATTAAATAGTTATATTCTTTATAAATGTATAAATAAATATGTGGAATTTATATAAATTAAATAAACTCAAAAAAATATTATAGTAACCTCACCTTTGAAAGTTAAAATAAAATTTATGTATATTATGAGTGAATATATGATATATTTATATCATGGAATAAGTGAATAAATGTTTTTAAAATGATAAATTATGTTTTGGAATTTTTGTGACAGAAAAATTTATATTTACTATTTTATAATTAACATAATGATTTAAAATAAAATTTATCTTCATAAATTAGATTCAAAAATTAATATTTTGTTTTAATATTCTTAATATATAATTTTATCAGACCTTAATTAATTTTTCAAAGTGTTATAAAATTAGTTATAGTTTTAAAATTTGTAATTTTCAAATAATTTATGATTTTAATTAAAAATTATATTTCAAATATTTATGAAATTATATTCATAACATGGAGTTTAGTTTTTAATTCTGTAGGTTGAAAAATTATTAGGGTTATTTTATGGTATTTTTCAAAAATAGTTGACATTTTGGTGAGTAGTGAAAAACAATAATTTACAATATTTAAGAAATATATGAATTATTGAGCCATTAATGATTTATAGATGATATGGGACCATAATATCAAACTATCATTATTTATTTAAATATAATTATTGATAATGATAAAACTATTCATAGCCTTGAGCCAAAGTAAAAAAAATAATGAATAAAATAATCAAAAAACACTCATTTGCTCCACTATAAATATCATCCATCATCACCTATTCTCCTCACTCCTCAAAGACTCATATCTTGATTAATTTATACATAATTTCCTTCCCAATCCTCTTCCCCATGTCCAAGAAAATCTGCTCTCACTAAAATTCCAAAACTATGTGCCTTAAGGTGGTTCTCAAGGAGAAGAATTAAAGAAGTAAAATCCTCTTTCATTTTCATTTTTTTTCATTTAATTTATTTTTTTTCTTATTCTTATTCAAATCCATTTATCCAAGTGGCATGAAAATTCCATTATATTATATACACTATTATATTATCTTGTTTATGTAATAATTCATCATCAAACTAATTCCCCATTCCATTTTATTTTAAAAATGTGATAATCATCCATGTTTTGTTGATTTACCACCATTAGGGATGTTACATTTTCATTTTACATTACCGTATTCACGTTCGGTCATAAAACTATTGTTATGGTTAAATCAGATTGATTTATACATATTATAAGTTTTATATTATTTTGGAACAAATATATAAACTTTACATTAAGTAATATTATATAATGTCATGAAGGTTGTAAAAATAGCGAAAATAAATTAAATCATTTTCATTAACATTTTATCTAACAAATCATCTTCATATCAAGAAAAAATGATATTTGGTATCATTTAAAATTATGGTAACATATTAATACCAATTATTTTGTCTTATGTCGTTTTTTTTCATTTCTATAAGAGAATCCATTATGAACCGAACATGGAAACCATGAACTGAAAACTCTCAAAACAATGGAAATTAAAAAAATATTATTACTAAATATGTGGAATGTTATTAAAATATGGTCATATAAGAAAATATAAACATGAGTATTGTTCTGTAATAGATTAATAAAAGTCGTTAAATCCTTATATAGGAGGGTTTAACTCATTTGAAGTAATAAAAACCTAAGGTAAGGAACTTTTATTTAAAAATCATCTATTAAATTTATATTTTTACAAAATTAGAAAGGAATGTTTTCATGATGAAAGTATTATGTATTTTAGGATTATGTTTTGGTTATTTGATAATATTTATGATTATGTTTAGGTACTATATCTCCCGCCAATGCATTGGGTATTTTTATGTTGGAGGTCGACCATATAGTCACTCAAAGTGTAATTTGGGATGGTTTCACCATAAGGTAGTAGTGAGGGTTACATTGTATGGTAGACATGAGATTTAAAATATAAGGAAGCCGTGATGGTTATAAGTTATACTTTATCCTTTAGGGTTACAATATTATGTTATTAATTCAACAAGTTATCCAAATTTTTATTTATGTATTCTAAATTTTATGGAAATCTTATGTTTTCACAAGGTATGTATATGATAATTTATGGGTGAGAAGTATGTATTTGTGAAAATTATTTCATATGTTTATAAGTTTTCACGTCCTAAAAATTTCATTCAATCTTTTTATGTTCATTACTATTATTTTTGTGCTCATCCCATGTTTTAAAATGTTTTTTCAGATGTTTTTAATGATGAATATGAGAAAAAAAGCCAATATGAATGTTGTAAAGATTTTTCATGAGAAGAATTCATGTTATGTTTAAATATTTTGTATTATTAAAAAATGGATAATGTTTTAGTAGTATCCACTTTGTATGATTGTGGGCTGTCATGTATGATTTATGATCTAATTATCTAAAACTCTAAGTCAAAAATATCATTGGGAATGTAATAGGTTTTTCTAGTTTAATTATTTAGATTATGTAATTTTTTATGCTCGGTCCTTGTAGTTGGTATCAGAACATGGTTTAGGTAACATTATAAGTTAGGATGACATTAGTAGAATAACATAATTTATTTTTACCTTATACTTATGTTGAAATAATGTTTCATTTAATTATTACAATGTTTCTTCATATATGATATGTCTATTAAAATTGGTTTTCTACAGAAGAAACAAGGAAGTTGAAGTATGAAGGAACTTAAAGAGTGATATTTTTCCAAATCCACAACATGAAATTGTGGTAATTGGAAAAACTTAGTTTGTGAAAGTGATGGATTATTTGACAGAGACTATAAATGGTGGAATCATCTATTCAAGAAAATAGCTAAATCTTCGACAAAAGAACATGATGATAGTGGAACATTTTATGAGGCAACACCCACCTACATTAAGTGGATACTCTGACCCAATTACATCTGAAGGATGGATTACATTTGTTGAAAATATATTTCATGTCATGGGGTGATTATATAATCAAATGGTCAGTCTCTCTATTTACCATTTTGAAGATATTGCTAACTAGTTGTGGTTAATGTTTTAGAATATTAGAGATAGAGAGGAGATCAATGACTGGGGATGAGATGAATTTATGAATGTTTTCCATGAAAAAAAATAAATTCATATGGAATTTAAACTTAGGATAGATAATTAATTCCTTGAATTTAAATAGAAGGAGTAAGATTTAATGGCCTTTTTTGAAGAAAACTTCACCCGATTGGAAAGGATTTATCCAAAAATAATTAATGATCTTGATACAAAAGCAATCAATTTTTACCAGGATTAAAGCTACGATTTTGAATGGATTTAGCCTATCATGAATTCAAATGTTATTAGAAACATGTTCATTGAGATGAGAAGGTAAAAATGGAGTTTTTTTATCATCAATTGCACTTTGATATTAAGAAGAAAAAAAGTACCCCAATGAAAGCAATGGACAATAATCATTCAATGAAATCTTATGGTATGAAAATTCTGTTCTATTTTGTGGAACATGTGGAAAAAATAACCATGGAGAACTCCTTAACAAATAAGATAAGTGTTTATGATATATCAATTTTTGGGTATATGGATAACAATGGTAATGAAAAATATCTTAGTGATAATATGATTAATTTTTTTAAAAAATATATAAAGTGATTTACATGTGGTTAGATAGGCAATTAAGAAAATACCAACCCAAAAAATGATCCAAATAATGGGAAGAAGCCTAATTATAAGTAGAAAGGTGGATTGAAAACCTTTTCGGCTACTTCAGAATATGTAGGGACATCCATTGAAGTGGTATCATGTACTTTGTTTGTTTAATAAATTTTTTCTCATTTCCTATTTCAAACGGGGTCTCCACATTCATTTATTTCTGAAGAATATTTGGGTAAGTTGGAAATTTCACCACAATAAACAAAATTAAAACTTTTGTTAAAAACATTATGGATAAATATTAAGAAAAAATAGAATTATTAGAATCTTTCTATTATTTGCTCTGGAAATAAATTACCTATAAACCTTGTGTTTTACTCATTGTAGAGTTTGATGTTTTTTCTAGGTAAGTATGGGATATATGTATAATTTTATTAGATTTACTATAGAGACAATGATTTTTTCAGAATTTTGTTTAGTTTTTATAGAATAATCAGAGAATACAATTAATAATTTATAAGAAATCTCAGAAACTATTAAAATATGGAAATGAATGTTATTTTTCACATAGTATTGTATCAAAGGGAACTATCTATATTAATGGTATTCTAGTGGTAAATGAATACCTAGATGTATTTCCTGATGATTTTCCCTATGTAATACTTGGCCAAGAAGATTAATTTACTATTGGCTTAATGCTAAAACAATATCCAAACCTTCTTATATAATTTTTCTAGTGGGAATTCATTAATTGAAAAAGGAATTACAAGAGTTACTGGATAATGAATTAATTCATCTTAGAACTTCACTATGGGGTTATCCTGTTTTGTTCATTAAAAGAGAAATATGGTTCAATGAGACTTTAAATCAATTATAGATCTTTGAATAACATTAATATTAATAATAAGTATCCATTTACTCATATTTATTACTTTTTTGATCATAGTTAGAGAGTTTAATATTTTTCCAAGATTAACATGACATCAGGGTACCATCAGCTGAATATGAATGAGGATGACATTCCAAAAACAAAATTCCTTACTAGATATGGGAATTATGAGTTTTTTTATTACACTTGGTTTCAATTATGATACTACAATATTAATGTATCTTACAAATAGAATATTCCATGAATATTTGGATAAGTTTGTTATTGTATTTATTGATGATATTTTGGTCTTTTCTAAAAGTTATGGGGATCAAGAAAAAACTTAAAGGATTTTCTTGAAAACTATTAATAAAAACAACATGTATATAGAATTTAGAAAATGTGATTTTTGGTCGCAATATATTTCATTTCATAGGAACATTTTAAATAAGGATGTAATACTGGTCGGTCACACAAAAAAAGTGGTAGATGAATGGAAAATCCATACAAATGTTAGTAAGATTCATAGTTTTCTTGTATTAGTAGGATAATAATGAAGATTTCTTAATAAAGTTGAATATTTATCTAATATACTAACTATGTTAATATGAAAAGGGGTTAAATTTATTTATATTGAATATTGTGATGTTTGATTTAATAAATGAAAATATCATTAGTGAATACTTTAGTTTTGGACCTTCCTTCCAGAAATGGTGATATTGTCATATAAAATTATGCTCCATTGAAGGGACATAGTTGTGTTATGACGCAGAATGATCATGTAATTTCTTATGAGTCAATATAACTAAAACATTTTGAGTTAAATTATTGCACACACGATTTGGAATTAGCTGTTATTATTAGCGCATTAAAAATTTGTAGGCATCATTTATATGAAGAGAAATGTGAAACATATACTGACCCTAAAATTTTGAAGTTTATATTCACTTAAACGGAATTGGACATGAGGTAGAGATGATGGAAGGAACAGGTAAAGTGTATTATTGAAAGATCAATTAATATCCTAGAAAATCAAACAATGTGAAAGATTCCTTGAGTTGAAAACATCTTGCTACATTAACAATGTTATATTTGGAACATGAAACCTTGGTTTATGATTTAATGAATTTTGGGTTAGATGTTTTTGGTGTAATAAATTCATCTATATTATTCAGGGTTCAATGTAATTTTAACCATTATGAAGAATTAAGAATGCACGAATGGAAGACCACGAGTTAATGAAAAATGTATAATTGGTTAAGTAATGTATGTTTCTAGAATTTAACATTAATAATGATTGTGATTTGAGATATAAGAAGATGTTATTCACGAATTATGATTCCCATTTGAAAAATGAATTGTTTAGTGAAGCTCATAGTTCTCTTTTTTCTGTACATCATGGAATCAATAAGATGTATATAAACTTTTAAGAGTATTACAACTGGGATGGAATGAAAAGAGATATTGTTAATTTTACCATGAAATGTTTTCCATGTCAATAGGTTCAAGAATAGAAGAAAATACCAAAGGGGATGTTTCATACTTTGTCAGTTCCATAATGGAAATGGGAAAATATAATTGTGGAATTCATGGTGGGACTTCAAAAGCCATCTCAAGTTAACAATGTGATTTGGTATATTGTTGATCGATTGACCAAATTATCATATTTTTTTCCTATTTGAGATACTATTTATCTAGTTCAGCTTTCTCGACTTTGCCTAAAAGATATTTTCCGGTTACATGGATTTTATCACTCTATTGAATATGAACATGATCCTAGGTTCACTTATATCTTTTGGGAATCCCATTAGAAATCGTTGGGAACTGAATTAAATTTCATCACCACACCTCATTACCAATCAGATGAATATTTGGAAAAAATAATTTAGACATTGGTGGGAATGATTTGATCTTTCTAAATGAATTACCTAGGAAGTTGAGATCAACATATTTATTTATTTTAGTTTTCTCATTATAGAATTTTATATTCCATTATATAGATGGAACCTTTTGAGCCATTATATGAAAAGTGGTTGGGAACTCCAACATGATGGGATGATGTAGAGTAAAGAGAGTTGTTGAGAGTAGAATTAGTAGATGATGTAGCTGAGAAAGTAAATATGATCAAGAAAAACATGATTAATACCCATATCACACAGACAAGTTATACAGATAATAAGAGGAAAGAACATTCTATCAATTTGGGCGATCATGTTTTCCTTAAAATATATCCTTGGAAAAATTTTATAAATTTTTTTAAGAATGGAAAGGTAAGTTCATAGTTCATCGGACCTTTTTAAATCCTATAGATTGTCTGAACAGTTTCTTATAGTGTATGTTTGCCTCAGTGTTTATCTTAGGGACACAATATTTTTCATGTATTGATGTTGAGAAAGTATATTCCAGATTCATACCTTTTTTTGAGCTCAGAATTAGTTCAGCTCAAAGATATCATCTCTTATGAATATAAACCTATTCAGATTCTTGATCATAGAGACCAAGTATTGCAGAATAAGGTAATTCAATAGGTTAAGGTTTTGTGGAGAAAATACATGGCTGAAGAAGAAAAATAAGAATATGAAAATAATATGAGTTAAGTGTATCCTCACTTGTGTAATAAGTAAATAAATATTTTGAGGATTAATTTTCTAGAAGGTGGGGAGAATTTAACAATCCATTTACTTATAAAATAATTTAGTTTCATTCTGGAATTAAATAGTTATATTCATTTTATATGTATAATGTAATAAGTGGTATTAATTGAAATTAAGGAATCTATACAAATAGAATCATAACCTCTCAAATTAATGTATAAATAAAATTAGTGTATCTGATAAGTTGAAATATGATATATTTATATGATGGAATAAGTAAATAAATGTTTTTTTAAAATTATAAAATATGTGTTGGTATTTTTGTGACACAAAAATTTTTATTTACAATTTAATAATTATTATAATGAATTAAAATAATATTTATCTTTATAAAATAGATCTATAAATTAGTACATTCTTTTTTTATAATAATAATATAATTTTATGAGACCTTAATTATTTTTTCATAGTGTTATGAAATCAGTAGTAGTTTTAAAATTGGTATTTTTGGAATAAATTATTATTTTAATTAAGAATTTAATTTCACATATTTAGAAAGTTATTTTCAGAAAATAGAGTTTGGTTTTTAATTTTACGTGTCAAAAAAATGGTTAGGGTTAATATATTTAATTTTTCTAAAACTGTTGAATTTATAGTGAATAATGAAATATGCAAATTTACACTATTTAACAAATACATGAGTTATTGTGTCATATATGGTGTAGGGATGATTTAATCTAATAATATCAAACTAATCATAATTATTTTAATATATTTATGGATTACTAAAAAACTTATTCATATAATTGTTACAAAATAGTAAACTAATGAATAAAATAAACAAAAAACACTGTTCTCCTCCACTATAAATAACACCACTCACCACATCTTCTCCTCACACATAAAAGCCATGTATCTTGTTTAATTTCTTCATAATTTCATTCCTAATCCTCCTTCCCACATATAAAATCATTTGGTATCCCCATAAGGCTAAAACTATGTTCCATAATGAAGTTCTAAAGGAGAATAATTCAAGAGGTAAAATCCCCTTTTATTTTCGTTCATTTTTCCTTTTAATTTCTCTTCATCTATTATTCTCTCTTAAACTCCCCTTATCCAAGTGGTATAAAAAAATCCATTATTTTTATATAATTTAATTTTATCATGTTGATATAAAAAATCATCATCAAACTTCATCTCTTCTCCCTTTTAATTTAAAAATTAGAATATCATTCATGATGTGTCAGGTTACTGCCATCGTGGATGATGTATTTTTATTTTCCATTACCGCCTTCATGGCTAGTCATAAAACCAATATTATGGTCAAATTGGATTTTATTATACATATTATATGTTATAAAATGTTCTATAAGTATATATAAACATGACATTGAATAAAATGATATAAGTCCATGATGGTCGTAAAAATCGCCAAAATAAATTATATCATTTTCATTTAAATTTAATCTAAAAAATAATACCCATATTAGAAAAAAATTATATATGGTATAATTTAAAATTAGATAACATACTAATACCATTCATTTTTACTTCTATAAATTTTCATCCATTTTACAAGAAAATCTATTACGAACCAATCATGGAAACCATAAAAATAACGCACCCAAAACAATATAAATAACAAAATATTAATAATAAACAGGTAGAAAGATGTTATAATACTGTTATATAAGTTAATATAAAGTATATTATATTTTTTAATGTATTAATGACACTCTTTAAACCATTATAAAATAGTTTTGAACTCTTTTGAAGTATGATGAACCCAATATAATGGAATTTTCTTTAAAAATTATCTTTTAAATTTTAATTATTTCAAAATTCCAAAAAAAATATGTTTATGATGAAAATATTATTCTTTTAAGGATTATATTTTGGTTCTTGGGAATTTTTTATGATGAAGGTTGGTACATATATACCCCTCTAATTCCTTGGGTTTGATTACATTGGAGGATAACTATAAGGTTATTCAAAGTGTAATTGTGATGGTTACAATAAAAGGTAGTCGCGAGGGTAACATTTTCAGGTAGTCAAAAGGGTTACATTTTAAGGTATCAATGAGGGTTTCAAATCATATTGTAGATATTAAGGTCACAATATTAAGTACGTAATTCCCCAAGTTACCCAAATTGTTATTTATGTTTTCTATGTTTTACGAGAATCTCAGGTTTTCTCAAGGTATATGATACTTTATGGGCGAGAAGATTGTCTTTGTAAAAATACCTTCATATGTTTAAAATTATTCATGGTCTAAAAATTTCATTCCTTTTTTTATGTTCCTTACTCAAATTATTGTTCTCATCACATGTTGAAAATGAATCCATATGGATTTAAGGCTGGATAATAGAAATAATCCAAGCTGAATTTTGTGAATATTTTTCATGATAAGAATTCAGGTTATATAATAAATATTTTTATTATGAAAAAAATATATTGTTTATGTAGTATCCACTTTGTATTCTTATGTATTTCTGTGCTTGCAATGTGACTTAATTATCTAAAACTCTAATCCAAAAAGATCATTGGGGATGTAATAAGTTTTTTATAGTGGAATTTATTGAATTATGTAATTTTTAAGCCTAGTATTTATAAAAACTCATATCTTAAACATTTTGTTCCTTAACATCCATGTTTCCTTATTTTTACGATTTTGGTTTTTCATTACGGTAACATTTCCTTTTAACTTAGATAATTTATCCTTTAAGAATAAATTAAGATGATACTTATTAGATAATTTTTAACCACTTATTCTAAATATTAAATCCAATGCATCAAATAAAAATCCTATGTGTGTTGAAAATTTATTTCTATACAAGTTCATGTAACGTGAAAAAAATTCCGCTTTAACAATTACCGTGCTAATAGATTTTGTTACTTTTTAAAGGCCAATATATTCATTATAAAAGGGAAACTGATCCATGAAATACTATATTTTGTATTTATCATTATTTGAAAATAGCATGGAATAATAGAGAGGATTTAGTAAATTTTAATCATTTAAAAAATATTCTATATTAAAAAATAACTTTAATATTAATTTTGAAATTATTCATTTAAATTGAATTTTAAAAAACTGTATAGAAAAATATGGAATTATAATATCTTATATTTAAAGCTTGGAAAAATTATATATTCATCTACCAAAAGATGGTATCATATTAATTAATTCAATTTACATCACTTTTTATATTTTTTTATTATTTATTTTATTTAGTTGTTTAAGAAATAATTATTTTGTTGGAGTTTCTTAGGCCCTTAAGGTAATTATTTCAACTATAAAAATTTAAAATAAATGATCATGAAAGAAACTCATTCATATTTTAAAATTATGCATATTATAGGAATTTTGTTTTTTTATTCATATTCAAAGGCTGTATAGATATTAAAAGTAAGGAAAATATATTTTTCGTATTTTTCTATACTTAACTTTTTATATAGGTCATATTCGATGAAAAGTGAATGGAATTTCTATATTTCATATACTTTGATGAAAAATATAAAAATAAATTCATTAAATGGAATGAAAATAATATTTTAAATCATTTTCACTTTTTTCATTCTAGTTTAACCCCCATTTAAATCATTTTTTACCTTAATCGGGATAATTAAATTTTTTACTACATTGAAAATTCATTTTTGTCAAAAATTAATTTGAATTTATTATAAATTATAAATTACAATGATAAAAAATATTTAATCTATTTTTCCCAATTCAATTAACATAATTTTAAAAATTTAACTTATAATTAATCCCACATTTGTGATGAGAAAGCTGGTTTTTGAGGAAAAGATGTTCAAAAATTATGAAATGTTTTTATATCAAAATTATATACTAAATTTATTCCAATGACTATAATTGGTTTAATGGATATAAAATTAAACTAATTTTTCTTTAAAAACTTTTCAAAATATAGTTTTTCTTTTTAAATAAAATAAATTTGATTTCATTTTTAAATTGAAACTCTGTATTTTTCAATATTCATAAAAATGAAATTTTTCTGAATAATCCCAAAAATTCCCCATCAGATAATTTTGTATTAAAATTTCATAAAATATTTCTATATTATCAAATAATGTTTCTAATATTGGTAATAATTATTTTTAATATTATGTGGGCCATGGACGACTAATTATTATTTTAGAAATATACAGTTTTTCTTATTTTTTTTTCATTTTAATGAATCTTATATTTTTTTTAATATATTGATAAAACTAAACATGTTTAAACTTATATATTTTCATGATTTAGTTAATCTAATTCAATCTCTCTATTTCCATTTCTAAGTGATAACTATCATAATAATATTTTAATTGTATGGAACGTTTCATTTAAACTTGGTCTTGCATCTAACCCAAGATAAAATCAGTATTTTTTATAGCACAATCCAAACTTAGTGTTTCATGTAACAATTTATAAACTCAGTCCTGATTTGTTTCAAAAAAAATATGGAAAAGATTAAATTTATTTGAAAAAAAAACATAAAATCATAGGGTGTAACATTATTCCCCCCTTAAAATGAATTTATCCCTTGAAACTATCTGAATCATAACGTGAAAAAATTAAAAAATTACTTAAAAAAACAAATACACTAAAAATGAAAAATAAAACCTTCTTTAAAAAGGGAATGTTTAAAACATAATGATTAGCTATATTAACTCATAACTAGGTTTTAATATATGAGAACAGAGGTGGGAAGTGAAGATTTGGGCATGGAAGAAAAGCGTAAATAATTATAAGGAGTGACAAATATAATTGGTAATATTAAATTGGGTGATACAAATAATGTAAACAATAAAAAACTATAAATTATAGAGGCCTTAAAAAGGAAATGTATTTCATCCCAAATGATAATTTCATGATAAAATTTTATTCAAATATATTTTTTTCACAATGTTGAATAATTTTTCTGAGAAGATACACACACTTCATTTAATTCAATTTTAAAATCATAATATCAACCTTTGGTGGTAACTTGATCAATTAACAATAATAAAATACCCCAAGAAATGGTTGTGATTTTTTTTGATTAATGTACTAATGAATTATAATATCCATTATTAAAATGATAAGTAATTTTGTCTATCTTTAGTTTTCCTCACAAAAAAATGGCTAGAACATGTCATCTAATATTCATTAATCATTATTTAGATAAATAATATATTTATATCTATAAACTAATTCAATGTTAAACATAAACCATTTCAAAAATGGTTAACCTCTTGACCCTTATGAAAGATAAAAATCTAAAAATATATACTGAAAGTCACTAATGTTTTCAATGTCTTCTTAAAATTGATCCTCCACATATCATAATGTATATCCTGATTGTCAAATACCAAACATGTGAATTCCTTAATAATTAATTCTTTTTAAACCTGATAATATCCTAAATCACCATAAACCCCTATTTAAAACCTACAATATTCTTCATTCCTAACATAGAAGTAGTATTATTGTATGTATTCCTTTAATCCAATTTTTTTAAACTACATCCCAGATAGTTTAAACAAATTTGTCAAAAAAGTCATTAATTAGTTCCATTGTAATCAGAACTATATAATTTACTCATTCATATCCGATATCTCTTTATCCCTACTTCATTTTCTCATTATTCAAACCATATTAAGGGTTATCATCAAAATATAACCTTGTTATTGAATCACATTTTCAGTTCATCAGTATCATTCAAAATATTTATTCAAATCCTTAATGAAATCATATATAGAACAATCCATATAAATTTCATAATTCATAATTATGGAATTTGAAATTCATGAATACATCAATCTATCAACTTGAATAATGGGAATGTAATAAGTCCATAATTTTTCTATAATTAAATTCATGGGTCAATGTATTGAGATGGGTAATTCCCATGTTCTCTACAGATATGAAATTGAACTCCTAGAAATTTACCACTCTACGATCCCTTTTTCCACACAGATAACATCTTCCTCTCTATTTGAGATATTCCATCAGTTTTTTCATCAAACTTTATCAAATTTTGGAATCCAAGTGTTCCTTCTTATATGATCATTACCACATAAACATTCATCAAAATATATTTAACTCTTATTCTATAAATTAATAATCTCACTGATGTTCAAATTGTAAATCATATATCGCGATAGTTGATTAGGCATAATCATAATATATTTCTATACAGTGATCATCTAGTTTTATTTCTCATAATCAATAAATTTTCCATTGCATTCAATTTTAACATGATTTATTATGGTTCTATCCATTGAATAATTCTAAAAATAAGAGTGTGATAAATTCCAATCATAATGGGAAACAAAATAATCATGAAAATCACTTCTTTGGTGTGTAAACTAGGACATATTATTTTTAATGTATAAAACAATGGGATTATCCTAGGTCATTCAATGTTTTCTTATATTTTAATTGTTCATTATGATTCTCAGTTATTTTTTGAATTTCCATACCATATCCCCCGAGAGTGTCAAATTTTTTGTGTATCAAGGCTCGTTATCATGAACCAATTCCCGATCGAGTTTAGCTTAATATGGTGTTTTCGAGGTTTTTATTGTTAGGTACATATTTTCTAAATCCACATCCACTTGTAGTATTTAAAAGTGATATAATTTCAAGGAAACCACTCTCTGTATCAAATATCCAAAATTTTATTATATCTTATTAATCATTGAAACATCCTTATACTTATCCTTAGAGACATCACTAGACATATCCATAGAAAAATCTCATGGGATGTCACTAATGTTTTTTCTTCATAGTTTCCAATGGTTAATGAAAACTGTTCTTTGATACCAACTATAGCTACTGTAACATCCCGGTTCTGGATGCCACCCAGAGGCACCCCATACCCGGTTGGTCACATGGCCTCAAGCGCATTTCCTTGAATGCCAGAGGCTTCTGACTAGCAGTGAGGGCCTTAGGTGTGATAGTGGGGAAACTATTACCTCATTGGAAGAGTACACAATGGATTTAAAAAAACATGCAATAGAGGAAGCAGTAAATATACAAAAATAGTAAAAATGGAAGACTGAGATAATGAAAAACTAGAGAAATGCATTATAATGATGCATGATACATATATCAAGGCAAACATCCAAACAAGTCACAATGCTGAATACAACAGTACAGAACCAAGTACAAAAGAAAAATATAATATCTCCTCAGCAATGCAAGCCTAGGATTGGTCTCATGCTCTCCATTTCTGTAGCATGTCAAGTACTTGAAGTGGAAGGGCGCTTGCCCTTATCTATACCTGCAACAATATAATCTATTCGGGCCCAAAAGCATGGCCCAAAAAGGGCGTGAGACTAAATCCTAGTAGGAAACCACCTGAAGATCAGTGCCTAACAGTCAGTGAATATATGGCAGGTAAAAGTATAGAAAGCAGTAAACATGAACTTGCTAAACAATAAACAATCCATAGTTCCAATATCAAGAAACAACTAACAAGAAACTAAGAAAAAATAGGTAACCCTCTGGGAAGTACTCATATCCATCCCCTATGGTCCTACCTAACAAGTACCCAAAATTCTCTGGGTAGTACGCTCAGCCTTACCTCTCGGGTTTGGTTATACAAAAATTATAACTCTCAGAGGAATCTCACTCGGTCAAATCCTCTTATAGTCTATGGTAGTCAGGGACTCTCTGAGGAAGCTCACTCAGTCAATTCTCGTTATAGGCCCAAGGTCGAGGCCTCTATGAGGAAGCTCACTCGGTCAATTCCCCTTATATCCAAGGTCATTCAAATACTCTAAGGAATCTCACATAGTCAATTCCACTTATAGTCTAAGGTAAGCACATTAATTCTATGTAAAAAAAAGGATCTCTGAGGAATCTCACATGGTCTATTCCCTTATAGTCAGAAGAAGTCAAGGACTCTTTGAGGAAGCTCACATAGTCAATCCCCTTATAGCCCATTGTAATCCCAGGCTCTCTGAGGAAGCTCACACAGTCTATCCCCCCTATAGCATAATGCTCAAAGACTCTCTGAGGAAGCTCACTCAGTCAATTCCCTTTATAGTCTACTACACCCGGTTCTCACAGCCCTATGTAAAATAATAGGATATCAATGCAATATAGCCAAATTAAACTTACAGAACTACTTGGGTAAACAATCTACAACATATCAAGCATCTCAGGATTCAAACTCTCCATCCTACAACAACAGGTATGGAAAACAGGCTAGGTGGCCAAACTGGCTAAACATCACCAAATGGTCATAAAAAGAACATGCATGGGAAAAAAATCCAAGGCATAACAAAAAAAACTATTCTTATCTATTCAACCTTTACACAGGCATACACGCATGGTAGGAAGACAACACAGGTAAAATTGTAACACACAATACCCCCATTCAAGGGTATTGGTGGAAATTGAAAACAATACTAAAAGACATTGAATGTAAAGGAACAAACCTATAAGCTTGGTGTTAGGTGATCTATATACTTGAACCTCAATGCTTGAATCAACTTAAAAAATCATAGATCTACGAAAATGTATAAAACGTTCAACCCATGATAACATGGAAAATAGGAGGAATTGGAAAATGATGCTCTGGAAGAAGGAAGAACTCACCAATGCGATTCCAATTCAACCGATGGTGTTTGATTCGGAAGATGGATTCACGCTCAGGGGATAATCAAATATCTATGGCCGTATGGTGTTCTCGGTTGAACGAGACCTAAAAAGAGTGTGTTATGGTGATTAGACGCGACCCGAGTGCGTTTAGTGAAAAAAATAAAGTACACAACATGTACTTTGGAAGTACACGGTGTGTAATCTTCTTTTTCATACTCCAATTTAGGCGGCCTTTATGACACCCCTACATGGCCATGTGTGTGTCCATGACATTGAAAGCACACAGCTTCTAGTGTTATCATAGTACACGGTGTGTACTCATAAAGTACATGATGTCTACTTCCAAAATTTCCAGATTTTCCTCTTTTTCTCAAAATGATCAGGAAAGGAAAAAAATAATTGAAAACAAGATCCTAGTTATTACAAACTTCTCCCCTTAAAGAAATTCATCCTAGAATTTCCCTTGCAAGGTGGAATAGAAGAAGAAACACTGAACAGCTCCGGCCACTGTGATCGTATATCAACCTCCCTCTCCCATGTCTCAACCTACACTCACCCGTGCTACCATATCACCGATACTAAAGGAACAAACTAGCTATAGAGAACCTACTTAATTCAAATAAAAATCCAGTTAGGGTGCTCCTCAAACAATGCACCCACTTTGAGCTCAACCTCCTCAGGTTGAAATATATGAGACTGTTCTGAAAAGTAATGTCAGAGCTGAGAGACGTGAAACAAATCGTGCGTAGACCGGTACCTCTAGGGTAACTGAAACCTATTGGTAACCAACCCAACTCTCTCCAACACATCAAATGGCACGAGATACCACGGTGAAATCATACCCTATATTCTAATCCTCTTGTGTCCCAACCTCTGTGTGACACATAGGAAACCTGATCCCCGACCTCGAACTCCAAAGGTCGTCTCCACTGATCAGCATAAGATTTCTGACGAGACTGTGTTGTAGCCATCCTCTTCCAAATCAACTCTATCTGCTCTGTGGTCTCCTAAACAAGATGAGGTCCCAGCAAAGCTGCCTCTCCTGACTCCAGCCAACATAGGGGTGATCGGCATAACCGAACGTACAAATCCTCATAAGGTTCCATCTGAATAGTTGATTGAAAACTATTGTTATAGGTGAAATCAAAAAGAGGTGTATGCTTCTCCCATGAACCTCCAAGATCCAGGATGCATTATCGGAGCATGTCCTCATGCACCTAAATCGTACGCTCGGACTGGCCATCTATCATTGGATGGTAAGTTTCACTCAAAAGTACCTATGTACCCAAAGCCTTCTGAAGCCTCTGCCAGACCCGAGAAGTAAAACATGCATCTCTATCAGAAAAAATATTGTGTGGAACTCCATGATGACGTCCAATCTGTTAGATGTACAATCGTCCCAGCTCATGAACACTAAAGGTATCCTTGATCGACAAGAAGTGTGAGACCTTCATGAGTCGGTCTATGACAACCCATACTACATTGTTCCCACGATGCGACCTTGGAAACCATGTCACAAAATCCATCGCGACGTCGTTCCACTTCCACTCGGGAATGGGTAACTGCTTTAGAAGCCCTACTGGTCACTGATGCTCCACCATCACCTGCTGACAAGTGGAACACCTCATGAAGAAACTAGAAACATCCCTCTTCATACCTGGCCACCAATACTAATGGTGTAGACCATGATACATCATGGTGACATAAGGCTGAACTACCCAAACTGAGGAATGAAAATCCTGCATCAGCTCCTCGCGTATGTCTGCTGGCACCCATACGCGCCCCTAGAAATGAATGATCTCATCCTCACCTATGGTCTATCTAGGAACAAATTATTCTCCTAACACAATCTCTAGTAAGACGAGGCCTTCTGAGTCTGATAGATGCCTCATTCGCACTCGATTAAGAAGTGTAGAGGTAGCAGCTACAGAAGAAAGAAAAGTTTGCCCCTGACTATATTGCACCTCCAAATGCATCTCAGAGAATAGAGCCATAGGCTACCACTCACTACTGTCCTCCTAAAATACCTGTATCTGAGTCCTTCTGCTCAACACGTTAGCCACTACGTTGCCCTTAATAGGCGTATAAGAAAGACTGAAATCAAAGGATTGTAGGTACTCGAACCACCTCCACTGTCTCAAATTCAGATCACACTGAGTGAAAATGTACTTGAGACATTTGTGGTCAATAAAGACCCCAAAATTCTCTCCCAGAAGATAATGTCGCCAATAAAGTAAGGCCTGAACAATAGATACCAACTCTAGATCGGCCATCGATTAGTTCCTCTTTTGTGGCCTCAACTGCCGAGACCCGTACACAACGACTCCATCTCCCTGCATAATCATAGTTCCCAGACCGATACCTGATGCATCATAGTAAACAGTATAGCTCATTCCTAGATCCGGCAAGACTAGTATCGGTGCTGACATCAACCTCCCATTCAGATTCTGAATGGCTGACTCATAAGAATCTGACCATAAGAACTTCACACCATTCTTAGTCAGACCTGTCAGCGGTGCTGCTAAGTGTGAAAAGTCCTATATGAAGTGTCAATAGTATCCAGCCAACAATAGAAAACTCTGTACCTCAAATAAGTTCTTTGGATACTCCCTGGAAACTACTTCTCTCAATCTCTCTGGGTCAAATGATACACCTGTCTCTGAGATGACATGACCCAAGAAGTGAATCTGGTCCATCCAAAAGTTGAACTTTGAGAGCTTACCATATAACTGATGCTGCCTTAGTGTACTCAAAAAAAATTTCAAGGTGTTTGTCATGGTCGTGTCGAGTATGAGAGTACACCAAGATATCATCCACGAAGACTACCATGAAGAAATCCAAGTATGGATGGAACACTCTGTATATTAGTGCCGTAAAAGCAATAGGCACGTTCATGAGACCGAATGGAATAACCATATACTCGTATAGACCATACCTGCTCTGGAAGGATGTAAGAGGTATATCAGATGGTCTAACACGCAACTAATGATAACCAGATCTCAAGTCAATCGTTGAGAACACTCGGGCTCCTCGAAGCTGATCAAATAGATCATCAATCCAGGGCAAGGGGTATTGGTTCATAACCGTCAACTGGTTGAACTTTCTATAATCCACACAAATCCTAAGGGTGTCTTCTTCCTTATTCGTAAACAGGAAAGGCGAACCCCAAGGATAAGTACTGGGATGGATGAAACCCTTTTTTTACAAGTCCTCCAACTGCTTCTTGAGCTCCTATAATTCTGGTGTAGCCATCCTATAAAAAGGAATGGAAACTAGGGTCACTCCTGGCATAAGCTCAATAAAAAATTCCGCCTTGAGCTCTGGAGGCAAACCTGAAAATTCATCTAGAAAGATGTCCCTAAAACGATTCACTGCTGGAGTAAAGTATAACTGTGAATCCCCCTAGTCATCCAAATAAAGACTAGAAATATGGGTCGTGACTCCTCCTAACCCATGATGCTTTGGTCCCACTCTTCTCTCCTGGACATCCCACTCTCATTTATGATGAAAATATCCACCCTCTAGTGATAAGAAACTCACCCTACGGTGATAAAAATCGATGACTACCTGGAAGGGAACTAGCTAGTCCATTCTGATAATGACATCATAGCTTTTCATCTCTAGGAAATACAGATCCCATAAGAAGTGACATCCACCAACATCTAGAGGGAACTCCTTGCACTGACGTACACTAGATGTCCTCATCCCCAATGGTGTGCAAAGCGTCAAGATATTGGAAGAAGAAAAGATGCATAGCCCAAGGATCTCCATAACAGAAAGAGAGATAAAGCTATGGGAAGCCCTGGTGTTGAAAAGAGAAGAAGATAAAACTAAGGCTACTAAGATTGTACCTTGAACTATGGAATTCCAAAGATCCTACTTCTACTGGGTCTACTCCACTGCAAAAGTATGGCCTACTCCACGACCTTTTGACCCTACCTGACCGATCTGAGCTGATCTACCCTACTGTCGCTGAAAAACTGGTGATTGGCTACATCGTCCACGACCTCCACCTCATCCTAAACAGCCAGAAGAACTCCAGTTCCCAAACTGGTGAGAAACTGGTGGTGATGCTCCTGAACGCAGGGTCATGGAAGAACCCCTGTCTCAAGCTTCTGAAGAGAAAAACTGAAAGAAACACTGGTGATGGCCCATCCTGCTACAAGATAGGCACTCCATCGAGTCTCTCGGGCAATGTGTCCTTGTATTCTCACTCCTCTCGCACTGGTAGCACACCACATGGATACCATAAGGTTCATCCCGCCTACCCTGATCTCTCCATGTAGTCTTCCTGTGTCACTTCCTGCTATTAGCTGGAGGAATACTAACTCTACATGCTAAACCGCCATGGCTCACAGCTCTAGAATCCCTCAAATTGAACTCCATAATTAGCTCATGGATGACGATAGAGGATATTGAAGTCAACCTAAAGATGTTCACCTAGGAACAAATCTCCTTCTTGAGACCGTCCTCAAACTTCCTAGACAAGAACAACTCATCACCTTCTAGAATAGGAATGAAACGCTGCAGCTCCATGAAGTGAGAGGAATACTCCATCACAGAAAGAGTAGCCTTCTCCAAGCTCATCAACTCCCAGGATCGATATGCCCTCAAGGACTCTGGGTAGAAGTAATTGTAAAATATATGCTTGAACTCCTCCGAATCCATATTCTGGTGGCGTCCCGCCTGAGAGATGGCATCCCACCACCTCTTGGTGGAGTCTTAGAGCATGTCGGTCTTGAGCTTCACCATCCTCTTAGGTGGTACCTTGAGATTCGTAAATATCGTCAGTGTGGCTTTGAGCCAAGACTCTGCAACCTGTGGTCCTCGTTACCCTGAGAAAATGGGAGGATTCTACTGCTGGAAAGCCCGTGTCAAATCTGCCATCGACGGGGTAGGAGGCGACACTCCCTGGATGGTCTGCATCATCCTCAGAAAACCCTCCCTAAACTGTGCATCGATTCCTACAATTGGTTTAACTACTATTGCCAAGGATGACACAACAGGACGATCTACAGGAATTCCCAGATAAGCCATATCAGGCGTCTGATCACTGCCCTACAACTAGTGGTCAATTGGAGGAATTATAGATGGCATGACTGTGCAAGGTCAAATGCTCACTTAAAATCAAGATTATCAAGGACTGAAGACTGAAGTCACAAGAAGAAATTAAGAGAAAGAAATAATTCAAGTTATGCAAAGAATGAGTACACGACATGCATTTCACATACACGGCGTGTTCCCTTAAGTCATTCACATTGGTGTGTACTCCCACCACAACTGGTCGTGTAACACCCCAAAACACATGGCGTGTTGTCCTAGAACACGATGTGTACCTAAATACCCTCTCTTAGACTGGGTCATTCTACATGGTTAAGCCACACGGATCTCCTAAGACAAGACTACATGGCACTTTCAAGGCATACATAGTGTGTACTAGACAAGATTCACCTGGCCCGGTTTGTTAGTGACACGACCTGAAACATGGCGGGCACTAGATGAATTGTTCCCGACGGACACGGTGTGTATGTGAAAGGATAAAAATGACCCATGTTGTTTGTGACATGGCCGGGTACCTAGGTCAAACTACACGATGTGTAAAATCCTAACATGGGATGTATGTGAAAAGATAACACCGACCCGTGTTGTTCGTGACACAGCCAGGTACCTTGGTTAGACTACACGACGTGTGAAACTGGTATACGACATGTTACTACAAGGAATTACTCATCCCGTGTCTCTGCCACATGGCCTATGAAACAGTTAGAGATTACAAAACATGTACATACGGTACACATCGTGTACTTAAGAAAAACTGTTTCTTCCTGAACAGAATAACACATGGCGTGTAGTCAAAAGTACACAGTGTGTATTCTGAGTTTTTCCCGATAGTAAGCCTTAGAAAGTACTTCAAAGCCTAGAAAAACACTAAAATGAGCATTAAAAGTTCCAAATACCGATCTTTGAGGGCCCATACTCCCCGAAAATCGAAGCTTGGCATCATACACATGTTATAACAAGACAAGAAAGTGACGATTAACCAAATTCCGATCCATGAGGGCCCTAACACCCCAAAAATCGATTTTTGGTGTTTATCCAAACAAATACTTACACAAACAATACCTTATCAAGCAATATGTATTTTATCTAGTCATTTATCACAACATCATGCATATTCTACACAACATATATCACAACAACATGCAATTTCTAATGCATCCTAAATGGCATGGCAAGAATGCATGTTACGCGATTTCTAGCAAGTGGCTATATGATGCATGAAATGGTATACCCTCATCTCATCAGGTTGTGACAAAAATAGAACCTCAATATCATCAACAGTAACAAGACAAATCATGTGAGTCATCCAACGGTGAAAATCAAATCGACTGTAATGTTTCAAAATTAGAAAAAATTGCAATAAACGAGGTAGATTGGCTTTTCCCTGTACACAGGTTACTACTCCCAAGCACAACTTACTACCAAGTACATATTCCGCTATATCCCTAGCTATAGGCTCCGAACAGTAAATCAAGGGAAAAGAGACCCTTTTATACCACTTTGTAACGTCCTGGTTCCGGAAGCCACCCAGAGGTTCCCCATACCCGGTTGGTCACATGGCCTCAAGCACATTTTCCCTAAAAATAGTGGCTGCCAATTAGCAGTGAGGCCCTTGGGTGTGATAGTGGGGAAACAATGCCCTCATTGTCAAAGTACATAGTGAAATTAAACAAACATGCAATAGAAGAAGCAGTAAATATCCAACGATAGTAATCCTCGGAAGACTGAGATAATAAACAACTAGAGAAATGCATAATAATGATGCATGATACATATATCTAGGAAAATAGCCAAAGAAGTAACAATGATGAATACAATAGTACTGAACCAAGTACAAATGAAAAAGATAACAGCTCCTCAGCATCGCAATCCTAGGCTTGGTCCCATGCTCTCCAGCTCCATAGCATGTAAAGTACATGAAGTGGAATGGTGCTTTCCCTTATCTATACCTGCAACAATATAATCTATTTATGCCCAAGAGAATGGCCCAAAAAGGGTGTGAGACTAAACACCAGTATGAAAACACCCAAATATCTATGCCTAAAACTCAGTGAATATATGGCAGGTAAAGGTACAGAAAGTAGTAAACAAGAACATGTTGAATAGTAAACAATCCAGAGTTCCAATATCAAGCAACAACGAACAAGTATCAAGCACAAACAGGTAACCCTCTCGGAATTACTCATAGACATCCCCTCTTGTCCAACCTAACAATTACCAACAACCCTCTGGGTAGTACACACAGCCTAACCTCTCTGGTTTGGTCATACGAAAATTATAAGACTCTTGAAGGAAGCTCACTCGGTCAATTCCCCTTATAGTCTAAGGTAGTCATGGACTCTCTAAGGAAGCTAACTAGGTCAATTCCCCTTATATCTCATGTCATTCAAAGACTCTCTAAGGAATCTCCTAGAGTCAATTCCTCTTATATACTAAGGTAAGAACGATAATTCAAAGTAAAACAAAGACCTTTTGAGGAAGCTCACACGGTCTATCACCTTATAGTCTAAATAAGTCAAGGACTCTATGAGAAAGCTCACACAGTCAATCCCCTTATAGACCAATGTAATCCCAGTCTCTTTGAGGAAGCTCACACAGTCTATCCCCATATAGCCTAATGCTCAAAGACTCCCTGGGGAAGCTCACTCGGTCAATTCCCCTTATAGTCTACTACACCTGGTTCTCAGGACCCTGTGTAGGATAACGACATAAAAATGTAATATAGTTAAAGAAAACATACAGAACTACTTGTCTAAATAGTCTACAACATATCAAGCATGTCAGGATTCAAACTCTCCATCCTACAAAAATAGGTATGGGAAACATGCAAGGTGGCCAAACTGGCTAAACATGACCAAATGGTCATAAAAAGAACATGCATGGGAAAAAAATCCAAGGCATATAAAAACAACCCTATTCTTATCCATTCAACCTCTATATAGTCATACAAGCATGGTAGGAAGACAAAAAGGGTAAAATGATAACACACAATACCCCATTTAAGGGTATTGGTGTAAATTACACATAATACTCAAAGACTTTGAACAGAAATGCACAAACCACCTACCTTGGCATTAGGTGATCGATATAATTGAACCTCAATGCTTGAATCACCTTACAACATCATAAATCTATGAAAACATATAAAATGTTCAACCCATGATAACATGGAAAACAGGGGGAATTGGAAAACGATGCTCTGGAAGAAGGAAGAACTCACCGATGTGATTCCAATGGAACTGACACTGTTTGATTCGGAGGACAAACCCACGCTCAGGGGCTCGTCAAAGATCCATGGCCGTATGGTGCTCTAAGTCAAAAAGGACCTAAAAGAAGTGCATTCTGGTGATTAGACACAACCCCGATGCATTTAATGAAAAAAATAAAGTACACAGTGTGTACTTTTGAATTACACGACATGTACTCTCCTTTTTCGTACTCCACTTTAGGCAGCCTGCGTGTCACCACTACATGGCCATGTGTGTGTCCATGACACAGCCAGAACACGACCTCCAGGGGAATCGCAGTACACGACTTGTACTCAGAAAGTACACAGAATGTACTCATAAAGTATATGGCGTGTACTTTGAAAATTTTCATATTTTATTCTTTTTCTCAAAATGACCTGGAAAAAAAACATACCCGAAAAAAGATCTGGGTTCTTACAGTGACTGAGGATTCTCACACATGGATATTTAATATTTTTAGATTAATATTTATTTCATTATAAAAACAAATGCCTTAGGATCAAAATATCATAGTGCATTTGTAAACATGGAACACAGTCTTGTAATCTGGTGAAATATTTTCAATATTTTCCACAATGAACATCCCATTTAGTAATCTTCATAGAAATACTATACATAAAACCATTATTCATTATATAAGTAAAGTAATCATAAGAAAGGCTGATATTAGATGCTCAGTAAGGGTAAGTGCAAGATATGTTAATCTATGATCATATAAACACATTAAATAATAATATGGGTACATGATAATGATCGTAACTTATGAATTTTATACCTAACATTTCATAGATCATAACCATGATTCATAACATAAATATTGGTTGTTCATAAGACATGAATAATATTATAATCAAAGAATATGAGCTATGAGAGCATAGAATTGGAATATGAAATATATTTTTGGTATACAAATAAGAATAGAAAATCATATGTCAAAGCTACCCAGAAAGACATTTATAACATGTTAGGCTTGGGCTAACCACCTGTGTACCTACTTCAAGCTTGGGGTGACCACCCATGTTCCCTCTTTTGGGAATGGAATGAACACCCATGTGACCATAATTAAGGAGTCCTCACCTTCTGGGTGGGAGACACCACCATCCTTAGTTTAATCCCTTTCCTCTTAGTGGAATTATTTCACTACCCAAACCATTATAGTGGACAAAGTCCCTTACTGAACAAATTTTACTCCCCATTCCAATCCCATCTTAATGAATTGTGTTTAATCCCAATTCCAACCCTATATTACAAAATTGAGTTCACTACCCATTCTAGTTTTTTATATCTCATGAGAAATTAATATTTACCAATTTATTTTTGGGAGACATAGGCCCCACACATATTTGGTTATAACGTAATGGTTTTCCTTAGTTATAACATAACCACTATCACGTAATAAAAATTATACATATGTGGGCTAAAAGATAATAAAAATTTCTAATATCACAACCAATAAAATGATATGGGTATCATAAACATTCAATTATATAATAATATATTCAAAATAAAAAAGTTTGATAATCATTTCTTCATAAGAAAAACCTATGAAAAAAGTGGGTTTCCTAATAATTTCACCATTTTATAACATGTAAAATAGAAATGGGTTTCATAAACGTCATGAAATCAAAACATAAACAATTTAGATAAATAATAAGAATGGTATACTTAGATCATATCTGTAGTAATTTATATTAAACACTAAAATATGTCATCTTAAATGGTAAATAATTTTGAAATATCATATAAAACATTTCTAGAAGAAAATATCCTTTCCTCATTGAAAATGATTTTTAAAACATAAAAACATATTAAAAAAATCATTAAAAATAACCTTAAAAATTATAAATTAATATTTTAAAATAATTTAAAACATTTCTTGTGGAAGTTATAATTTCTTATTTTAAATGAATTATTTAGAAACTTTTTTGAAATAATTTATTTAAAACATGGTTTTGGAATAAAAATTGGGTTTGACCGAAAAGATGAATTTCTTCCAACTGTTATTTTGAACTCATAAGTACATAAAGAGAGAAAAATTATGCGAAAAATTTATTCTCATGAAATAACTATATTATAATAAAATTAAAGTGTTATTTTGGAGATATATCAAAAAATTTCATTACTGTAAGCATAATAAAAAACAATCCCAATAAATGATGAGATTAGTACATAAAATTCTAACCAAATTGGAAACCATGAATCATATTCACCATAAAAGAAAAAAAATTAAATTACACTTAAAATATCATTAAAATAAATATATTCATGATAGAATATGTTAAAGGGGTAGTATATATTCCACACAAATGAAATTAGTGGTGAATATGGAATAAGTCACTCAGAAATAAAAGTGACACTAGAAATCCCCTTACCTTATGTCATGACTTCTAGTATACTTTTTCAACCCACCTATATTATAAATTTATTTCAGAATCGAACTTATACATATCGTACACTATATGATTTTTTATGACCTTTTATGACCTGTTTATTAATATTTCAATGTCAAAGTTACGTTTCGGGTAATTACTGCTTTGCTTTTCATATATATTTTGAATTTTTTTTCTGATTACATAGATCATAGTTTCATTATCCCAATAAAAATATTCATTATAAATTTATTTATAGTAACCCATAATATTTAGTGGTAGGAAATGAAATACACTATTCATGGAGACGGTAGGTCATACTTACACATGAACACTTTTTCCATTTTATTATCATATTGAATGAAAGAAATATTAATTATATATATATATATAAATTATAATTACTATATAGTTTAAATGTCATATATATCACATATTTTAATTAAAACTATCTTCAATACATTCCATGTAAATATTGAATGAATCCCATTGCTTTTAAAGGTAGAGTCCACTATACACATGAATGATGTTATTGTATTTCAAAAAATGTAAATACTAAGAATATGTGTGATATATTAATTAAAAAAACATAATAACATCATAAATATTATATATATTAGTTATAAACTATAAATAAATCATTATTCTCAACTCTGAAGTAAGAGATGAGAAAATAAAATACATTTGTTCTTGAGGCGGTAGTTCATCCTACACACGAATGATGATTTTTCTATCTAGTTGATAGATGTGTGTGAATTTGTATGTATTAAAATTAACATAAAAAATCATAATATATATTATGTTGAGGTTATTATATAATCATGGTAAAATAATAATTTAAGAGATTGGAGGAAGATATAAAACAAAAAATGATCTTCAATGAACGTTACCTATTCTTTGGTTATCCTTCTTAGGTTTTCACTAAAGCCTTGCTTCATTGGACTTAATTCCAAAATAAGGCTTCTAGGATAAGGGTAGGAAAATTTGGAAGTGATTTTTGTAGATATTGGTTGTTTTAAATGGTTTGATATCTGTGAAGAAGTATGGAGGGTGGGTGCCCTTTAACATTTGAGAAGGAGTTGCATTCTTGTAAATAATCAAAAGTATTAATTTTTGGGATACCAATATTACCTAAAGTTTTAAAATAATTGATTATTAATGGGTTGGACAGATTATTTGGTCGATCCACATTTCAAAAAAAAAAACAATTTCATTCACGTTGTTCAATAACTTCTATGATTCCTTATTTTAACCATTTTGGTTTTTTATTATAATAGCTAATCATTTTAAATTATATAATTTAATGTTTAATAATAATATGATATGAGTATTTTTAGATAATTATTAAACAATTATTTTAAATATCAAATCCAATTCATCGAATAAAAATATTGTGTGTATTGAAAATTAATTTCAATACAATCACATGTTACATGAAAAAAGATTTCTTTAACCCAACCACGCAAACATTATTGTTACTACTTAAGGGTCAATATATTCATTATAAAAGAAAAATTGGTATATTAATGGACTATATTTGGTCATTATGAACATTTTAAAAATCACATGTAAAAAGGAATGATTTATTATAATTATAAATCATTCAATAAAATATCATACATTATAGAGTAACGTTTATATAAAATTTGACATTATTATTTCAAATTTAATTTTAAAAAATATCAATACAATTATTTAATTACAATATATTATGTTTACACATGTGTAACACTATATATTCATAAAAAATTAATTGACTAAAATAAATCATTCAATTTAATTAACTTTTAATATTTTAGTCTTATTTTTTTGATTTTATTGTTTCCTTAATAAATAATCTGTTATCAATTATTAATCAGATAATGTAAATATTTCATATATAAGAGCTACTTTTCCCTATCCTAAGGATTTATAAATATTAAAATTTTGAAAAGAATACTTTTTGTATTTTTCTTTACTTAACATATTATATGGGTCATATTCAACAAAATGTGGCTAGAAAATGCCATATTTTAGAGACTATGTTGGCCAAGATCGAAATAACATCATTATAAATAATTAAGATAATATTTTAGGTCATATTTACTCTTCTCATTATAGTATAACCCCCAAATAGATTAAATTTTACATTAACCACGATACTTAATCTTTTTAAAGTATTCACTATTCATTTGGGTCAAAAGTTATGTTAACATTATGAGCAATTGTATTTTATGATGATTAAAAATATTGAATTCATTTTTTCAAATACAATTAACATAAGTGGAAAAAATTAATTTTAAATTATTCCTGTATTCATGATGATAAAACAATGTTTTTTAATTTAAAAAGATCCAAATTTGGAAATATTTTTATATCCAAATTCAATATAATATTAATTCTAAAAAACGAAAATTATATTAATGAATATAATGGATAAATAATTTTACATTAAAACCATTTAAAAAATCTTATTTTAATTTATAAATAACTTTAATGAAAAGGATGTTTTCAATTAAAATATTTTATTTTTCACTATTTATCAAAAAATGAAATATTTTAAGTAAAATCCCAAAAATCCACTCTTAGATAATTTCTGTATTCAAATTACAAAACTTAAGTTTATTTTATAAAATAAATTTTATGAATTGAAAAAAATTATTTTTTATATTATTTTCAAAAAATGCAATGAATCTGCATTTTAGAAAAATACAAATTTTCAAAAAACATTTCTTATTCATTTAAATGATTATTATTTTATATTTAAACAATAGATTAAAATGGAAATGTGTAAACTATATATTTTCATAATTTATTCAATATTATTCATACCCACCATTCTAATTTCTATGTGATAACTATTATATTAATATTTTAATTGTAAGGATCATTTTTTTTAAATTTGGTGTTACATGTAACATAATAAAAACTTAGTATTATGTATAACATAAGAAAAACATAGTGTTGTGTGTCATGAATGATTAAATCAATTTAACATTAAATTAAATCCAAAATTAGTGTTTCATGTCACACAAAATATGGAAAAAAATAATTTCAAAAAAATAATTTCTCAAATTCTCAGGATGTTATAAAATATATTATTTTCACACCACTTTTATAACATTTTCATGGTTCTATAGAAATTAGAGATTTATTGAATCATGATTTTTTGTAATCATTATTTCGTGTTTCCTCCCCCCTAATAGGATGAACTCATTTTCTTCCTTTCATGGTGATGAATACACTTCATTAAGAACAATATTCTTTCTAGTATTAAAAGCTATATTCCTATTTTTCAATTCCCTATATATTATTATAAAAATAAAAAATTAAAAAATAAGGACAAACCTATTATTTCCTCATTTTAAATAATAATAATTAATGTTTCCTCTCAAAAAGGGCCATTCTTTCCTATCAAAATCAGAGTGGTAAAAATTCATCTTGTATATTTTCAACAATTGAGACCTCTTAGGTTCGATGCTCATCATTTTCCATTGATTTTATAATTTTTTTAGTATACTTATTTACCAAATATATAAGAAAAAATCATTATATGATGTATTCATACTTATTTTTATAATTACTTCTATATTTGGAAAAATTATCATAGAATCATTTTATCTATGCCCAGTTTTTTGAAACCTCTTACCTAGTTTTATGGAATCATTAGATTGTAACCTGTGGAAGGTATCTCATGATCTTGTATCTCTTCATGTATAAACACTTTCTTCCCATTAGCATTAAAATTCATATTTTCTTTGTCTATTTTCTTGTCCATATGTAGTTCATTGGTTCATACCGTTAAACATTCATTTTTCTATTTCTTTGTTTTCCTGGGTTTCACATGTCATGAATTTCTTTCCTCTATCTTCTAAATTTCCTTCCATTTCACAACATAGGTAATGTATCATTGTAGAATAGTCATAAATACCACATATTTATGAACTTATTTCTCACATATTACTCATGTTATATCTAAACACCCTTATCTATTTTGGGAGTATAAAACCGATGAAACTACGGTAAAACAATACCATTAATAAGAATCAATACTCATGGGATTATCATAACTCCACTTTTGATCATTAGTTCCTATATATACACATAATTTACCAAAAAATATTGGCTTTGTTTTCATACCTTCTAAAGAACATAATAAAACCTTGAAAATTTTATATTCTGTAATGGTAAATGTTTTATCAGAAAAGCTAATTTTCTGAATTTGGACTTGATTATATGAAAATAATTTGATATTTTTCCACCTTATATTAGATAATATTATTTTCCTTATCTATTATTCTTTATATTTGGATGATTTTTTCTCATTATACCTTTTAGTCTAATATTTTTCATATTATTAATAATTACTTAGATTATTAGTGAAATAAAAATTAAAATGGTGATTTTTTTGGGTAAAATCATGACTCTATTTTTCTGGTTGTCATATCAATTTTTTAGATGTGTCAACTTTGAATAAAATAGATTTTTTAAATTCATATTTTATATTATTCATTTCATTATTATATTGGAGTAACTTTTTTTAAAAAAAAATTAGTCTATATTCTTTCACAAATGACTTATCCCCAATATCATTTTTCTTTATTGACTATATTAGGAACATTTTGTTTATGTTTCATATTATTATTTCAGGTTTTCCAATTATGTAATATAATATTCATATTTCATAGCACCCACCTTCCTATTATCTTTCCCTAATTATTCCTTTTCTTTGTTGAGTTTTTTATTCTTCTTAAGACAACCATCCAACTAACTTTCCAATATCCACTACAGTTCTATCCTTCCTTCCTAATTAAAAATTATTGAGAGGTGAAAGCACTCTCCTTCCTAAGCCATAATACTAACTTTTTCATTGGATTAATTTATAGATTACGAATTTATTTTCTTCATTATAATCATGATCATTTACTTTATGGAATGTTTCTCCTTACTGTAACCTCATTTATACTTTTTAAGGCTTTCATATTCCTTATATGAGTGTAATTAAGTAACCTTCTTCTTGGGAAAATTAACGATATTGCGACCAATGTAATTGTAGTTGTAGAACTATAGTGGTTAATGTTCCCCAACCACTCTTTTTTTACTTGCCTGAACTTATTTGATATAATTTCTATAATTTTATTAAACAATTGATAAACTTTCATGGTTTTATAATCACCCGATTCTATAACTTCTTCATCTTTTCATGTACCATTTCTCAGGGATTCAAAAATAAATATAATATTTTTATTATTATTTAAAGTTAGGATCCTTATAATTTTATAATATATGAGTATATTATATAGGACATATAATGATAGGTATTATCTATCATTTAAGGTGAATTTTTTATATCAAAATAATCTATAAAATTTATCATAACCTTCTTGGTAAAATAGAATAATTCATTATCCCACCAAACCCCCAGATATTAGTCACTAAATTATTAAATCTTGCTGAATTAAAAACTTTAATATATTATAAATATCCTTATCATCTTAGAGTATGATAATCTTTGTATATTACCTTTTGGGAGAGATATAAAAATGGATTTTTTGGATTTTATAACAAATTATAAATTTATCTTATTAGAAATTAACATGGGGGATACCTTAGAAATGGGTGGAAAACTATTTTCTACTGTATGTCTTACCTCTGGGACATGTTATTAGAAGATTTGAAAAAGAATAATCCTCCATCCAAGATATTTATTAGTATTTAATGTTAAGATACCCCTATTATTAATAAAATTTGGATTCTTTATACTTAGTTTCTTCTAACATCCTAAGAGGGAGTCTAGAAATTCTTTTATATGAGTTGAATTTTCCATAGTCATATTGGATAAAAAGAGGTGGGTTGAATTAATAAACCAATTATTATGAAAGCTATTTGTCCATTCTTCCTATTAGACTTGTTAAGTTCTTGATCCACACATTAAACTTAGTTAGCCTCACCACATGTGTAGTATTAATTGGAGAAATAATGATATATATGATTTAAAAGGTTTAACTAGAAATAATTACTCCATGTCAAGATTGGTTAGTTCACCCAATAATTGATTAGTCTACTATATACCCATGTGGTTACAACCAAGGGAAATCCCAATCTGATCAACACATTATGCCACTTTGTTCAAACTTCCATGGTTTCATAGAAGGAAACTACTCATCACAATAAATATTTCTCAAAATGTTGAAAGAAATATATTTTCATAGGGTGATCTTTCCACCACTTGATAAAAATTTTCATCATTGAAAAAACCATATCAAATCAATCTAATCCTATAAAAAAACTCAAAGAACATAAATAGTCGATAGTCATGACCATTACTACTAGTCGTGAATATCACTCTAGATCATTAATGATCAGAGTTGTCTAAAATTTTGAAATACACCATAGCCATGTTTATTTCACCATGAATAACTCATATATTTGATCATCTATTATTGTTTACATTTTTTTTATATTTTCATCAGTAGATTCAAATACTAAATTCTAGATCAAATAGATCTTATGATTACTGTTAGATAAAAAACATCAGTCTCCTCGTACATCATCATACTTTTCAAGATCGTGAATGGTATTTCAGTTCACATACCTTGAAAACCATTACTCACACACCTCAAAAACATTAACTCAGCTCCCCACATTTGGAGAAAACACAAAAAATTGATTTAATTGATTCAAAACCCAATTTCCATCATTGTATTAGGAAATCAGCACTAAATATAATTATATAGAATAATACCAATAATTTTTTTATTTAATTATCCTCACAAATATGCCCAATAATCTTGAAATATAATATACCTTTTATTAACATCATATCTCTAGTATAATTCCACTTCTACCCTTCTTCTATTTTGGTTTCTCAACAAAACCAATTTGATAATCACATCTATATTTGAAAAAAATGTAATAAAAACTCATAGATTAATTCAATTGGTAATTTTCTCAAATATCTATATTCATTTTCACAGTGAGAAGGCTTAAACAAATAATCATGAACCTCCTTGGGAGTGCAGATCTTGTGAAACTATTGAAATCTCCTCACCATAAACTTTGAAACTTCAAACCCCATCTAGAAAGAATAAAAAATCTAATTACAATGATTATTTGAACATCTAACCATCAAATCAATATTATAATAAAATTCCATACATAATATCTGGAGATAATTCAAGAAAAAACTAAAATTTAGTAATATTCAAACCTTTTAATTAAACATCACTAAAATATTTAAAGAGATAGACAAAATGAAAAACATTTTTTGAATATAGTTATATCATAACATGAATCAAATTTTAAATTTTACATTTCTCCCATTAAAAACTATCTCTACCACTATCTTATTATTTTTTTAACGGAATTATATATTCTATATATTCATAGATTTGTTTAGAAATAAAAAGACATACATGGCTTCAAATTCAACATTTTATATGACTACGCAAGGAAAATCAATTCACACAAACAAATTCATATTAAATATATCTAAAATTCATATGACAGAAAAAATGAATTCATATGTTCCTCGAAGTATGATTGTAGGAATTATAGTCAATCCTCACTGAAATTTCATAGGACCATATTCTAAAAGTCATAAAATTTAATTTTGTGTTCTATGAAATTATTTATATTCATAATAATTTTTTCAAAACTAAATTAAATTTACCTTATGCGTTATTTTAAAAAATTAAAATCTTTTTGAATTTAATTATAAATTATCTTAATCTATTTATTAAGTAAATATGGAATAGAAAACTCTCATTATACTAGTTTGTAAATTTCCCTATGTGTTGATATATAACATGAATTAAATAATTATAACATAATGATACTTTTTTATTATGTGGAAAAAACATGCTTAAAAAGACATGGATTATGCTTACAAACTCTTATATAACCCTTAGAATGTGACAGAACATACATACGCATCACTAATTGACAAAAAACACGTAGTATAGCTCAAGTTATGTAGAGGTTTTATGATAGTGAAGTGCGTGTCCAATTTTGTTTATAAGAACTAGATAATCCAAATATAATAAATTTTTATTTAAAATGATCTAAATTTAAATATCTATTTTATCCAAATTTCTACTGTAACCTCCAAATTCAAAACATGTCTCAAGTAATGATCAGACTCAAATTTACTCATCTTAGGGCATCTTCAATCACATAAAAATGTTTTTAAAATATTTAATGAAGTGTTTTTATCTAATAATAAGAGTCCCTAATAACCTTAAATATCACCACATTAATATTCAAAATTAAGAACCTTCATTGTCTTGAAAATATATATGTTACTAAGCCTAAATTTTATCTATAAAAATATATCAATTTTACATTTAAGAACCACTATAAAATTTTTATAGATTCTAGACACATATTAACACTATCTTCCAAAATCAAGGAATATTAACTTATTGAAAACAAATTCAATTATATATAATGGAAACACTAAAAATTTCTACGATACATTACAAAATTTACTTCATGTTTACATGGGCTCACTTAGTGAAGAAAAGAACTGAGACATCAGTAAGATAAAATGGATATCTATATTTTCCAATTAATGTACTACAATTCTAACACATTATAATTTAGTGTGTATTCAAAAATAATTATCAAGGATTTTATATCCTTTTCTAAACTAAAAAATCCGTTAAAAAAATTCAATTGAAAGATAAATTTAGCCTTTTTATCTTACCAAACACATCAATCAACACTCTCCCTTTATAAAAATTCTTTGTACAATTAAAAGGAAGGGTTATAAGTGTTATTTAAATTACATAATTATATATTTTATAAGTTTTTACTTAAAATATATACATACATAGGTCATGTTTTTTACAGCTTTACTTCATGTTTTCACCTCTTCAAGGGATGCACCTCTCTCTTCACCAAGGTAGTGAGAATATTTCATAATGGAAAACTATTTTTATAGTATATAATTTGAAAAATATCATCCATTTTTCCATTTATTTTATCTTCATGAATTCCTTGAATGTTAGTACCCATAAATTTATAAAAGTTAATATGTTGGTAAATAACGTTTTTCATTAAATAGAGAAAGAGTACTGGGTTTTAGATCTCTATTGTGTTGAGCACTCTTTTTGATTTTAGTCCCTTTAAATCTTCAATTCTTGTCTTCATTGGGTAGTATTATTTTTTATTGCATGTTATTTATTGGTATTTTGTATACACATGTGAATAAACATAATTTCTATTGGTATTTTTTTTATTTTCACCCTTCCCACAGATAATTATCCATTTTATTGTATCTTGTAATTGATCAAGCTAATTTTTTAGGAACATATTATAAACATATTATATATTTTTAGATATTACACATGGTTTGTTCCCATACTTTGGGTTACCAATTATGGGAATCTCCTTCAATTATTTTTCTAGGATTTATACTATTAATCCAATCATTTTATCTCGCTCTTATATTGATTATCTTATTGGATTATACGTTCTTCCTTTAATCTGAATGTCGATGGTTATATTGAAATGATTCAGGTTTTGGACCTTTTTATTATAATCGAATCGTATTCCATTTTTTTATATCCATGGTTGATTTATTTTTAGACATCTTTGGAATTATTTCCTTAAAATTATTATTTTGTTTAACACCTTTCATAGCATTATTTTCCCCTAAGGAAAACTTTTTATTCTTAATATTTATCAACATCTATGGATGTTGTATTATTTTATCATAAATATATGAGCTATTATTGGTTGGTTTACTCCATAATTTCTCATAATAATGACCACCCATATTGTAGTAATTAAATAAGTTTTCAAAATATTTAAATCTATAATGACATGATATTTTTTTTGGGAATACTGCATTTGTATAGTAAGATTTCTGAAGTGTTCAGATTTGTAACACCTTATCAATGGCCACCTATTATTTTTATATGTTGAAATATTTTTCATAAATTCTATGAACATATTCCCAAACCTACAAAAACAATAATATTATCTGATAAACCTTCTTATCTTGTCTATATGTATAATATAGAGTGAAATTTCACTTTGCGCACCTTTATATTTTTGGGTGGAAACACCACCCATTTAGTCTCCTCATGGAGGGATTAATTTTATAGATATTACCACATACACCTTTGATGATTTAGTGAGAATTATTGTAGTGAACCATAATTTTTATACATAAATATATCATATTATTGGATGAATATTAAATAAAAAATGATATGATCCATGCCTAAATTTTATAAGTATAGGTTTTTTTGGAAACATAGATACATAAAGAACTTTTTCATAAGAGATCGATATATGTTGTTCATAAATAGAACCCAACATAGAAATATCATACTTAAAAACTTTCTCTATAACATGTGGAATGTAAATATAAGAAAGGGTGAGATCTAATTATTAGTTAGGGTAAACAAGGGAGATATTAATGATCACTTGAACATAACATGAGAATAAGGGATGATAAAAGGCTCATAACATTGGAAAACCAAACCTTGTATATCATAAATCATAATCTTGAGTCATAGAATATATCAAGGTAGTTCATAATACATGAATCATAAAGTAATAAAATAACTTTATCCATGAGAGTATAACATTGACATAAAACATATGTTTTTGGAATAAACATAAGCATGTAAAATCATTTCCTTAGTCAAGGATAAATTCTAGGACTATTATAGTTGATTTTTTCACTACCCATTCCATCATATATATAGTCAGGGTTCACTCCTAAGAGTATCATAGTGGATAGGGCCCCTTATAGAATAGTGTTCACTCTCCATTCAAATCATTATTATCTCATTAGATATCAATATTTACCTAATTAATTAGTGTGATATATAATTTTGATCCATCCCATCGCATAATTAAACTAAAATATATGTGTGAAACAATATCATAAAATTGTCATCATATCATAACCCAGGTAATATAAATATTAATTATAATTATTTCAATATTTATTCATACGATAACCCAGAGAAAATAATTGAGTTTTATAAAAATATTGTTATCATTATCACAAACCATATAGAGAAAGAATAAATATTGTATCATCTGATTATATACCTATTAAATCATTATTAACAATAATTTATGTTATTATAAATGAAGTATTTATTTAAAATATATTCGGAATATGTTATCTTGAAAACAAACTTTTCAATTGGGAATTAATTCTTTAAAATTTGAAAAATTCACAAATATCATATAAAATATTTTCCATAAGAATTTAATTTGAATCTTTTAATGTAATATTAAAATCACTAAGTGTTCATGATGTTGGGAAATTATTTTCATTCCCTATACATAAAAAATGATTCTTTCAAATTTTCCATAAAAAGTAAAATGTACCTAATTGAAAAAATGATAAAAAGGGTAATGTTAAATGTTGTTTAACCTATAAAAAAATTTTATAAATGAAGTTAGAAAACCATTATATAATATTAAAAACATTATTGATAGTATTTTTGGAAAATAAGAACATATATGAGGGTGTATTTTAGATGAAAGAGAAAAATAAATCAATTTTCCTTAAAAACATTATTTTAGTATCATGGGTTACAAGAGTGAGTAAAATTAAAGAAACAAATTTAATATGATGAAATAAATAGAGGAAAATAAAACACATGGTATTATTGAGAGATATATCATGAAATTACATCATAGAAAACTTAATCATAAACAATCATAGGGAACAATGAGATTATAACAAAAACCCCTTACCACTTTGGTAACATTTAAATAAAAACATCATTAAAGAGGGAAACATAAATGGACATACAAATCAAAATAATTTTACTGAAATGAATCATAAAATTAATTAATGGGAATTATATACGTAACCTTTAATAAATAAGTTATTAATATAGCATGTTTCTTTCGAAATAAAAGCGAAAAAAATCTCTTTCCTTGAATTCAAATTTCTATAAAAGCACTTTAAACTCAAGTATAATAATTATAAATTTATTATAATTCTATAATAGAGTCATTTAAATAATTATAATATCATGTATTATTCACTTATAACATTTTAACAACAAATTTTTTATAATTCCACATTAAAATCATTGTTTCATAGTGATAACTATTTTGTTTTTCTTGAGAATTTATATTTTTCAGTTAAAATATTAATAATTTAATCATTTTATCATAATATAGTAATTTATAATAATTATATAATTATAATTTATATTCATTATATATATATTTAAATTCATTCATAAAATATAGAGATATAAAATTTAATTATACTATTTAAGGAGTTGATAAGTCATATGTACGCCTAAACATTGTTTTCACTTTTCAATGTATAAATTTAAAGAAAGATATATAATATTTCACTATTATAGAATAATTATTATTTAAAATATATCACATATATTCATTAAATATATTCTTAATAACATTTATCTAAAACATAAATGTCAAATGAATAACATCGATTCGTGGAGGTGGTAGTCTACATATATGCATGAGAGGCATTATCTTTATCCAATATATTATAAGGTAATAAGGTAGATATGATATTATAATTAAAAAATAATAATTATTTCATAAATATAATTTCTAAACGTTTACCCTCTCATAATAACCATCCATGAATGGTGATGATGGGAAATCAATTGTGTCGCAATGAGGATGCAGTAGTCCAAAAGTACACATGAGTGATACATTTGATTCCCATTTGATGAAATAGATGGTGTATATTGGTGGTTACAAGATGATAATAATATTCATGTATATTTTTTAAAATAAATTTATTATTTTATGATAAATACCATCAATTTGGAGAAGTTATAAGAAGAAATAAATTGACAGAGTTTGGGTAAGATAATTACCTCTACATCAGCACGCCACCTTTAGATCCTTTGTTAAGGAAAATTAGACTCATATTTTAGGGAGTTCATAAATTATAATTAATGTTTATGGAACTATAGAAGATACATTTTTAGGTATTTTCATTATATAAGGTTCAATTTTTGGTAAAATGTAGAAATATGGGGTATTCTTTTATAAGTGGGGGAGAGGGCATACATGGAATTTCATAAGAGGATAAACTATAATTATGTCATTGTGCATTGAAATTCATAAAAATGGATAGATAATATATAGTGGTATGGTATGAGGATTATTGTTTTGACAAAATAATATTTAGATAAGTGTAATTAAAAATTTCACCCTTATAGCTTAGTTTAGCCCCTTGAGAAACATGTTTCAACCTTAACTGTAGTAAAAAAATATACAATCTGTTCTATTCATTATGAACAAAAATGAAAGTGAATTAATTAAAAAATTGTTACATGATTATTCCAAATTTGGAATCCATTTTATGAAATTCAATATCTAATTGTATAAGAAATTACTTTTCGAATAAACTCACAAAATACAGTGAAAACTATTTTCAAGGGGAAAATGTTTTCTTAGGTGTAAATAGTTTTTATACCAAAATAACCAGAAAGATAATTAAAACAAAAAAATTTTATAATTAATAATAAAAATGAAATAATTTTACTTTTAATACAATTTTAAATTATAACATCCTGACCTGGGTTCCACACAATGGCGTCCTGAGCCAGTCGATCAGATGACCTCATGTGTGCCTCCCCAAACACTAGAGGTTTCGAAATAGTAGAAAGGAGCTAATATTGATCGTAGGGATAATATTACCTATTTATCAAATTAGAAAAAAATGGAAATAAAAAACTATTTCCAATAATATAACCAATATCCAGAAAAAACCAGTATCATATGCTGACTAAAATTGGAACCCAATATAAAAATCAAAATGATAAATATTTCCTAACAAGTATGTGTCATGTGTTAGATGAAAAAAATAAAGACAACCTAACACTCACAAGTGTGTCCCGACACCATTTTTGGTTCCCTCATCCTTGCTTAATCCCATATCATCAATCTAACCTAGGGTTTTTTCCTTTATCTTGTCCAAAAACCCTGAAATCTATTCGGGTACTTGTCAGGTAGCCAGAGTAGGATGTGATTAAAACTCAATAGGCCCCCACAAATTGTTTCTAAAGGAATGTCTAGTCAAGAATAGTGTTTATAGTTCTTTAAAGAATAATATGTAAGAAATAAATTAAAAAAATTACATTTATTCAAATATTGTTTATCTAACCACATAAATCCTCGAATTTCTGAGGACACCCAAACTATCAATCCCTGCTTCATACCATACCAATTCCTAAACTATCCCTAATTGATATCACATAACACAATACCATCTTACCAATTATCATTTCATTTCAATTCATATCATTTCCAATTGGAACCATAGTCCAATGCCAATATTTTGTGTCTAGAACACGACATCATGCACGATGTGTGTATTTAAAGTAGTAGTCCATATCCCATAACTCATTTATCAAAAAATAGAACTAGTAATATTTTGAAGTAGAAGTTTGTGCTCCAAACACATTTATCAATTTATCACTATAGGATTTTGAATTATCACTCTATCTCCCACACACGTATATCAAATTCTCACTATTTTATTTTGAAGTAGAAGTTCACATCTCACACACATTAATCAATCAATCACATATGTCACATATATCACATCAATCAAAATTAAAAAACATTAATATTTTTTTCCAACATTTTACATCATGGAACCATCAAAATGTACCACAAAAATTCATGATTTAATACTATAATAACATAAAATAGTATATAAAAGTCACTGTTAAACCATTTTTTAATACTCAATTCATAAAACCAATTAACCCATTAAGGTTAAGTCAACCATCTCAAAATCCTATTGTCAATTAATACGTATCACATTAATTGAAAAATTTCACCATCCCATTTTACCATAAATTTCACAATCATAAGATTTTATTAATTAATTAACTAATTAATTAATCCAATTCCACCAATTTCAATTTCCAAAATTTAAACCAAATAATTATCACATGGAAGTTAAAGTAAATCAATTCAATCATCAGTGAAATTACCCATCATAGAAATAGATAAATTTCAAAATTATATCTTGATAATGGGATTTCCAATTTAGACCACCAACCTCAATATTGACAATAAAAGCTCACAATAAAAAAAAGATCAATTGAAGAGGAATGATTAAAATCATGATGAAGAAGAAGATCAAGATCTGTAAACTATATCCAAGATAAAATAAATTATATCTATCAAAACCTATATTTGGATCATACTAAAATGGAAGAAAACTCACTTAAATGGATGAGGATAATATGAGAGGAGGGGAAATTAGTCATGGTTGAAATATCTTAATGTGATATATGAATCTATTGAATAAGGGCTTCAATTCACTAAGAAATGAGGTATGAATTCTTTGTAATTTCTTCAAGAACCTCAAAAAAGAGATAAATAATTTTTTTGTTGATAAAAAGAGTTTAGGGGTATAATACTGGGGTTCTATAAATTTTGTAATACTTTTATGGGGATTAAAAAAGTCACACACAGTTTTCTACTCGGGACTCATAGTTTACCCTAACCACACCCTAACCTAATGCCTCCTCATAGGAGGCTGCACATTTACAAATAAAAGGGTGCACAATTTAACAAACCCTATTCCAACTATTCAATTCCCCTCTACTTGGGGTTTCATGGTCTGCTGGGGTAGGGCACACAGTTTTGGAAATTCATTCACCAACCATGCACTACCCAAAACCCTTCCAAAAATTTCCCATTTCATCCAAAATTCCCCAAGGTAAAATTGAAAAAATATATACTCAAAAGGAATAAATGAAAACTATAAAAAAACCTCTATATATCTCTATAAAATGTTAGGATAATATAATATCTCCACCTTATAATAGATCATCCCCGAGATGTACTCCCATGTATCTCTAAGACACTAAATCAAATAGATCAAGCCACTAAGCCTCCATATCTGCTTCTCTCTATCAAGTTTCCTCATTATTTCGACCTGCATAACATTGGCTTCCCAATGGGTGATTATTGAAAGGGATATGTTTGCGTGAAATAAATCCATGTTAGGTACGATATCCTCGAATGGTCTCTAACAGGTTTATTCGTGGTGCCAAAAAACAACCAATAACTCTCAAATGCATGATTCATGGACCTACGTTCCAAAGGAAGGAATTTTTTGGATGATTTAGACAATGACACTTAAAAACTCACATTTGTTGAGAGGATGGTACCTTGAGATCATCACACCCTTTTGGGGAGAACTATTTCATATTTCGAGACTCTATTATAGATATATGCAATAATCCTATGTTTGTGAATCCTTGGTTCATTCTCAATAACGTGTCATTGAAATAATCCTAGGTGGAAAAGTCAATCATATATATGTATGGATCCATAATATCTTGTATTAATTCAAGGTTCTCCATCAATGAATACATTTTTATGTATCTAAGGTTATTTATCAATGTTACCCTCTTATAGAAAAATTAGGATTCCCTTAGTCGTTCACTAAGACAATTTTATTTTTAAGCCATATGGGAGGTTGTTCAAGAGTTTATCATAATCCAGGGTGGACAATAATTGTTTCAATGTTGGCATCAAACCTATAATATGGACTTCCTATGTATCCACGTGAGAGGAATCCAAAACCACTATGTTCGGTGGCTCATGGAGTATAAAATATGTCATTATGATGAGAGTGAGATGATGTAAATATGATGGAGTGGATGGTAAACATGAAGTATCAGCCTTGAACCTCAATGAGGTTTTCTATGTATCCCAGTTAGTTGGGAATAAAATTCCACATATCCCTGAAAGCTAGGGATTGCGCATGAAATATTCCCATTAATGTGGAATGATTTCGGGATTATATCAAGGGGAATGCCCCTTTGATCTTGGTTCATAGATAGGTGTCCTACATATTATGGTTAAAGAAGGAATCCAAGTTATTATAGTTCATTTAGCAGGTGAATCATGTGTATTTAATGATTGCCACTAATCTCTAAGTCCACCTGAGTCATGATCTATGTGAGAAACAAGAGGAAGTGGTAAATCCAGAAAATCAAATGCTTTCCCCTCTCCGCTGTTGGAAAAGGATCAAGAAGATGGCAGGAGAGGCCAGAGATATAACAATTCCCTAAAGAGGGGCTAGGGTATTACCTCAGATGGAGTTCCCTATGATTAGTTCTAGAAATGGGTAGGAGCATGATTCCTTATAAAAGGAGAAACGAAGTGTGATTTCCCTTATTTATCATTGACCCTCGTCAAAGGAAAAACCCATCTATCAACCATAATACCTAGAATGGGGAGGTACATGTGATAATCATGAGGTTAGAAACCATATTACCTTGGGAATGTAAATATAGGGGCATTCTAGGGGTTTTCCTTATTGCAGGGATTACCCAAGGTGTCTCCACTTACCAAGGGTATGTAAACTCTGAAGGTTATGTTGATGTGCCTGATGGTTCTATCATGCGGGTCTGGGGGCATTAGAGGAGGTCTTTGGAAATTTCTATTTGACTAGTTTGTGGAGGGGTTATAGATGATGCGATGGAAATAGAAGGAAATGATTGAGGCTAGGGGATGGAATTCTAAATAAAACCCCATTAGGGATACCCTTTCTTTAGGCGATATGGGGTTTCTCACACATATCCCATTGCTATGCTGGTGAAGGGGCTATCTACATACCAGGATGTTATGTAGACATAGATTCAGTATATGTAGTGTTTTTATTAATGGAACTAGGTTCCATCCACATAGAATTTTACTATGCTGTGCTGAGTTCCATTCGCATAGCATGATTCTATGCAGGACTGGTATCTATATCTGTAGTGATTTTCTAAATGGCGCAGTATACCACCCACATAGAACATCGCTATGTAGGATTCCAAATTAAAGAAGGGGAATTGATCATGCACTTCATAGAAAATTCATCCAATAAGAATGTTGGGTTTGTGGTCTACCAATTAGAACTATGTTTTCTTTCTTTAAATATATGAAACTCGTTACACCTATAGGGAGTCATTGAAAGAGTCCATGTTTTTTGGTTCTCTCTTCTTGCATCCCTCTGATCAATAGATCCTCTAAAGAGTCTTCTCTACCAAAATCCTCTTCATTATTCCTCCACTCGGGATCCTTTTATAGATAGGGGAAGAAGAAGATTAGTAGGCTACACTGCATCTTTTGTGGAAGCCAATTAATGAAGCATAGCCCATTGATGACTCGATCCGTGGGGCATGAGGTCATTATCCCCAATGATGAAAATTAATACCTTTTCCCATGAATTTATTCCTTTATTTTGAGGGAAGCTTCCGTCTTTTCCTCACCCATGAACCATTTGAGTTCATGGGGGATTTTATGTGATATGTATTTATCCACCTCCTTCCTACAAACGATTTCATTTTTTGGGGGCTGGTGCTGATGTCACCATCTCATGAACAGGTGATTTTCTTGATACTTCGTGAAACATTGGTCCTCCATACGGAGTGGTGGATTGAAAAGGATTTATTCTTCACAGTTCTTGGTCCTTTCTTTTCTAACTTGTGATTATACAACCTTTGTCTTCAATTATTCATTAAATTTTATTTTCATACATTTTCAACTCTTGAGGAGTATTTGATTACCCTTTAAGGGATTTATATGAAGTAATAAATGCCCCCATAGGAATGGGGTATGATTAGAACAAAGAGGAGGCTATTATGATGTTTAAAGAAATCCCGACTTGAACCATTTGGTGGTATAAAGGTGCACTAGTAGGGGTACCACACCAATAAATAGGGATCAAATGTCATTTTCTTTTTATTGTGTTTCTTGACTAATGATATGATCCAATAATTGTCTCATTCACTTCTTTTCCATGAACCGTCTCCCTGAGGATGAACTTTACCTTTGAATTGAACATTACATCCATGAACTGAACAACTTCATTCCATGAATGGCGAGTTTTAGATTCCTCGTAGCTTGGGTTTGTACATGGTTTAATTGGTTCATGAACTATCAGGTTACTAGCCAATGCTTAGTGGGCCAGATCCTCTTGGGCTTTTACAAACTGTCAGTTAATGGATGGTGAATTCCAAAGACAACCAGTTCATTGATCAATCCAAATGTAAAATAATTTTTCTTCTTTGATGATTTTTGTAGGATAAAACTGTTTCTTGCATGGAGTTTTGACATAAGAATGAGATGGATTTGTTTCCACCATCAAGGAGTGTGGTTGGAAGAAGGGAAGCTATGGATGAGAATGATTCAAATGATTATCATTCATCTATTACCTATTTGGATAATTTTATAAAAATCACCTTCTTCTGACAGATCTCATTGACTACCCATTTTCTAGTTACCTTCGTCTTTATAACTTTGGTCTGAAAGATGACACCCCTCTGATTCTGGTTGATTAGAACATTCCTATTTTTTTCCTGGAGATGTCCATGGGTCGCGATCGAGCACACATCTCCACTATGGGGGAATTAACATGAGAATCAGGTCAAAAGGAAATATCCTTCATGAATGGATCCATGTTCATAAAGAGTAACCATTGTAGCTACAAAACATAATTTTTGTGAGTTTTCCATGACTACCCATCCATTATAAAAATTTCATAAATGATCCTAGTGTGGGGTGGAGATCAAAATGGGATCCTCATTTTGGAGGGTGATTTTATGATGAGTGGGACTATGAATTAAGGGTTCATCACAACTTCTTATAATCCCCTAATCTATTAGAATCTATCAAACTATACCATGTTTTTTGGGTCTCCAAATGTTCCATTTATTCACCGGGTGTGATACTACGTGGGATGCTTAGTTCTTAGTGTTCAGGAACCAACACATTTCACATGTCCCATGATAGATTAGTGATTAGTTTGTGGTATATGTATCAGATAGGGGGATTCCCCATCCTCAGAAATATGTTTGATGAATTTTTAATCAAGGCCAACACATCGAGGAATGATGAACAAGTATCCTTATTGGCAGGGGAGTTATTGATCATGGATGAGAGACTACATGGACATAATATTCACACTCTCTCACTTATTTCATTTTATGATTATATAGGGCTACTATTGTAGGTGAATGTTCTAAGGCTGAGGGTTTACCATAGATGAACCCATCTAACCTAGAAGTCACAGATTATTCATCGATGTTACAGTGACACCCTTGAGGTCGGTCAATACACCACCTGGGGTTATGAGGTCTGAACAGACGTACCTCATGAACTCATATTGGTAGGTTTCATTACCATGTTTTTATGTGAATTATTTTTCCATTCTTGTGACATTAATACTGGTGTATGGGTTTTTACTTTAATAATTGAATCCATGTGGGCTGAGGGACAACCTATCAATTTATCAATCCACAACCTTTCCCAAATTTATGTGTTATTAGGGTAGATACAGAAGGGAATAACTTCACATCTTCTTAGAGTTCCATTTAAATTTTCCCACGTCTGAATAGAAGAATTCTTTTCCTACTATGAGTATCGACATATCATGACAATTTATAATTTTGACTTCCACTCTGCTCTACGCAGTATTGTCACAGTCCATCCCCAAACCGTAGATGTTTACATCATGATCTAATTGTTGAGTTTTTTTATCGCATTTTCTTTTCACCCTACTATGTTCCTCATGGAGAAATAGTGAATGATGGGATAAGTAATTTAGAATAACTCTTTGACATTATTGCATTGAAGGATGGAATCATGACCACCGGTATTGAAAGGGTAACCATATGTGAATCGTATACTCCTTAGAGGTCCTTCGGCAAATTTAGATGCCTTCCAAAAGTCTTATTACTCATAGTCACCTTGGTCAAGAGGGTATCTTATTTGGTAGTACTTCACTTAATATAGTTAATAATGATGTGGGAGGAATCTGGCATGAAAGTCCTTATTCCTCCCATAACTACTTGCACTGACTTATCACTGAAGTATGTCTAACTGTGGCTGGATTTCTATCTTGATGGTTATTGGAAAGGCCAATTCGACTGTTCATAGGGTGCTGATTACTTCTAATTCTATGCTGACTGTGCCTACAATTCCATCTTCCTCCATTATTACTATAAGAAAGTAATCTATTCTTCATCACATGTGTTCATTAGGGGATTTTACCATGAAACCTATCCATATAGAGAGTAAATTAGACCCCACATTTCTGGAAATATTGGTCTCTGGTCCTACTGATACCGGCTCAAGCAGGACATCACCAGACAATCCTCAAATTGCATCCATCCCCACATGTTTATCTCCAGAGGTCGAACCATCTACAGAGTGGGAGAGTTATCCTACTTGGTTACTCAAATAAGGGTGTATTCTTCTACCATGATGGATCTTCCCGAATATATACCCATCATAGTAGAGGAAAAAACCCGACTTCCTAACATCATGTGGAAACACTAAGCAATGTGGAGATGAGCATGGATTCATACATGTACCATTTCCATAGAAGTTCTCTCAACGGTCTTTTCTAAGGAGGAGGAATTTTTTTGAAGATTTATTATTGATTTGGGTTCAGTTTTATTTGATTACTAACACTTGCACCTTCTCGTATACAATATAGTTATTGATCATAAAGATCTACCAGCTCATAAAGGAATCCTTATTCAATTCAACAAAACACATAATCAAATGAATACCTTTTAAGGAATCACTATGGAGTTTCACCACCTGAGAGTTGTGGGTGAAAATTCTAATGACCAAGTGATAGATCAAATGGAAGATTTGCAGGAGTGTGAGGCTCATATGGCCAAGTTGAAGGCACAATTGACATCCAAAAGTGCTAATTGTGAGGCCATTAAATATAATGAGTGTGATGTTAGGGCTAGTGTGAAATGAGTACATCTAGTAGTCGAGGATTAAGTTGAACAAAGGACTTCCTTAGAACATGCGCTTAATGTCCCATGTCAAGAAGTTATTGATCTATTAGAGAGATCCTATCAGGCCTCATTGTAATCTTTTTAGTTATTATATGAAATATTTTTTTTGAAAATAGGGAGAGACTCTTAATTGTGGATGTTCCCCCATTCCCATTCAATAAAATGGTTACTTTATTCCTCTTCAACATTTCTTCTTCATTTATTTCTACAATGTCAATCAATTGTAATTGACTAAATTTCGAATGATATGATTTCACTAGATATATACCTAAATCATGTTCTAGGATAATTCAAATAAAATAATAAAATCATGCTATATTTATTTCTAATACAAGGGAATCAACAAGCATAGTTTTACTATTTCTAGGTCTACAAGGTAAGCATTACAAAAAAATTCTTACCCATTATCACCGTAATTTTTAAATAAACTTGATTTGATTTTGGCTTAGCGTGTATTTCATAACATTTTCTTAGGTCACCCTTTTTTATGTTTTTGATCTAACCAGATTTGAATATCTTTATATTTTTGATTGCTCGATATTTTTCATAAATCATATAAACTGTAGGTTTAGGGAGTTGTTACTTTACTTTTGTCTTGGATACCCTTTAAAAGTTTTCATTCTGGTGAGTTTTGTATCCTATTCATGGGTAGTTTAAAGTCTTTCAAAGGGGAATATCATTACTAATATTTTTGGTCAAACATCTTTGACTGAGATTGATGTTTAATGTCGAATAGTTTTGACTGTGATTTGTAGGGCGAGGGACCCAATTTAAGACACATTCACCAAAGATGTCCCAATATATTTCAAGCATAAATGAGGGATATTTCTTGGCACATATTTTTTGGTTTCATGATATTGGATATGATTAGGGGCATGGAATCCATGGGGAACATATAAGTTAGAAAATCCCGTCTTGAGGAAAAATTTTCCTTCGGCTGAAAGGCCTTTTCTATATGAAACATGTGCTGAGACATGGGGAAATTATGCACAAATTCAAACAATGGTTTCCTTATAACAGTGGTCGTCCATTTCTGATGGTCAAGAAATTTTATGGGGATTTGAATTTTTTTAGTTGAAATCTATAGTGACTTCCCTATTGAGGGAACAATGGATGAAAGTGGTTGTGGTATTTTCATTGGATTTGAATGGGAATGACACTCCATCAAGGATTTTATGAGTGTAAATGAGGGATGAAGAATAGTAAAATTTAACATCGTAAAACCTAGACATTTGAGACTTATGATTTATGGTCACCTTACTCTTACTAAAAATTGGGAGGGGTAGATGACTATTATTTTCCATGGTAGTCTGAATAGAAATTTTCTATCATATTTAGGCATTAATGGGGAGATAATATCTAAACTATAATTGGGGTGTTTCTAAAAGAAAGAGTAAGGTGAGAAATAAATGTCATGGGGAAATATAGAGGTAGAAAAATACCCTCCAATGGAAGAATTTTCCATTTGGTTGATAGGCCTTTTTTATAGGCATCCTATGCAGTGTTGTCAGGGCATTGTGTGTATGGTCAAACAAATGGTGTCCTTAGAACGATGACTTTTCATTTCCAATAGACATGGATGATTATGGGGTTTTATAACATTATAGACATAGAGTATGGTTTTTAAAGTGGGTTTTCAAAACATAAAATGGGGAATTTTAAGATGAGGTTTCACGATAATGGTTGGAGATGTTATTCCCATAAATGTGTGATGAGGTTCCCTATGCAGGTATAACCCTTGCGTAGAAATGGAGGGGGAACATTTTTTCATGGCTAGACTATATATATGATATTTGAGAATCACAAAATATACTATGAAGATTTTAATATAGTCATTAATAGTTATTTTAATGTTTATGTTTTATCCATATACAAATCTAGTTCATGAATATGTATGTGGCATTTGTGTCTTGCATACAAGCATACCAATGAGGTGGGATGCATACTGATCTTTTTAGTGTAGAGATATATTTTACACAAGAACATGTGGTGAAATATATTATTTAGTGCATTTGGACCCAATAGATAACATTGGTTATCAAGCATGATGCATTTTTAATGTCATGTGACTAGGACAATGATATATAAGCCCCATGTAACTGGAGGATTATTGGACCTGGATATCCCAACATGTCCAAGTCATGGGTAGGAAGTAAAATATAAACCATGGTTCTGAGGGTTCTCAAATTGGGAGAAATGGTGTGGGGCTTGGAAGCCATTGGGCACATGGAGTAGGAAAATCCTATCCTGAGAATGAATTAACCTTTGGTCGACAAGCCTTTTTTCAGGAAACATATGTAGAGACACTGGGGAATTGTGTCTATTGTCAAACAAAGGTGTACAAAGGATATCAACTCTCCATCTCCAATGTCCATGTTTTTTTATCGAGATCTGATATTTCTCAAATCAAAGAATTTGATAGATAGAAAGAATGTGTTTGAACATATTGGAAACATTCAAAAGATTATTACCCATGGAATTGGGAACCTGCCTACATAGATCTAACTTGTACATAGGGTGGGGAAATTCGATTCATTTGTTGAATATGGATTGGAATTTTGATGATTAGGGTGCCAATATATCTCTAGAAATGATAGGAATTAGGAATGGAATAGTTATTGAGAGTGGACTCCAAACATAGGTTCAATCCATACAAAAGGGAGAGGGGATTTTTTGTTATATTTGTTTTATTTTGGTGATGGACGAGCCTGAAATTTGTTATCCCAATGTCACTAAATATCCTTTGTGGATGGGAATCCAGCCAAACGTAGTTCTTGAAATACCATGCAGTTTAACATCATGCGGTTAGGACCTTGGTTTCCCAATTGCGAAGGGGAGAGTCTCGATGTTCATTTTAAGGTTGTACCTCTGGTTCTAACCATTATGGATTTAATTTTTGTAATGGGTTGATAGTATATTAAGACTCTATTGATAGGTACATAATGGAATCAAGAACACCATCTTCCAAGAGAGTAGTACCATGAATTTGATCTTCATTTTCTAGTTTCCTTTGGCACATTTCATTTTTGGGAACTCTCTTGCAAGAAACTGGGGATGCCTACTATTGGAAATGACCATCATATTTTGGTTCCTATTTGGGTTGTCCCCGTGATGACACTAGGATATGCCAATGAGAATATTGAGTTCTAAAAGGGTTATATTTCTATCCTGAAGTGACCACTATAGCAAACCTGTGTCCCATAGTTGGAACAACTGTTTGTTCCCAATCCAGCCATCCTTGTATCCCAGAATATGGTCATCGTACCTTCTGGACCGGATCATGGATGTAGGTATACTCCAAATAGAATAACTTATTTTGTGGATGAGTCACCCCACTTGGGAATATGTGGTTTTGGGCCTGAATCATTATTATTGATAAAGATGTGATTACATATTGATAGGTTTGGAGGATATGATCTAGAATTGATGTATGATCATCTATCATTTCTAGGATGCGTGGACATACGTATTTGGTTAGAACAGAGATATATTCTCATTTTGATGTCTGAGAATGAATTTGTACCTTCTCCAATCCTCCATGTTCTGTTAATGGGTACTGTATGTTCTCCTGTAGTGGGGAATATAAGAGTGTATATCCCTAATTTATAGCTAGAATACACTAGATATTTTCTCTGTTATCCACCATATATGACTGGTGGGGTTCATATTTGTGAGCATGAACTTTAATATTCTAATTTTTTTATGTATTTCTCTAATGCGTATGATATGGATCCATAAGAATTTCCATCTACATATATTTTATTTCCATCATATTTGACTGATGGAATTGATACGAGGGAGCAGTAATTTCACTCTGACCATACTCTATTTCCATCATATTTTATTGGTGGGTTTCATATTTGTTGAAATAGATGTGCCAACCTATATTTTGTCATCCTATTTGGATGACGAGCTTCATGTACATTAGTAGGGATTTTCATCTGCCTAAAATTTTCCACCATATTTGTGTGGCGGGCTTGGAGAGAATAGGATGGAACATGGTATTTCTAGTGATGTGCCCCCATATTTTCATGGTTCCATTCATACGAGTGAGTGGGGATATGAATACACTACTAGGCTCTCATCGTATTTCTGTGGAGGGATTTAGAAGAGAGGGAATGATTGTATGTATTCATGTAGTTTTCTGCATTATTTTCATCTTAGATATCATCCTCAGGAACTAGTGTGATGACCTTATCTTGATTGTATGTTTATTCTCGAAGGTGGGATTCCCAAGGGACCTTTGTTCATTGAACTTCAGTAAGAACCCTCAGTGTGGTATCCAATTCTAAATGAGGATATTGGGTTTAACAGTGTTAGCAGCGACGTCTTCCGGCCGGAGACCTTGAGCAAAACCCCTATGCAGCAGGGATTAAATTTACATCGATGAATTAATATTCCTTCCTATGATAAGAAATGTACTCATTGTCATGTTATGGGGAGAGGATCCCAAAAATATTAGAGAAATATAGTGAGCCACCCATTTTTGGACCGCCAGTCACTACTGGGTGAGTGGCTAGTGGGGTTTCAAGTCCTGGATGGCCTGCCTTACTATTTCTATGGTGGGGAGAGTACCTTTTTGATGGTACTCCCCAATTAGTGCATTTGAGACCCAACAATGAAGAATATGGGTTGGTGATGGGTTCATGTTATTAATTGAGGACCTGGCCACTTGTGCAGTCACTAAAATGCGTATCGGAAAAAAAATCATGATTTTATTGGATTGAAAGAAGTTTTATGGAATTCCAAAAATATATATAACAATTATAGAAAAAACACCAAATAAGTTTCATCTCATTACAACATGTATAATTGATAATTTTTCTTGTCCTTCTTTATCATTGTATATGAAAGTGGCTTGAGGTGTGGTAAAACCGCCAACTTGGTTAATGATTCATGTCAGGTTCACCATTTTTTTATCGACCCAAATCACATCCTTCTCCCAGTAGGTGATTTTATGGGGTATTAGTATGTGTGAAATTGAACTATATTGGGTAGGTTGTCCTCATATGTTCTCTAGTGAGTTTATTCATGGAGGTAGAAACACCCAATGACTCTCACATCAAGGATTCATGGAACTTATTTCCAATGGAAGGCGTTCATTTTATGATTTTGTTAATAACACGTAAGAAGTCACATTGGACGAGAGGATTGGATCTCAGACTCAACTAACCCTTTAGGGGGGGGGGGGTATTTCCTATTCTGGGACTCTCTTGTAGATCTAATCTATATTTACATGTTTGTGAATCCTAAGTGAGTTCCATATCATGTGTTGGCAGATTACTCCTAGGTCACAAGATCAATCAAAAATATGAATGGCGTCATAATGTATTTTATGAATCTAAGGTTATCCATCAATGAAGATATTTTTATGTATCCAAGGATCATCATCAATTCTACCCTATTATGGAAAAATCAGGATTCAATTAGTCATTCACTAAAATAGCACTAGTTTTAATCTATATGAGAGGGAATTTTGTGGTTTATCATCATCCTGGGGGGACGAGAATTGTTTCAATGTTCACATTGAACCCATAAGATGAGATTCCTATGTATACCCATGAGAGGAATTAGAACCCACATAGTTTGATGGATCTTTCAATTTAATGTTTTATTGTTAGGATGGGTATGAGTTGATGTAAATATGATTGAGCAGATGGGATATGTAACATATCAGGCTTGAACCTCAAGAAGTTTACCTATGTATCCTAGTTACTTGGGAATCAAAGGCCTCCTAGTTCTGAAAGATAGGTCTTACAGATGGAATCTTCTTGTTAAATAGGTCACGATTTGGGGCTTATATCCAAAGGGATGTCGCATTTGAGATTGGGACTTAGAAAAGCATCCTATGTATCCTAGTTGTAAGTGGAATAAGAGTACCTATTTTTCAACTAGTGGGTGAATCATGAAGATTCCATGATTACCTCTAATCTATAAGCCTGTGTGAGTTATGATAGATGTGAGAAACAAGAGGATGCGGTAAATTTGGAAAAAAACACACTTTTCCAACCCCTATTGGTGGAAAATGAAGAGGAAGATGATATGAGAGTTTGAGGGTATGAAAATTCCCTAGAGAGAGTCTTGGTGCTTACCTCTAAAGGACTTATCTACAATTGGTTCTAAGAGAGGGAGGATTATGATTTCTCATCAAAGGGGAAAGGATGTGTGATTTCACTTATTTATCACTACTTCTTATAGAATGGGAAGGACACTGATCACCCTTAATACCTTGAATAGGGAGGTACATGTGAGCATCGTGAGGTCCGAACCCATATTACCATGGGAAAGTAAGCTTAGGGACATTCTGGGGACTGCCTTGTTGTGGGGATTACCCATATGAATCTGCTTACCATGGGTATGTAAACTCATAAGGGCATACTGATACACCCGATGGTTCTATCATACGGGTCTAGTGGTTATGGAAGAAGCCTTCATCCAGTGCGGTTGGACAAGTTCATTGAGGAGTTATGGATGATGAAATAGAAATAGAAGGAAATTATCAATGATAGAAGATGGAACACACAATAATTCCCCATTAGGTGAACCATTTCATTCTACCGGATGGGATTCCCCCCACATAGCTTGTCTGTATGTGGTTAAATGGGTTGTCCACATACTATGATGGATTGAAGACCTAGATTCAGGCGACATTGTATTTTTCTATCTAGGACCTGATTCCAACTGCATATCATTCCGTAATGTGAAACTGAGTCTCATCCACAAAGCATGATGCTATGTGGGGATGGGATACATTAGTATAGTGATTTTATTAGTGGTTCAGTGTTCCACCAGAATAGAATATCTCTATCCGGGAAGCCTAATTGAAGAAGTGAAATTGTTCCTGCGCTTCGTGGGAAATTCATCCAAGAAGGATGCTGGGTTCATAGTCATCCAATTATTAATAAATTTTCCATATTTAATTTTATGTGGTGGGTTATACCTACAAGGAATCTTCAAAGGAGTTAATTATTTTTGGTTCACTCTTCTTGTATACATTCGATCAATCAATATCCTCAAGAATCTCCTCCCCCAAAAAATCCCCTTCAATAGTTGTCCCCCAGGATCCTTTTATAGAGAGGCGGGGAACTAGATTGGTGTGCTTCATGATGTATTTTATGGAATCCCAAGGAAAAATCCCAAGCCCGTGGATGACTCCTTTGGTGGGTTATGGGTTTATCATCCACTGTGGTGAAAATTACCACATTGTTACCAAGAACAACATTGTTTCATTCACGGAAAGCCTCTGACTTTTTCTTGTTTAAGAACCATTTGAGTTCATGGGGGATTGTATGCGGGGTGGATTTACCTACCTACTTCCCAAAAAATATCTCATTCATGGGGAACTAGAATTAATGCCTCTATCCCATGATCTGTATAATTAATGGATGCTTTGAGAAACCGCAGACCTCCATGTGGAGCTGTGGTGAGTAAAGGATTTATGCTTTGCGACACCTGTTATTTCCTTTTGTAAATTTGGATTCTACAATGTTATTCTTTAATTCATCATTAAATTTAATTTTATTCCATTGTCTTATCCCAATGAGTAGTTGACTCCCCTTTACAAAGTTTTCAGGAACAAATACTTTTGAACATGACCTTGCTTCCATAATACAAGAACTATAATTATTGTATTTCCCTGCAACAATTTCTCTCTATGATCCAACATACATATCAGATTATCTAAAAAGTATGCATTGGTATCCAATTCATAATCATCCATATCAATCACATGAAAAGGGTTGGGGTCATACATTCGAAGTTTCGACACATGAAAAACATCATGCCTGGAACTATACCTCTATGGAAGTGCCAATCGTTATTCGATCAGTCCAATTCACTAAACAACCACAAAATGATCGGACAAACCTGTTCGTGTAGATTATATGTCTCCATATCTGATGATGACCCGATCTAGGATACATTCAATGAAATACATGGTCACCCACTATAAAATCTAGGGGTTATCAAAATCGTTCATCATATGAATTTTCTCAACTCTGAGTTGTATCCTGGCATTTCTGAATCAACTGAACCTTCTCTGATGTCTCCTACATGAGGCTTGGTCCCAAAAACTCTAAATCACCTACCTCTATCCAATATTGTATTGATATTTATAGTGTACCATAACAAACCTCATATGGTTACATCTGAATAGTTTCCTGATAACTATTTTAATTGGAGAACTCCACCAAAGCTAGGTTCATCTCTCATGACCCATCAAAGTATAATACACACATCCAAATCATATCCTAAAGAACCTATATAGTACACTTTTACATTCCATCTATATTTCAGTGGAATTTCATACTAAAAAATATCTAGGTACCAAGAACCTTTTGTAAGCCCCACTAGAAGAATAATTTAAAAAAAAAGTCATGACATGAAATAAATCTCCATGGAACACCATGTAGTTGAAATATCTCATGAATGTACATATATCCTAATTGATTCAGTGAGAAACACTCCCATATATGTAAGAAATGTGATACCATAGTAAACTAGTCCACAATCATCCCAACTGCATCATTATTATGGGGTGTCTTTCGGAGAACCACGCCAAATTCCCTAGTACTATCATCCTACTTCCATTCTGAAATGGACAATGAATGTACTAATCCTCCCGGTCATTGATGCCCAGCCTTCACCTATTGAAATATGAGGAATTTTTTCACAAACCCTACTTTATCATTTTTCATATCTGGCCACCAAAACTATCTTCATAGGTCACAGTACATTTTGGGCTCACCTGGATACACCACCCACTTCTAGGCATGAAATTGTTGCATCATCTCTTCTCGCATGATCATAGGCACAAAAACCAGATTCCTGATATAGATGATCATTTCCTGATTTTTATTCTAATCAGATGGTGACTCACCATGTTCAAGGATTCCCCTCAAGGCCAAACATTCCAAATCAACATAATTCTTATCCTTTATATATCTCAATAGTGTAGCGTCCACAAAAAATGATAGGAGAGTCACCTAGTTTTGAAACTTCTGAACCCCAACATGCATCTGAGTAGGTAAATTCGTCACCTTCCACTCTACACTAGACTCCTAAAATACGAGAGTATATGTTTTTCTACTTAGTTCTTCTACAACAGAATTTCCTTTTCCAGGCATATATGATATCTGAAAATCACATAATTGAATATACTCAACCCACCTTTTCTGGTGGATATTAAAATGTCTATAAGAAATGATATTATTTAGGATATTGTTATTGATACACATAGTAAACTTCTTTTCCAACAGATAATGCCTCTAACACATCAAGGAAAAAAAACTACAACTAACTCAAGGTCATGTGTTGAGTAGTTCGGTTCATGTGGCCTCCACAACCACAACCTATATGCCATAACATTATCTCCCTACATCTACACCATACCATTTATGATTCTATAAGTGAAATAAAACACTGTATTCTCCCCAACCAGCTCTGATTGGATCAATATTGGTACAGGTTTCAAACAATCCTTCATATCATGGAAGGCATTCTCACATGATCAATACCATTTAAACATCACTCCTTTTTTGGGACAATATCAAAAGTGGTTCTTACAAATAAAAAAATTTTGGGATGAACTTCTGATAATATACCTATATCCCCATAAATTTGTAGATATTGAAAACATTCTTGGGCTACTCCCAACAAAAAAAAAGATTGAACGTTCACTGGGTCCACTGAAAAAAGATCCCCTGAGAAGATGTGACCCAAGTAGTGTACCAGATCAATCCAAAAAATAACACTTACATATCATGGTGTATAACTATTTCTATCTCGATGTAGCCACGGTGATTTCAAGATGTTGGGAATGATCATCACGAGCCCAGGAGTACACAATGATTTCATCCACAAAAATACCAAAAATTAATACTGGTATGGGTAGAATGTTATATGCATCAAGTCTGTAAACAAGGATGGTGTGCTAATCAGCCCTAACAACATCTAAATGAACTCATAAATACCATAACTTCTTTTAAAATATATATTAGGATTATCAGAATGTCTAAAATTCAACATATGATACCCCAATCTCAATTTGGTCTTCGAGAAAACACAAACACCTCTCAACTAGTCAAACAGGTCATTCATACATGGAAGAGGATATCGGTTCTTTGATGTCATCTAGTTCAATTTAAAGTAATCAACATATAAGATTTGAGAATTCTAATCTTTTTAGAAAACAAGACTCAAGAAAGAGAAGGAAACATACTTAGATGGATAAACACATAATCTATATAATATTCTAGTTGATACTTAAGATGTTGGAGATCTGTTGGCACTATTCTATTTGCTGGAATAGAAACAAGATCATCTCCTGGTATGAGATCATTCATAAATTCCACATATCTCTTAGGTGGAATCATCTAAAATTATTTGGGGAATACATCTTGAAATTAATCTAATATGGGTGGAAATACATCATGCTTTTCACCCCAATCATCCAACAAATGACTAGAATCCTTAGCGGTGAGCTCCCATAATTGCTGATGAACCAGCCCTTCACAACCTTCCTGGATATCCCATTCCCAATGTTAAACATATTTTTCACCCTCAAGAGATGTAAAATTCACTCTCATTTGGTAACAATCAATGTGGGATCAGTATGCTACTAGTTAGTCCATACCATAATTTCGAAAAATCCAAAAATGTCAAGGATGTAAAGATCCCAAATAAAATGATACCCTATAACCTCAAGAGAACAAGCTTTGCAGAAATAGATGTCATTCAACTATTCTCAAAATGATTTATCAATCTCCATAACCCCATTCACAAACTCTATCATAAGAATAAACCCCTTCACAAAAATTGAAGATATAAAAGAACGAGAGTAACAAGTATCAAATAAGGCACTATCTAGTGTAAAATATATAAAGATAGTACCCTTAACTATCAATGATCAAGCCTCTCTATCCACTAGTGTATTTTGAACAACATGAAATGGCCATTCCACTCTTCCATGTGATGTTGTAACACCCCAAGAATTTACAAATAAATATGATATAATATACATGAAACATTGAGTCTCTATGAAACACCACAATGTTATAACCTATCCATGTAAACACAAATTTTCCACCTCTGTGTTTTAGATTTAGAAAATATGACATACACGGTGGTGTTCATGATGTTATTTAGAGTCTAATAGAATTAACAAAATTTTCAGTGAATTGTAACCTACCCTTATAAATAGTAACCCGAACTTATGAATAGTAACTTAGCCTTATTAATATTAATATGAATCTTTTTAATGGTATCCATATCCTCGAGTGTACAAAATAATTTAGGCACCTTAAAAATAAAGATGAATATTTTAATGGTTTATATATTTAAATTAAATAATGATTTAATTAAATATTTAATTAATAATAATAATAAAATTATATTTGAAAAATGAACTTCATTTTTGGATTCTATTTGTTGAAAAATGGTTAGGGTGAATTTTGGGGTTTTTTTTGAAATACTTGAATTTTTGGTGAATAGTAAAATACGTTAATTTAGAGTATAAATACATTATAATTTAAATTAATTATTCCTATAATCATGAGTGATGTAAGAACCCAAATCTCGAATTCAATTGCCTATATTACTATTATTGGTCCTGGAATTCTCACTATTTCTTTTCTTGAGAGGAAATAATAAATTAATGATTATAATATTAAGAAAACTCCTCTCCCGTTCACTATATAAACCACCCCTCACACCCTTTTCCTCCCTCACCAAACAAGCTTATATTCTTTCCTAAATGCTTCCAAATACTATTCCCAAGCCCTCTACCCACGTCCCAGACCTTCTGGTCTCACCAAAATTCCAAAATAAGAGGCCTTAAGGAGATTTTTCAAGGTGGAGTACTCAAGAGGTGAACCTTTCTTCTCTTTTCCTTCAATTTCTTTTACAAAGTCCCATTCATTTTTTCTACATTATAACCTACCCTATTCCAAATGAAATGATAATTAAATTTTCTTAGATGAACTAGATTTTGATTGTGATATTGGAATATTTAAACAAAATATCTCTTTTCCCCTCCTTTTATACAATAAATGTAAACACCGTCCGAGATGTGTTAATTTTTCACACTCAAGGAAGACGGGTTTTCAATTTTCATTACTATCTATAATACTGGTCAAGAAACCATTTAAATGGTTGAACCAGGTCACAATATATTTATTTTATCTTGATTAATGTTCTAGAATCCTTAAACATTCATAATATGGAATAATAATACAGAACAAGTTTATTGTGCACAAAACCGCCAAGCCAAATCCAAGCGTCTATTTTTAACTCAATGAATGAGTCATCCTCCAGGTATATAACCAGAATCAATATAGAATCATTTATTTCTCTCCAATGTACCAAATAATATATATTAACAAATCTATTTATTTAACCATATTTCAAAAAAACATCCATTCATGAATACAAGTAAACAGATCATGAAAACCAAAGAAAAAAATGCTCCCAAAATAATAGAATTGAATCTCTTAAACCAACAAAAATGACATTATTGAACATAATAAGGTTATAACATATCAATTACATGTTTATGAGGTTCCAATCCTATTAATTAATTAAGATGAATTTGAATATCCAGTTCATTAAGAATAATCAAGAACACCTTCAAGTATAAGTTAAGGGATTGCTTAACTTAGTTGTCATCCTTTGAGTTAAACATGTATTTCATTGGTTACATTGTTCCAAGAATATGTGTTAATGTCATTTGCTTGTTTTATACTATATATCCACTTATCTTTTGTGGATTTTCATTTCTCACACATAAATATTTCATTGACATATCCTCACTCTAATAATACTGTCTTTGTAAGGGATATCTTAACTCAATTTCCATTCATGAGTTAAACTTATTTGTCATTGGTTATGTTTTCCCAGAATATGTGTGAATGACCTATGACAGTTTTATTCTGTATATCCAATTTTATTTTTTGGGTTTATGTTTTTCACACATTTTTATTTCATTTTTTTTCTACAATCTAATGGTACCTTCTTTGTTAGGGATTCTCTCTCTCACTTTTTCACAAGAATATCCCCTTTGTTGTGATCTTTTATTTTTAATACCAAATAATGGGGTTTGTTTCTGCACCTAACCCATACTTCCATTATGATATATAAATAATGGGATGCCCCTTTACATCTCATTAAGCCCCCGCAAGAACACTCATTACCATGCCGAAATGTTTGTAAGGGGTTTTATCATCTCACTTTCAATTCTATGGGATTTCCATTGTTTGCACCTTATTTCATATATGTGGTATGGTTGTACATACATTTGATATATATTATCATGAATCTATTTATATTCATTTTATTATATGATTCATTTGGTGTTTATTAACTTTTGGTTATATGACTTAATTGATTACAATGTGGTAACGTTCATTGTCTCAATTTTCACTTCATTGTTACTTGCATAGTATTCTGCACCTTCTCTTTCTTATTTGGTGTACCTAATTCCCATTTGATATCACTTTTCTGTTGAAATTATATTCCATTTAAATATCCATATTCACATATCATGGATATGATTATTGTCTAAGTCTTATACCATTTTACATACAATATTTATTTTGAATGTTGTTTTGACTGTAAAAATATTGATGAATCTGTATCCTCTATTTTAAAAAGATAATGTAAAGTCATGTTTATATTGTGTTGAATCTATGTATAAAAACATCTTTGGATGTAGATGATAGTGGGTCCTGCTATAGAGTAACACCCCAAGCTTCTACGGTACGTTTCTCTTTGAATAATGCGATAGCGTGTGTTGTACGCAACATCGAGTTCTAACACACCACAAAAAATCAAACTAGCCGTTATGAATATTAATACATACTTTTTGAAATTTTATAAATTTTATCTCTCAAAATGGAATTTATTTTTTGATTCAAAATATCGAATTTCTCCTAGGGTGAAATTTTGGAACTTTCAGGATAACATTTATATTTTGATGAATAGTGAGAATTACTAAATTTTAATTAAAAACAACTTTTTTAATTGAAATAATTTATATTGAAAAATTATTAATTATATTGGTTTTAAAGTATATTTAGAATAAATTTATACCACTTAATATAATTTTGGTCATTTTACATAATTTTAAAATTAAACCGGACATAAACAAGTGTCAATCTTTTGATAGTTATTATCTCTTAAAAACATGCTTTTTGTTTTAACAACTAGAATTAATTTTAAATTAATTTCTGCCACTTATATGTTTTGAATTTGGGAAAATGAATTCCATATTTGGAATCAGGATGTTCAAATTTTATAAATAGGTAACTTTTATTTTTAGTCATTTTGAATAATTACTTCGGTAAATATTTTATTTACCATGGTTAAGGGATAAATCCGGTAAATAAGGGTTAAAAAAATAATATTATAACAATAAAAAATTACCTTAAAACGTATCCTAACCTTATAGGTTGATACATGTCCAACCATGGGAATCCTTGGGTTGATTTTTGGACCCAATGGAGCCACTTTTAAGTGATAATGACACTTTATATTAATTAAGTTAAAATAAATACAAAAATGACATAAGCATATATCTTTTAGAATTTTTTTTACCTAGGGTACTATATATTGTATTTTCGATTATAAAAATTCATTAGAAAGCTAAAAAAGTTTTCCTACATAATGATATTTTATTTATAATTTTTTTACAATAAATAATTTAATTTATTTATGACACAACGATGATGCAGTAATTACCATAATACTGAAAAATTATAATAATTGATATTATAAATACCCAAATAAATATAATTTGAGACTTATTATGAATTAAACTAATTTTATAGGTTAATATGACATGTTATAAATGATTTAATTAAATTTTTTAGAAGTAATCATTCTGTTATGATTTTCACAAAAATCAATTTTCCCAATAGTGTCAAAATTGACATAAAAGAGTTTTTAAAAAAAATATTATATTATTAATTTATATTCAATTCCTAAAAATCTAAGGTTCAGCCAAGAGACTTATATCATGATATTTGTACCATTAATGGACTACTTGGGGGTCTCTTGGATGTATATAGTAAGTTTATTAACCATATAATATAAAAATACAAAGAGACATTGTAAAAGTTAAACTAATTAACTAAGAGTTAATAATTAAAGATAAGGTTAATATATTGACCCAAAACTGTCTAAATTATATTAGTGGAGTGGGTTTCGACCCATCCCCACCATAGACTTTTAATAATCCACTTTGGAGCCATTAGAAACTGAATATGAATTTATTATAAAATAATATTTCTAACTTTTCCAAAGGTGCCCCTCACCCCTCTTATAAAAGGGCACTCCCCATTCTCATTAATTCACACCTTAAAAGCCATTTGGCTCGGCCAAACTATGCACAAATACCCTCTAAACTTCCCTCACTTCGTCCTAGAGTCCTCCCTTTAGTCATAAAGCAAACCTAATGAGACCTTTTGATCAAATCAAAAGGAAGAACCCGAAAAAGAGGTAATGATTTCACCACCCTTTTTCAAGTTCTTTCTTCTTCCACTTCGTCTTTATTTGTTATTACCATTCTAAAACAATAAATCCAGTATATTATATATAATTTTATATTATTATAAACATGTTAGAACTATATTTCTGTATTCTAACCATCCTTTGAATGACATGTCACCATACGTGCGTACGTACGACTCACCGTCTCCACGTTGTGGTGTAATTGTTATTCAAAACATTATTATTTGGATGGGAATAATAATGATGTTTAATTCATGTAAATAATAAATATAACATGATAATGATTTTTTATATATGATATAACATCCAATTATATATTATTTAAATATCAAAAGAATGATTTTGTCGCTTGTGCGTACGTACGGACTACCGTCTCCATGAACGTGATGAGATTCATTCTCCCTAGTATCCATTCAAGTATAATTCTAATTTTATGATTAAAAATAATGTTTAAGGTATTGATATAATTCTCGATATGAATAATATACAACCTATCCATAAAAAACACGACTTATGTAACAAAACATATAAAATAAAACGAGTAAGTTAACAACCGAAACGACGATAATTCTAAGATATTATTAACAAAGCAATGTTAAAAGATCATATATGATATCATATTAATGTATATGATTCTTTTATAATTTAATAACAATTATTTCACCATTATACATGAGGTTAACCTACCCCCATCCAAGGAAAAAAACAAGGTAAGGGTTTATTTCGCAATCTATTCATTATCCGAGATTGTTTATACGTAAAAATCTACTAGGATTTCTTTATCATCCACATCCATGTCTCCTAAAAATGTATTTCAAAAACATTTTTTTTACTATTTACTAGAATATGGGTTAATGTCATTTAAACCATTTTTGACTTTTATAAGTGGTTTATAAAGGAATATTTCCGTCATTTTCCAAACAATATCATTTTTAACATTTTCGACAGAATTAAGGTAAGAATGTTTTTTTAACTTATAAAGTGGGTGTGGCTACATTCTTCCGTTATAAAATTGTTGAAGATTCCATTAAAAAATTACAAGAATATTTTCAAATAAAATGTTTTATTTCATATATATATGACTCTTAAATTATTTCAAAATAGAAAGAGATATTTCTCTAAAAAGAGTTTTGATTTCATCTATGTCAACATCCTTTGATGGATTTTAAGCTTATTTGAAGTTGATTTATTATGACACAAATCATCTATATTGTATTCAAGGTTTTGTGATATGTTTGACTGTGGATGTGTTATTTTTATACCATTCGTGGTTTATAGATGAAGTATTTACATTTCATATGCTAGTTTTAATACAAATGTCTATGTTATGTTTAAACCTTTTCATATGGGAATGAATTGGACTTAATATGTGATAGGTGGAGCCCGCTATAGCTCCTAGATGCATCAGTAGGTCTCATGAGACAAACTAGTGTCTTGGAACAAGGCCTTAACAAAATCTTATTTTTAGTCTTAGTACAAGGCCTTGGCAATGTGGTTATGATAGTCTGACATTATGCATTCCATCATTATGAATGTGGTTATTGATATTGCATGTGATTATTCGACTAGTATAATATCCATGTGAATAAGTAAATGGAATTATTTAATTTTATCTTTGCCATATAATTCTGAAGTTAACGTTTAAAAGGATTTTGTTTAAGTTATACATTGCCTTAAATGTTTATGTTTATTTATGAAAGTTTCTGCTATATTGTTATCCTTACTGGGCATTTGAGCTCACCCCTTTTCTATGTTTTATTTTTCCCAGGATGTGAAGAACTAAATTATGAATGGGCTATAGGGATAGTATGAGGGGATAAGAGTGTGTACTATAGAGACTATGTTGTTGTAGTTTTTATTTTCATGATGTAATGTAAAACTTTATAAATATATCTAGTGTTTTCAAGGCTACTAAACTAATCTTTATTTAGAGATTTGATCTTTCTTGTGATCATGGAAATGTTATGTAATAATGCACCGACTCTAGGTAACTGGGGTCGGGGCATTACAGTTGGTATCATAGGAAGTTTAGTAAAGACCTTGGAAGCTAGATTTAGATAAAATCTGATTAGAGCACATATATTTAAGATGGACTTTGAGGATTAGTATAGAAGAACTTCCTAGAATTTTGGTATTGTAGAGATTTTGTGAGTTTTATAAGTAATACATCTTTGTCTGGATACGAGAAGGTAGAGGCTGCTCTGGAATAGATGTACCTAGGGGTAAAACCCAAAAACACCGCTTTGAGCTAGACTCGAATGGGAACTGGTGCACGACAACAGGCCTTGCTGCACTCTTGGTTACGACACTCTCGAGGGATATGCTTAGGTTAACTATAATTTTCTTTACAAATCATTATCAAGGATTTATGAGTATATATTTACTCAAAGAAAACATTTTTATGATTATGGATTAATCCATAAATAGTTCAATTTATGTTAAGTGTTTTATAAGTATAGAATTTTGTATTTTGATTCATAAACTGATCTAGTTTATGTCATTGTTTAGAAATGGCGCCTTGTAGAAGAAATGGAAACCGTATCAATTCAAACACTCCATGTAGGGATTTCCCTCCTGCTCAAGATAATTATAGTGGAGCTGGTGATGAAACTGGTGCTGATCAACTAATCACCAACTGGGACAACTCACTCAGGTTATTAATAATAACCTTACCCATATGGAGCACCCTGATCCACAGCGTGGAGGACCAATGTTAGATCGCTTCATGAGCCAACAACCACCAATGTTCAATGGGAGTAGAAATCTCTTAGTAGCTAAGAAATGGATAAATTCCCTAGGGAAAATATTTCAGGCTTTGGGAAGTAGTGAAAGGGAAAAAGTTATCATGGCAGTTTACCGCCTCACTGGAGGTGCTGATCAATGGTGGTCATTGATTCAAAACATCAAGGAAGATGATGAAGTATCAAATATGGAATGGAGGGAGTTCAATGATCTGTTTTTAGAAAAATACTTTCCTCCTGACCATCGAGCAGATATGGAAAGGCAATTTCTATGTCTGAGACAAAAGCAGGATGAGAATGTCACAAAGTATGAGGCTAACTTTACAAGGTTAGCAAGGTATGCTGGAGATTATATACACAACCCAAGAATTATAATTGATCGTGTATTTGATGTGTTAAAACCCTTTCTCCGTCGAGCATTAGTCTCACAATCCTTCTCGTCGTACGAAGACATTGTCTCATGTGCTATCAAGACAGAGAAAGAATTCTCTAAGTCATATGACTTTAAAGCAAAGAAAGAGAATAATATATCTTCTGATCAGTCTGGGAATGGAAATAAAGGGAAGAAGGGAAAAGTTGAATATCCATCCTATAGTAAATGTGGGAAGAAACGCCCCGGAACTTGCTTAAAGGGAATGTGTGTCTATTACCAGTGTGGTGAAAAAGGCCACCAAGCTCGTGATTTCAAAGTAAAGAAGGAAGCTACCAATGTTCAGTGCTACAATTTCAGGGAGATGGGACATTATGAAAATGAATGTCCTAAGAATCAGGGGAACTTACCTCAGAAAAGGCCAAGGGATCAAGGCCAAGATTATGCTATCACTACTGCTGAGGTAGAAGCTCCGAAAGACGTGGTGGCAGGTAATTTAATGGTTTCCTCAAGTTTAGAAAATGCATTATTTGATTCTGGATCATCTCATTGTTTCATATATTCCCAGTTTTATAAGAAAATTAAATATTTCCAATTTGATTTAACAAGGGATTTGTCAGTTAAAACTTCTAAGGGAAGTATCATTGCAACAAAGTTTTGTGAACTAGTCCCCATTAGAGAAGATAAATGTTCTTTATCTACTGATCTCATCGTCATACCTGTGATTGAGTTTGATATAATCATCGATATGGATTTTCTTTCCGACCATGATGTGAAGATTAATTGTAAGAAGAAAGAGGTTATGATTTTTGATGATGATGATAAGAAACACCTTATCTTTAGAGCAGAATTGTCACCACGTAATTATTTTCTAGATCCACCCCCAGTAGCTCAAATAAATTCAATTAATGGTGAGGAAGAGAATAAAATGACTGTGGGTGAGGAAAGGAATGTTCAAATAGAAGATGTACCTATTGTGAAAGAATATGTAGATGTGTTCCGGGAAGATTTACCTAGACATCCTCCAGAATGAGAATTTGAGTTTTCCATTGATTTAATTCCTGGATCAAATACTATATTGAAGACCGCTTATAAGATGGCCACTATAGAATTAGTTTAACTAAATAAACAACTAGAGGAATTGAGTAATAAGGTATTTATTCGCCGTAGTGGTTCTCCATGGGGATCACATGTTCTTTTTGTTAAAAAGAAAGATGGATATATGAGCTTATGTATCGACTACATGGAGGTCAATGCTATAACAATAAAGAACAAGTATCACCTACCTCGTATTGATGATTTATTTGACCTACTGCATGTACCTCAATACTTTTCAAAGATTGAACTTCTATCTGGATACCATCAGTTATGTGTGAAGAAGGAAGTCATTCCGAAAATAGCATTTCGGACCAGGTACGGGCATTACGAGTTTACAGTAATGCCTTTTGGATTGACTAATGTACCCTCTGTATTCATGGATCTGATGAATAGAGTTTTCAAGGAATATCTCGATGAATTTGTGGTGGTATTTATTGATGATATCTTGGTATACTCCAAAAGCTACGAAGATCATGAAAATCACTTGCGCATTATCCTGAAGACTCTAAGAAGACATTAATTATATTGGAAGTTTAGAATGTGTGAATTATGGCTTCAGGAGATTTATTTTCTTGGCCATATTGTCTCTAAAGATGGAATCTCTATTGATCCTTCTAAGACCAAGGCAATCCTAGAATGGCCTGCACCGATGAGTATAACTGAGGTACATAGTTTTATTGGTTTAGCAGGTTATTATCGACGTTTCATCCAGAATTTTGCCCGGTTGGCTAACCCATTAACAAAGCTCACAAGAAAAGGGGTTAAATATGTTTGGAAAAAAGAGTGTGAAGAATGTTCCTAAGAACTGAAGATAATATTATTCAATTCTCCAATATTGACTCTACCATCGGGGAATGATGGGTTCGTTATTTATAGTGATGCATCAAATAAAGGACTTGGTTGTGTAATTATGTAGAATGATAGGGTTATTTCCTATGCATCACGATAGTTGAAAAATAATGAACAAAACTATCCTACTCATGATCTCGAGTTAGCAGATGTGATCTTTGCTTTGAAGATATGGAGGCACTACCTCTATGGTGAAAAATGTGAGATTCATACTGATCACAAGAGTTTGGAGTAAATTTTCTCACAAAAATAACTCAACATGAGGCAAAGGAGATGGCTTGAATTACTCAAGGACTATGATTTTACAATACACTACGACCCGGGTAAAGCAAACAAGGTGGCAGATGCTTTGAGCAGAAAAGATCATGGAGCTTTGAACAATATGAGAATTGAAAGGGATCTAATTTTCATGGATCAAGTGAAGATGGAAATGGGAATAACCATGGAAGGTGAAACATCAATTCATTTTCAAATGGTTGTCAAACCATCTTTACTAGAAAGGATTAAGTGTTCTCAAACTGGTGATGAATAATTTCAAAAGATGATTAAAGCTGTGAATGATGGGAGATTGAAAGACTTTGTGTATGAAGAATGAATTTTGAAATTTGGGAAAAGACTTTGTGTTGCTGATATACCTGATCTAAAAAGGGAATTGCTGGATGATGCTCATAGTTCCAATTTTTCTATACACCTTGTGAGAACCAAAATTTATAGAGATTTGAAGGAACATTTTTGGTGGGACAACATGAAGAGGGAGATTGCTGATTTTGTATCAAGATTTATGGTTTTTCAAAAAGTGAAAGTTGGAAGGCAAAAACCTGGAGGAGTCATGCAACCTCTTCCCATACTGGAGTGGAAATGGGACAATATTACGATGGAATTTGTCACGGGACTACCAAAGACTTCTAGATGGAACGATGGAATATGGGTTATTGTTGATCATCTTAACAAGTTAGCACATTTTCTTGCTATAAGAGAATATCTACCACTAGAACGTCTAGAAAGACTATATATTAATGAAGTTGTGAGACTTCATGGATTACCCCTATTGATTTTTTCTGATCGTGATCCCCCTTTTACGTGAAGATTTTGGAAAATTTTCAGAAATCCATGGATATTGAACATCATTTGAGCACGGCCTACCGCCGTCAAATAGATGGACAATCAGAACGAACTATTACAACCTTAGAAGACATGTTGAGATCCTTCTCACTTGACTTTCAGGGTATGTGGGATCAATATTTACCTCTAGTAGAATTTTCCTATAACAATAGCTTCCATTCGAGTATTCAGATGGCACCATATGAAGCGTTATACAGAAAGAGATGTTTCACACCAACCTGTTGGGATGGCGTTGGTGAAAGAAAACTTGTAGGCCCAGAACTGGTGGAGGCAACGATGGAAAAGGTGAAGGTAATCCAAAACCATATCAAAGCAGCTCAAAGTTGGAAGAAGAGCAATACCGATAATCGAAGGAAGGATTTGGAATTTCAAGTCGATGATCATTTTTTTCGGAAGGTATGTCCATGGAATGGAGTCATACGTTTTGTTAAGAAAGGTAAATTGAGTCCCAGGTACATTGGACCTTTTGAAATTCTAGAACGAATTGGGGTTGTAGCTTACCGATTGGCAATGCTGCCAAGTCTCTCCAAAGTTCACGATGTGTTCCACGTATATCTGTTTAGGAAATACATGGCTGACCCAACACATGTACTCACCTATTAGGAATTAGAACTGGAACCCGATATATCTTATCGCGAAGATCCCATCAGGATTCTTGATATGAGAGAACAAGTATTGAGAAACCAGATGACGCGTCTGGTAAAAGTTTTGTGGAGAAACCATAAGATGGAAGAGGCAATGTGGGAACCCGAGGAACTTATGATGAAGAACCACCTGAGTATTTTTATGCGGTAGTATTATAGAAAATTTGAGGACGAAAATATTTCAAGGGGGGAGAATGTAACACCCCAAGCTTCTACGATACGCTTCTATTTGAATAATGCGATAGCGTGTGTTGTACGAAACATCGAGTTCTAACACACCACAACCAATCAAACTGGCCGTTATGAATAGTATTACCTACATTTTGAAATTTTATAAAATTTCTCTCTCAAAATGGACTTCATTTTTGGATTCGGAATATCGAATTTAGCCTAGGGTGAAATTTTGGATCTTTTCGGATAACATTTATATTTTGATGAATAGTGAAAATTACTAAATTTTAAATAAAAACAACTTTTTTAATCGAATTAATTTATATTTATAAATTAAGAATTTGAGTGGTTTTAAAATATTTAGAATATATTTTTACCATTTAATACAATGTTGGTCATTGTACAAAATTTTACAATTAAACCGGACATAAACAAGTGTCAATCTTTTGATAGTTATTATCTTTTAAAAACACGCTTTTTGTTTTAACAACAGGAATTAATTTTAAATTAATTTCTGCCACTTCTATGTTTTGAATGTAGAAGATTGGATTCCATATTTGGAATCAGGATGTTCAAATTGTTTAAATAGGTAACTTTAATTTTTATACATTTTGAATAATTACTTCGGTAAATATTTTATTTACCATGGTTGAAGGGTAAATCCGGTAAATAAGGGTTAAAAAATAATATTATAATAATAACAAATTACCCTAAAACGTGTCCTAACATTATTTGTTGATAAATGTCCGACCAGGGTCATCTTTGGGTAGATTTTTGGACCCCATGGAGCCACTTGTAAGTTATAATGACACATTATATTAATTAAGTTAAAATAAATACAAAAATGACATAAGCATATATCTTTTAGCAAAACATTTTTTTACATAGGGTTATATATGTTGGATTTTTGATTATAAATATTCATTAGAAAGATAAAAATATTTCCTACATATTGATCATTTATTTATAATTTTTAGACAATAAATAATTTAATTTATTTATGACACAATGATGATGCAGTAATTACCATAATAGTGAAAAATTAAAATAATTGATATTATAAATAACCGAATAAATATAATTTGAGACTTTTTATGAATTATACTAATTTTATAGGTTAATATGACATGTTAGGAATGATTTAATTAACCTTTCTCGAAGTAATCATTCTGTTATAATTTTCACTAAAACCAATTTTCCCAATAGTGTCAAAATTGACATAAAAGAGTTTTTAAAACAAATATTATATTATTAATTGATATTCAATTCCTAAAAATCTAAAGATGATCCAAGAGACTTATATCATGATATTTTTATCATTAATGAACCACTTGGGGGTATCTTGGATGTATATATTATGTTTATTAACCATATAATATAAAAATACTAAAAGACATTGTAAAAGTGAAACTAATTAACCAAGCATTAATATTTAAAGATAAGGTTAATATATTGACCCAAACCTGTTTAAACTATATTGGTTGAGTGGTTTTAGACCCATACCAACCTTAACCTTTAAATAATCCACTTTGGATCCATTATAAACAGAATATGAATTTATTATAAAATAATATTTCCATCTTTTCCAAAGGTGCCCCTCACCCCTCTTATAAAAGGGCACTCCCCCTTCTCATTAATTTACACCTTCAAAGCCATTTGGCTCGGCCAAAATCTGCCCAAATACTATTTAAAATTCCCTAACTTCATCCTTGAGTCCTTCCTTTAGTCCGAAAGCCAACCTATGGAGCCCTTTGGATCAAATCAAAAGGAAGAACCCGAAGAAGAGGTAATGATTTCACCACCCTTTTTCAAGTTACTTTCTTCTTCCAATTCTTCTTTCATTTTATTACCATTATAAAATAATAACTCCAGTATATGATATATAATTTTATGTTATTATAAACATTTTACAACCATATTTCAGTATTCTATCCATCCTTTGATGTCACCATACGTGCGTACGCACGACTTACCGTGTCCACGTCGTGGTGTAATTGTTATTCAAAACATTATTATTTGGATGGGTATAATAATGATGTGTAATTCATGTAAAAAATAAATATAACATGATAATGATTCTGTATATATGATAAAACATCCAATTATATATTATTATAATATCAAAATAATGATATTGTCGCTCGTGCATACGTACGGACTACCGTCTCCACGAACGTGATGAGATTCACTATCCATCGTATCCATTCAAGTATAATTCTTATTTGATGATTAAAAATAATTTTTAATGAATTGATATAATTATAGATATGAATAAGATACAACCTATCCATAACAAACATGGCTTATGTAACAAAACATATAAAATAAAATGAGTATGTTAACACCCGAAATGAAGATAATTCTAAGATATTATTAACAAAGAAATGTTAAAAGAACATATATGACATCATATTAAAGTATATGATTCTTGTATAATTTAATAACAATTATTTCACCATTATATATGAGTTTAACCGACCTCCAACCAAGTAAAATTACAAGGTAACAGTTTATTTTGCAATCTCTTCATTATCCAAAATTGTTTATACGTAATAATCTACTGGGATTTCTTTATCATCCACATCAATGTTTCTTAAAATTGTATTTCAAAAACATTTTTTTACTATTTACTAGAATATGGGTTAATGTCATTTATACCCTTGTTGACTTTTATAAGTTGTTTATAAAGGAATCTTTCCATTATTTTCCAAACAAGGTCCTTTTTAACCTTTTCGACAAAATTAAGGTAAAAATGTTTTTTTAACTTATACGGAGGGTGTGGCTATTTTCCGCCATTATAAAATCGTCGAAGATTACCTTACAATATTATAAGAATATTTTCAAAGAAAATGTATTATTTTATAGATATATGACTCTTAAATTATTTCAAAATATAAAGAGATATTTCTCTAAAAAGTGATTTGATTTCATCTATGTCAACATCCTTTGATAGATTTTAAGCATATTTGAAGATGATTTATTATGATACAAAAATTTTATATTGTATTGAAGGTTTTGTGATATTTTTGACTGTGGATGTGTTATTTTTATACCATTCATGGTTTATGGATGAATTTTTTACATTTAGTATGCTAGTTTTAATACGAATTTTTTTTTATGTTTAAACCTTTTCATATGGGAATGCATTGGACTTAATATGTGACGGGTGGAGCCTTCTATAGCTCCTCGATGCATCGGTAGGTCTCATGATACAAAATAGTGTCTTGGCACAAGGCCTTGAAAAAATATTATTTGTAGTATTGGCACGAGGCCTTGGCTATGTGGTTATGATAGCCAGGAATTTTTCATTCCATAATTATGAAAGTGGTTATTGATATTGCATGTGATTATTCGACTAGTAGAATATCCATGTGAATAAGTAAATGGAATTATTCCATTTTATCTGTGCCATATTATTCTGAAGTTAATGTTTAAAAGGCTTTTGATTTAGTTATACATTGCCTTAAATGTTTATGTTTATTTATAAAAGTTTCCACTATATTTTTATCCTTACTGGTCATTTGAGCTCACCCCTTTTCTATGTTTTATTTTTTCCAAGATGTGAAGAAGTAAATTATGAATTACCTGCAGGGATAGTATGAGGGTATAAGAGTGTGGACTATGGAGACTATGTTGTTTTAGTTTTCATTTTTATGATGTAATGTAAAACTTTATGAATATATCTAGTGTTTCCAAGGCTACTATACTAATCGGTATTTAGAGATTTAATATTTGTTGTGATCATGCCAATATTATGTAATAATGCACCGATTCTGGGTAACTGGGGTCGGGGTGTTACATACAGCCACTCGACGCATCGATAGGTCTAATGAGACAAATCAGTTGGCGACAGACCCTTCGAGTTTGTTTCCAAAAAATTAGACGGGTTTCTACCCATAGAACTAAACCATTTTTATGTTATTATGGTATCATGTTCCAGATACATGACATACAATTAATAATAATTCTCTTTATTCATTATCAGTTATTACTATCCATAAGGTTTTCACTATGAAAAAAATCTATGGATATAGATTCATTCTCAATTTATTAATGGTGTGAGTTTTTCATTTCTTCACCTTGCCATATTGATTATGTCAAATTTTTTACAATTCAGATATTATTTATTCATGCTTCCAACATTTTTAACCGTTATTGAGCATTTGAGCTCACCCCTTTCATTGTTTACTTTCAACAGATGATGAAGGGGAGATCTTTTATTGAGTTCGTATAGATGCAGTATTTGGTTTTTGTTATGTATCTGATTTTGTAACCTTTTCCAATGTGATTTGAGTTACATCTATGTATATAGTTTCTTCAAGACTAGGAAACTGATCATTCCATCTGGATTTTCGTTCCTTCTAACCATGCCAATGTACCAAGTAATGCACCAGCTCTGGTCAAGAGGGGTCGGAGAGTTATAGTTGGTATCAAAGGTAGTTTAGTAGAAAACATGGAAACTAGAGCTGTAAATGTACAATAGTGAACAAATCCCTAAGGTAGTATTTGAGGATAAACATAAAAGAACATCCTGGTATTTTGGTATGGAATATATTAGGTGAATCATTCAAGAAAACACATCCTTGTCTGGATATGAGCTGGTAGAGGTGGATTTGGCACAGATGTACCTAGGACTGAAAGATCTGACAAGGAGTTTCGGGCATGACTTGGGGTATCCGTGTATACAACAATGGGCCTTGATTCACTCTTGGTTATGAAACTCTGGTGGGTGGGGGGGGGGGGGTGATATGCTTAAGATAATTCATATTTTCTTTACAAGCCTTTATGAAGGATTTTAATGTAAATGTTTTCTCATAGAAACCATTTTTATGAGATTAGTTATGGATAGAATGTCAATCTATGTTATGTTCATTTCTATTTATGATTCAAAACCAAATCTAGTGTATGCCATTATTTAGAAATGTCGTCTAAGGTAAAAATGGGAAAAAAATACTCATAGACAACTTTAGGGATTATGAGTTTTTGTTAAACATATGGTTAGTCTCTATGTCTATTCTACAAGTTAAAACCTTGTTTTATAACTTTTCAAACCAAGGAAAGTCAATTATAAATGGAAAAAGAAAGATCTAAAATGACATTCGTATCCCTTACTAATGACTTTCTTGCAATAATTATTGTAAAGTCATGTCCCGACAATTCTGAAACATTTTATCACATAGAACTCACTTGCAAGTAATTATTTGAGATTTCAAACACCTCCACTATACCTCAATACCATCATTGATCATGGACTGTATGTAATCAAATCATATTTTCTAAATATTATCATATTTTCAAGAAATGTAAATATTATCAATGAATTTTCTGATACTTTACATTATCACAAGACTTTAAAGAATATTAGGATTTTGAAAAAAGTGCTGAAGAAGGAGACCCTTGAACAACCTATTTATATTTTCTTTTAAAAAATAGTCTTTCAGCACATACTTATGGAATTTCAAAAGAACCATTGATTGAAAATTTTAACTCAACCTCGGTTCGACTGTTTTATAAAAATCATGTTTTATCATATGTTTTGAAATTATATTACATACATGATTATTTTACAAAACTATTTTTCTGTGAACACCCATATGACCCAAGTTGTACAATGTCTATCTTGATGAAGGAAGCAAATTTTTTTCAAGGATATCTAATTCATTGATGAAATGCATGGAACTTCTATTTATGTGAGCTAGATGATTATGAAACCAGATGGACACCATGATCAAGGTACGCTCACTTTTTTAATAAGTAAATTAAATTGAGAGGATGCAATTTCCCAAAATTGGGGATAATGTAAAATCCTATGAAGTTAAAAATAAATTTAATATAGAATGCATGAAACCTCAAGTCTCTAAGAAACACCACTTCATTATATCCAAGTCAAGTAAACATAAATTTTCCTCCTATGGGTTTTGAATTTCGTAAATCTGACATAAACAGTTGTGTTCAATAAGATATTTAGAGTCTGGTTGAATTAACTTAATTTTCAGTGAATAGTAACCTACCCTTATGAATAGTAACCTGCTCTTATGAATATTAACATACCATTATGAAGAGTAATATGACTCTTCTGAATGGTATCCCTACCGTTGAGTGTATAAATTAATTTAGGAACCTTAAAAATAAAGATGAATATTTTAAATGTTTATGTATTTCTTTTAAATAATGATTTAATTAAATATTTAATTAATAATATTTAGAAAATTATTTTTGAAAAATTTGCTTCATTTTTGGATTCTACACGTTGAAAAATAGTTGGGTTAATTTTTTGAGATTTTTCTGAAATACTTGAATTTTTGGTGAACAGTAAAATTCATTAATTTACCATATAAATACATTATAATTTAAATTAACTATTCCTAGAATAATGAGTGATTTGAGAACCCAAATCTAAAACTCACATTCATATATTACTATTATTTGTCATGAAATACTCACTCTTTCTTGTATTGAGAGGAAATAATAAATTAATTATTATAATATTAAGAAAACTCCTCTCCCCTCCACTATATAAACAACCCCTCACCCACTCTTCCTCCCACACCACAAAAGCTTCAATCCTTGCCTAAATTATCCCAAATATTTTTCATAAGCCTTATCCCCACGTTCAAGACCCGATGGTCTCACCAAAAGTCTAAAAAAGGCCTTAAGGAGATTCTAATGGAGGAGTACTGAGGAGGTGAACCTTCTATTTTCTTACAATTTCTTTCACAAAGTCCCATTCTTTTATTCTTCAATCTCACGTCCCCACATCCAAATGCCATGATAATTAAATTACCTTAAATGTACCGTATTTTCATTTTTCTAATGTAATATTTCATCATAATCTCTCTTTTTCCCCTCCTTTTATACATTAAATGCAAACACTGTCCGAGATGTGTTAATTTATCACACTGAAGGAAGACGAGTTTTAAATTTGCATTACTATCTTCAATACTGGTCATAAAACCTTTTAAATCATATATCCAGGTCATAATATATTTATTTTATGTTGATTTATGTTATGGAATCCTTACACATTCATAATATGGAATAATAATACAAAACAAGTTTACTGTGCCCAAAACCACCAAGCCAAATCCAAGTATTTATTTTTAACACATCGAATTAGTGATCTTCTTAGTATATAAGAAGAATAATATAAGATAATTTATATCTCATTAATTTTAAAAAAATTTAGATTAACAATTATGGATGTTTAACCATATTTCAAACAAACATCCATTCATGAATACAAGTAAACAGATCATGAAAACCAAAGAAGAAAAAGCTACCAAAACAATAAAATTGATTCTCTTAAACCATAAAAAGACCATTAATGAACCTAATATGTTCATAACATATCAATTATATGTTTATGAGGTTCAGTAACTATTAATTAATGAAGCTAAATTTGATTATTCCAGTCATTAAGATCAATCAAGAACACCATCAGGAATAATTTAAGGGATCGCTTAACTCTGTTGTCATTGTTTGAGTTAAACATCTATCTCATTGGTTACATTGTACAAAGAATAAGTGTTAATGTCATTTGATTGTTTTATACTGTATATCCACATATATTTTTTGGATTTTCAATGGTCACACATAAATATTTCATTGACTTATCCTCACTCTAATAATAGAGTCCTTATAAGGGATATCTTAACTCAATCTCCATTCATGAGTTAAACTTCCTTGTCATTGGTTATCTATTACCCAGAATATGTGTGAGTTACCTATGAATATTTTATTGTAAAAATACACTTTTATTTTTTGGGTGTATGTTTGTCATGCATATTTATTTCATTGTTTTTTTCCACAATCTAATGGTACGTTCTTTGTAAGGGATTCTCTCTCTCACTTTTGTTCAAGAATATCCCCTATGTTATGCCCTTTTATTTTTAACACCAAATGATGGTGTATGTTATAGAACCTACCCCATAATCCCCTTATGATATATAAATAATGGTATACCCCTTTACCTATCATTAATCCCTCACAAAAACACTCTTTACCATGCCGAAATGTTTGTAATGGGTTTTCTCTTATCACTTTCAATTCTGTGAGATTTCCATTGTTTTCCCCTTATTAATTATATGTGGTGTGGTTTAATACTATTTGATATATATTATCATGATTCTATTAATATTCATGGTATTTTGTGATAAATTTGGTGGTTTTTAACTTTTGGTCATACGGCTGAATTGATTACAACGTGGTAACGAGCTTTGTCTCAATTTTCACTTCATTGAGACTTGCTTAGTATTGTGCACCTTGTATTTCTAATGTGGTGTACCTAATGCCCATTTGAGATCACTTTTCAATTGAAATTAAATTCCATTTAAATATACATATTCTCATATCATGGATATGATTATTTCTTAAGCCATATACTATTTTACTTACGGTATTTATTCTGACTATTGTTTTGACTGTGAAAATATTGATGAATACATATCCTCTATTCTATACGAATAATGTAAAGTCATGTTTCTATTGTGTTGAGTATATGAATAAAGAATGCATTAGATTTAGAGGTTGGAGGGGCCCACTACAGCCTCTCGATGCATCAATTGGTCTCATGAGACAAATGAGTTGGTGACAAACCCTTCGAGTTTTTTTCCAAAAAATCATACGGGTTTCTACCCATAGAACTAAACTGTTTTTACAGTATTACGTTATCATGTTCTAGATACATGCCGTCCAATTAACAATCATTCCCTTTTTTCATTACCAGTTATTACAACACATGAGGTTTTCACTCTGACAATATCTATGGATGTAGTTTCATTATCAGTTTATTAATGGCATGAGTTTTTCATTTATTAACCATGACATATTGATTATTCCAAATTGATTACAATTCAGTTATCATTGATTAATGATTTATCCATTTGTAACCCTTACTAAGCATTTGATATTTCACCTTTCATTTTTTACATTCAATAGGTGATGAAGAGGATATCATTTATTGAGTTCTTGTGGATGAAGTCTATAGTTTTTGTTTTGTATCATATTTTTAACCTTTTCCAATGTGATTTGAGTTACATATATGTATCTAGTTTTATGAGATTTCTAAACTAATCCTTCCTTTGGGATTTTCATTCCTTCTAACCATGACTATGTACATAGTATTTCACCAGCTCCAGTAAAGAGGGTTCAGGGTTTTACAAATGTAGTCTGTGTAACACCCCGAGCTTCTACGATACGCTTCTCATTCAATAATGCAATGGCTTGCATTGTACGCAACTTCGAGTTCTAAAACACCGCGACTAATCAAAGTAGCCGATATGAATAGTAATAACCACTTTTTAAAATTATAGAAATTTTATATTTCAAAATGGACTTCATTTTTGGATTCGAAATATCGAAATTAGCCTATGTTGAATTTTTGGTATTTTTCTGAGAACTTCTAATTTTTTATGAATAGTGAAAAATACTTAAAAACAACTTCTTTAATCAAAATAATTTATAGTGATAAATTATACTATTTAGTGGTTTTAAAGTATAATTAGAATATATTTTTTCCATTTTATCCAATGGTGGTCATTAGAATTAATTTAACATTGAAATTGGACATAAACAATTGCCAATCTTTTGATATAAATTGTTTCTTAAAAACACGCTATTTGTTGTGATAGCGGGAATTAATTATAAAATTAATTAATGAAACTTATATGTTTGGAATTTTGTAAAATAGACATCATTTTTGAATTCGGAATATCAATTATAGCTTAGGGTGAAATTTTGGCATTGTTCTGAAAAACTTCAATTTTTGATGAATAGTGAAACCACTAAGTGGTAGTTAAATAACTGATTTTTCGATTAAATGAAATATTACCACTTCTGTGATTTGATTTTCAAAAATCCGACGTACATGATTGTCATTAAGAAGTAAAATGTGGTTCAATGATATTAAAATAATTTTTTGGTGAATAGTAACTTTTAAGTTCTTAATCGCGATTAGAGGTAATTAGTGTAGTTTAAGGTAAAAATAATGTTTTAATAATATGAGATGAGCTTGACACTTGTCCTAATCCTATTGGATGTGCCATGGCCGACCAAGACAATCCATGGGTCAACTTGGGGACCCCATGGAGACACTTTAGTTGGAAAATGACATAAATACCTTTTATTTAATGTTAAAGTAAAAAATGACACAAACATGAAATGTTTTACTAAAAAATTTTTTACATGGGGTTATACAAGTCATAGTTTTGACTATAAATATTCATTGGAAAGATAAAAAGATTTCCTACATAATAGGAGTTTTTTTTATAATTTTCAGACATTAAATAAAATAAATTATTTATGACATCATTATGATGCAGCGATGACCTCATTATTTAACGATTTTAATAAAATGAAAAGATAATGTACAATACAAGGCTTACACTTGCCCAAAGACTATTTTATTGGTATATTTAGAACCCTTATCACCTTAGACACGAATTATATAAGTTTGGGACCTTTATAATCCGAAAATCATTGTATAATAATGTAAAAATTCCTTACTTTCCAAGAGTGCCCCTCCTCTCCTCTTATAAAAGGACCCCACCTCTACCACCTCATTCATACTTTCATGCAATTTGGCTCGGCCAACCTATACCCAAATACTCTCCCAAATTCCCCCTATTACTCCTAGAAGCCTCACTTTGGGCATAACTCTTCCCAAGGAAGCCTTTGGCTCAAATCAAAAAGAGTTACCCGATTTTGAGGTAATGTCTTCTCTAACGTTGTTTTGTTTTATTTTTCTTCTCCAACCCCCTAAAATCTTTTTATTCATTTATTTTGTAACAACACCAGTATCCTCAGTATACTAGGATGTTTTTATAAGAAGTATTATATCTACACTTACACACACCTACATCTAATGGTTAAAGAACATACGGTTTCTGTGGATGGAGAATTTCTGCCTCACGAAACGATGATTGTTCAACACTCATATAACACCTTCAAAGCTGGCCATTAAGATGTCACTATATTTATATATATAATATGTTTATGTTTTAATTATGCTTCTTTATTTCTCATTTATGTCATACTTTATTATTTCCATTATGGGTAAAACGCGATAATTTCATTTTAGGAAGTGCGGACTACCGCCCCCTCAAAGTGATTTGAATCGTTAATGCCATATGTGGGATGTATAAAGGATGGAGTAAATGGTATTATACACTATATTATAATGTAATTATATTATACATTTATATCATTATGATTTATTCCATTAAATACGAAATAGAAATGAAAGTAGCGTTCATGCGTACGTACGGCTTACCGTCTCCATGAACATTGCATTTCATTTCTTACCTCTAAATGTTACGTAATATTATAAATGAATGTATATACTGGATATATAAGATATATATGACATCTAAATCATGAATATAATTCTGGAGATAATGGATATACTACCACATAAACAACTTGTAATTATAAGAAGTTTATTGTTGACTCAAGTACCAAAGATCGACAAAACGACCGTTATTAACTTAAATAATTACATAATGTTCATAACATTGTAATAAGTGATATAAAAAGGGTAATGAAATTAAAAATGGTTCTTAATAAGGTATATATTAAATCTAGTTTATTATTCAGGAGTTTAAAGAACGGTTGAGTCAAGTCAGACACGAGGTAAGGGAACTTCTTAACCCAACTTCTATTCTTTGGGTTAATCTTCTACTTTCAAATTATGTCATCATATTATTATGTCCTATCTTGTATTTTTACATTATTTATGTGTACTTATAGTTAATACATATTATAGATGTACTTTATTAAAAAAAATGATCTTCTGAAGGACTTCGTCTCAATCCCCTTTCATCGAGGCATATTTGGTTATATACACAACTTTCTTTTATACGGTGTATAAACCCCTTTGACTTTTAAGTTTATTCAAAAGGAATATTTTTATATGAAGCGTTTTTCTAAACGACAAAAGGGAATGTTTTTCTTTCCGTACTTATGCGGCGACAATGACTTCTCCGCCGTCGTGACCATTATTTGAGTTTCGGCTTCCTCTACAAGCCATCATTTTTTTAATGAAAAATAAATACAATGTTTTAACATTCTTTTATTTTGGTATTGAAAATGGTTTTGAAAGAATTTTTATTATATCAATGTGTTGTATTGATATCTTGTGATTGAAATGTGTAAATTTTATGTTTCCTTTATGCATGTTTTATGTGATACGATTATGTTATGGTTTATGATATGTTTAAACCTATTCATATGAGGAATGTATTGGACTTAATAAGTGACGGGTGGAGCCCGCTATAGCTCCTCGATGCATCGGTAGGTCTCATGAGACAACTAGACATGGAATTGGCTGAGGCCCTTTCCCAATTTGATTTGTGGTTTTGGCCGAGGCCTTAATCATTTTGGACGTCTTGGCTGAGGCCTTGACAAAATGTTTCAGAATGTCTGGCATTATACATTCCCTCATTATGAAAGTGGTTATTGATATTGCATGTGATTATTCGACCAGTAGAATATCCATGTGAAGAAGTAAATGGCATTATCTCATTTTACTTTTGCCATATTATGTTGATGTTCAAGTTTAAAATGCTTTTGTTTTAGTTATACATTGCCTTAAATGTTTATGTTTATTTATGAAAGCTTCGGCAATATTGTTATCCTTACTGAGCATCTGAGCTCACCCCTTTCAATGTTTTAATATTTTCTAGGATGTGAAGAAGTATTTTATGAATGACCTACAGGGATAGTCGGAAGAGGATATGAGTGTGGACTATGGAGACTTTGTTATTTTAGTTTTTCACCTTATGATGTAATGTAACATTTATGAATGTATCTAGTGTTTCCAAGTATACTAAACTAATTGGTCTTTCGAGACTTGATCTTTTGTGATCATGCCAATGTTACGAAGTAAGGCATTGAATCTGGGTAGCTGGGGTCGGGGTGTTACAGTTGGTATCAGAGGCAGTTTAGTACTAACCTTGGAAGCTAGATTTAGATAAACTCTGATTAGAGAACATATCCCAAAGATAGACTTTGAGGTTTAGTATAGAAGAACTTCCTATAATTTTGTTATTGTAGATATTTTTTGAGTTTTCCGAGCAATACATCCCTGTATGGATACGAGCAGGTAGAGGTGGATCTAGCACAGATGTACCTAGGGGTAAAACCTGAAAACACCGCTTTGAGCTAGACTCGAACGGGAACTGGTGCACGGCGACGGGCCTTGCAGCACTCCTGGTTACGACACTCCCGGGGGATATTCTTAGGATAATTCTCATTTTCTTTACAAACCACTATGAATGGTTATGAGTATATACTTCCTCAAATAAAGCCTTTCTATGATTATGGATTATATCCATAAATAGTTCAATTTATGTAAAGTATTTTACAAGTATGGAATTATGTATTTTGATTCATAAACTAATCTAGTTTATGCCATTTTTTAGAAATGGCGCCTAGTGGAAGGAATGGAAACCGTATCAATGCACGCACTCCGTGTAGGGATTTCCCTCCTGCTCAAGATAATTATTGTGGATATGGAGATACAACTGGTGCTGATCAACTTATTACCATACTGGGACAACTCACTCTAGTTATGAATAATAACCTTACTCGTATGGATCACCCTGATCCACAACGTGGAGGATCAATGTTAGACCGCTTCATGAGGCAACAACCACCATCATTTAATGGGGGTACAAATCTGTTAGTAGCTGAGCAATGGAGAAACTCCTTAGAGAAAATATTTCATGCCTTGGGGAGTAGCAAAAGGGAGAAGGTTGTCATGGCAGTTTACCGCCTCACTGGAGATGCCGATCAGTGGTGGTCGCTGATTCAAAACACAAAGGAAGATGATGACGTATCGAATATGGAATGGAGGTAGTTCAAAGTGCTTTTATTAGAAAAATACTTTCCTCGTGACCATCAAGCAGATATGGAAAGGCAATTTCTGAGTCTGAGGCAGAAGGAGGATGAGAATGTCGCAAAGTATGAGGCTAACTTTACAAGGTTAGCGAGGCATGATGCCGATTATATACGTGACCCAAGGAGTAAGATTGATCATTTATTTGATGGGTTAAAACCATTTCTCCGTTGAGCTTTAGTATCACAATCCTTCTCATCATACGAAGATATTGTCTCGTGTGCTATCAAGACAGAAAAGGAATTCTCTAAGTCTTATGACAACAAAGTAAAGCAAGAGAAGAAGTGAACGGTGGAACAAGAGACAGATAAAGGGAAAAAGGGAAAGAAGGATTTTCCATTATGTGATAATTGTGGGAATAATCACCATGGTACTTGCCTAAAAGAAATGGGAGTTTATTATAAATGTGGAGAAAAGGGTCACCAGGCTCGTGATTGCAAGGGAAAGAAAGAGGCTATCAAAGTTGAATGCTACAATTGTAGAGAAATGGGTCATTATGCAAATGAATGTCCTAAGCATCAGGGAATCTTACCTTAGAAAAGGCCAAGGGATCAAGGACAATCTTATGCTGTTACTACAGTTGAAGCAGAATAAATAATGTATTGGTGCTTTTGAACTCATGGATTATATTCTGGTTATTAGAATAATGTGATATATATATAAGGATTGTACTGCAGTACTTGTTGATTTCAGTAAGGTTTTAATATGATGAAGGTAATTATATTTTTAGTATGTGACAATAAGAGAAACTTTACTTTGTTTGGGGAATCTGATAAATTGATTTTGGAATTAAGAGACCTTTTCGAGAAATTCGGGACAGAGGTATTTTGGATAACTATAAATGTTGGAGTGGATTAAGTTGATCCTTGGATAGAATTGTTTAAGGTTAAAAAATTTATGAAGATTATTTTTGGAATATTATAATACTATAGTTTTAGGAAAAGGGCAACCTGCAGGGTGGGGCATAACCCGTCGTGTCGGACAAAGCTGCAAGAATCGAACCCACAACCATAGTGCGACAAGCCTTTATTTCCTACCACTAGCCTACAGGAAGTTCCTAGTTATTACAAAATAATTTTACTAATCTAAATGGTCTGTGTTAACATTTGGAACCATATACAATTAGGATAAGTATAATATTTTTGAGTTCTATTATCTTTTTGAGTGAAAGATGAGTTAAAGGTTGAATCTATAATTGTCAAGCATAAATATATATATACCTATCTCTTATTCAATGAATAAATTAATTCATAAACTTTAGTAAAGTGATATTAAAACAAAAAAATGTGTTATCCTAATACATTATGTCTTATTGAACTGATGATATTTTAAATCAACATAGATTGAAGACTTTGAGGCCCTCAATTTGACAGTTGATTATGATTGATGACCTCAATCACTCCCTACGAATATTTACGTTTTTCCTCCAATTATATGTCTCTAATTGCCACCAATGTTCTCCTAATCGAGATCATAATTGGGAGGTGACATTTTCATTTCCCTTTCCCTCTTATTAAGGCTAAATTTTATGAATCTTATTTCCGATGTGGGTTTTCCACAAAGGTATTTTCTCTTTTCAACCTTTTATTTTCAAAGAAAAAAATTTCAAATTGCGAGGACGCAATTTATTGTAGGAGGGGAGAATGTAACACCCCGAGCTTCTACGATACGCTTCTCATTCAATAATGCAATGGCTTGCATTGTACGCAACTTCAAGTTCTAAAACACCGCGACTAATCAAAGTAGCCGTTATGAATAGTAATAACCACTTTTTAAAATTATAGAAATTTTATATTTCAAAATGGACTTCAATTTTGGATTCGGAATATCGAAATTAGCCTATGTTGAATTTTTGGTATTTTTCTGAGAACTTCTAATTTTTTATGAATAGTGAAAAATACTTAAAAACAACTTCTTTAATCAAAATAATTTATAGTGATAAATTATACTATTTAGTGGTTTTAAAGTATAATTAGAATATATTATTACCATTTTATCCAATGGTGGTCATTAGAATTAATTTAACATTGAAATTGGACATAAACAATTGCAAATCTTTTGATATAAATGGTTTCTTAAAAACACGCTATTTGTTGTGACAGCGGGAATTAATTATAAAATTAATTAATGCAACTTATATGTTTGTAATTTTTTAAAATAGACATCATTTTTGAATTCGGAATATCAATTATATCTTAGGGTGAAATTTTGGCATTGTTCTGAAAAACTTCAATTTTTGATGAATAGTGAAACCACTAAGTGGTAGTTAAATAACTGAATTTTCGATTAAATGAAATATTACCACTTCTGTCATTTGATTTTCAAAAATCCGACATACATGGTTGTCATTAAGAAGTAAAATCTGGTTCAATGATATTAAAATAATTTTTTGGTGAATAGTAACTTTTAAGTTCTTAATCGCGATTAGAGGTAATTAGTGTAGTTTAAGGTAAAAATTTTGTTTTAATAATATGAGATGAGCTTGAAACTTGTCCTACTCCTATTGGATGTGCCATGGCAGACCAAGACAATCCATGGGTCAACTTGGGGACCCCATGGAGCCACTTTAGTTGGAAAATGACATAAATACCTTTTATTTAATGTTAAAGTAAAAAATGACACAAACATGAAATGTTTTACTAAAACAATTTTTACATGGGGTTATAAAAGTCATATTTTTGACTATAAATAGTCATTCGAAAGATAAAATATTTCCTACATCATAGTATTTTTTTATAATTTTTATACATTAAATAAATTAAATTATTTATGACATCATTATGATGCAGCGATGACCTCATTATTTAACGATTTTAATAAAATGAAAAGATAATGTACAATCCAATGCTTACACTTGTCCAAATACTATTTTATGGGTAGATTTAGAACCCTTATCACCGTAGACGCGAATTATATAAGTGTGGGACCTTTAGAATCCGAAAAACATTGTATAATAATGTAAAATTTACTTACATTGCAAGAGTGCCCCTCCTCTCCTCTTATAAAAGGCCCCCACCTCTACCACCTCATTCATACTCTCAAGCCATTTGGCTCGGCCAAAATATGCCCAAATACTCTCCCAAAATCCCCCTCTTACTCCTATAAGCCTCAATTTGGGATGAACTTTTCCCAAGGAAGCCTTTGTCTCAAATCAAAAAGAGTTACCCAATTTTGAGGTAATGTCTTCTCTAATGTTGTTTTGTTTTATTTTTCTTCCCCAACCCCCAAAACTCTTTTTATTAATTTCATTTGTAACAACACCATTATCCTCAATATACTAGGATTTTGTTATAAGAAGTATTCGAGCTACACTTACAGACACCTACATCTAATGGTTAAAGAACATACGGTTTCTGTGGATGGCGAATTTCTGCCTCACGAAACGATGATTGTTCAACACTCATATAACACCTTCAATGGTGGACATTAAGATGTCACTATATTTATATATATAATATGTTTATTTTTTACTTATGCTTCTGTATTTCTCATTTATGGCATACATTATGATTTCCATTATGGGTAAAACACGATAATTTCATTTTAGGAAGTGCGGACTACCGCCCCCTCAAAGTGATTTGAATCGTTAATTCCATATGTGGGATGTATAAAGGATGGAGTAAATGGTATTATACACTATATTATACGGGAATTATATTATAAATTTATATAATTATGATTTCATTCCATTAAATATGAAATAGAAATGAATGTAGTGTTCATGCGTACGTACGGCTTACCGTCTCCATGAACGGTGCATTACATTTCTTACCTCTAAATGTTACGTAATATTATAAATGAATGTATATACTGGATATATATGATATATATGACATCTAAATCATGAATATAATTCTGGAGATAATGGATATTCTACCACATAAACAACTTGTAATTATAATAAGTTTATTGTTGACTCAAGTACCAAAGATCGACAAAACGACCGTTATTAACTTAAATAATTACATAATGTTCATAACATTGTAATAAGTGATATAAAAAGGATAATGAAATTAAAAATGGTTCTTAATAAGGTATATATTAACTATAGTTTATTATTCAGGAGGTTAAATAACGGTTGATTCAAGTCAGACATGAGGAAAGAGAACTTCTTAACCCAACTTCCATTCTTTGGGTTAATCTCCTACTTTCAAATTATGTCATCATATTATTATGTCCTATCTTGTATTTGTATATTGTTTATGTGTACTTATAGTGAATACACATTATATATGTAATTTATTTAAAAAAATGATCTTTTTAAGGACTTCATCTCAATCCCCTTTCATTGAGGAATTTTTGGTTTTATACCCAACTTTCTTTTATACGGTGTATAAACCCCTTTGACTTTTACGTTTATTCAAAAGGAATCTTTTTATATGAAGCGTTTTTCTAAACGACAAATGGGAATGTTTTTCTTTCCATACTTATGCGGCGATAACGACTTCTTCGCCGCCGTGACCATTATTTGAGTTTCGTCTTCCTCTACAAGCCATCATTTTTTTAATGAAAAATAAATACAAAGTTTTAACTTTCTTTTATTTTGGTATTGAAAATGGGTTTGAAAGCATTTTTATTATATCAATGTGTTGTATGGATATCTTGTGATTTAATTGTGGAAATTTTATGTTTCCTTTATACATGTTTTATGTGATACGATTATGTTATGGTTTATGATATGTTTAAACCTATTCATATGAAGAATGTATTGGACTTAATAAGTGACAGGTGGAGCCCGCTATAGCTCCTCGATGCATCAGTAGGTCTCATGAGACAACTAGACGTGGAATTGGCCGAAGCCCTTTCCCAATTTGATTTATGATTTTGGCTGAGGCCATAATTATTTTGGACATCTTGGCCGAGGCCTGGACAAAATGTTTCAGAATGTCTGGCATTATACATTCCCTCATTATGAAAGTGGTTATTGATATTGCATGTGATTATTCGACCAGTAGAATATACATGTGAAGAAGTAAATGGAATTACCTCATTTTACTTTTTCCATATTATGTTGATGTTCATGTTTAAAAGGCTTTTGTTTTAGTTATACATTTCCTTAAATGTTTATGTTTATTTATGAAAGCTTCCGCAATATTGTTATCCTTACTGAGCATCTGAGCTCACCCCTTTCAATGTTTTAATATTTTCTAGGATGTGAAGAAGTATTTTATGAATGACCTACAAGGATAGTCAGAAGAGGATATGAGTGTGGACTATAGAGACTTTGTTATTTTAGTTTTTCACCTTATGATGTAATGTAACATTTATGAATGTATCTAGTGTTTCCAAGGCTACTAAAATAATCGGTATTTCGAGAATTGATCTTTTGTGATCATGACAATGTTACAAAGTAAGGCACCGACTCTGGGTAGCTGGGTTCAGGGTGTTACAGTCTGAGTTCCCTAAACATTACCACTTTGTAGATACAATTTCTCTTTCCCAGAATCACCCCATCCACTACCTCAACTACCATGACCAGTAGAACTCCAACTTCTAGACTGATTTGTTGTAAAATTTCCCCTTCCAGCACTCTTATTTTTTTTCTAACTACTTCATCACTCCCTATATATCATGGGTTACTATAGAACCTATTTATATATCCAATATTTTTGAATTATAAACACTCTACATGTGGTTGTGAGAACAATGTATGAAACGGACCCGACCAACCGTAATGGTGACAATTCACTCGAGTAAGATATTAGGTAATATAACCCTAGCCACTATACTTTTTCCAAATATGGTAAAAATTATAATAACAAAATCTATATAAACTCTAAATTCATACCTCCTAACCATTCAAAATAAACAACCTACCGTCCACCAAAATCCTCCTTCAGGTTCCACATAGAAATAAGAGCCCAGATTCAACACTTCAGAAATCTTCTTCAGCCCTAAGATATTCACCTGAGATATAATTTCACATTTAATCCCATTCTAAAACCACTTATATATGGTATCTTTCTTCTTCTACCAACATTATAACAAAAAGGATAATATCTATAAAGGGACCCACATAGTATATTACAGATATACTCTCCTGATTCAACCAAATAAACTCATATTCTATCTCCTTCCTGAGTATCTTTGGGTAAAAGTTACCAAAAATATTATTTTAAAAGTATATTGCCTCCATATTGTTGAGCTATCCATCCTATGTTTGGATCTCCCATAATCATTTCTCCTGAACATGTAACATATAAGTATAAAATTTTACTCTGTTCTCAATAGGTGTCTTAAAGTGGTCGAGTATAGTCCAGATAGACTATATCCAGAAATTTGATGCCTCTAGTCCGCCCACTCTGGTAATGGTAGGAGGGTGTACAACTATAAATTCTATTTCTCATTATACATAATCTTCCAAAACCACCATATCTCTCTTTCTATGAATTTTATGAGTTTAGAAACATTCTCACAAAACTTTTCTCTGACTTCGTCACCTGATACTACCAATGCCTCAGGTTCCACCATAGGAGGAACATTCCTTTCTATGTACTCATGTTATCCTATAAATAAGAATCATCATGTAGGAATATCTTTAAAATGACAAACACACTTTTTAGGACACATAACACAACATTAAAACATTACATAAGAGGGATTCAGAACAAGTTAGAACAAGTCACTTCCCCCAAATCCCACTACATGGTTACAATTGAGGCGATAACAATACCCCTTAACCATCCAATATATTAGTCATGGTTAAAAAGGGTATACTTATTATCATATTCAATTTTTTTTATATACTCCTATATTCAAATTTTTGATCCTTATCAATCTTTCAACTAATATTATGAAAATTGTTTTCATTTCAATTACACAAGTAAGGAAATACATTTTAATTTCTAAAACATACCCAAAACTCAATTTTCTATGTGTGTCTAAAAATAATGCATTTCACAATAATTACTATTTGCCTATAATGATTCATGCATTCTCAATTTTCATTCCATATAAATCAATGATTCAAATATTATAAAATCTCAAAAACTATAATCACATCATACATTAAGTTCACCACTCGAGGTGAAAAGATCACCAACTATAACAACACAGATCAATAACATCAATCCTACCCTAGGTATGTTGATTTTACCCTTGTACATGGGTTATTGCTCCCATGCATGAGATATTGACTAAGGACCGAAATATCATATTCTCTTTTCTAACATTACCACATACAATGATAAAAGAAAATAAAATAAAACCCCTTTGATACAACATTGTATTGTCCTGGCATGTATTCCACACACAGTTGAAACTTTCCAGTTAGTCACATGACCACAAGAATCCCTCCCCATAAGCTAGAGGTTGAGGACTAGTAGATAGGGTCTAGTATAGATCATGGTGAGACTATATTCACTTTATCAAAGTATCATAATAATAAAAATAAATAAACCATATACAATAATATAACTAGATAAAACTTGTATCAGAAGATGAATAAAACATTAATCTAACATATAAATCAAAAAAAAAGTGTCATGCTATGTAAATGTCAAGTGTAAAATTAAAAAACAAAATAAATACACACTATCACTTATAAGTGATTCCAAACACCATATCTAGTTCCCTCATCCATTCTCCATCCCATATTATCCATCTAACATAGGGTCCTTTCACTTATCCTATAAGGAAACCGTGAAATTTATTCAGGTACTGATCAGTAAGCTTGATTAGTGAATGAGTATAACTCAATGGTCCACCACTAACAATATATAAAGAAATAGCCATTTATGAATTTTGTATGATTTTTTATAAATAATGAAATACAAGAAAAAAATTAAACAATTTAGATTCATTAAATTATTTTTTATTTAACCATATAAACCCCCAAGTTCCAGGGGACACTCAAACATGCAATACCTTCTTCAGCCTATGTCAGAGTTCGAACTATCCTCAATGTATATCTCCTATGATAGTATTATGTTATCAATTATAATTTCATTTTAATTCGAATTACAGTGAATTGGATCCATAGACCAATTCCAACATTTTTGGTCTAAAACACTTTGTCTCGCACCCTATGTGTATTTGAAGTTGTAGTCCATGTCCCACAACTCATTTTTCAAAAAATCACACAAGTGATATTTTAACATAATAGTACATGTCCCGTATTCGTTTATCATTTTTTCACTATGGTCTTTTGATGTAGCTATCCATGTCCCACACACATTTATCAAATTATTACTATGGTATTTTAATGTATAATTCTATATTACACACACGTTTATCAATCAATCACACAAGTCTCATATATCACATCAATCATGATTAAATAACATTAATCCTTTCTCCAACAATTTACATCATGGTACCATCAAAATTTAGAAAAAAAATCATGATTCAATACATTAATCACTTAAAAATAATATGGTGAATTCACCATTAAACTATTTTAAATATTCAATTCATACAACCCATTAACCCATTAAGGTCAAGTCAGTGGTCTCATAATCCCATTTTCAATTAATTCACATAACCTTAATTGTCCAATTTCACAATCCCGCTTTCCCATTAATTTCACAATTACATGATTTCAGTAATCAATGAACCAATTAATTATCCTAAGTCCACCAATTTCAATGTCCCCTTTATAAAAAAATCATTATCACATGAAAATTAAATTAAACCAATTCAATTATCAATGTAATATCACATCATAGAAATTTATAAATTTTCCAATTAGATACATGATATTAAATCAAAACAACGATATTTTCAATTTATAAATTGTACCTCAAGATTTACGATAAATTCTTGTCAATATAAACCCCTTATTGAAGTGGAGAGATTATGATGATGATATAGAATGAAATCAAGATATGTAACCAAGATCCAAGATCAGTTGGATAAAATATATTGAAACCTATATCTAGATCTAATTCCAGAGGAGGAAAAAATCCCATTAATTTATGATAGGAAGGTGATAGAGAGAGATAGAAAACCAATTGGGAATAAAATCCCTTACTAAGAGAGGTGAAGATCTTTAATTCTGGATTTGATTCACCAAGAATAGAGGTTGGAATTCCTTGGATTTCATCCAAGAACCTAAAAAATGATAGAAATAAGTTGTGAGGGAATCTAGGGAACTTGGGGGCATAATATGGGGGTTATATAATTTTTTATTAATTTTAGTGGTAAAAAATATATGCGCACGATTTTTGGCTCGGGGCACACAATTTACCCTAATCAGGCTCCTAACTATGAGCCTCCTCATGGGGGGCCACATAGATAATACTACAAGGGTGAACAATTTTCCAATCCATATGAAATCTATAAAATTCACCTTTCCCTTGTTTTTCATGGTTTTTTGGGGAAGGATCACAATATTGGAAAACTATGTGCTAATCATGCACTTCCCAAAACCCTTTCTACATTTTCCCATTTCATCCAAAGAATACACAATGTTGAACCCGAAGAAGATATTATTAAAAGAAGGAAAAATAATACCTAAAAAATCTCAATACATATCCAAAAAGTATTGGATATAACTTAAACCAAAATGTAACTTTTTGAATTATTCTATTGAAATGAATGGTTTTAATAAAAACTAGGATTCTTTAATATTCATTGAAAAAATTAATATTTTCACAGAATTCTCAAAAATTCACTTGAAGATAATTTTGAGATTCATATTTCAAAAATAAATCCCATTTTTTAGATAAATTTGATAATTTTGGAGAAAATAATTATATTATTTTATCATTATAAGTAATAAAAACTATTTTTTGGGAAAATGTATTTTAAAACATATAATGTTTTTTTGAAAAATGGAGTAATTATTTATAAATATGTTTTATTTATGTTAAAAATTTATACTTATTTTTAAAACGTGTTTATTTCTACTCATATATCTTATCTAACGGCTAGGTTATAATGGTATGCTTTATTACCATTCAATTAGACTCAGGTTTGTATGTATCACATGCTCTCGAAGAAATAAATTTATTTAAATGAAAATATATAGAAAAATCTCATTGTGCTACATTTTCCACCCTTAAAATTATTTTGTCACTATAAATTCCCACACTCTAATATATAAAAATGAGGATATTTCTATTTAATCACATCTATAGGTTCCCATCTAGTTATTCCAATTTTTTTATTTCTTAAAATAATTTTAACTAGATGAGTAGTAATTTTCTGGACCACTTTTTCCCTAGGATTCGAGATTTCTTCTGTTTTTTCTTCATAGAAAAGATTATTCTCTAGTGGTATACCTATAAATTAGTACTTGTGATAGATAATGTATGTACATTTATAATAGAGAATCATTGAACACAACTTGAATATTATAGTGCATTAGTTGAAGTGACTAGCGATAAACTACAATCCTGACTTGAACGAAAATTTTAAAAGAACAAATATACCAATGGACCAATATTAATTTCATTCCAAATCTCATAACCTTCCTCCATTGATCAATTTTTCGAAATAACTTCTCAGCAACATTAAATTCTAGATTTCACCAATGATTGTCGTCATAACGTTTTTGTTAAATCTGAGTTGCCTTAAATTTTTTCATAATGGCTCCAAATTTATCTCCCATTTCCTCATATAAATCATGTCTCAATATATTTACTTCCATAAATTCATCCCTAAAATATTGGTGTACTACACTTATTTTTATTTATTTTTTGTAATTATCCATATGAATTTGTTAGTGAAATAAATTTAAAAATACATGATTTGAGGAAGGTGTTAATCCCAACAACCATTTAAATCCATAGAATAAAGACTTAAAATATCTTATAGGGTTTTAATGGTTATCTCAAATAAACTATATTTCTATGTATCATAAGAAGTACTTAAATGCAACTCTAAATCCAATGTTTATTTAATACTTCATGAAAGCAATGAGGTAAACCTCAAATCCCTATTAGATGCAATAGAATGTTGTACTCCATAAACAATTTTCACTTTATTAATGTATATTATAGATGTTGATCAAGAAAAAAATATTCTCTGATATCAATATTGTGTTCTAAAATTTCAAGGAAATAAACTATGACTCAAATAGAATTATGGACTATATCTATTTTGAGGAGTTTTACAGAAAAATGCATGGTGATGTGGTTCCATATCCTGTATGGTTCCAGAAATGGTTATAACATACCCTTATACATCTATCTCTATGCCTTAACATGATAGCATACCCAGAATAGGGATATATACTTTTCAATATATCATTTCATATTTTACCACCATAAATACTCTTTAAAATATATATAATGCTTCATACTCCCATGATTAATTGAGAATGATAAACTATGTTCTTCATCTAATACCTCTTTATTTAATTATAGTATTTATGACACACGAACATATTTTTTAAACCTTATCCTTATATTAAAATCAAGGTTGAAATTAGTAACATTTCTAACCTTATTCTATAGTTTCACATCTTCCTTTTTATAGCTCTTTAATATTTACCTTGATAGATAGTGAAGACCCATTTGAGAACCTCATATTTTCCACCTTCCATAATGATTTCTAGATTCATACTTTTTTAAATAGATTAATATTGGATTTTTTTTAATCATCATTATAGATATGATAGAATGGTCATTTCTCCTAAAAGCATCGGCCACCTTGTTAGATTTACCAAGGTGGTAATGCATTGAGTAATCATAATATTTAATTAACTCCAATAATATTCTGTGGTGCATGTTCATCCCTCTCTGAGTACATATATACTTTAATTTTTTTTGATAAAAATAAAACATGTATCTCCATAAATATAATTCCTCTATATATTTAATGGAAAATATTCTATAGCTAAAACTAAATAATTAGTTAGAAATTTTTTCTCATTAATCATTAATTTTCAATAGGCATAAACTATCTTAATATCCTTCTTCATGAAGACCCATCTCAATACCTTATTCAATGCATCACTATAGATCCAAATCCCTTCTCCACTATATGGTAATGTAGTTATAGGACCATTTACTGTCATTATATTTAGTTATTTAAGATTCTCTTCATATTAATATTTAAAAAGTATCTTAGCTCCCTACTAAGTTGATATCTTGAGTGGATTAGACAACCATAATATACATTCAATAATTTTTGGAAAATATCTAGCCAAACCAAGAAAACCACGATTCTCAATCACCCTAATTGCTCTAGGAAAATGATCAACAAATTCTTTCATTTATGGATCCACAAATATACCATCTATTGAAATTATATAACCCAAAAAATGAAATTTTTTGTAACCAATATTTACACTTTGTGAAATTTTCATATAGATTACCCTTAATTGGGGTCTTCAATATAATTTTATGAGAAATTCATTCTCTTAAATCATCTATTAATATATAATAATATCTTCTATAAAGACTAACACAAACTGATCAGTGTAATATATAAATACACTTTTCATTAAATTTCTGAATATAGTAGGGTAATTAATTAGACCAAATAGAAGAGCTAAAAATTTATATTGTGGATATCTTATATGTAATTTTTTCTTGGGAATGTCCTACTTCTTGACCCTTAACTGATGATATCCAAAAATTGTAAATCCCATAAATGTGATGATTTTCATGATGTTGATCAAAGAAGTCATCAATATGTGGAACATGATACATTTTCTTGATTGTGATCCAGTTCAGTTCCTGATAATCAATGTAGAGTTGTGTTGATCCATATTTCTTAATAAACAATAAAACAAGTTCATCCTAGGGTAAACATCATTTCAATAATAATTTCATTATAAAGATTATACCTCAATTATTCTATTTTTGAAACTTAATCAGGTCCATTATATATGGATTCATTGAAATTGGTATGGAACGAAGTGTAATTTCTATTGAATGCTAAACATAAAAATTCTAATAATTTCCAAGAAACTCTTCCAAAAATACATCTACAAACTCCCACACAATAGGCATGCCTGTGATGTTGAGATTCTCTCCAACCATCAATGATAAATTCCCATTTTAAATAGAAGTCAAGAAAAATATAATGGATGGGATTTCTATCAAAAAAACATATTTACTATGACACTAATATATGATCACATGTCATTTTATAATATCAAAAGTTACTTCCCTTCAATTTAAATTTATGTTGGAAATAAGAAGAGAATATAAATTCTTGCCAAAGATGACATAAAATTCAACTAGAGGGAGAATAACAAAATTTATTGGAAGTGTATTTTCATAAAATTTACCAAATGTGAAACATATACTTGAGATGTGATCATCATACTATTATTTTCACTTCTAATTTAACATATAATAATGGGTGTATCATTTTTATAACCTTTTGAAATTATTTAGAAATAATTGAGTGGGTATATCCAAAATCAAATAAGAAATTAGCAGTTCTAGAGTGAATGGAATGTGTAGCTTTAACCACTTCATTATCTACAAAAACAATAGTTGTCACATGATATTTACCTTTATCACTTAGGTTAAGAGGTTGCTGAGATGACCATCATAATTAACCTATAAATTTGACAACTATATATCATAATCCAAATACTTCTTGAATTTTAATAACTAGACTGTGGGAGGTTCTTTCTCTAGTGATTTACATCAATTTTCATCATTATCTACCTTCTTCGTGTCACATTAGATTTATATTTCTTGATGACCATCATTTCAATGATAAAAAAATTCTAGTTCTATTAAGACAATTTCCACAATTTTTTCTTCGACACATCAAGCATAATGGAAAGATCAACGTCTTCACTCAATGATTTTTAGAGTTTTTTCGAATTCCATCATTATTTTCTTCTCAAAACCATGATATTGATGGGTAAGTATAATCATAATTTCCAATTTTATTTCATATCAATCAATCTCTTCCTAGATTCAAAAAGTTTGTTATGGATAACTCACTTTTGATACATTCTTTTAAGAAATTAAAGAATCAATCAACCATAATTTTAGGTTTGATGATAATACTAGAAGTGTACCTAAAAATTCTTGTAAATATTTCATCATAGTTACTAAACAATTCATCATCCTTTTACATTATATCAAGTAATTAATTATCTATATTCATAAAAATAATATTAGAGAAGAATTTATAGCAAAAATATCTCTTAAACTCATCCAAATCTATGGAGTTCATTTCTTAATATTGACTTGTGTTCTTGATAATAGACCACCATTGATCTGCTTCACCTTTTGAATGATAAATATTTGAAATAAATTTTTCATGTTCTAAATGATGGAGAATATAAAATTTATTTTATATGGTACTAATCAGTTACTCAGAAACTATTGGATTAATTGATTCAGTAAAATAATGTGGATTTTTTCCTCATGAAGGACTTAATATAATTTTGGTTCCTCCTCTTATTATTTGGAATATTACCATAATTCATAACATAATAAAGTTGTGTCATCATAGAGACAAATTTTTTCAAACTATCTCTTATAAAATATGGCTTCTCACAAAAAATTCATTTCATATTCCATCACATTTAGCATTAACATGGTTTCTGCTTGTTCAATTCATTGAATAGAATCAAAAAACATAATGTCAGCAATATCAATCATAAAAGGAAACAAACTAATCATAAAAAATCAATTATATGATGTCTAAATCATGAAACCTTATTTTTAATATACGAAAACATAGGTTTAACATAGGTTATTCACCTTCATCATCTATTCAAATCCCTAATAATAGTTTATAAATAAAATTTTAGTTATTCAATAATACCCCCTAAGAGTGTTAAACTAGTTGATTAGTAACAAAACACTCATTTGGAAACATAATGATGGACATGATAAACTCAAACAACTCTTTTTAGGGTTATTACCTTTATATATATCTATTCAAATAGGTTGTCTACTTGTAGAATCTTGAAAGTGGTGTTTTTTCTAAGAAAACAACACTTGTTACATTACTATAACATAGGATATTCACCAATACATAGTATTATTCTATGTGTTCTCACAAAAAGTTTCTCATCATATATTAAAAATATAAAAAAACTTAATTTTATACCACCTATAGGGACCCCTACATTTCATATATAAATATCACATCTTATTATATGAATATTCTATAATGAATATTACGATCCACACCAAAATTATATATGTTTTGTGTCTTTAAAAACATGCATATATAACTTTCTCCATATGATATAAACATAACATCTCTATAAGATTCTCCTAAGAAAAAACCTACTTAGTTGAATCTTACATAAAACCATTCTTCATAACCTGGTGAATGGAAGTATATGAAAGGGTGAGTTCTGATGCTTAGTAAGGGTTAAAAAGGAAGATATCAAGGGTCAATTATACAGAACCTAATAATAAATTCATGTGATTGGGGATAACATTGGAAAAAATACCCTATATATCATAGCTCATAATCTTGAGTGATGGTCTAATGGTTTCCAGTTCATAATACATGAATAAAAAATGAATAAAATAACTTAAGCCTTGTGAGAAAAAAATTGGAATAAAACATAAGTTTATAGAATACACATATTCATGTAAAATCATTTCCTTTTTCAAGGTTCCCTTCCAAGACTATCATATAGGATTGGCTTCACTCCTCATTCCATTATATCCTTAGTCAAGGTTCTCCCCTAAAACTTTCATAGTGGGTAGAGTCCCTTGATGAAATGTGTTCACTCCCCATTCTTGTCCCCATTACCTCATGAGATATCCATATTTACCTAATGCATAGAGGGAACTATAATTCCATTCCCACCCATCACATAACTAAAATCAGACATATGTGTTCCATATGATCATAATACATTAATCATTTCATAAACAATGGAAAAGAAATGTGTTTCATAAAAATTCCAACATGTCATCATATTATAACCCATATAATATAAAAATATTTCATAAACATCTTTACATAATAATCACAAAACATCCATTGAAAAATTCAAAATGGTATCATTGGATCATATTCCTATAAATTAATAAGTAACACAAAAGGATATTAAAAAATTGAGTATTTCATTAAAATATATATAGAATATTTCTTAAGGAAAATTAACGTTTCATTTTTCAATCACTTATTTTAATTCTAATAATGTAAAAAATGTAATGTAAACAAATTTATATGAAACGAACCCTAGAAACATGTTAGGAAGATTAAAAGGCATTGAGTTTTCATGATTATGGTAAAACGCATTCATGTTGTGCATGTAAAAAAATATTTCTTTCACATTTTCAATAAAAATTCAACAGAATATCATTCCGAAAATGAAACGAATATTAAGTTTGAACCATTTTCCAAAAACATTAAATTTTTTAAAAATGAATTTAAACCATCATATTAAAATATTAAAAATAGTATTGATATTTTTTAGAAAACTTGGAGTTAGAAGAAAAGGAATTTTTTAACTGAAGAGAGAAATAAAATTGATTTTCATTTAAAAAATAATTTTTCTATCTCCAGTTCTTAAAAAGAGGAAAATTAGAAGAAAAAAAATATTATATTGAAATAAAAATATTAAAATAAATTTTATTGAATTATTAGTATAGGGAAAATGAAATTCCATTTTCTAAAACTTACACATAAACAATGCAACTAAATTATGAGAGCATAACATAAAACCCATATAACTTTAGTTACTTTAGAATAAAATCATCAAGAACAAGATAAAATAATATGTATAAGAAAATTAAAATAATTTTAATCGTTATAATAGTATAATATATTCATGGTAATTATATACATAAAATAAAATAATTGAATTATGATTTTGTAATGTGTTTCAAAGAACTAAAAGACTGACAAAAATCCCTTACATCAATTTTAAATATTATCAAAATCACTTTAACCTCCTATGTAATTAATATAAAATTTATATAATTATATTAAAGAGTCATTTAATTAATTATAATATCATATGTGATCCAATTATAATATTCAAAGGCCCATTTATTAATATTTTTTTTAAAATCAACATTTATTTGTGTTATATCATTAATTTATCATGAGGCAGTAGCACCAAAATAATATTTTTTATGTTAGTTTATATATATTAAAACATCATTTCTTTAGTTGAAATCTTTAAAGTAACCACTACTTTTTTTAACATCAGTTATTAAAACCAACAAAAAATGTATTTTTGATTATTTTTTGTGTCACATTTTAAAAAAATGATGTGAAATACCATCTAAATACCAATTCTTTTACAAAAAATAATTATTTTGGAAATCCTTTTTCACATCGGTGTTTCATAATTTGATGTGAAAGACACATTTTCATGTTAGTTTTTTAAAAAAACCAATGTTAAAAGTAACTTATAATGTCATTTTTTTCAAAAAAAGATGATAATAATATTAAAAACATGTAGATGATTTACTAATATTTTATTTATTTATTTGAAGAGAATAAATGGAGTTATGGATCAACATTTATGGCCATTAGAATTTGGATATAACTACTTTCTTAAGAATGCTCTCATGGGACATCCAATGAATAAGTTTTCAAGTAAGTTTAAAATTTTCAAAACGCTTTGTAGTTTTACCATTTACATTGAATTATTATTCATTATAATTAAAATGAAATCTTTAATTTGTATATCAATTAAGAAAATTAATCATTAAAAATAGAAGTCATGGAAAAGTAATTACAAATACCATGATGAGATCCTTGAAAGAAGAAATAGTGGATTGATGATGAAGATCAAAGGAGTTGAGTCAGTGGAATGATGATGGTCGAAATAATTTCTCATTAAATTAATATATGTGTATAATGGAATCATATAAATGATACGGTAATGGAAAACATTGTATTATAAATTTTAAGTGGCAATTGAAATTTTCGATGCTACTCTGTAAAATTTTAAATTCAACATAGAAGGGATATTGAAAATCTTATTCATTTTAGTTTTAAGATAATCTCCATGAAAAATATTTAATTTTTCATTTTTCACATTTTTAACATAAATCCATTGTGAAAATCTTGTTTGTTCACATCGGTTTTATCATAATTGATGTGAAAAAATAATTTTTATAGTTGGTTTTCATCTAAAACATACATTAATCATCCTTTTTCACATCTATTTTCAAAAAACTGATGTTATTTTTTTAAAATATATATTATTTTTCAATATTTGAGTCGATTTATTATAGAGCTCTAACAATTTTATGTATAAAAAAATATGGCTATCATAATTTGGGCATCTCTAAGAAATCATTTATGGATACTCAATATACGACATCCATAACTTTCGATATGGAAGCCCTTTTTTTCTATATGACCACTAAAATGGAAGCTTTTAAAATGAACTATATATTAATCAACATTTTATCTACTACTTTTCAAAAAATACCCTTGAAAAAGAAATTTTAACTTCGGTTTCTAAAAAACTGATGATTAATGTCCTCTTTTGAGGAATTTTAAAGTATGTTTTCAAAAATATGATTATAAAATTTATTTTTAACATTATTTATTAAATAATAAATGTTACAAATTTTGATAATTTTTTTTATTTTCTCTAGATTTTATTTTGCTGGTCATCGAACTAAAATAAAGTTACAGGCCAAAAGTTATGGCCATCAAAATTTCGACTTCTCTAAGACATCGTTTAGATATGACCAACATCTAATGTCAATCAATTTTGATCCTCAAGTTTGTTTTATCTCCACAACGACTAAAATCTAAACATGGAAAACGAATTAAAAAATTTTAAATTTTTTTAACATCATTTAATAAATAACTAAACATAAAAAATTATTTTTTTGTGAAAATTATTTAGAACCGATGTGTAAAAGTCACGAAAAATATTTTTTCACATAAGTTATTATATAACCCACATTAAATGGTGGTGAAATTTAAATTTTAACATCTATTAAATAATAAACTATATTAAAAATAAATCGTCAAATATTTTCAGGTCGGTTCTAAAAAACAGGCTTGAAAAAGGTTACATTATAAATAGTTTTTTGTACTAGTGAGAACTTCAATTTGGTAGTTGTGGTCCTTATAAATTGATCATGGATCCCAAATTTATATAATGTTATTCATGATAATATATATATATATATCATTATATATATATATATTTAATTTCATCTGTAATATATATATATATATATATAAATGAATTACACCATTCATTGAGACAGTAAGTTGTACATATGCTTGAATGTAATTTCCACTTTTCTATAGAAGGAACAAAATAAAGGTAAATGAAACTTTACATTTAAATAATAATTATTATAACATATATATAACATTAATTAATTAATAATATTATTAGTACAATCTATGTAACGAATAAATGAAATTATAATTATATATCTTCTTGGAAGAGGTAGTCCCACATTCTCACAAGCTCCATTATAGTTTTATAACTAATTGGAATCTAAAAAGGTAGATATGATATTATAATTAATGAAACATAATTGTGTAATAAATATCATAAATACACTTTAAATAAATCATAACAACCATCTATTAATGATGTATATGTAAAATGAATTGTATCGCTATATAGAAGTGGTAGTCCACACAAATACACAAGTGATGATTTCACCTACTTTTTATTGGAATAGAGGGTGGATATTGGTGTTTCCATAATAATTATAACATTTGAGTATATTAAATATTACAAATTTATTATTTCATTATGAATATCAATGATTTAGATATGTTTTAAGGATAAATAAATTGAGAGAGGCTAGGTAACACAATTACCTCTTCTTGGGTAGTCATCCTTTAGATCCTCTAATTTAGGACCCTTTGAATTGTCTATTAAAAATAAAAAAACCTCCAGTTTATATATATAGAATATTATAGCATAATTGGGATGTTTAGGTGAATATATAAGACATATTGTGGTCTAAAGAAGTGATATATGGGGTATCCTTTTATATGGTGGGAGAGGACACACTTGGAATTTCCTGAAAGAAAAAAATATAATATAGTAAATATCCAGAAAAATGCATTATAAAGGATAGATATTCAAATGTGGGAAAGGATGATGTCTAAATATGTTCATACTTTATTATTTAGATAATTTTAATTGGATAACTAACCCTTATCTCTTAGTTTAAATACCTATAGTAAACCGGTTTAAACATTAATCATAGTGACAGATTTTTAATGTATTTACTATCAATTGCGCTCAAAATTAAATGTTGAATACTTAAAAAAGTACTTTATAATTAAAAATATGGAATCATTATTATGAAATTAAATTTATCAAATTGGTTGAAATTAATTTTATAATAGACTTTTAAAACCTGATGAAACGATTGTCAATAAAAAAATTATTATCTTAAGTATACATTGTTTTTATAGAAAAAACACATAAAATTAATTTCAATGAACATTTTTGGATTATTAATAATATAAATGAACTAATTTTACTTTCAAAATTAATTTTTAAAAAAGTAACTTTGTAAATTATTTACATAAAATGAATTTTTCAATAAATATCAGTACTTTTTTCTATTCATCAAAAAAAATTTCTTTTTCAACAATTCTAAAAAATTCAATCTAAGAAAATTTTAAAATTTAGATTTAAAAAATGAATTTAATATTTTCATATGAATATTCTAAAGGTGGAAAAAAATTATATTGTTTTCTCACAAAAATCATTAAAAACCATTTTTAAGGGAAAATGTATTTTTAAAACTTATAATTACATTATTAGAAATTATGTAATTATATATATATATATATAATATTTATGTAAAACCATTATAAATATTTTTAAAATTATTCTATTCCTATTTATATAACACATTTAATGGATAGGTTATAATGATATACAATATTAAAGTTCATTTAGACTCACAGTATCTTGTATCACAGGCTATTGAAGAAAATGAATATATTTAAATAAAAATGTAACATAAAATATCTGGGTGTTTCCCACATATAATTTTTATGTTCCTAATATTTTTGAAATTATTTTTGTGAACTTGTTCAATTAGATAAGACATCATTAGTGGAAAAAATAATTTTTTCTTATGGAATACATTCTTCTAACAACATGATGTATATGCTTCCCAGGTGATCTGAGAGACTTTTTACAACTATGATTACCTTTTTTGGTATAGAATTCCCTAATGAATAGTTTTTGGAAGAGTATTTATTCTTATGTTGTAAGAACCTGATATTTTATGATAAGTATTCTTTTTAATTTATGTCATGTGTTTTATGCTAAAACAAGATTATCTTGTGCTATACGAATCACCGTATTAGCTTGCAGTATACGCAACACTATTATTAGATTGTGTTACACACAATTTCAAGTTCATTTTATAATAGTCTTTCTATACAACATTAAGTGTGTATATATATATATTCAATTTATAAATGAAATATGGTTGGATTATATTATATGAAACAAAAAAGGAGTCTTGAATTTCACGCATCCCTAACTTGGCTTTCATTACATGCAATCACGACCTTCCTCAATAGCGTGTGTAGTACGCAATACCGGGTTTCACAAAACAATGATATATTGTTATAATATCATTATGGACTAGCCTTTATGAATATTATTAACTACATTTTTAATTTTATAACATTATTATTCATCTTACATATTTTTTAGAACATGGTATGAGAACAAAATAATTTTTTCGGGTAAAATAAGTATTTTTAAAAAAATGCAGTTTTGCCGCCTTTTGATGACGCACCCACATTAAATTTAGTTTTTGACATTTTTATAAGTAAAATTTGACAAAATAATATTATTCTTTGGATTCAGGATATAAAAATTTAATTTGGATAAAGTTTTGATATTTTTCTGATAACTTCCATATTTTAATGAATAGTAAAAACACGCTATATTTTAATTAAAATTTTTTTTCATCGTAATAATTTATATGGTTAAATTATAATATTGAATGGTTTTAAAGTATATATACAATATATTTTTAACATTCAATATAATTTATGTCATTAGCACTGATTTTACCTTGAATTCGTAGGTTAAATCAATTCAATCTTTTGTTTTGTGTTAAACAAAAACCCATTTTCTTTCGACAACGGGATTAATTTTAATTTCATTTCTGAAACTTTTTTGTATTGAATTTGGAAAAATGGATTCCATATTTGGAAAAATTGGGGCCCAAATTATGTTAATAAGCTACTTTTTATTTTTGGGCTTTATGAGTATTATCTACGGGTAATTTTATTTACCATAGTTAAAGGTAAATCGGGTAATTAAGGGTAAATATAAGATTATAAAATTACCCTAACACCTACCAAAATCCTATTGGATGACGAAAAGTAGACCCATATCACCTAAAAGTCAGATTATATTAATTTAATGGACTTTTTTCCATGAAAATAATTTAATTATTATTAAAACCAAAGAAAGTGACAACATGTCACATTCTTAAATCTTATAAGTATAATAATTTTAGTTTAGTGATTAACTTCATGAAACTTCAGATATAAATAGTCTCAAGAAATATAATAAAATTATATACATCATATGAATTTATTTAGAATTTTTAGGGATTAAATAATTATCCTTAAAGGTGACATAATAGTGATGTTGAAATTATTTTATTAAGAGAAATATCAAATAAATGGTTTTAAAAATATTAAACTAAATATAATATGAAATATTTAATGTTGTCCACTAATTATCGATATAAATATGATATTTTATGAATCTATTAAATCTTTTAGTTCGAAAATATATTCGGTATATTGTTTATTTAAATTCAAATAAAATAATAGAGTCAAAATTGACAGTATTATTATTTAATAAAAATAACATATTATAAATTTTTTTAAATATCACAAATTTTTTAAAAATAATAAATTTAAATTTATATGGTCTAAAATGTCACAAAGTGTCAAATTATGAAAAAAAACACATATTTAATTATTTATAAAAATTTAAAATTTAGAATATTATTTCCACAAATAAAATAAAATTGATAAATAAGGATAAATCATGTTGATAATGTTTAAAATAAATTCCTAACTTGTCTAAATTTTATTGGTTGATTCGATTACAACCCTAAATCATATAATATTTGAATATGAGTCATTTTGGAAGTTTTTATGTGGGGTTGGGATGCAATAGAAACTAAAATTTCTTATATTTCCAAAGGTGCCCCTCTCCTCTCTTATAAAAGGGAACCTCCTCCCTCTCATCCTCACACCAATTTGAGCCTTAAATCTCGGCCAAAACCTACCCATTTCACTTCCCCACTTCCTTAGAAACCTACTAGAGGTACTGGTCTCATCAAAAGACCAACTCTAGAGCCCTAAGTGAATGTTTAAAGGAGGCACTTCGAGAAAGAGGTAATACCTTCTACCATTTTCTTCAAGTTCCATTATTCTTCTAATCTTTCTTATTTATTTGTTTCATTATGAAGTAATAAAATCAGTATCCATCATATACTGATATGTTATTATAAATAGAAACAACCCTATTTCACCATCTATCCATCCTACAGAAAACAAAATCACTTCGCGTGTGTACGTACGGAATACCGTCTCCACGCCGTGGTGTAAACTGTTTTTCCACCAACACCTTACATGGATGGGTATATTGGTGTAAAGAATAAATATATATGGTTATTATAACATCATACTGATTCTGATATATTATACCATCAACTCCAATTCTATTCAATAATTATGGGAACGATATCATCGCTCGTGTGTACATACGGACTACCGTCTCCACGACGCGATGAGATTCATTCTCCATGTTAACCATACATGAATGAACATAATGTTTATATAATGAATAATAATGGATTATATTAAATAATAATGCTACTGGATTTATTTATATATATATATTTATGTCGTCTATTTAGTTTCATTCAATTCAATAAGGAAACGAAAACAGTGTTCATGCGTACGTATGGCCTACCGTCTCCATGTACAATGTATTTCATTCCTTTTTATCAATCTATAATATATATGTATATGATGAATATATATTATATATAAATCATGTTTTACATTCTGGAATTATTTAAATTAGGATATAAGTAATAATATCAAGAATGACAAGTCGAAACACATACGATAAATGAAATGATTTTACCCAAAACACTCATTTAACATGGAATTTACAAAATAACGGGTAATATAAAGTCATAAGTGAAACATATAAGATATAATAACAATTAATATGATTATTTAATAAGTCAATGACATTATTTAAATCATTATACAAGAGTTTCGGATCCATATGAAGCATATCGGACCTAAGGTAAGGGATAATTTTGCAAATCTCATTTTTATCCGAGATTGCTTATTTGTAAGTATTTACTGGGGTTATTTCTATCGTCCATGTCCATGTTTTATAAAAGTGTTTTCATGTATTTTTAATGTCCTTTTTACCCATTTGTGACTTTTTCTACATGATATGTAAGTAATATCTCTTTTGTTTACGTTACAAGGTACTTTATTGACTTTTCCGAAAAAAGTATGTGAAGAATATTTTTTGAACTTATACGGAACGAACAGATTTTTACAGTTTAATAAATTCTTATTATCATGAAGCTTCCTAAAAAATATTTCATGACTATTTTAAACAAAATATATTTCTTTTAAAATTGCTTGATGTTTTGTGAAAAGAAATTTATTTTGAAGAAGAAAGGATATTTTCCTCAAGAATTCATTTCAAGTGTTTTATCAAAACCATTTTCTATCTAAGATAAAATTATTTCATATGTGTATGTTTCATGTATAAAGTCTCTATGATTTACATTGATTCAATATTCTTATTATTAAATGATATCCATTTCTTTTATATGGATTATGTGATGATGGGATGATGTTTATGAAACCCATTTTATTTGTTGGGTTATTATGAATGATGTATGTTTATTTTGTGGCACAAGTAAGAATGATTTAATTATGAGATGAGTGGGACCTATATCTCCCTCCAATGCATTTGGTAAAGATTATATCTCATGATACATACATGTATGGAATGGTAAGTTAATCTGGTTCAGTGTTACAGGACTAAAATGAGGAGTGAACTCGATTCAGAAAGGGACTTTGTCCACTAAGATGGTCTTGGAAGCAATGCCTTGGCTACTATGGAAATCATAACATGTGCTGAATGGTTGCAACAATTTCATGTTTTATTCCCATTATACTTTATCATGTTTGATGTTCCATTATGATATATGCCTTTCGTACTTCAACGATTTATGTCTTTGCTCAAGATTTTGATGTTTAAATTTTATGTTCATGTTTTTTCATTCAAATGTTTATGGATTGTTTTAAGTTCTCCATGTTTTCCCTTAACGGAAATTTGATCTCACCCTTTTTATGTTTTATTTTTCCCAGGAAATAAAGAAATGTTTTAGGTAAGGAAACAAAAAGGGGAAGATCGTTATGGGAGTTATTGAAGATTATTCAACATGATTAGAAGTTTATATTCCAAGTTTCCAAAGACACTAAACTATTACGATCCGTGTGTGTCTGTTTTTGTAATATATTAAGTATTCCGCAAAAGTAATGTAATGTCCATGTTCGTCAAGCTTTGGGTCTCTATAGTTGGTATCAGTAGAAAGGTTTAGTCAACCTTTGGAAACTAGGATGCGAAAAGGTTAGTGAGATCCCTAGAGATATTTCTAAGGAATGTCTAGGGATGCCCCTAAGGATAAGTATACGTATAGGATATATTCCTAGAACTATGGTAACAATCATAGAATTTAACCTAAGATGTTAGATATTGTGGGTACTCCCCCTTTACTATGTTGTTTTCCCTAGGTTGATTTTTGGCCTCTCACACTATTCTTTTTGGGTTTTAGAAAATGGCTGGAAACCAGAAGAATCACGATAATGGAGGATATGATGGACAATGGAATGATATTCTTCATGAGAAAACAAATTAAATTGGATCTTATAGTCCAAATATATTTTTTATTCTTAATCAAAAATCTTATAATATGATCAATAATCTCAACTTTGGTAAGGTTCCTAACTCAGCAAATAAGAGAAGTTGGAGTTTCATGATTATCAGAGAGGAAAGAAAGTTCAATTTCCCCTCATGTAAATCATGTGGGAAGAGGCATCAGGGAGAATGTTTCAAAGGAACTGGGAGATTATTTGGGTGTTTAAAAGAAGGACACAAAGCCAATAATTTCAAAGGAAATGGTTTAGTTAACACCATGGACAAGGATAATGGTATTTCTAAGACATCAAAAACAGTTAAATGTTTTAAATGTGGAATGTATGGGCATCATGCAAACCAATGCCCTAAGGGAAAGTCTCATGAAAAGAATCATCATGGCCATATGGGTAGTATTTATATTGATTATGATGAAGAGACTAAAAATGAAATGTGAGATAAAAGAATTGTTGAAGCTCGGTCAATGGTTTAATAAGGTAGTGTAATGATTGTATGTTTATAAAGAATAATGTATGGTACTATGGAATAAAGAATCATCTAAGGATTGTTACACTATTGTTTTTCCTAAAGTATTTGAAAGTATACGTTGAATGGTACTTGTAACCATGGAAGGTTATTCAGATATTTTTTGGAAAGTAGATGATATGCGCATAATGAAGGGATAAGAAGATAATGAGATGTTTGATTGTATTAATGAGCTCATGACTGGTATAAGGGCAAAGTGATATTATGGTTTGATTTTATAGATTTTTTGGGATTTTGGTATGTGGAAAGAGTTAACTTTTGACATTATTCATGTTTTCACTAAGGTTATATGGTAATTTATGTTTCAAGAGAATATATGACTAAGGTATTCATGTGTTTAGAATACAACTAAGAAGATATATCTTATGATATATGTGGGATAAATGCTTGTATTCAAATTCTTGGTAGATAACCTTTCTAGTAACTGTTTTCTTTATACTATGAGCTTGGACCAAATTATTTTAGATAAGCTTAAAGATTGGAGTGGATTATGTTGGACATAAGTTATTATTGTTTAAGGATAGAACTTTTCTCAATATTATTGATGGGATGTTATAGTAATGTAGTTTTAAAAAAAGGACAACCTGCAGGATGAGTGAAAGCCCATCACGTCGGACATGGCTGTGGGAATAGAACCCACAACTGAAGTGCGACTGGACTTTATTGCATTCCAATGGCCTACAAGAAGTACTTGGTTAGTAGAAACTTGTTTTATTTTATTAAGCGTCATGATAGATGATGTATAAGTTCATTTTTGGAATCATATACAATTAAACTCACCATAGATGGACTTATTTATATTTGATAACTTTTGATAACATTTTTTTTGAAACAAATTGAATAACCCATCAGTCTATCACATGATCTGTTAACACTTCACGAATAACAAATTCAACTTCATTTCTTTAAGAGATGAAGTGGAAATTGTTTAAAGCACGAAAAATAGTGAGATTGTACCAAAATCAAGCAACTATTTCTTCTAATTCAAAATTTTCCACTTTAGGGAAATGATAATGAAAACCAAAAAAATGTTTTCCTAGTGCTATTATATATGATGAATCATATTGTACCTTAGATCATCACAAATTTATGGCTTTGTGATTGATGGATTTTTCATAGCCATGTTCTCTACCACTATGCATGAGGACTTGATGGTTAGATTTTTCTTCCATATCCATATTTTCACCTATGTTCTCTTATATGGAAACCTAGTGATGAGTGACTTTGGGTAATCATTATGTTTCATACTTTAGTTTTTAAAATTATGTTTTAGAATTCCTTTTTACGATGTGGGTTTCTATGAATAGTAAATGATTTATAACCCCGATGAATTTCGAGGGAGAAATTGATTTTAAGGGGGGTAGAATGTAACAACCTGATATTTTATGATAAGTATTCTTTTTAATTTATTTCATGTCTTTTATTCTACAAAAATATTATCTTCTGCTATATGCAACACCGTATTATCATGCAGTATACGCAACACTATTGTTAGATTGTGTTACACACAATTTCAAGTTCGTTTTATAATAGTATTTCTACGCAACACTGAGTGTGTGTATATATATATATTCAATGTATATATACAATATGGTTTTATTAGGTTATATAATACAACAAAGGATTCTTTCACAAAACACAACCCTAACTTGGATTTCATTACACGCAATCACGACCTTCCTCGATAGTGTGTGTAGTACCCAAAACCGGGTTTCACAAAACAACGATATATTGTTATAATATTATTATGGACTAAACATTATGATTAGTAATAACTATATTTTTAATTTTATAACATTATTATTCATCTTACATATTTTCTAGAACATGGTATGAGAAAAAAATAAATTTTTCAGGTAAAATAAATATTTTTAAAAAAATGCAGTTTTGCCGCCTTTTGATGACGCACCCACTTTAAATCTAGTTTTTGACATGTTTATAAGTTAAATTTGAAAAAATTAAATTCTTCCTTGGATTCAGGATATAAAAATTTAATTTGGATAATGTTTTGATATTTTTCTGATAACTTTCATATTTTAATTAATAGTAAAAACACGCTATATTTTAATTAAAAACAACTTTTTTCATCGTAATAATTTATATGGTTAAATTATAATATTTAATGGTTTTATTGTATAAATAGAATAAATTTTTACCATTTAATATAATGTATGTCATTATCATTGATTTTACCTTGAATTCGTAGGTTAAATCAATTCAACCTTTTGCAATATTTTAAACAAAAACCAGTTTTATTTCGACAATAGGATTAATTTTAATTTAATTTATGCAACTTTTCTGTACTGAATTTGGAAAAATAGATTCCATATTTGGAATCAGTGGGTACAAATTATGATAATGAGCTACTTTTTATTTTTAGGCTTTATGAATAGTTACTACAGTAAATTTTATTTACCATAGTTAAAGGTAAATCGGGTATTTAAGGGTAAATATAAGATTATAAAATTACCCTAACACCTTCAAAAATCCTACTGGTGATTAAAAGTCGACCCATATCACCTAAGGATCAGATTATATTCATTTCATGGACTTTTTTCAATGTAAATAATTTAATTATTATTAAGATCAAAGAAAGTGACAACACGTCACTTTCTTAAATATTATAAGTATAATAATTTTAGTTTAGTAATAAACCTCATGAAACTTAGGATATAAATAGTCTCCATAATTATAATAAAATTATATACATCATATGAATTTATTTATAATATTTAGGGATTAAATAATTATCATTAAAGGTGACATAATAGTGATGTTGAGATTATTTTATTAAGATAAATATCAAATAAATGGTTTTAAAAATATTAAAATAAATATTATATGAACTTTTTAATGTGATCCACTAATTTTATAGATAAATATGACATGTTATGAATCTATTAAGTATTTTATTTAGAACATATCGTCTGTATATTGTTTATTTAAATTCAAATAAATGAATAGAGTCAAAATTGACACTATTGTTATTTTATAAAAATAACATATTATAATTTTTTTTAAAATCACAAAAATATTTAAAAATTATAAATTTAAATTTATATGGTCTCCTATATCATATAGTGTCAAATTATGGGAAATTAACAACACATAAGTAATTATTAGTAATAATTTAAAATTTAGAATATTATTACCACAAATAAAATTAAATTGATAAATAAAGATAAATCAAGTTGATAACGTTTAAAGTAAATTCCTAACGTGTCTAAATTTTATTGGTTGATGATATTAAAACCCTATCTCATATAATCTTTGTATATGAGTCATTTGGGAAGTTTTTAGGTGGGTTTGGGATTTAATATAAACTAATATTTCTTATATTTCCGAAGGTGCCCCTCTCCTCCCTTATAAAAGGGCACCACCTCCCTCTTCCCATAACACCAATTTGAACCTTCAAGCCTGAATAAAACCTGCCCATTTAACTTCCAAAATTCCTTAGAAACCTACTATAGGTACTGGTCTTCTCAAAAGACCAACTCTAGTGCCCTAAGAGAATGGTTAAAGGAGGCACTTCGAGAAAGAGGTAATACCTTCTACTGTTTTCTTCAAGTTCCATTCTTCTTATACTCAATCTTCATTAGTTGTTTAATTATGAAGTAATAACATAAGTATACCTAATATACTAATATGTTATTATAAATATGAAACAAAACTATTTCACCTTCTATCAATCCAATATAAAACAAAATCACCGCGTGAGCGTACGTACGGAATACTGTCACCACGCCGTGGTGTAATCTGTTTTTCCACCAACACCTTACATGGATGGGTATAATGGTGTAAATAATAACTATATGTGGTTATTATAACATCATACTAATTCTTATATATTACACCATCCACTCCAATTCTATTCAATAATTATGGGAATGATATCATCGCTCGTGCGTACGTACGGACTACCGTCTCCACAACGCGATGAGATTCATTCTCCATGTTAACCATACATGAATGATCATAAAGTTTATATAATGAATAATAATGAAATATATTAAATAATAATGATACTAGATTTATTTATATATTTATATAGGTCGTCTATTTAGTTTCATTCAATTAAATAAAGAAATGAAAACAACGTTCATGCGTACGTACGACCTACCGTCTCCATGAACAGTGTATTTCATTCCTTTTATCGATCTATAATATATATGTATATTATGAATATATATTATATATAAATCATGTTTTACATTCTGGAATTATGTAAATCAGGATATAAGTAATAATATCAAGAATGAAATGTCGAAACACATACGATAAATGAAATGATTTTACCCAAAATGCTGCTTTAACATGGAATTTACAAAACAACGAGTAATATAAAGTCATAAGTGAAACATATATGATATCATAACAATTAATATGATTATGTAATAAGTCAATGACATTATTTAAATCATTATATAGGAGTTTAGGATCCATATGATGCATATCCGACCTAAGGTAAGGGATAATTTTGCAAATCTCATTTTTATCTGAGATTTCTTATTCGTAGGTATTTAATGGGGTTATTTCTGTCATCCATGTACATGTTTTATAAAAGTTTTTTCATGTATGTTTAAAGTCCTTTTTACCCATTTTTGACTTTTACTACATGATATGTAAGGAATCTTTCTTTTGTTTACGTTACGAGGCACTTTTTTGACTTTTCTAGCAAAAGTACGTGAAGAATATTTTTTTAACTTATACAGAACGAATGGATTTCAACAGTTTTATAAAGCCTTATTTTCATGAAGCTTATTCCAAAATATTTCATGACTATTTTCAACAAAATAATTTTCTTTTAAAATTGCATGATGTTTTGTGAAAAGAAATTGATTTTGAAGAAGAAAGGATATTTTCCTCCAGAATTCATTTCAAGTGTTTTATCATAACCATTTTCCATCTAAGATGAAATTATTTCATATGTTCATGTTTCAAGTATAAAGCCTCTATGATTTACATTGATTCAATTTTCTTCTTATGAAATGATATCCATTTCTTTTATATGGATTATGTGAGGATTGTATGATGTTTATGAAACCCATTTTATTCATTGGGTTATTATGAATGATGTATATTTATTTTTTGGAACAAGTAAAATGATTTCATTATGAGATGGGTGGGACCTATACATCCCTCTAATGCATTGGGAAAATATTTATATCTCATGAGATTGACATGGATGGAATGGTAAGTTAATCTGGTTCAGTGTTACAGGACTGAAAGGGGAGTGAACTCGATTCAGAAAGGGACTTTGTCCACTAAGATGGTTTTGGCAGCAATGCCTTGGCTACTATAGAAATCATAGCATGTGCTGAATGGTTTCCACAATTACTTGTTTTATTCGCATTATATTTTATCATGGTTGATGTTCCATTATGATATATTCATTACGTAGTTCCACGATTTATGTGTTTTCTCATGATTTTGATGTTTAAATTTAATGTTCATGTTTTTTGCTTTCAAATATTTATGGATTGTTTTATGTTCTCTATGTTTCCCCTTACTGAGAATTTGAGCTCACCCTTTTCATGGTTAATTTTCCCCAGGAAATAAAGAATGTTTTTAGGTAAGGAAACAAAAAGGGGAAGGTCCTTATGGGAGTTGTTGAAGATCTTTCAACATGATTAGAAGTTTATATTCCAATTTTCCAAAGACACTAAACTATTATGATCCTTGTGTGTCTGTTTTTGTTATGCATTATGTATTCCGCAAAAGTAATGTAATGTCCATGTACGTCAAGCTTCGGTTCTCTACATATGTACTTGGGAATTACTAGATATTGATGGTTCTAGATTCCTCATTTTTACCTCAAACTCAACAAACTTCATATTGAGGTTGTTATTATCATCCTAAAATGATATGAATAATTCTTCCCAATGATTAATTAATATTATTTTTTCATATTCATTCATCATTTATTGTTATTATAATTATTTTAAAAAGTCTTTTTTTGATTTTTCCTTACTATATATTTGATCATCTGTAAAATTTATGGAGGTTTTTTAAACCAAATTGTTCATGGATCACTTCTTCAAGAACAATTTCTATCACCAATTTCTCATAATCACTTAATAATATAATTTTATCAATTAGATAAATATTTTCATTCCAAATTATAACAACATTTTCCTTTTCTTCCAATATTTTTATCAGGGACATTAACTTTTTAATTTTTTTCCATGTCCTTCTTCCATTTCTTCAACTTTTTATTCTCATGGTGATTTTTTTCATGTAGTTCTTTGATAAAATGTTTTTTATATTTGATTAATGAAATAGAAAAATTAATCATATACCTTTAAATTTTATGGTATAATTCATAATTTTTTTGATATATTCATCTTATTTATAATCTCGACAGATTAAGTTATTTTCTATAAAGGGATCATTATTTACTGATTTCATAAATAAACAATTACCCATATGACCAGCTTCATGTAGTGGTTGATCTTTCTCCTCCATTTTTGAAATATTTTTCAATTTATGTTCCTCATATTAATTATTATTTATTATGGTTTTTTTAAAACATTCAATTCATCTTCAATTGGGATGAAATTATAATTTTCCACCTAAGGAATAGAAAAATGTTATTTAAACCTACAGTTCATTATTTCTAATAAAACAGTTCGGTCAGAATAAAAATATAAAATTATCAAAAACCCTAAAGTATCTCTGATACTAATTTTATAGCCTAGTGGATTGATACAAATTTTTTATTCTATGTGAAATAAATATTAGTTCATAGGTAAATGTAGTGGTAGTGGAAACCCTATGGTGTCTTTAAAGAGGAGTCCACTAAGTCTATTTGAAACGTGTTAGTTAATAAGATTAGTATTTTGATTTTTTGAAGTAATTAATTTGGAGAGAAATATATTAAAATAATATGTATATGAAAAGTGATCATGTTTTGTTTGTGTGTAAAATTATAATTTTATCCTTATCACAAATTATTTAGATTTTATTATTATTAATTCATATGTGAGAGGTTCTAAAACAGATTCCCCTTTAACGCTTGGTTGATTGAAAATGGTGATATTGACTTAACAAATTTTTTTTTTCATTACACTATCATTTAAATGTGAAATAATTTATAGGGGGTTACTCATAGTTTAATTAATAAATAACCAATTGGGTCCTCATATTATTATATAATCTAGGAGTACCCATTCCCATGTGTCAATAACATCACCATGTTTCAACGACTAATTCACTGCTTGTGGTCTAAAACCAAGTACTGGGAGAAAATAAATCCTAAAAAGGAAATGAATTATAGCCATATTTTAGTCAAACACAATTGTACTAAAAATAAAATATCTACTATGAATTATTGTAATCAATGAACAACATATAAATCATTGTATTAATATACTAATTCTGAAGCATTACAACTGGTCTAAATTCCCTCCCTTAATGACATACTAATTTTACCCATCCATTATAGAGATTAGAAATATAAATGTAGAAATGGTATATATTATGAATACTAAGATGAGGGTATATAGCCAACGAGCCCGTACCCAAGTGGTAAGGGCTCCTGCTTGGCATCAAAGAGACCCAGGTTCAAAACTGGGTGGAGGTGAATTTCTGGGGTTACTATAGTAGTACTGTAGAAGTCACTGTTCGGTACTGTAGCAGCAAGAACTATTCACGCGATTTGGGCCTTCAGTCCATCAGTTTGAGTCTACGGGTCTCGAGGGACTTCAGGTCATCAAAGGCCTTCTGGCCATAGGGCCTTCGGGTCACGTAGACCATGGAGTAACCTAGTTCACATAGAATAAGCCCCAGAATAGGATCATAACAACATGAGTAGCAGCCACCAGATGCAGAGCTAACCAGATTGGAAGAATGAGAGGGTATGACAGCCACCATCAGGACCAGGCACTGTGCAGCTTTGTATGGTGAAATACTATCCGATCAACAATTCAAGGTGGGGAGATAGGTTATCAATGATGCAAAAAGCTGGGGAGGGGCAGTTCGAGTGGGCTGGGCCTATGGGTCATGTATTGGGCATGGTATGCCTCTGGGCCATTGGGTCATGTATTGTGGGTTTGTCGGTCCTTGTTCCATGGGCCTACAGGTCATGTTCGGGTTCCCCTTAAACCCTTAAAAGAGGGATTATCCTTAATAAAAATAAAAAAGAAGGACTTCAGGCCATTCGGGCTAAGATGAGGGTATATAGAAAATAAATATAAAAAATGTTTCTCACCAAGGTGTGAACATCTAGAATTGTTTTTTTTCTTTTTCACCTATGATTCTCATATTTATTTATAGATTCTCATTTACACCACTATGTTGTAAAGTATTCTTATTAAATCTGTGATTCATAGTAAAAAACTCTTAATTAAATTTCAAATATTTCATGAGATCATTAAATCCTTATGATCGGTGATATAAAATTAATTATCATATGTGTCATATTATCGTTTTATATTTTTTCTCCAAAGAGAATTAAATTTTCCCATGCATGTAGTGAACTTGTCTTATCCATTGGGAAACTTGATAAAAAGTGTGCTAATTATTCTCAAATTGTTTATTTCCATGTTTGAAAATTTAATATTTCAAATTTGGATATTCTTTGCATGCATGGGTCCAAAAAACAATCATGTGATTATCATAACGTGGAACTCACGCATGGATTTTGCGTAATAAAAGAATGAACTTACATCATAATCCTAAAATATATACTCCCTATTATACATGGATTATGAATTTCCATTTGGTTAAATTTATCATATTTTAATACCCATATTTTTCACCATCAAATAAAATGACGTGATACTCTTAGAACATCCTCATCATGCAATGAGCTCAACATACCCTGATTTTGTTTCTTACTGAAAAAGGTAAATTCAATTAGTAGAAATCCGAAATAATTAGAATTAATAAAAAATAGAATCACATAATAATAGAAATATTTTCTCATAAAAAATGATAATCTCAAATTCACACCTCCTAACCCTTCTAACAAGTAAAATAGATATGTTTGAATCAAAATATTCTTTATGCTCAGACATACATAGGGAGTGAATTATTGAATTTGATTAATGGATTCAATTTGGTTAATAATTCTTAGATAATATCGATATAAACATATATTCAAGTCTTTTATCTTCAATTATAATGTCTTGGGTTGTTTAATACCTTCTTAACAATGATAATAAAATCTTATTTTGTAACCAAATTCAATTTTAGTTCATCTGATTTGTGTTTCAGTAATCATCATAAATATTAACTTAATTAGGTGGAATCGTCATTCTATTGAAATATACTTCATAAATAAGATGTCATGCCTAATAATTTTCTTTATCCCAAGATCCTAACATGCATTGATTTCTTCTTCTCTAATGGGGATCCTTAGAATATGCTCGAATGGTGTCGATAATGACTACTTTATCTTCTCTTGGGGAGTTTGGATATTTAATTGTCCTCCAAAGAGGTTTAGTTTGGATGAAAAAAACAAGAATATAGGTTGGTGTTATCTCAAATATTAAACTATCATAGATACAGGATGACTATGGCACATTTTATTCATCCATATTGTAGGGATCTAGGGTTTTAGGAGGACAGTTGGATGGTATAGACTTTCCATGGAAGAAAACACCATGGGAAAAGGTAGGGTGGAATGAACAGTTGATGTAATGGTCTCAAACCAATGGATGAATAATTTACATAGTCTCTTGTCCACAACAAGGTAGTAGGATCATGGTTAAAGGCACATGGATATAAGGTAGGGGAACATATGCACTCTCACCGTTGTATTCCCAAGGTCAATAAGAACGTTCACAGGCTCATGGATCTAGTTCACACAATCAAAGGCTCATAGATTAAAACTGACATGTTCATTGAGATAGTAGAAACTACACATTCCTAATGTCACATTACTCAATGATGTATACTAGGGGTCATATTCCCATAGGTTCATGAAAATTTCCATCATTCTATATAATTACAAATAACAATATATTTATGCGTGATTTTTTTTAAAAATTACTAGAAAATGGATTCCCATTTAATTTTATGAATTACATTAAGAATTTAAACACCATTATTTGGTAAAAATTATAAATAATTAAAAATTCTTGTAAATAACACATGTTCATTGATCGCCCAAAATTTAGATTATTTAGTGGGATATTTCCAAATAAATAATTCATAAAAATTTCCATATTTTATGCTTTATTACCCCCACTATGTTCATTCCACTATAAGGAAATGTTAGAAAACTATATAATAAAATGAGAAAAATAATAAATAAAAAGACATTGCATTTTTTTTCTACAGTGATCTTTTCTATGATTGATATTCATAAATCAAAATATAAATCCATGAAAATTTCAAAAGAATTCATCACGTTTCTCACTAATTTTTTTTTAGGTATGATATAAAGATTCATTTAATGTCTAATAAATAAGATACCATAGTTTAAAAAATATATCATTCCAATCAAAGATTATTTTAATGAATCCAAAATATCTATGTACTCCAAACTAATAATATAAAATATACTATATGTAAATCATAAAAAATTATTGATATGCAAGTTTAAAAGGATAAAAAATATGATTTGAATTATAATTAATGAAAATTACTTTATCAAAACCATGGTTATCACCTTGTAATTCCATATATATAATATTGATTATATTTTATACATCATGTATATTATATTAAACCATATTCCATTTATCCTCTCATGAAAACATATACCTTCTTCCCTAGTATGTTTTCAATCATCATTTGGTATTATTTTATTGCAATTTTTTTATGATCATACATGTGCTACTATAGGATTGAATAATTTATATATATCCAACCATTGAGTAAATAATATTAGTATATCATGAGGCCTTCAAGATCATGTTTTAATGTTTAAAATCCTTAAATTTTGGTAGAATTAGATTATAATACTGGTGAGGATAATTAAGGAGGTGTATCTCTACTTTGAAGATCAGTGAATGATTTTTTTACTACAAGAATGGATTACTACCTTAACCGTTATTACAAAAATAATTTTATCTTTTTTAATTATCAATAGACATATTTGACCTTTTATCTCTTCTAGGTTAGGTAATGTTCCTCTCCATGTTTCCTCTAGAAAGTTTCCTGAATATTTCTTTGTTATACTCTTAAAGACAGGGGACATTAGAAATTCTATTGTAGGTGTAAGTCCTTCAACGAAACCTTCATAATACATAAGAAGAAAAATAATCATCACATTATCCACTCCTTCATAATATAATTGTTTTAACCTTTTCAAATATTTATTTCACATTAGATTCATTTATTAGGAATAGAGTGTGAATTTATCTTCAAATAGTTTTGGTAATTAACACCCAAATTAGAATGAAATTAAGAACATTTTTTCACAAATTAAATTAGTATTATTATCCTAGATCAGTAGTACAAAATCTTAATCAAATTATTCTTCATATTAAAACTAAATTTGAAAACTTGTTTTTTGGCTCCTTTTCTTTATTCCCCCAAACATGAATTCAACATTGATCCTAAAAGGTATTCTTGATAAATGTTGATAGGCATATTTTGTAACAACCCATGTAAAATTAGACAATAAATATAATTACTTATTATTATTCATGAATAATATAGTCATATTGATTATAATAATATTTTCTAATCTTTTAGTAAATAAAAAAAGTTTTATTTTTAACCAAATTAGGGTTTTATGAATAATATGGTTTTATTTGAACACATGACTTCCAAATTTTATTATTTTTATTTTTAAAACAAATTTCATTTATTAAATCCCATATAAAGATTATTTTAGGGTGATTTTTATATATTTTTCTAAGATGATTAAATTTTTAATGAACAGTGAAAAATACAAAATTTCTATCAAAAATTATCTTTTCCATTCAAGTATTTTCAAGGGAATATTCTATATTGGATTTGTTTTAAAATTTAATTACTTAATATTTATTAAATAATAGAAATAATTTTTTTTGAATAAAAACATACATGAATTTGTATAAAATCATTTTTTACCTAGATGACATTTTTTTGAAAAATATTATTTTATCACTTTTTCTGGGTTAAATTTTAAATTAATTTCAAAAACTGAGATGAATTTAATTTTTTATAATGTATTAATGATTTTGATTCATTATAATCCGTATAATTTAATAGGGTCCACTTATTTTTTTAATAATGAATAGTAAATATTGTAAAAACTATTACCATACATAAGGTTAAAACAAGTTTACAAAAGGGTTAAATTAAATATATAATGGCTAAAATTACCTAAAAACATATATCAATACATTTTATGGGTAATATTTGAACACTTATCTATTTAAATAGTTAAATAATTTATTTCAAAACATCACCTTGATTTTTGGAACCAATTCTTAACTTTTGAGAAGATAAGTTAAATTTTATTCAAATTTAAAACTATTTTTTTGGGTATTTTCATTTAATGGAATGGTTGGAAGTTACATTTGGATTGTTATTGATGCAAAAGTCTAAACTCGTTAAATTATTTTTTATTCAACTAATGTTTTTAGGTAAGCTAATTTATTACTTTATTTCATGGTAAAATGATTCTTTTACATAAATCAGGTATTTTTCCAAAAACTGTTTTCCATTATTTTTAGGTAATTATAATAATATTAATTTATTCCACCAATATAATTTGAACATAAAAAAATTTAGTTATAATTAAGAATTATCACGTTCAATTTTGGTTATAAGGTCACCTTTTTTTGTAATATTTTTATGTTATCATTATAAAAATGAAAAGTTATAATAGTTAACATTATAATGTTTTTAATGTGGTTTAACTATGATAGAAGTCTTAAAATGTAACCAAAACTAGTCTAATTGTGAATTTTAATGTTAATTTAGACCGTGAAACACCTTATATTACAATTTGGTGTTTTATTGTGCCACATGACATGATTATTAAAAAATATTAGTTAATCTAGTGATAAATTCCATGAATTCCCCTCTCATCACTTATAAATGGGAAACTCTTATACCCTCTTACTCAGTCCTTTTGATAACACTATACAATCCAAGCACTACCAAAATCTATTATTTACATCCCTTACGACATCCTAAACTCTCTATTTGGATTTTAAAATCATCTACGAAAGGATTTAGGTATATACCTAACGTGTTTGTCTAGTAAAGAGGAGGAAGAAGAATGTATGTGATGAGATAGACATGAGGTACAAGACACTTTACATTATAAAAATAACTATAAATGTTTTAAATACTTATTTTCTAAATATTTTTCTTCCATTTCCATAGTCTTTAAAATATTTTTTATATATATTTATATGGATTAAAATGAAATTAAAAAGCACCTTATTTCACTTTTTTTACATTCTTTAAAAGGATTTTGAAAGAAATCTATTTAAAAAAATTTAAATTTATTTTAAAAAGGAAAAAATGGTATGTTTTATTTTAACAAAAACAACAGCAATAAATTTTCCCAATACTGAAATTGTTATGTGATGCTTTGGATTCCATTTTAATCTTCCATGTTTACTTCAAATAAAAAACCTCATACCCTTCAATTTGATAATTTTAATTTTGAAAAGTGGGTTTTAATAGAAAGGGATATATCAATATATGAAAACTATTTTTATATTTGTAGAAAATCACTTTTCAAGGAATTAATGAAGAAAATAAACAATAATAAATTTTTATTATATAGTAACTGATAATTATTGATGATAAAAAATGATCTAGATAAATATTATATAATTGTTGAGTCTAATACAGGTTATATAATGGGAGAGAGCAAAATATCTCTACAATGCATTAGGTAATTCCCCTTGGATTTAAAGTAATGAAGATAAAAGTACAACTAGGTGGTTTATCTAATATATTTAATTGGGAACCAATTATTTTTAACATATTTTTAAAACATGTTATAAATATGATTCTATGTGTTTCTTAAAAGGGTTTCAGTTTCCTTATTATTATTTTTAGATGATTTATTTATGAAAACATATGTGTTTTTACAAAATGATATGATTTATTTCACACTGTCATAGAATATTGTGAAAAATTAAAATATTTTATGGGTTTATAATTTTTTTACTAGAATAACATATATCTTAATTTTATATACCATACTATCCTATATAAGATCATTCAAAAATTTAAATTATTTATTGGTTTTAAGGATGATTAATAACAATGAATAAGTTAATTCGAAACTCAAAGATATTATTCATGAAAAGAAAACATGTTTCATTTAAAAACAAATTCTATTTTGGGGAAAATGTATACTAATTGGATGTTTCCACTTTGTAAAAGTTGTGTTTATTATGTACGATTTATGAAATAATTATCTAAACTCAAAAACATAAACAATTTTTGGAATTCATGATGCTGAATTATAGTCTTAATACACTACAATATTCAATTTTTAAGTTCAGGTCCTTAAAGATGGTATCGTATAATTTGTTTTGTTAACTTTAGAGGTTAGATAATTTTAATAGAATAACCTTTATATACTCTAAATTGTGGTTAAAACTAAATGATATATCATACAAAGAATATTATATATATTCATATAATCAATGTCTATTTATAATTGTTTTATATATAGGAAATAGTGAAGAAAATGTAGGAAGGTATCAATTAGAAAATATCCTTAAAAATAAGAATCTTGAAATGATTGTTATTGGAATTTACTTATTTTTAGAAATGATGGATAAATTAATGATCGATATAAATGTTGGTGGCATATATTATGGAGATAAACCATATCAACCATAGAAAAAAACATTTATAGTTGATAATTTTGTTAAATAGATACCATTACCTTTTAATGTAACATCAGATTTAGTGGTACCTATAGGATGGATCAATACATTGGAAATGAAATTTGAAGTCACAGGATGTTCATAGATTAAAAATGAAAATCATTCCATTTACAATTTCTAAATAGAACCTAATTGATGTAGGTATCTATTTAAGAATACTAGTGAGAGATAAGATCATGATGTGATGGAATAGGAAAAATTTAAGAATATTTTATAGGAGAAATATTTCTATAATGTTCTTTAACTGAGTATAGAGAAACAAATCAAATAATTAATGAAAAGTAGATGAATATTCAGAACCCACGGATAAATAAAATTTTAAATGATTGGATAAGTAAATAAATGATTTTATTCTGGACCATGGTTTTAAAATAAATGGATTTTACATAGTATTGAAACCATGTTTATGATGGAATCTGACTCATGATAATTTAAATTTTTTGATTTTTTTGTTGTGATTAGAAAATAGAGATAGAGTTTTCTAAAAAATATCTTCCATATAATGAAAAGAGTAAGAAATGGTAATGGTGGAATCAAATTGATAAGTAGTAGACTAATAAATATAGAGGTAAGTCCAAACATGTTCTAAGTTTAGTAAAATAATTTTCATGGAATATTACATATGATCTACAAAGAGTTTCTAGTGTTGTAAATTTATGCATAGGGATCGTAACTACAAAGAAATGATCCATGAAGAAACCATGAATGGGGGAATATAAATCCAGTTAACATTGAGATGTTTTAATTGTAATGAGTTGAGGAATTATGAAAACATGTGTTTAAAGATAGTTACAAAATGTGGAAATCATTAATATCATATGTGAAAAGGTGTGAGAAAATCATTTTCTACTACTATGGTTGATGTTTGTCCATAAAATAAAGTGGTGAAATTTATGTTACTAGTTTATTTGGATGTTTTCAATATCCTTTATTTGACTATATATCTTCATATTTCTTTATTTTTGAGATATTTTCTAGTTAAATAGGAATATCAATTCATCAAAAAAGATATGACTTTTAGTGAAAACTCCACCTAGAAATATTAAAGTAACAATGATTTATATGAATCTTTTTATGATTACTAGTGGAATGGTTATTGATATAAATCTAGTTTGGATACCCATAGTGGATTTTAATGTTATTCTTGGTATGCATTGTCTTTAAGATGGTCTTGATATGATTTATTTTAAAGATAATAAATTTTTATTCAAGAATTCATACATTTGACAACATATTAAGAAGAAAAGAAAATTATTAGGGATGGAAGTTAAATTTACATTTCTCATGTTTTTGAAAATAATTTTTTTTTCACGTTAGTAGTGTATTAGTAGGGATTGATTATATTGATTTTTTTCAAATGAATTGTTTTTTGTAATTGTTAATCACTATATTTGGTTTATTATAATACTTAGGACCAATGATAAGACAATTTAAAATAATACTTATTTAATGGATCAATTATTAATTTTGTAATTGAAAAGGAAGTTATAGAAGTTGTTAAATAAAGGATTCAACTATACAATCACATCAACTTGAGGTGTCCCTATTTTATTAGTTAAAAAAAAATATGTTTCATAATCCCTTAAATTGATTATAGATCCTTGAATAAAATCACTATCAAGAACATGCATATTTTTCATCATATTAATGATTAGTTTGATCAACTATAGCGAGAGAATTATATTTTGACTATTGATCTTAGGTCAGGGATCTATCTATTCAAGGAGAAGGTGGAACATATTCTAAAAACAACATCTCAGACTAGAGACAAGAAATATGAGCTTTATGATATTCCCTTTGGGTTATATAGTGAAACAAAAAATTTCATGGATCTTAATAATATTTTTTCCATTACTATTTAGATATGTTTATTGTTGTTTTTAGGATGATATATTTTTATATTATAAAATTTATTAAGATCATGAATGAAACCTAAGGATTTTTTTGAAAGACTTAAAATAAAGGAAAATATATAAAAACATTAGTGACTGAGATTTTTTTTTCAGAAAATTTCTTTCATTGGGAATATTTTTTCTAAATATGAAATAATTTTTTACCATGATGAAACTAATGATTTTGAGTAATGGACATGGCCTACAAATGTCATAGAGATTAGTAGTTTTCATAGATTATCGATATTCCTATGATCAAATTTTTATAAAAATTACATTGTATCTAGTCCACTAATTATGTTTACTATAAAATAGTGAAATTCATTTGTAAATAATAGTGTGATGATTGTTTTGAAAAATAGAAAAGATGATTAGTGAATGGTCCTGTTTTGGCCACATCCGCTGAGAAATGGAAATTTTTTAATTTTTAATTATGCTTAATTGAAAGGACTTGGTTGTTTTTTGTGTATAATGATCAAGTAATTTCTTATTATTTTCATTAAATGAAATTTAATTAGGTAAATTATCTTGAACATGATTTTGACTTAGTTTTTATGTTTTTTTATTTAAAAAATTTGGATGCATCATTTATATAGGACAAATTCTGATAAATATAATGATCATAAAATTTTAAATTATATATTCACTCATAAAGTGTTTAACATGATGTATGGAAGATGGATAAAATTGATTAAATATTATGATTTCCTACTTTTTTAACATCCTAGAAACTAAAATAAGTATCTTATCTGTCATGTTGAAATGATAATGCATAATAAAAAATGAATTGTTTTGAACCATATCATTTGTTATAAGAATTAATTTATGATGTCATAGGATTTGAAATTTTAATAATTTCATTTTTTTATTTTAGGTTTTAGTGAAGTCAACATTGTGAGACAGAGTTATGAAATCTTAAAAGGACGACCATGACTTGTAAAGAAATATGAAACTAGAAAATAAACAAAAGCTACATTAATATATCCTTGATAAGGGAGGAGTTTTGATATTTCAAAAAAATATGCGTGTTATAACTATCATCTAGTTGAAAAATTATTTTTTAAAAAATTCTCACAACTCGATCGTTTCTATTCATCTCGGTAGTATTAATGGTGGAATAAAGTAAAAAAATATATTGCAACCACTATCATGAAATGTTTGATTTTTTTATGGTTAAAGTTGAATGAAACTCATTGAAGTGGATTATTCTATCCTTACATGATTCATAGTGAAAATGGAAAAAATATATCCATGGATTGAACTGATGGACTACTAAAGACACCTCGAGGTACTAACACAATTTGAGTTATTATTGATCGACTCACAAAATCTGCACATTTCATTCCAAATGGTGATGATATTCCTATAGATCGTACTTATCTATTATATCCCAAGGGGATAATCAGGTTATATGGTGTTACACACTCTATTTTATATATCTATATTCCCATTTTTTCTACTAATTCTTGGAAAAGCCTTTACAAGTTGTTGGATACTAAATTTAATTTTCTTGAACCTTTAAAAAAACAAATGGAAATTCAAAGATAATGAATTATTCTTTTTAATAAATAATTAAATATTGTTAAATGAACAACTAGGATATTTGGGATCAACTTATTTCATTAGATTAATCTTCTTATAATAATATTTTTCATTCTAGAATACAGATGGAAGCTTTTTAATCATTATATTGAAATTGGTGTCAAACTAATTCTAATTTAGGTAAATTAGGTGAAATAAATTAATTGATACTATATTTAGTAGAATAAATGGTTAAGAAGGTGATAATTATTCAACAAAATATTGAGGATTCTCATAGTAGGAACAAATGTTATATTGATAACTCGAATAAGAATCTTTGTTTCGAGGTATGTGATCCTATTGTTCCTAAGGTATATATATTGTAAAGAGTTATGTATTTGGGTAAAAATGGGAAGATAAGGATATGGTTCATTAGAACTTATTAAATCCTAAAAAAAGTTTCATAATCGTTCCACTGAGTGGAATTAAATCAGAGATTACCCCATGTACAAAATGTATTTCATCATTCACCCTTAAGAAAATATGTTCCGGATGTATCTATGAAACACCCCATAACACACAGAGAGGGTAGATAAAATCAAGGTGTCAACATTTTCATTAAAATTGATGGATCTTGTTACCACATTGGTAGGAACTTGTTAAACCTATCTAATGATAATTAATAGTATACAAAGTATAACATGAAATATTCAACACATCAATTTTACTTGGTTCACCACTAAGGTATAGTACAAGGATAATATACCAACAGTGTATCAGTCATACCAAAATAGTCTAACATTCATTAGTTTTGGAGTATAAGAGTATATACATAGTTACTCTATTCTAGGAACACTTCTTTTACAATAATTTTGGTATTTCCCATGTGTCCCTTAAAACACTTTCACCAACTCCCCCTAGCACACTACAATAGGAGGAATCCAAACATAGTATATGGATATGTAAGTGCCTTCATTTTCATTTAATCACACATCCTCAACTGTAGATAGATGTAATTATGAAGTATTGTTTTTACTAGTAGAAATAATAAACTTTTCCATGCACTATTAGTTTGTGAATTGTTCCTCCTTGAATGAGGAAAAACTACAACTCCTACACAATAGGTTTGATGATATGAAGATTCATCTTGGTGAGAATGAAGATAACTTTTTCAATATAATTACTTAAGTTGTATGAGAAATTAGATGTCATGGTAAAGAAATAAATACATTTACATTGTGAAGAAAATTTTGGGAAGGCTTCCACCTTTTTATAATCCAAAGGATTCAAACCTTGGGGAAAGGCATATTTCTAAACTTTATTTTGATGATCCACTGATTGTTTTGTAGAATATGAAATGAGAGTCAAACCTAAAGATGCCATGACTTGAGTAAGAAAAGAAATTTCCTTCAAATCCATGGAATAACATGAGGTGTCTGTAAATATAGTTGATGAAGTTTATGAGGAAGATGAAATTATTTATCTTATTGTAATGAAATTCAAGTGAGGAAAACGGAAATTTGAAGGAAAGATTCCCATGACATATTTTTCTTGTGATACAGTTTGGAACATTACCTATCAATGCTCAAGGAAGATCAATGATGAAGAATGTGAAGCAGAAAAATCAATGAACCCACATAGAAGGTTTTACCAAAATGGATACATCAAATCTAGAAAGAAAGTATATATGAATAGTTTTTTATTTAATGAAGAATATGATGACAATGAATTATTTAAGGAAGAAGAACTATATTTTAAATCAAGAACCCACAAGTCTATGATGGATATAGTTGAAAAGTCAGGATCATCAAATGATAATGCTAGAGATAATCAGTTGATTAATGATAATGTTCTCATGTCTCAACTTAAGGATCACCTTGGAAAGCTTTAGAATCAAAATTAATGATGAAAAAATGGAGATCATTTTTAGAAGAATCATCAGAATATGTTGATCATCTTGATGCTAAAATTAAATAATTGGAATAAGAAGTGAAAGAATAGTCAATAAACAATAAAATTAATAAAGATGTAGTGGAAGAAAAGATCAAAATTGATGAATTGGAAAAGGTCGTCAGTGAAATTACATCCATACTAGAAGAGAAGTCCAAGACTATGGAGGGTCATAATGTAGATGTTTTTACACTTAGGAGTAAACTTGAATGTGAATAAAATTAAAAGGAAACAAAGAGGAAAATATTGTTTGAGATATTCTCAGATACTCTATTGATAGAGAGATATAAGTGTGTTTTCTTAAAAGTAGGCAAGTCTTTGGATGATCAAAGATACACATGCATGGTAAAAGTGGAATTCGTTTTGATGCAGAAACATTGAATGCTAGAAACAAGATGAACCAAAAAAAGAGAAATTAAATGTTGAACATATCGTATAGTCAAATGAAGTCCTAAAAAGAATAGATCAAATAAAGCTAAAGGACAACTGAATCCTATCAATTTTTTTTTGAAATGATAGGTAGTCAAACTATTTTCCTATGGAAGGATACACGAGGAGGAACATAAGTGGGAAAACATTTCCACTTATGAAATTTCAATTTTGTGGCTATATGGGCCATACGATGTCATACAATGAAGAGGCAAGGAGTTATTTGAATGGGGAAGATCGAGGATGTCACCAAAAGGGAATGAATCCATATCCTACAACATATAAAAGAAATAATTTTATGGATTTTATTATCATTTTTGTAACATTGTCCATATACCTATTTATTTAAGGAAGGGGAAAGGCATGAACAATACATATAGAACTCTAATATAATCCAATGTTCTTCAAACAGATGATATTTCTCTTTTCAATAGGTTTTCTCCCCCAAAAGAAGAATATGATTATGATGAACCTATTCACAAGGAAAAATTATTTGAAAGGCCATCTGTATCCTTAATTAAATCTAATATTTCATAGTAGGAATATAAGAAAATTGAAAAATAAAATCTTATAGTAGTATCCCTCATTTCTACAAAGAAAAAAAAACATTTATTCTTTATAGTTAATGCTCACACCATATGATGGAAAATGTATATCTATTAATGAATTTCATTAAATTGGTTGTTGGAATAGTGAGGTTCAATAATGATGGTGCTTTGAAAATCAAAGGTAGTTGAAGTACTAAAATCGATAATGGAAAGCTAAAGAAAACTAAAGTTACATATATTAATGGTAGGAATAAAAATCTTTTAGTGTGAGTAAACTATATGACTCAATACTGGTGGTGAATTTTAATAAAAATGGGTCCACTATGAGAGGAAATATAGGGATTTATCTTAGGAAAGGATGCAGAATGAATGGTAAATTATATTAGGTTAACTATAAAGAGAACATTTTCTACGTTATATTTGATGTATAAAATAACTTATGGCATCGAATATTGGGTCACATTAATAAAAAATACATTGAAATTATATCTATGAAGAATATAGTTAGGGATGTCCCCATCTTGAAGCGTGATCAAGATAAGACTTGTGATGTGTGCATATGAGGGTTGTAAGTCTGCAATTCTTATTAGCCATAGAAGAAAAGGGAGTGAAATATTCTCAATCTCATTAATATATATGTATTTTGTCCAATAATTTTTTCTGGAACATGTGGGTAAAGGTACTTTGTAATTTCCATTGATGAATATAGTAGAATGTCTAGTGTGATAGTTATGCATTGGAAATGACAAGTGCTTGATTTCCTGAAAATGTATCACTGAATAGCTGATAATGAAACTGGATGGAAACCCAATATTCCACAGTCTAAAAATAGAAGGGAATGCACATCTATTGAGTTTGAAAATTACATAGAGAAAGATTAAATACAACATGAGGTAGATTCTATGAGAACCCCACAGAAAAATGGAGTTTTTGAGCAGAGGAATCGATTGTTGAAGAATTTGGCCAGTACTATGAAAATTGAGAGTCGTATCCCTCCCCATTTTTGAATAGAGGATGTTCATGCTGCAATGTATACCCAAATATGAATAGGGATTTTTATTGAAGAAACTAACACACAATATCAGTTGTGAAATTGAAGGATGCCCTATTAGTATTATTTTTGGGTTTTCAGAATTTAATGTCTACATTAAAATAAATAAGGAAATCAAGGAATGTATTTTGATGGTTCAGATGAAATAATATTCCTCAGATATTAAATGAAAATAAAATCCTATAAATGTTTAAATAATCATCTTGGATGAATTTTGGAAAGTAGTGATGTTAATATCTTTAAAGATAAGACCACAAATACCTTTAGGAGATCTTATGATGATGTGATTGAATATTTTGAAGACAATAGACATGGAAGAGATTGAAATATAGAAGTATTGGAAGGAGTGAAAAACATTCAAAGGTCACAAAATGATGTTGATTTAGAGAAATAATTGGAAGAGGAAACTATGGATGGATAAAATTCTCATGAACCCCCCAGGAGAAATCAATGAGTACAAATTGATCAGTCCAACATCATTTCGGATAGGACATCACCCATATAGACAAGGAGAATGAGGATAAATGAAGATTATTTTTTTCTTATCTGTTTTGGAACTATCCTCATATGAAGAATCTACAATATATAAATCATGGTATACAACCATGAATGAAGAGGTGTATTAGATAAAAATGAATCAGACATGGGATCTAGTTAAGAGTCCCAAAAATAAAAATGTGAATTACATGATGTAGATTTTTTAAAATAAATTTGATGATAATGTAAATGTGATAAAAAATAATGTGTGATTGGTGTGTAAAGGACACTCATAGATTGAAGGTGTTGATGTTGAAGAAACATTTACTTTGGTGTCTAGACTAGAGTAAATTAAACTTATTCTTGTCATGGAAATTCAAATATGATTAAAAGTATATCAAATGGATGAAAAAACAACTTTCTTAAATGATGTTCTTGAATAAGAAGTATATATTGAACAACCAGTAGGTTTTCTTCTTAGTAATGATGAAATGAAGGTTTGCTGATTAAAGAAGGAACTCTATAGTCTGAAGTAAGCAGCACGAGCATGGTACTCTCGACTGAAATATTATTTGAAAAAGATCCAATTTAAAATAGGATGTGTGGATAAAAATATCTCTGTGAAGAATTCTCTGAAATATATGGTCATGGTAGTGGTGCACGTAGATAATGTTGTATTTAGTGGAAAAAGAAATGGATTAGTGGATGAATTTTACAATCATATGAAATCTGAATTTGAAATGTCTATGATTAGTGGAATCACATACTTCTTAGGGAGATAAGTGATTAAAATTAAAGACTACACCTTTATTTCTTATGAAAAGTATGAAAGAGAGTTACTAAATAAATTCTATATGAATTACTCCAAACCAAGGTTGAATCTGATTTCAGTTATAACTAAACATGGAAACCATGAGGATGAGACTTTTGCAGATACCACCATGTACATGAGAATAATTGAAAAAATATTGTTGTACCTGACTAGAACACAGCCTGATATGGTCTTTTAAACATTCTTAACAGCCCTCTTTGAATGTAATTTCAAGGATGAATATATGTAGACAATTAAACGAATCATGAGGTACATTAAATTGACTCACAATTATGGCTTGTACTTTGTTACAGGAAGAGATAATTAACTATGGAAACATTGTGATGCTGAATGTGTAAGATATGTGGTGGATAGAATATAAAAGAGTGGTGGGGTAATCTTTATTGGAAAGAATATTGAGGGATGGTTGATTAATTAATAGGAAACCAATTATCTCATAACTACTAAAGAAAAGTGTATCTCTTCTAAAAAGAACTTCACTCAACTACATCAGATGAAGCAATAATTGAATAATACTAGTGGTGAGGTGAAATAGACCAGGGTGATTGACTGTGATAACATGAGTGCAATTGACCTTAATAAGAGTCATGTTCCACATTTTTATATGAAACACATTGAAATAAAATATCACTTTATCAGGGAAAAAGTTCTACAAGGAATGATTAAAATGGATCATGTTGGAACTAATAATCATGGGGATGACATACTGACCTTACCATTTTTAGCACATTCGTTTGAGAAAAATCGATTTAATCTTTCTGTTCAACCACTTCCCAGTGCATGAAGATGTCATGAGTGTTCCCCTCTCCGCTTGTGTGTTAAATTTTTTAATATTTTTGTGTAAGTGATTCAGGTTTATGGGAGAGATATGATCTAAGGGGAGCGTGTTTTAATCTCAGTAATGTTAAAATACTAGTTCTTTGGGTTTATTTATAACAGGTGAGAATGGTGAAATTCAATGAAATTATTATGCAGGTGAATAGAGAAATTTTTTGGAGAAATTCCATGGTTCAATGTGGGATAATGATGAATGGAGTACTTATGGGGAAATTTAAATGTTATGGGAAACATTTTTTCCAAACACGACCTTTTTGAGGTAGGATAAGACAATTCAAGCTTCACCTATTTTTTCTACACTGATAGTCACCCACATAGATAGTGTAGATTGATTTGTTTCTCGCATGTCATGATTTGATTATGTATAGTGATTCATTAAATTTATCTACGAATTTCCAACAAACCCAAAGGGGGATATTATTGGTACTAAGGCTGTTCATTGGTATAAATTTATTATGGGTTGTGTTGTTTTAGTATCCTCACATGGATGATCAAGGATTTTGTAATATTAGTGATCTTAAAGTACAGGATTCCATCAGTATCGATGGTGGTGTTTTCCCCCCAGTGTTTTCCATATTTTTGGGACCCAATATCAGGAGTTCATCTTTTTGGAAAATGAATGTTTTATGAAAATGGTTCTGCAAAGAATGGTTCATGAACCACTAAAAACATTTTGTGGACATCTATTGGAGGTATAGAAAACAGATTAGAAAATGGTAATGGTAGAATTTCCGCAATGTATCATTATGCAGAGTGTGAAGTACGATATGTGGGCCATTTAAGAAAAATAGTTCCTGAGAAGGATTATGGTTCACAGGAAGGAAATGGTTCAGAACAGGCTCTCTGTACATGGGATGGATTGTCATTCAGGAAATGGAGGCTATTATTTGGGGATCCATAAAGGGTCTTTTTCACAGAGGACAAAGGTTACTGAGAAGGAAATTAATTACATGGACAATAGGGAGAAAAACAGTTTGCGAGAGAAATAGTGTTAAATTTGGTACCACATCAACGATTTTAGGAAATCATATTAGAAAGATATTTGGATATATTTTTCTATATATGTATTACTAATCCCTTGATTAAAAAGAGATTGTTCAATTAGAAATCCAAGAAGAATTTAATGAAATCCAATGTGGCTTGCAGGAAGAAAACCTCATGATGGATAAGAGGTTCAAAAGGATGATTCTATGAAATTAGAAGTCGTCCTTGGAGATAGTCTATAAAATATATTTTTTTAGGTACTATAGCCTGTAAAGAAAAATGTTTCACAAATAAAAGTCATCTTGTGGAGTCATTACACAGAAGTAGTACATTGAGATGGTTAGAATAAGAATAAGTACTCGTCTAAAAAGTAGGGATGGTTCAAAGAAGGAGGGATGGTTCATTGGGGATGAAGAAGTCTATGAACCATCCTTTGTACTTAAAGACTTCTGGGAAATATTTTCATACCATGAATAACAAACATCCTTGTAAACCGTTTCCATACATTTTCTGCATACCACGCTTCATAGTCTGTATATCATTTCTATATAGAAATCCTATACTTTTCATTTTCATCATTATTCTATGTACCTCTCTTACTAGTCCACGAACTATGTTTCACAGTCCTTAAACAATTATTTTATTACTCCTTTGTGTAAAACCATCCTTTTCTAAAAAGATAAACTCCCTATATTTGGTCCTAATTTTTTTTAAAATATTGTGAAACAATACCACCTTCAACACTAATTCTTGTTTATACTGTATGATCACTCATCTTCAAAAATCCTTGATCATCCATGTGAGTATTGTCAGAAAACCCAAAATATAATCAATTTCTATCCCAAAATAGCCTTCGTTATAATAATCTCATGTGTTAATCCCTAGAGTAATTCATTTTTCAGAAAACATTTCATATAAGAAACAACTTTGTCAGATTCTGGAATAAAGAGCGAAATTCTTTTAGAATAATTTAATTTTTCATGTTAAGGTTTTATAGAAAACCATATGCTTTAATGAGTATCATGGGAATATGAAAATGTTATGACGGAAAGATGTACCAACATGATTAAGAAATGAATAATATTATGAAGGCATGATTTCTAAAAGTGGGTAAGAAAGTAAAAAAGAAAGGTATAATTTATTAGTTAATTTCATTCTTTATTATTATTAAATAATTATATAGCTATATTCACTATAATAATAATCAGTAAATTTTCAGTCAAATCGAAAACACTTTATTTTTAACCAAAGTGGTATTTCAGGAATTTTATTGTTTAATTTAAAAACATGATTAGATAAATTTAAAATTATATTTTGGAAAAATGAATTATATTTTTTATGTGAGAATATTAAAAATATCTTAGGGTTATTTTTTGAGATTTTTATAAGTGGTTTGATTTTCGATGAATATTGAAAATATAGATATTTTATTGAGAATTATCATTTTTTGAAGTATTTTTTTGGGAATGATATATTTTGGACTTGTTTTAAAATATAAATAGTTTATTTTTATTAAAAATAGTCAAATAATGTTTATTTTAGTCAATATTATACTAGGATTTCGTATCAAATTAATTTTATACTTAAAATTGTATTTTTCAGGAAAACAGCTTTTATCGCATTTTATGGGATTAATTTTAAATAATTTATTGAAATAATGAATTTTTTATTTTATAAAAAGGATTTACAATTTGGATTAAAAATAAATAATTTAATTTAATATGAAATACTTAATTAATGATTATAAGGAATTGGGAAAATATTAAAAATCTATTACTATAGTTTTGTTAAAATTTGTGTACAACGGGTTAAACTAAATAGATAAGGATTTAATTACTTAAAAACATGTATTTATCATATTGGAAAACTATTTTTATAAAATAAAATATCTATTTTTATTTAAATATTTTATTTTAAAATATTACATTGAATTTTGGAACCCATGATTGACTTTTGAGAAGATAATTTATATTTAATTCAAATTAAAAACTATTTTCCAGTCATTACATTAAATTGAATGGTAGGAAGATTAAATAAAAATTTGGAATGAATAAAATGTCAAAACAAATTCCTTTATTTATTAATTCACTATAAATAATATTTCAAACTAATTTATTACTTGATTTCAAAGTAAATTAATTTTTACACTTAAATCAGGTATTTTTTTAAAGAAAATTTCTCATGTGTTTTGTGTCCTCACACATTTTGTGTGATCTATCTTGGCCAATAGCTACCCAAATATATTACTTAAATAATTAACCACATACAAGGATCATTTTTTTGATCATAAAGCCATAATAGGAAGGCTTTATGTATAGTCCTAAAGAGGTTTTCTAAAGAAGTGGAAGACAAAGAATGTAAGTGACGAGTCAGACTCAAGGTATGGGAAACATTAACATAAAAGAATAATTTTAAAATAATTAAATATATATTTTATAAATATTTATGTTCCATGTATATATTCTTAAAATTATTTTCTAAAAGTGCAGATATGGACATTAATGATTTAAAAAGAGAATTTTATGCTTCTTTTTTACATTCATTTGATGGTTTTCAAATTGATTTTTTACAAAATATTTTGACTTTATTTACAAAAAGAAAAAATCAATTTCTTATTTTAACATATAAAATTTAAAAATATTTTTCCAACAACATAACCATTATTTTATGTTTAGGATTCCATTATAATAATCCATGTTTTCATTAATGAAACACTCTAATTCCCATCATTTAGTGAATTTCCCTTTAAAAAATTACATTTTAAAATAAATGGATATATAAATATACAAAATTGTTTTAAATATGGGTTTAAAAGAGTTTTTAAAAGGATTTAGGATTAAAGGATGAAAGAATAAATCTTTTTATTCATTATGTGAAACTTGAGCTGTATAGATGGGGGTGGGTGAGCCCAATACAACTTATATGACATGCGATCATAAGTCAACTTATATGGTGAGTGAGATGGATATTGATCTTCATAAAATTGGGTAATATTACTTATATTCAAATGGAATAAGTAGGGAGTTTTATTGGGAGGTTTCTCTGAAGGATTTAATTTTGATATTATTATTTCGAACATGAGTTTAAAATGGGTTATTAATATGGTTCTCCAAGTTTCCTAGAAGGGTTTTTATTTTCATTCTATGTGTTTTAATGGTTTTATTGATAATTTTTTTTATGATTTTATGAGGTTATGATTTATTTAACGTGCTCAATGAATATTGTGACAATGGTAAATATTTTATTTGTTTTCCTTTTTTTACTAGACTAATGAAATTATTTTTGGTATGTCCTTTTATGAGCATTTTTTGCTCACCCCAAGATTTTTATTTTTTTCATATGGTTTAAGGATGAATAATAAAAATGAATAAGTCATCTGTAAATTCATGAAGATTAGTTGTGAAAAGAAAGAATATTTTTTAAAAAAGTTTTTTATTATGTAAAAAATGGATACTAATTAGAAGTGGTCACTTCGACATATATGGGGTTTTCAGGTATTATTTTTTATCAAATTTTATAAACTCTAATCATAAAATATATTGGGAATGAAAGAAGGTGAATTCTGGTCTAGAGAAACTAGATTATGTGATGTCATAGGCCTTGTCCTTATATACTATGCCTATAATGTGGCTACCAAACAAATTCATTAATGGATACTAAGTGTTACATGAAATAAATGTAAATACATGATTTCAAATAGAGTTTTTTTTAACCTAATGGGAATAATAATAAAATAAATTCCTCAAACATATATAAAATAGAATAATCATATTATATAAGGTTTAGAATAGATTACTTAATTTTTTTGGTCATTCATATAGGATTGGGTTTACTCAAGAAATTTGGAAATGTAAAGAATATATCGAAATTTCATTGAAAGCCTCACTTGTATGTGGCCAAATATTTGGATAGTATTCCAACAAATTATATTACAAAATAATTGGTTTAATAAATTTATATTATTTAAAATTTAAGAAAAATATCATTCAATAATTTATCCAAGGTGAGAAAATGGTTAATGTATGTTTCTAAAACATGGAATGGATTGCATATTTTCCATGGTTATTAATATTAAACTCACATATTTCAAAATTTAACAAAAATAAAATCAACATATACACAAAAAATTGAAAAATAATTATTTATTTTGAGAAAGAGAAACTAAAAAACCTAAACTAAAGGTTATAAACAACATGGTTCCCTCTCCCAGTATTCATAGAGAGTTCCTCCAAATAATTTTTACATGGAATATAACTATTTATATATTTTTTATTCTTTTAGAGGTTGGGAGAAATTTATTCTTAAAACAACTTTCTAACCATCCTGTCATTGATCTGTCCTTGATGTATGATGTAAAACCACTATTTTTAATGTTGTTTGAGTAAAAGGTAATTACCCTTACATAAATTGTTCTATAGGTACTCCTTGAAGCTGACACATTAAGAAAACATGGGTGAGTAATTGTATGGGACTACTAGGGTCTTCACCATCAAGACCATGAAAATTGGGATGAATCTATATCATGATAATTATTTATTTGAAATCATTCGATAATTCTATGATAGTTATTTTATTCTTTAGCAAACATGGTGGAGTTTAAGTCACCTAGTAATTTTTTAGTATTGATATCCCTGATTTATAGATCAAAGTGAACACCAGAAGTTTCGATTTAGTCTTTAGGATTTATTTCTTAAAAAAGTGTCTAAATTAGGGATCCATTATATGGTTTTTATAGTTCTCTAAATTTATGAATATAAATGTTTTAAATTTTCATTAGAAGTTTTGTTCATACAATTGTTTAAAAAAATATTACATTTGGCACTACTAACTAGGAAATAGAGCCATGTTTCTGACCAAACTATTTACCTAGGTGTGAAAAATATATATTATTTCATAGGTAAATATAGTAATAGTAGTTCCCTAGGTTATCTCTATAATAGAGTAAGGGTTATCTTTAAAATTATAATGTTATCATGGTCTCTAATTTTGATCTTTTCTTATGATTAATTGAAAAGTGAGACATTATACAATAGCTTACCCTTTAACCCATAGTTGAATGAAAATGTTTATATGTTCCTAAAAAAGTAAACTATTTTAGTGTACCCACATTACAATATGTCAATGATTAAGAGTGGGTTACACTTAGTTTTCTTAAGAAACACCCAATTGATTCCTTTTTTAACACCCTATGATTTTGTGAAATATTTTTTACTATTAAACATAAACTTTTAGATATATTTAATTTAATGTAATATTATGTTTAGATTGTGTAATATGAAACCACTATATGATTCTATAATTTTATATTACCCAAAGTTAATCATGCACCACATGCAGCATCAACTTAAAATGTGTTACATAAAATATTGAGTTTCTATGAGATATCATTTTATTATTTTAATTATTTAAACAAGAAAATTATAACATAGTTGTTAGAATGGAGTATATGTATATGATTAAATAAATTATAAAATTTTGTTTACATTTTGATACATAATTAATTATTTTGTGACCAATTTATTATAAATTAAATTAAAAACCCTTTGGAATATAAAAGGAAACTGTTTTTCTGAAAAAATATTTAATTGAGCACAAATTTGTATAATTCCAATAAATAAAATAAATCACTATTTCAAGATTATATTAATGAAATATATATATATATAATATTAAATATAATTTTTAACATTCATCCTATGTATTTTCTATATATGATATAACAATTAATCAAATTTTATACTTAAAAACAACATTATTCAAAAATCGGTTTTATCACCTTTTAATGGCGCATTTTTTTAAAAATGAAATTTTAAACATTAATAGATAATATTTGAAAAAATAAAATTATTTTTTATAATATCAATATCAAAATTCAATTTCAATTAATTTTTGTATTTTTTATATGTTTTTTATTTGGAATAATAGTGAATAATACTAAATTTGAATTGAAAATAGTTTTTTATAAATAATTTATAGTGTTAAATTTGAATTATTATTTGTTTTAAATTATTATTTGTTCAATTTTTTCCAGTTAATAAAATTTATGTCATTGGAATTAAATTTACATTGAATTTGGATAAAAAAATATTTCAATCTTTTGAACATTTTCACTTTAAAACCCCAATTGCATTCCCTGTCTACGAAATAAATGTTAAAATAATTTTAGAAAATTTAGTGTTTTTAATTTAAGAAAAAATTTATTCCATATTTTTAATTAGGAGGTAATATTTTAGTACATATTTCCACTTTATTTCTTTCCAAGATGAATAATAACATTGAAAAATTTTGTTACCATGGTAAACAGTAGAATTGAGTAATTTAGGTTAAAAAATAATAAGAACTATAAAATGACCCAAAAACATTCCCAAATGTTATTAGATGAACTCAATTATACCCTTAACATATTAGGTTATAAACTTAATAATTTAATTGACACCTTTACAGAAAAATAATATGTATATTATTAAAATCAACCAGAGTGGAAAAATGTCACACACTTTGAATAAGTATAATATTTTTATTATGGGGGTAAATAGAATACATTTTCAAATATATATTTTATAATGAAATATAAATGGATTTTATATGTCATGAAAATTTATTTTTACAATCCATATATAAAATTTTAATGTAATTTTTAACCATTTATAAATTTCTACAAAATGGTTTGGAAGGAATCATTTTCCCTTTTTTCGAAATAGTTAATTTGTTACTTTTCTAAAAAAATTAAAAAAATAATGTTTTTTATATTATACATAATGATCATATTTTTATGTTTTCAGGAAATTTTAATTACTTCAAACATCCCTTTAAATATTCTCAGTTTATTTTCATATAAATTGTTTTATTTTAAAATTTCACATCATTTTATGAAAAGATGACATTTTCAAATAATAAAGGTTATTTTATTAATGAAGTATCTTCAAGTGATCTCTAAAAATTATTTCCACTTTCAAAAACATTTGATGATTTTACTTATTCTATACTATTTAATTTTTTAAAGGATAAGATCCCTAGTGTTCTTATGGATGATTTATGTTTATGATGGAATTATATTTATGATACCAATTTCATTTACAAGGGTTATGTTGTGATTGAATTATGTTTATGACACCGCATTCATTACATGGGTTCTGATATGATGAATGAATTATTTTATTGGGGAATAAATATATATGAGTTTTAATTGTGTGAATGGTGGGAATTATATATCCCCCCAACTAAATGGATAATGAATTATATCTCATTATATAATGATGGGAAACAAGTTGATGGGATTGATATACTATAGGAATAAGGGAAAACTAATCCCTTATAAATAAAGGAAAACTACTAGGGATTGTTGTGTGCCCCACCTAGTGGGTGTAGTACCCAAAATATTTCATAATAAGTTTTTTCGGTGATCATTGGATTATATGAAATGATATTACATGTTTATTTGTCTTCTATAATTCCGGGTCTTATTTAAATGTTATGCTTTCATGGATTATGCTCTTGACTCCCTTATGATTTGTGTCTTATGAAATGCCAATATTTAATGCCATGATTCAAGATTATGATCATTAATATGTAAGTTATTATTTTCAAATGTTATACTTTTGTTTTTGTACCCTTAAGCTCATTGTTATTATTATGTATCTTCTATGTTTACCCGTATTAAGAATCTAAGATCACACTTTCTTATGTTTCCTTTACCCATTTTATAAATAATGGATTTAGGTAGAAGTACTAAAGTGTTTCTAAAGGGTAAGATATTTACAGGTATTGTTGAAGATATTTCACAAAACTAGAATAATTTGTTCCATATTTCCAAATTCACTAAACATTTTTGGTCCCCGGTTATATTTTTTTGTAACTTAATGAATACTCATATAAAAATATTTAATATCCATGTTTAAAAGTATTGGTCATTGTAGTTGGTATTAGAGATATTATTTACCCAACCTTTGAAAACATGGACGAGGATACATTAGAGAGGATCCTTGGAACATTCATAAGGATATGTCTAGTGATGTCTATATGTATAATCCTAATATTTGATAGATTGAAGAAGGTATCACAATTTATACATCCTATAGGTAATTTTTTTTATAGTTATGTGGTTTTCCTCTATGATTTGTGTACCATGATATTTATTCTAGTTTTAAGTAAATCGTAGGAACTTGATGGAACAAAGTTAACATTGAATATAATGAACAATTGGATAATGAGAAGTAAAATAAGACGTTCATTGGAGTGATGGATGTTGTGATCATGCCGAATTAGTATTAATATTACATGATTAATAACGTGTGCCATAACAGACTATGAAACTCACCCATGAAGATAATGAGAGTGGTATAAGAGAATTCTGGTAATGGAAACCACGAAGGAAAGAATATTAGGTTTCCTTTTTGTCAATAATGTGGAAATAAACACCCAAATGTGTGTCTTAGAGAAATAAGAAGATTTTTTGATAATGGAAAAGAAGGACACAAAGCAAGTAACTATAAATGGAAAATGAAAAAGTTTAGTTAACCCAATGGGTGGGAATATTGGCCTCCCAAAAGTACTATCAATTAGTGAATTGTTTAAATGGGTAAATAAAGTTAATTATGAAAATCAATGTCATAAGTGTAAATATCATGAAGATAATCAGCAAGCTAGTACAAGTAATGGTTATATTTCTTATGAAGATGAGATACATGGTGAAATGTGAAAGGAAAGAGGAATTAAGTAACGGGAGGAGGTATCCTTATTTATGTATTAATCATGAAGTGAAATAATAGAAGTGTTTATTCATTTGGATTCATGTATTATATGAATTTTGAAAAATATAATTATGTTTCAAATTATTTTTTTTTCTAAAGATTTACAGGAATATGTTTAATGGTCCAAATACACTAGAAAAGTTATTTAATGGAATGGTGATATTAATGGGAAGCATATGATTAAGGGAAAGATATAATTTAATATGATCATGATGTTAAAGTAATTATGTTAGGATAATGCAAATAAGATCTTACTTATTACCTTGTATTGATTAACTACTTGTTGAAAATGTGGATCATGCTATCATTGATGAAGTTTATATCATTTTTGGATTTAAGGAATATATCCAAAAATATTTGGAATAAGAAATCATTTTATTTTTTCAATACATATTTATGATAATTTAGGTTATTACAATGTTTCAAGAGATTACATAATAAAGCTATTCACATGTTTTTGACAAAAAAAACTACTTTATCATATATGGGTGATCAATTTTAAGTATATTTTATGATATTTAGTGAACTTATTTATAATGTTAGGTAGATAGAAAATTCAAAATGGTTACAAGGTTAAACATTTAATAAATACTTTATGTAATACATTAAATGTGGTTTTGTGGAATAAAATGTTATCTCTCTATATGAGAATTTATGTATATTTGATAACTTGTGATAAATATTTTATTATAATAAAGATGGATGGAATAACCTATCATTATATTTAGGGATTTAGTGGTATTATAATGATTTAGCAATGAAAAATTTACCATCATTTCATTGAATAAGTGATGAATTGTATAAATATCAAGTCATGGAAAAGGGTAAAATTAAATAATTATATCTTCAACTAAAAATTCTTTATCTTTAGGAAATGGGTCTTGAAATAAAATATTGTCTCAGTGCCTACATTTTTTATGATATAAATGAAAATTTTCAATCCTATTTTGGTTATGAATTTGTTACCTTAAGCTTTCTATTAACCACTTTCTCTATCCCTCTCCATCAGAACTTGATTGTTAGATTTTCCTTCCATGTCCAAGTATCCACTTTCCAGCTATTTTCACCTTCATAGAAACCTGGTTATGAGTTACTTTGGGTAACTGTTTTTTTTCCAAATATTCCTATTTAAAGGGAGAATTTGTATTAATTTTTATGATCTAATAACTTTTATGTATTAACCCTTTGATATACCAAGAAGAATTTTGAGGGCGAAATTCATTTTAAGGGAAGATGAATGTAACACCCTGAGATTTTGTGCTTTTTTTGAATTAATTTAATTTTTTCCACATTTTGAATTTAACAATAAAATAAATGTAGCTTATAATATATGATATCAAAAATTTATTATTCAATTATAAGACAAAATATATTAAGCTTTCACAACATGAAAAATTGGTTTAACTTGCATTACACGAAACACAATGTTTACAGGAAACAACATTTTAATATTGTAATTATTAAAATAAGACAATTATAACATAAGTACTATAATGGTGTGTGTGAAAATGATTAAATAAATTATGTAAATATAGTTTACATATTTATAAAAAATAATTAATTCGGTGACCAAATAATTTTAAATTAAGATAAAAACCCTTTTGAATATAAAATGAAATCATATTCCTAATTTTTTTTAATTAAGAACATGTTTGTTGAATACCAATAATTAAAAAAACAAATATCATTGGATTATATTAATTATATATATATATATATATTATTTAATATAATGTTTAATATTTATCCATTTTGTTAGATATGATATAAAAATAAATCTACTTTTATGCTTAAATACAGTATTATTGTAAAAGTTGTTTCATCACCGTTTAATGGTGCATTTGTTTTAATACTAAATTTTGACAATTTTATAAATAATATTTTAAAAAATAAACATATCATTTGAAAACATTATATAAAATGTTACATAGAATTAATTTTTATATTTTTCTGATATGTTACATATTTTGATGAATAATGAAAAATAATGAATTTTAATTGAAAATAGTTTTTCATGTAAAATATTTATAGTAATAAATTATAAATTTGATATGTTTTAAAGTTTAATTAGATAAACTTTATATCATTTAATCCAATTTAATTCATTTTAAACAATTTTACATTGAATTTTGATCAAAAACATTTCAATCTTTTAGAGGTTTTCACTTTAAACACAGGTTTTCTCGGCCCATCTAAGGGGTTAATTTTATTTTTATTTCATCCATTTTTGCGTTTATAATTTTAAAAATAATTATTACATATTTTTAACCATAAGGTAAAATTTTATTAAATAGGTCTCATTTATATGATTCCATTATAAATATTATGTTTTGTAAATTTAGTTAAACCTATAAAGGGTAAAATCCTGAAATTTAGGATAAAAAATAATAAGTACTATAAATTTACCCAAAAACTTTCCCAAATGTTATTTTACTAATTTAATTTTTCTCTAAACACATAAATTTTCAAATTTAATAATTTAATGGACACTTTTTTAAGAAATTGACTTAGATATTATTAAACTCTATGAGAGTGAAAATATGTCACACTCTTACTTTTTATAAGTATTATATTTTTATATTGTAGTTAAATAGAATATAATTAGGACTATATTTATTATTATGAAACAAAAAAGGATTTTCTACAGTATGGGAATTTATTTTTAATTTTATTATTTTAAATAATTATAAAATTGTGATGTTGTAATTATTCAATTAATAAAAAACTCAATTAAGTGATATTAAAAATATTAAAATTATTATAATTTGAATTACATAAGGTGATACAATAATTTTAAATGTGACTATTACATGTTAGAGATGCATTAAATAAATTGGTTAGAATTTTTCTTACTGTATTTATTATCCTAAATTCAATGTAATGAATATTGTCAAAATTGACAATAATGATATTTTATGAATATTATATTTTATTAAATTAGATTAAGATTATAATAAAAAAAAAATTATGGTCAAAAATATCATAAATTTCACATTTATGGTTCAATTTAAACCTTATATATGAAAATATACACCTTTCAATATTGAACATATTGTTACCATATTTCAAATTAAAATATATTAACTCAGGGTTAATTAGGAAGATAAAATTTAGAATTACAAAAGAACATATATAAAATATATTGGATGATTTAATTACCACACTATATAACATTATCATTGAATAACCTTCCATATGCAGGTATTTGGATTGAGATTTATTTTATTATAAATTAATCATTTGAGAAATTCTTAAAGTTCCCCTCACCTTAATTATAATGGAAAACCTCATCCATCATCCCATTTTACACCTTTGAGTCTCCTAGAATGAAAAAAATATAAAAATATATATTTTAAACATCTCTATCCAAATTATATTTTTTATTTTCTTCCCAAATTATAATCTATATATTCATTTAGAGGAGATCTAACACAGTCGTTTCAAAGAAGATGCAATCTCTCTAACAAATCACTATATTTTTATAATTTCATATAGCTCTTATAAATCTATGATATATATCATTAAATAATAAATATATCACGATAAATATTCTGAAATTTTATTAGGATTATTAACACACCACTATACATCCCCCTTCCCATCAAACAAGAAGTGAAATATCACTCGTGCATACATTCATCTTACCATCTCCAATTAGAGATACATTTCATTTTATATCACCATATTTTATGAGAGGAAATTATGATGGTTTTTATGTATATATATGATATTTATAAAATAATTTTACTTATGGAATTATAATTTCATATATAAAATTTTACCACCTAATATTTTGGAGAATTATAACATCTCTCATGCATATATATGGTTTACCATCTCTACGATGTGATGTGATTAATTTTTATAAATATTTCACATGGGTGGTAATAAGGATAAATTTTATGAATATATATGATATATAAAATATATTAATTATTCTCTAATGTTAATATATCATATAAATTTTTTCTTTTAATCCAACAGGAAAATGAAAATAATTTTCAGGCACACATACAACCTACCATCTCCATGAATGTTGTATTTTATTTTCCATCTATAAAATTTAGGAATCACTAAATATATATATATATATATTTATAAATATATAATGAATATATATATATATGTGTATGATATTTAATTTTGGTCTATCCTTATGTAGATGATGAAATCATGATCTAAGTGTGAGGAATAAGAATACCAAGTCAAAAAATTCACGAAACACAAAGTGACTATAACCCAAAACATAACAATAGTTGTTAATAAATGTGTAATATTAAATAATATTTAAATAATATTAGATAATATGTATGATTATGTTTTTTTAGATGTATAATAATTTTAAGTTTATTATATTGGATATTTTAACAAGTACAATGGAAGTCAATACTTATGGTAAATGACTTTTGTCTCACATATATTTCTGTGGGAGGGATTCCTTATATAGTACTTATTTATTTTTTGTGGTGTATATACTACCCATTTGTGAATTTTATGAGTATTATTATGAATATATGGTATTTTTATATCCATATAACTTTATTTATTTCATTGATCATATAATTCTACTGATTATAAAGTGATGAGGGTTAATTCTACAATCTCATTATTATCGGACATTTTTTTATATGTAAGTATCTAATGGTGAATATTTATCTTCCATGTTTATGTTACTTTAAAATACTTCCAAAAATATTTTTAATATTACTCTAAAATTTCTTAATGTAATTTTACACATGTGTGAATTTTTACTAAACAGTTTGGAATGATTATTTTTAACATTTTCTAAACCGGGTACTTTGTGAATTTTCTAAAAAAAAGTTTGAAATATTTTTTTTAGATTATAGAGCTTGGGAATATTTATATGCTTTCATAATTACATAATTCCTTGAATATTACATTATAATATTAAAATTTTATTTTGATGGAAAATTATTTGTATTAAAATTGCACAACATTTTATGAAAAGAAATCATTTTCAATGAAAGATGGACATTTTCATCATGAATTATTTTCAAGTTATATATCAAAATTATTTTCCATTTATTGTAACAATATATTATGTTTCTTAAAATTTAATGATTATATTATTCCTATATATTATCTCTATAATTCCTATAGAGGTTTTATGTTTATGATAGAATGATATTTATAAAAACTATTTCCATTCCTGGTGTAATGTTTTGATTGAATGAGGTTTATAAAAACCATTTCCTTCCATGGGTTCTATTATTATGAATTAATTTTGTTCCTTTGTAACACACATATATATGGTTTTCATTATTCGATTGGTGGGACCTATTTCTCCCTCTCCAACATTGGGTGAACATTTAAATCTCATGAGATAACTACGAGATACAAGTTGATGGGTATGATCCACTATTAGAATAAGGGGAAACATGATACCTTATAAGGAAACGACAAACTGGGGATGGTGGTGCCTCTAATACAGTAGGAATATTCCTTATGATGTGACCTAATAAGTTTTTTACAATGAGCCTTAACTTATAGGGAATGATATTAAATGTGTATGTGACTTACCAAATTCCAATTTTTATTTATATTTTATACTTTTGTGGTTTATGCTATTGACCCCATTAAAATTAATGTTTTATAAACTAAAAATATTTAATCCCAATAATCAATATTATGGTCTTTGATATGTAGGGTATTCTTCTCAAATGTTATGCTCTTATTTTTATAGCCTTAATATCATGTTCTACTTATGCATCATCCATGTTTACCCTTACTGAGCATCTGAGCTCATCATTTCTTATGTTTCCTTTTCCATGGCTTCAAATATAGTTTTAAGTTGAAATGTTGAATGGGAGCTGAATAGGAATATCATTATGAGATATGTTTAATACCATTCCCAAAATTAAATAATTTTTTCCATGTTTCCAAATTCACTAAACAATTATGGTCCTTGAGCATATTTTTGTGTAATATAAAGAATGTTCCTAATAAATATGTAATATACATGTTGAAAATCTTGGGTCATTATACTTGTTTTTCATTATAAATCCATGATTTACCACAGACCCTTACCCACATGTCAGCAATTTTTAACACATTACTACTTATGTTAGATCAATTCATATAATGTTTTCTATAACCAAGTATAAAGAGATAATGGATACGTGGACATCCAAATAAAATATAGACAGAGTTGAATCAAAACCCAATGAATTCAAAATAAAAATCTTCTTTGAATTATTAATATCAATGAAAAATAAAGAAATCATCATGTTAAAGTACTCATACTCAATAATTACAACCTCCCATCACTTAATCACATACACTATTTACCAATCCATTGGAGAGATAAAAAATATGAATATAGGAATAAAATACATTTCAAATATTAAAACATGAGAGAAAATAGAAGATAAAATTAGTAGTTTATTCGGAAAAAATCACACCCATCCAACCAATTTTTTCCATATATTTCAACTATCATTCAACACATTATTCATGCCTAAAAAATTTAATTCTATTTAAGATATTTAGTTTATATTTTACTCATTTGACCCATGGATTTAAAATTTCCATTCAACGTGACAAATTATCCAATAATACTTTTTCCTCCCTAGGGATATTAGTTTGAACATTTCTGCAGTTCATGTCACTTTTCCTATATTCAACTTAATCAAAAGTTTTTCAATTATTCATTTTATATTTATTTCCCTGTTTGTATATTTCCTCTTGAATAGTTGGGAATCCCTCCTAATCATGGATTTAAAAATCATTATGTTCATCTTATGATTTGGAACTCATTTAAAGGCCTTAATTTGAACTAAACATGAAAATAATAAAGCATCATAACATACCTCATATCTATTATGAAAGGATTATTAACATCCATTTTGTTAAGTAGGATATCCATCAATTCTCGACCTTGGTATCATTAGATAAACATGTGTGATACTCTTAGCACAAGTCAATCATGCAACATGTTCAACATCCCCGATTTTTGTTCCCAATGGAGAAATATGATTCAATTAGTAGATATTGTATATATTTGGCCTCCATCAATATTTGAAAACATCATATTCTAAAAAAATTTCAAAAAAAATATATCAAACATATAAAATTCTATACCCATAACTATTATGATCATTGCATTGGGGATACTGGAAGCTCAATATTCATCATGCTCATACCTACAAAAATAGTAAATTACATAATTTAATTTATATATTTTGTCAATTTGACCATTCTTGAAGACAATCATTACCCCCAACTTCTCATGGATTCTCTCTTCTTCACTAAAGGATCGGGCGGAATCATCGCTTCTTGTCACCAATCATAAAACATTCCTCGGTAACTATCTTTTATTTTAGTTCATATGATTTTTGGTTCTAGCATATTATTTTAACTTCACTTTATATGATAGAATCCTCATTCAATTGAACTCGTTTTCAGTAATCAGAGAACATTACTCATCTCATTCTTCCTCCCATGATCAGAATAATGGTCAATGTATTCTTATATGTTGGGGATCCATTTCCATATCTTGAATAGAATTAATAATGGAGACATTATATTATACTGGTGATTTTGGACCGTCAATAAGCCTCTATAGAGTCTATTAGGGAAGAATGATTGTGGTTATAAAATGATGTTGTCTTGTGGGTTCAAATGAAATGAAGGTAAGATTATTAGGGCACTGTTCATTCACAAGACTGTAGGACTACATGGATATAGTTGAACAGTTACAGGCTAGAGACTTCCTAGAGAAACAAGCTTCATAGTCAAAGGCATGGTGGATGGTGTAGTCTAAGGCATGGTTACAGGCTCACATATTTTCCATTATTTAGGTTGTGTGCACACTATACAATAGTAACAGAATAGTTGGAGGCTCAAGAATTCATGTAAGGGTATTGAATATACTTTCCTGGTTTTATTACCATTATTAGTAGGAATGGTCACATGCTCATGGTAATATTTCACATTGCTGAAAGATTACAAATGAAGACCAAGCATCTCAATGTAGAAAGGAATAAAGTTTCATTCCCATGGTCACATTACTAAAGATTGCTTGTGAAAAATCGCATTCCCATATTCTCATGAAAAATTACTTCAATATTCATAATGAAAAATGGAAATTTATTTGTGTTGGATTGGTTATAAAATTTTCTATAATTTAGATTCTCATTCAAATTAAAGAATTTAATTAATCATTTATCAACCATGATAGTTCCAAATAAAAATAAAATCCTCGATTACATAAAATAAAATAAGTTTATATATTAAAAAATCATATATTATTTGTAGTTTTATTTTTAATGAAAAATTTTAATTAAATTCTATATTCTATATATAATTTTGTATTTTGTAGTGAAACTGATAATGGTGTGAATCAATGGTCACACTTTTTACCAAATTTTATCATTCCTCTCTGAATTATACCAAACTTACACTTGAATCCCTATCATTATTAAGAAACATGGATCTTATAATTCACACATAACCTAGAGAATAAAGTTATATATAATAATAGATAATACATCCAACACAATAAGTATTTACAAGGGTTTTCTTTTTCCTAGAAGACATTCTCCTCATTGTGTTTGATTTTTTTGAGTACAATGATTTTATTATCACCCTAATTTGTATTGATTAAAAGTTCCTTGTAATAGGGACACGATTGTTTTTTTAATATCATCAAAAAATATAAGAAACTAATCATCCACTTTCATATAATAGAATCACATGTTCTATGTTTTCTCTCAGAGATCATCCTTTTGGACTAGATGCTCAAGTTGTTTATAGTGGTATCACCATGTCATCAATTGTCTTTCCTAGATCTAATTAAGAGGTCTGAATCAACCATGAAATAGTCAAAGGAACACCATAAAGGTGGGATATAGTCTTCTTCATATTCATAATGTTCATCAAGATGAACATACAAATGTATTATGTTTTCTTATTCCTCTAATAATTTTGAAACAAAGATAATCAGTAACAATAATGTCTTTCTCAACCCTTCTCATTCTATTCCTATGATTCAACTTTATCATGGGCCTCCCCTTTTCCCTCTCCAATGAAAATTTTAAATCCAATATTTCTTGTTTTATCCTATTCTAAACACATTAGGTATTCATATGGATGTAGTATTGAGTTATTTTATTAATATTTAAATAGAGAAATTATTTATAATAAAATCACAATGGATGTTTTTCTCACACTTTTCTCTTATCTTTTATAGAAAAAATATTTATTCACGTTTATGTCTGAATATAATTTAATTTGTTTTACATAGATTCAATTATCTTACATATATGGTATTTTTTAAATCATATAATTTGATATTATATATCCATATAATATCCCCTATATACTCATTTATAAACTCCCTATGATATTTGAATATTTTGTATTTATCTTCTCCATAAATCCCCCTAAATGTTTTCAAATTAAAATGTTTCTATGTGAGCATATAAATATAATTTTTTTGTGAACCCCATTTTAGTGATGCAGTCTCTTTTTCGTCATTGAAATTCTTCTCCTTTGGTTTGATGAAAGATTGTATATACGAATCATATTGAGTCTCAATCTAATTGTTATATAAAATTCATTGAATAAATGATTAAGAGAATTGTGTGATTTATTTATTCATCAGAATTCCTAATTCTGGAAATTTCATCTTGAATATGATTTCATAAATTCTCACTAATTATATTCATGTTAGGTTATCTAAACAATGTATTGTTGTAACGAAACTCTATGTTTCACTCTAAAAACCTTATGTTCTCTCATGAACTCTATATTCCAGTACAGAATTAACTCTATGGTTGTATGCATTTTCTATAATTTTTATTTTATCAACTCTACATCTCCATAGATAAAATCAATATTTACCAAGACAAATATATTATCATACATTTCATGTGAACTCTGCGTTTATTACTTTTTAAAATTTCTTCATCTGTTCAAACTCTATGTAGAATACCATTTTTATTTTATCCATAAACTCAACATTATAGATTTCCATGGAATTAAATTAATACATCTTGGGATGATCTTGATGCCTTAAGACTCAATTTAAATCCTCTTAAAAATCATCCAATGGTGCTCATTTTCTTGATATAGAAGTTTTCATTCTCATAACCTATTCCAAACTATTTTAGATAGTAATTTTTCCATAAAAACATGACATTAATATAATGAAAAACCTAGAAATATTTATAATATAATTCTGGTAATGTTATGATATAATTCAAATATAATCAATATATAACCAATAAATTCTCCAAGATAATTTCCTATAAATTAAATAGCTTCATTTCTATAAAATTCATTCCTTGTTTAAAAAAATTGTTATGAATTCTTAAAACTATTCCATAAAAATAGCTCATACCATCTTCTTCATACATTTCCCTTTGAAGTGAAAGCTCCTCAATCTCTAGAAATATACTTTGACTTATTGAAAAAAACATATAAATTTTGGAACATCACCACTAATTATATTGAGAAAGTGGTTGGGGGTTTTTCCTCTAAATTTGTGGAAACATAACCTCATTAACAAGAACTTTTTAGTCTTTACAAATCTCAAGATATTGAGGATTTTTTCTCTAATCGGGTTGTGAGTCTAAAATAATACAAGTGGAAGGATTTTTTATATAATTTTTAATTTTAGATATCATAAATAATGTAATAGAAATTTACATTCTATTATATGATTATGAAGTCAAAGGGAGTTGTTTTATGGGTATATAGAGATTCTTGGAGAATGGTAGAAGAGATTTCATATATGCGTATTGAAAAAGAAGAGGATTAGTGAAAGAGATTTCTTGTTTGAGATGATCGTAACGTATTACTTGGTGAAATGAGTAGAGGAGTCTCATTGGGGATTCTAGGAGGTAAATGTGATGCGGTATCATATCATCTATGATGATGCTCTAGGTGGATAGTTAAAAGATAACAAAAATATGATGACATTTTTTGGGTGGGATTTTAACCCATCAAAAACATGTGATGTGGATCTCAAAGAGTTAAAAATTTTATGAGTTTTAGTGAATATTATAATGGAAGAAACATTATATCCCTTGATAATAATGTTTTGGTGTCCCATGATGATGTTGGAAGAAGTATATTTCGTGTAGCGGTTCTTGGTTTATCAACATGTAAAATCAGAGAATCATGTTACAAGAATTTTTTTTACACCCATGGGATGTTTCCAGAATGAAATTTCAAGGCATATAAATGGAATTAATCGATTTTATATCTCAATACCATGGACAATGTGATTTTATATGTGTTATGTCAAGGACCTGGTTCACTCATAAGTAACGAGACTTGGTTGATCATAATGCCTCAAGAGCACCTCCCTATATTCTAGAGGTTGCTGACTAGCAGGAAATGTCCATGGTAATACAATGGGGTGACTAAAACTTTATAAAAATATTGAAATTGTGGTGAGATACCAAATATATATTGGAAGAATAATAATACAAATAGAGTTGTGGAGGTAAATCTTCTAGACAACAATAATACCAGAATCCAAAAGTGGAACCATATTAAAAATTATGATTTTTCATGGATCTATACAAAATAAAGTCTTACATACATTTAGTTATATAAAATTTAATAAAAGAACAAAAATTATATCCAATAAAATAATGATCTAAGGTTCAGTCCCTCACTCCCAAGCTACCATGCTACAATCAATTAAGATTCCAATCCTGAGTAATTACCCTTGTCCCTACCAATATCCAATATGTCTATCTGGGTACCAAATGGTGTCTTGAACATAATGTGAGATAAAATCAATTAGAATTCACAAATGGGGTCTAAAATTATCCAAACATTTCATATAATATGATCATTGTGTATTTATATAGTAATGATAAAACATTAATGTAAAGTGTAGAGGGTCGTCTCTAGCACCTGATGAACACTAGGTTGATAGTACCTTCTTTAACCTATGTCAGGCAACCTCTAAAAAGATATCACCATGAAAACACACACACAAACATATATATATATATTCCCTATATATGTAATGGAACTTATAGCCATATGTATATATATATATATATAGTTTTATCTTAGATCTTAGTCACATCCCAGGTGTCAATGTATAGTTCCTAGAGCTTTATATGGTAGTAAGGGACTCCATACATGTGTATCATAGATGATAATTGTTTCCATGCACATATATCATGGGTATATGGGATGAAATTCCCAAGCATCATCGATATATGAGATGTCATTACTATGCATTATATTAGTAGGTACACCATTCCAGATTATCATATCATTAGGGATTCCAAGCTTGAGTATCATATCAGTTGGTATTTCATGCCTGAGTATTATATTTGTATGTATGATATGCATGAGTATCCTATCAGTATGGATTCCATGCCTGAGTATCACAAGGAAGAAGAAATAAAATATTCTTAATTATGAGCCAATAAATGGTATATAATTCATCAGTGTCACACTAAAACAATAATATTACCATTGTTTAGCTAATACCATGTGATAGAGTTACACCACTCACATTCCATTTAATTGATTTTATACATTTCATATATATTCCACTCAAAAAAAATTAATATATGGTTTGGTCATGTAATAGATGATAATATCAAGGGGAAATTCTAAAACCACCCCTCATTAGGTGGGATTAATTTATGGAGACCTATTACAACCATAATAATGAATCATATTGTCATTTTCATGATGGATAACAATTTAATTAATAGAAAAGTATATTTTTCTGAAACACATAAAATATAAATTGTGTAGTATCAAAATACATAATATAACACAACAAGACCTGAGGTAAAATTACTATACCACCTACCTTATACCTATAGTATATTCATCATCTAGTATCATCACATGGTATGGCCTAGAACAAGAAGAAATAGAGAAATAAAAAAATTTCCATAAAAATATGTCATATTAGATCACACAAAAATAACTCTATAGAATTAATGATTAACCAATATAGTAATGAAGTGGATTGAATCTCTTACCGATGTGATTCTATCATGAGAAATAATTCAAGATTTCATGGTCAGATGGAGAAGGGAGATCAAATCCTATCGTAGTCCTTGGAAGAGTCCAATAATAGAACATGGTTGTGTAAATAAGAGAATGTAAAAGGTGTGGGAGAGTTAAACTAAAATAGGAAAATTCATCCTTTAAAAAGGGGTTACACAGTTCAACCACACTTTTGGACAATCCTTTTACCAACTATGTGATAATAACTTACCCTAAACACCCCTCACAAGGGCCTGGTGCACATTTAGGCTAACTATGAAAATCCTATGAAAAAAAGATTTGAAAGCAGACATGAATCATTATAATTGTTTTTTCCAAGTCTTTTATGCTAAGGAAAAATTATGGGGTCCCTATCTGTGCACTAGAGTACCCTACAAAATTTACCAAAACCATGTTTCCCACTCGTTTCCCCCAAAACTCAAGGCTTTTGACAACCCCGAACATCCTTGAGCCCTCCAAAACATAATTAGGCATTCATATTAGTTAAAAACCAAATAATTTACCCTAAAATTAAAATAATTCATTCATCTTTGAGAATATGGGATCTTACATACCAATCCCCATAGAGAAACTCGTCTTTATGTTTCCATTCAAAGAGTGTTAAAACTATTAAACTAGTGGGTTCCCTAGAACCAAATTTTCAAGGAATTTGAATAACATATCATGTTTATAGTTAAATATACATGATATCATCTTACCATAATAGTGGATACTATTTTTTTCTATTATTGAAATGGTAATTTCCAAATATTTAATGTTGTATTGAAATGTTAAAGAAGATCCCAGGATAAAATGAGAACCAGTAGATGCTATGACATTAAACATAAACTAAGGTTCTATGGTCTAGGTGAATTTTACTGATAATACATTGTAGATGTTTTAATATCAGCTTCTGGGGGATCATAATAATTGATACTTTTTATTATGATGTTCTCAATTGGTGATCCCTCATAGTGAGATCATGAGGACAAACCTGCAAATTGGAACACTGCTTATTTCTGGTGCAATTTAATGTTCCTATCTACAACCATGTTTAATGGTCTCCAAACATGAGATCATTCCTAGTGCAAGTCATTTGATCATGTACTTTGACGTAAGATGAAATACATGATGATGATACCATAGTGAGGTTGTTTGTGTTCAGTGTGTCATTCATTCGATGACATTGGTTGAATGCTCAAGAAAGGATTTGTCACTTCCAGGTTACACAAGTTATATATCTCAGGCCATGTTGATCAGGATGATAATACCATCATAAGACTATGGATATGGAAGTCGAATGTAAATCTATCATGTTAGATCAACAAATAATAAAGTAAGAAAAATGGCGATGACACTGGTGTGAGTCATGCATTATGAGATATTAAATACAAATAGATTATATTACATAGTGACTGTTCGCATGTTGGTTGTTGCTAGTGTGACAATCCTTAACTCTTTAGGGGCCATGATGGGTTTTTAGATCTCTCTCTTGGTCTGTGAAAACAAGTCACTACTTTCAAGATAAGTGACTTGAAGGTCACAAACAATAGTGTATTCGAGAATCTTTACTATTGAATTGAATATGTATATTGGACATGGTGGGACCGACAACTAGGGTTTAGGATTTTACCAATGAGATTAAAGAACCTATAAAATAAATAAACACATATTATTCAAGTTATGAATAATGGGAACTGAAATTATTTATTAAATGTATTTGAAACTTTAAAGTGAATACATGAAAAATATATTTTGAATGGATATTAAAACCATTGAAGGATCAATTACTATTTGTGGGAACAATGAGTTAAGTTAATGACTCATTTTTTACAACATAATATATTTAATATATTAAAATAATGTGATAATAATATTTATTATTCATTTTATAAGTTATAACAAGTCATTTATAGTGTGTTACATATTTATGAGGTCGAGTGGAAATTAAGGGTATTTTCTTAACACTCCATAAATTAAGGTGGAGAGTAGTTTTCCATGTACCTATCACTGCCTCTATCTCTTATCTTATATCTCCAACATCCATGAGAGAGAGGATATAGATCCAAGGAGCACAGATCTCTCTCTCTCAGGCATCGTAAGATGTGCGATGTGGTGATCGTCAGAATAATGAAGATTCGTCATATCTCTATGTTGGAACCCATATTACTATGATCAGAAATCCCACAGTTTCTCAAAGTGCATGTGGACGATCAAGAGGAATTCCACTTTGGATTATTCAAATAATGATTGCCAACAATGAGAAGACATTGTGCACAAATTTAGATCTAAATGATTTCTTTTATGGTTTTAGTTTTGTTCATAACTTATTTCACATGATATCTTCAGCTTAAATTGGGAAGAAACTTATTAATGTCGATGATTTAATTCTGAACATCAGTGAAAGATTTTAAAATCCCTCTTTTGGGGATTTTGATGCATTCCTGGTTCCTTTAAGTGGTATCAGAGTGAAGCGTGAAGAATTTAAGCCAAAGAAAAAGTGAATTTGATTTAAATATAAAAAAGGGGTTCGTTACAGTTCCAACGTCATAGACGAAATCCTAATCAGACATTGGATGTTCAGTCTGTGGTTAGTCAATGTTTTGAATTTGGATTGGAGACTAAATTCTGGGTATGTTTTTTATTTCGACCGGAAATCCCATGGCAGAAATACTCTCCATAAAAATAGTTCTGCATTGAAATTAATTTCATAAAAATAATTTTATTATTATTATTATTATTATATTTTAATTTTTTATAATAATATTATTTTATAATAATAATAACAATAATATAATAATAAAAATAATATATTTTTTCAAAATCCTAATATATAGGTTTTAGAAATTTATTAAAAGTGTTAGAAGAACAAAAAAAGGCTTGACAAGGGGAGACTAGGGGTGGGGGCATCACATCATATGTGAAGTGGAAACAAGAAAGGAAGTCCAATTTTTGGGGGGCCGACTGCCCCCCCCCATCTCCCTTAATCATCCCTACAGAGCCACCCTAGAGGCCGCCCTGGAGACCTCTGGTGCATGCTGGTAAACACCCCTTTCCGTTGACCACACCAGGTACAGTATACAAACACTTTCAGGAATCTCCCTCGTGTGGACCCTCTACTAGGTTGATGAGATCCCCCCACCCCACACCTCCCAACACCCTCTCCCACTAGCCTCCACCCACCAGAACAACTTCCTTCAGGATTTCCACTCTGCACCGCACTAACACGTTGCCTCAGTCAGTAGGATGCCACCCCGAAATAGCAGTCATCCACCCTCACCAGCCACGGACAGGCCATGACTCCCATTATCTTGTCTTTCTTGAAGCACACCCTCTTTTAGCAGTTCACCACCTTATTATGGAAAACCTTCTACTGCGGGTTTAGTTACCACTTCCTGGGAAAGATTTTCATGAACACCCTCACCTCCACCCTCCATCTCTAGTCACTGCTGGATCATGTCTCCTTGACCCAAGCGGAGTAACCCACTGGCCTAGCCAGCACCTCCCCACAATGAGCAGCACATCCTGAAGGTCACCCATGACCACCTCCACCTGTAGTGTTGCCTCCTCCATCCCTTGTGACTGAGGCTGCTCCCATGGGACCTAGCCACAGTGACCTCTCCAGTGAGGTACTGCCTTGTACCTCCACAATGACCAAAATTATAAGGCCCCAGCCTTAAACCTTATTTATCTTGAGTTATTAAAAGATTACACATTGAGGATCTTTTCAGGTTTATATTTTTAAAGAATTATATCATAAAACATGCATTACATTCCACATTTAAAAAAAGTGGTTACATAAAAGATAGTATTCATTTTCCCCATCAATGGAAACATATTTAAAATAAAACATGGATTCTTTCTTTTCACTTCCTTGACACTATCATCACATCATGTACCTTTCCATTGACCTGTGAAAATCATTTCAAAAACTTGGGATGAGCATAAAAAGCTCAATAAGGGTTATAAAAATATGGAAAGGAAAAATGAGTTCATATATACATAAGAATGAAATCATAATTTACCCTTAAAACATAGGAACTTTAACATACCTCATCAAATCATGAATAAACCGTAGAAATCATAAGACATAAAGGTAACTTGAGGCATTCATAACATTCTTACATAGGGAGTAACCCTCTTGGTTACGTTTGGAATACCCATCACAGTATATTCCCTAAATTGCGTCGAAGAAACCTTAACGTTTAACCCCATCGCGTTACCCAATGCATTGGAGAGCTATATAAGGCTCACCTGCCCTTAGTTTATCATGGAACCAACCATCTTCATAACAATGCCCAAGATCTATAACATAATCGTATCACATAAAACATGCATAAAGGAAACATAACATTTCCACATTTCAATCACAAGATATCAATACAACACATTGATATAATAAAAACATTATGAAAACCAATTTCAATACCAAAATAAATGAAAATTAAAACATGGTATTTATTTTTCATTCAAAAAAAAGTTATGTCCTATAGAGGATGCCAAAACTCAAAAAATGGTCACAGCGGCAGAGAAGTCGTTGTCACCGCATACGTACGACAAAAAAACAAAAAAAAACATTCTTTTTGTCATTTAGTAAAACGCTTCATATAAAAAAAAGATTCCTTTTTAATAAGCATAAATGTAAAAGGGGTTTATACACCGTATAAAAGAAAGTTGTGTATAAAACAAAACAAGCCTCAATGAATGGAGATTGAGACGAAGTCCCTTACCTCGGGTCCAACTTGACTCGATCGTTCTTTAACCTCCTGAATAATAAACATGAGTTAATATATAATTTCCTAAGAAACTTTTTCAAGTTCATTATTCCTTTTATATCACTTATTACCATGTCATGAACACTATGTAATTATTCATGTTAAGAACGGTCATTTTAACGATCATTGGTACTTGAGTCAAAAATGAACTTCTTATATTTACAAGTTGTTCACGTAGTCAAATATCCATTATCTCAATAATGATATTCATGATGTAGATGCCATATATATCATATATATCCAGTATATACATGCATTTATAATATTACATAATCATTTAGAGGTAAGAAATGAAATGCAATGTTCATGGAGACGGTAAGTCGTACGTACGCATGAACGCTACTTTCATTTCTATGTCATATTAATGGAATTAAACCTAAATGAGAGATATGTATATTTTAATTCCAGAATTATATTCATCATTTTGATGTAACATACATAATATATATCCGTTATATAAATGTACTTATAATAGTACATTACATTTGGGGATAAGAAATGAAATGCACCGTTCATAGAGATGGTAATCCGTACGTACGGATGAATGCTACTTTCATTTCTATCTCATACTTTAATGGAATTAAAACATAATAATACATAATAGTATTATAATTACAGTATGGTATCATATATAATATCATTAAATATATCCTTTATATGTACCACATATGGTATTAACGAATCAAATCACTTTAAGGGGGCGGTAGTCCGCACTTCCTAAAATGAAGATATCGTGTTTACCCATAATGGAACCCATAAAGGTATTCCATAACTAAAAAATACAGAAGCATAAGTAAAACATAAACATATTATATATCATATATAAATATAGTGACATATTAATGGCCACCTTTGAAGGTGTTTGAAGAATATTGAACAATCATCGTTTCATGAAGGAGAAATTTGACATCCACAGAAATAGTATGTTCTTTAACCATTAGATGTAGGAGTGTGAAAGTGTAGCTCTAATCCTTCTTATAAAAACATCATAGTATATTTGAGATACTGTAGTTGTTACAAAAGAAATGAATAAAAAGAGTTTAGGGGGTTGGAGAAGCGAAATAAAACAAAAGAACACAAGTGAAGACATTACCTAAAAATCGGGTAACTCTCTTTGATTATATCTCAAAGGCATCCTTTGGAAGACTTCCTCCAAAAGTGAGGCTTCTAGGAGTAATAGAGGGACGTGGAGAGACAAAATGAGCAGGTTTTTGCTGGGCCAAAGGCTTGAGAGGTGTGGGTAAGGAGGTAGAGGTGGGGGCCTTTTATAAGAGGAGAGGATGGGCACTCTTGGAATGTTACAAAATGTTACTTTATTTTCAAATGAGTTTCAGATTTTAAAAGTCCCACATTTATGTATTTCGAGGATAAGGTGATAAGGTTTTGAAATATACTCATACAATAGGTCTTTGACAAGTTTAGGTCTTAGATTTTACATTATCTTTTTATTTTATTTAAATCATTAAATAATGAGGTAATCGCTGCATCATCATGATGTCATAAGTAATTTAATTTTTTTAAAGTCTAAAAATTATGAAAAAACTACTATAATGTATAAAATCCTTTTAGATTTCCAATGAATATTTATAGTCCACAATATCATTTATTTAGACAAAATAAAAAATGTTTTACTCAGGTGATACATTCTTTGTTATATTTAACTTTCTTTAAAAATGAAAAGATAAAAAGTCACTTTCACACAAAAGTGATTCCATGGTGTCCCCAAGTTTGGAACAAGGCATCCCATGGTCGTCCATGAGACAACCAACAGCATTATGACACATGTCGGTGTCATTTTTTATTATTATGTTATTATTTTATTGTCCTTAACTACCCGATTACTCATTAATCAAGATAATTAAAGATTATTACCGTCGTTACTATTCATAATGTCCAAAAACAAAAGGGTCTTGATTACATAATTTAGACCTTCTGACTCCAAATATTTAATCCATTTTACCAAATTCCAAACACAAAAATTGCAATAATTTATTTAAAAATAATTCACGTTGTCAAAACAAATAGCGGGTTTTTTTGAAACAATATCTATGAAACGATTGGCATTATTTTATGCCCAATTCCAAAGTGAAATTAATCCTAATGACCACCATTGGATTAAATGGTAAAAATATATTCATATTACACTTTAAGACCAATTAAAAATATAATCTAACCATATAATTAAATTTGATGAAAAAACAGTTTTGATGTAAAATGCAGTATTTTTCACTATTCATTAAACAATGATCATTGTCAGAAAAACACCAAAAATTTATCCAATGTAAATTTCAATGTCCCAATCATAAAGAATATGTTTATTTTGACAAATATAGATTATAAAATTGTCAAAAGTTTTATTTAAAAATGGTTTTCCTTTAAAAGGCAGTAAAACAATCTTTTAAAAATATTAGTGTATTCCATGCTTAAGATTGGATTTATTCTCATTTTAAGCCTCTAAAATACTATCTTATTCATAAATAGACATAGATAAAAATATATACTATTCATTACTTACTTGGGATGTTACATCCTTCCCCCCTTTAGAAAATTGTGTCAACGCAATTTATTTCTTTATCGAATAAGTGGGGGTATATATCCCTCATTGCATTTTCAGATTCCCATGTTGCCTCTTCAATCATGTGGTTTTTACACAAAACCTTTACTTGATGAATCACCTTATTCCGCAACACTTGATCCCTATGATCAAGAATCTGAACTAGTTGTTACTCATAAGATATATTCTCTTCCAACTTAACTACCTCTGGACTCAAAACATGAGATGGATCTGGCATATACTTTCTCAACATCAAAACATGAAAAAAATTGTGTTCCTAAGATAAACTCGGAGGTAAAGCCACTTGGTATGAACCTGATCCAACTCTCTCCAGAATTTCATATGGTCCAATGAACCATGGACTCATCTTTACTTTCTTACCAAATCGCTTCACACTTTACCATGGTGATATTTTGAGAAAAACATGATCACCTACCTCAAAAGAGAGATCCTTCCTCCTGTTGTCCGCATAACTCTTCTGACTGCTTTGAGCTGTTCTCATGTGTTTCTGTATCAGCTAAACTTTTTCTGCCAACTCTTCTACCAATTCTGGTCCCATCAGATTCCTTTCACCCACTTCATCCCAGAAAGCTGGAGTTTGACACCACTTCCCATATAACGCCTCAAATGGTGCCATCTGTATACTAGAATGAAAACTATTATTATATGAAAATTCAACCAAAGAAAGATGTTGGTCCCAAATTAAATGATAATTCATCGAACAAGCACATAGAATATCTTCCAAATTCTGAATTTTTCATTCTAATTTCCCATCGGATTGAGGATGAAAAGCTGTACTAAAATTTAATTCAGTACCCAACGACTTCTGAAGGCCTTTCCAAAAGATAGAAGTGAAACTGGGATCACATTCAGATACAATGGAGAGAGGAACTCCATGTAACCTGACTATCTCTTTGAGATAAAAATGGGAAAGTTGATCTAGGGAAAAATTATCTGGTATAGCAAGGAAATGAGCAGAATTAGTCAAGCGATAAACAATAACCCAGATTGCATTATTACCTCAAGACGTCTTCGGTATTCTCACAACAAAGTCCATTGATATATTCTCCCATTTCCACTCTGGAACTGGTAAAGGCTGAAGCACCCCTTTCGGTAACTGCCGCTCTGCTTTAAACTGTTGACATGTCAAACACTTCATAATAAAATCAGCAATATCTCTTTTCATTCCATCCCACCAGTAATACTGCCGCAGATCTCTGTACATCTTAGTACTTCCAGGATGAACTGAAAACGGAGAACTATGAGCTTCACATAACAACTCTCACTTCAACTGTGAATCACAAGGAACACACAATCTATTCCCAAATATCAAAACACAATCATTATCAATGTTGAATTCAGGCAACTTACTTTTCTAAACCAGCTCTTCCTTTTTCTGCAACTCACTGTCTTGCTTCTGTGGTTGCTTGATTCTATCTGATAGAAAAGATTTCACTGATACCTGAAACAAAACAGAAGGACATCCTACACCAAAAACTTCTATGCCAAAGTTCATCAAATATTTAACCAAAGGATCATGTTCCAAATGCAACATTGTTAATGAAGCATTACTTTTTTGACTCAAAGCATCAACCACTTTATTTGATTTTCCCGGATGGTAATGAATTGTATAATCACAATCCTTGATTAATTCCAGCAATCTCCTCTGTCTCATGTTCAATTATTTCTGAGTGAATATATACTTTTAACTTTTGTGATCAGTATATATTTCACAATTTACTCCATACAAATGATGCCTCCAAATTTTTAAAGTGAAAACAACTGTAGATAATTCCAAATCATGTGTAGGATAATTTACCTCATGAGTTTTCAACTAACGTGAAGCATACAAAATTACCTGATTATTCTGCATTGGGACACAACCAAGTCCTTTCAATGAAGCATTTCTGTAGATAACAAACTCCCCATTCCTGAAAGGTAGTGCCAAAACTGGAGCATTCACCAATCTTCATTTCAACTCCTGAAAACAATCATCGCATTTTTGTGTCCAGATAAACATAACACCCTTCTGAGTTAGCTTAGTCATTGGACTAGATAACCGGGAAAAATTTCTAACAAACCTTCAGTAATACCCTACCATACCAAGGAAGCTATGATTCTCAGTTACATTTTTCGTTCTTGGTCATTCTTCCAAAACCATTGTTTTTGCAGGATCAACAGTTATCCCATCTTTAGAAACAATATGACCAAGGAAGAAAATTTGTTGCAACCAAAACTCACACTTGCTGAATTTCCCATAGAATTTATTTTCTTTCATGGTTTTCAAAATAACACTTAAATGTCTTTCATGCTCCTCTTTAATTTTATAAAACACCAAAATATCATCAATGAAAACCACCACAAACTTATCCAAGAACTCATGGAAAATTATTTTCATTAAGTCCATGAATACATTAGGTGCATTGGTTAGACCAAAAGGCATTACTACAAATTCATAATGGCCATATCTTGTACGAAACACAGTCTTCAGAACATCTGCTTCCTTTACCTTCAGCTGATGGTACCCCGATCATAGGTCAATCTTTGAAAAATACTGAGCTCCTTGGAGCTGATCAAACAAATCATCGATATGAGGCAAAGGTTATTTGTTCTAAACAGTGATGTTATTCAAGGCACTATAATCAATGCAAAGTCTCATAGAACCATATTTCTTTTTAACAAATAAAACAGGAGCACTCCATGGTGATGTGCAAGATCGAATGAAACCGTTCTCTAATAAATCTTGCAATTTCTCCTTCAACTCTATAAGTTCAGTTTGAGACATTCGATAAGGAGGTTTTGAAATAGGCTTAGCATCAGGAACTAAGTCAATAATAAATTCAACTTTCTGATCTAGTATTATTCCAGGCAACTAATCAAGAAAAACATCAGGATACTCATTTACCACTGAAACATCATTAATCTGAACAGTTCCTTTGTTTTCAACAATATGTGCAAGGTAACATTCATTTCCATGTTTTACAAGTTTCATGGCCTCTTGATATGTTATCAATAGTAAGAGTTCATTCTTTTAAAAAAACATAAAGTCTTTCTGAAAAGAAACTTCTTTAGATCTACAGTCAATCTTAGCATGGTAAATAGAGAGCTAGTTCATACCTAGAATAATATCAAACTCTAATAGAGGTATAACAATTAGGATTGCAAGTAGGTTCTTTCCACAGATAAGGATAGGAAGATTCTTATAAATTATTTTTGCCTAAACATTTCCCCCAGGTGTTTTTACCACAAGTTCAGGAGTCATTTCTTGAGATGGTATTCCCATTTTAATAGAAAATCTTTCAAAGATGAATGAATGTGTTGACCCCGAATCAAAAAACACACTGGCATAATCTGAAAAAACAAAGTACCTAATACAAATTCATTTGATTTTTCGACATCTGCTGAAGTAGTTGCGAAGGATTTCACCACCCCTTTATGCTTGTAGTCTAAATTCTTCCCATCACTCAAGCTCTTTGTCGGACACTCGTTTTCATAGTGCCCCATCTCATTGAACTTAAAAAATTTCACTAACTGTAAATCAAATTTGGTCTTACCATCACTTTGATATTTTTCAGTGCAATCACGAGCGTTATGTCCCATCTTACCACATCGGTAGCACTTTCCAGAATTCAGAAGTCATTCCCCAGCTTGTCATTTGCCACATTTATCACAAACTGGAAACTTAGTTTTCTTACCATTAGACTTTTTTGAAGAATTCATTCCTTTCTCTTGCAACCTCATTCTCTTCTTCTGTTGGTTGATATAAAACACTTGATCATCAGAAACCTCCATTTCTACCTTCTCAGCACATCGAACAAGATTTTCATAACTTTTTATCCCACGAGAAGCTAATTCCCTTCGATATTTTGGCTTTAATCCTGAGTAAAAATGATTGATTTTACTATCAATGTCTCAGATAAAATTGGGAGTATACCTTTCCAATCGAGTGAACCTTTCTTCATAGGCAGCCACTGAGTCATCCTCTTGCCTCAATTCCAGGAATTGTTTTTCTATCCTATGTTGAACAACCTTAGGAAAATACTTCTCAAGAAACATACCTTTGAATTCATCCCAGTCGAGAGCATCAATCTCATCAGCATCCCTGATATTTTTAACCATCAACCACCACTGATCTGCTTCACCCTCCAAATGGTAAATAGAAAGACTAACCTTTTGATTGTCTGAACACCCCATGAGATTGAAAATCTTCTCCAGTTCTTTAATCCACCCTTCAGCTAGCACAGCGTCAGATGATCCTCTGAATGATTGGGGATGTTGCCTAATGAAATGTTCCACAACTGACATGTTCCTCTGCGGTTGATCTGGCTGATCTCGTGCATGGATACCACCACCATTTATCGCTTGAGTCAAATGTGCCATTACTACAACAAACTATTCAGTTCCAATTCCGACCAACTCAGGATGCTGATTCGGAAGGTTATTTCCTTCTGTATGCCTTCCTAACACTGCTTCCCTGTTTCCTCTACGGAAAACCATTCTGAACTAACATGTCTTGGATAAAGAAACATGGTAATCTTAAAATGCTATATCTTTTCAATTTTACCATAAATAAATATTTTTGGATAATCATTTAATAGAATTCTAACTCCTAAAGTTATCTAAACTGACCTCTGATACCAACTATAAGGCCCCAACCTTAAACCTTACTTAATCCTGAGTTATTACAAGATTACACATTGAGGATCTTTTCAGGTTTAGAGTTTTAGAGAATTAGATCATAAAACTTGCTTTATATTCCACATTTAAACAAAGTGGTTACATAAAAGATAATATTCATTTTTCCCATCAATGGGAACATATTTAAAATAAAACATGGATTCTTTCTTGACACTTCCTTAACACTATCATCACATCATGTACCTTTGCCTTGACCTGTGAAAATAATTTAAAAAACTTGGGATGAGCATAAAAAGCTCATTAAGGGTTATAAAAATATAGAAAGGAAGCATGAGTTCATATATACATAATAATGAAATCATACATTACCCATAAAACATAGGCACTTTAACATACCTCATCAAATCATGAATAAATAATAAAACCATAAGACATAAAGGTAGATAGAGGAATTCATAACATTCTTACATAGGGAGTAACCCTCTTGGTTACGTTTGGAATACCCATCATAGTATATTCCCTAAATCTCTTCGGAGAAACCTTAATGTTTAACCCCTTCGTGTTACCCAATGCATTGCAGAGCTATATCGGGCTCACCCGCCCTTAGTTTATCATGGAACCACTCAACTTCATAACAATTCCCAAGAACCATAACATGATCGTATCACATAAAACATGCATACAGGAAACATAACATTTCCACATTTCAATCACAAGATATCAATACAACACATTGATATAATAAAAACATTATGAAAACCATTTTCAATACGAAAATAAACGAAAAGTAAAACATGGTATTTATTTTTCATTCAAAAAAATGTTATGTCTTGTAGAGGAATCCGAAACTCAAATAATGGTCATGGCGGCAGAGAAGTCGTTGTCACCACATACGTATGAAAAAAAAACAAAAAAAAACATTCCTTTTGTCATTTAGTAAAACGATTCATATAAAAAAATATTCCTTTTGAATAAGCATAAAAGTTAAAGGGGTTTATACACTGTATAAACGAAAGTTGTGTATAAAACAAAATATGCCTCAATGAATGGAGATTGAGACGAAGTCCCTTACCTCAGGTCCGACTTGACTCGATCGTTCTTTAACCTCCTGAATAATAAACTTGAGTTAATTTATACATTCTTAACAACTTTTTTTAAGTTCATTATTCCTTTTATATCATTTATTACCATGTCATGAACACTATGTAATTATTTATGTTAATAACGGTTGTTTTAATGATCATTGGTAATTGAGTAAAAAATGAACTTCTTATATTTACAAGTTGTTCACGTAGTCAAATATCTATTATCTCAAGAATGATATTCATGATGTATATGCCATATATATCATATATATCCAGTATATACATGCATTTATAATATTACATAATCATTTAGAGGTAAGAAATGAAATGCACCGTTCATGGAGACGATAAGCCGTACGTACGCATGAACACTACTTCAATTTCTATGTCATATTAATGGAATTAAAACTAAATGAGAGATATGCATATTTTAATTCCAGAATTATATTCATCATTTAGATTTAACATACATCATATATATCCATTATATATATGTACTTATAATAGTACATTACATTTGGGGATAAGAAATGAAATGCAACGTTCATGGAGTCTGTAAGCCGTACGTACGCATGAATGCTACTTTCATTTCTATATCATAATTCAATGGAATTAAAACATAATGATACATAATAGTATTATAATTCCATTATGGTATCATATATAATATCATTAAATCTATCCTCTATACATACCACATATGGTATTAATGAATCAAATCACTTTGAGGGAGCGGTAGTCCGCACTTCCTAAAATGAAGATATCATGTTTACCCATAATGGAAACCATAAAGGTATGAAATAAATGAAAAATACAGAAGATTAAGTAAAACATAAACATATTATATATCATATATAAATATAGTGACATCTTAATGGCCACTTTTGAAGGTGTTTGAAGAATATTGAACAACCATCGTTTCGTGAAGCAGAAATTCACCATCCACGAAAACAATATGTTCTTTAACCATTAGATATAGGTGTGTGTAAGTGTAGCTAGAATAATTCTTATAACAACATCCTAGTATATTGGAGATACTGTATTTGTTACAATATAAATGAATAAAAAGAGTTTAGGGGGTTGGAGAAGAAAAATAAAACAAAAGAACACAAGTGAAGACATTACCTTAAAATCGGGTAACTCTCTTTGATTTGAGCTCAAAGGCTTCCTTGGGAAGAATTCTGCCCAATGTTAGGCTTATAGGAGTAATAGAGAGATGTGGAGAGTCAAAATGAGCATGGGTGGCCAAGCCAAAGGCTTGAGAGGTGTGGGTAAGGAGGTAGAGGTGGGGGCCTTTTATAAGAGGAGAGGAGGGACACTCTTGGAAAGTTACAAAATGTTACTTTATTTTCAAATGAGTTTTGGATTTTAAAGGTCTTAAATTGTTGTATTTCGAGGATAAGGTGACAAGGGTTTGTAATATACTCATCCAATAAGTCTTTGACAAGTGTAGGTCTTAGAGTTTACATTATCTTTTTATTTTATTTAAATCATTAAATAATGAGGTAATCGCTGCATCATCATGATGTCATAAATAATTTACTTAATTTAATGTCTAAAAATTATGAAAAAAATACTATGATGTAGGAAATTGTTTTATATTTCCAATTAATATTTATAGTCCAAAATATCATTTATGTAGAGAAAATAAAAAATGTTTTACTCAGGTGATACATTCTTTGATATATTTAACTTTCTTTAAAAATAAAAAGATAAAAAGTGACTTTCACACAAAAGTGATTCCATGGGGTCCCCAAGTTTTGCACAAGGCATCCCATGGTCGGCCATGAGACAAAAAGTAGCATTAGGACACATTATGGTGTCATTTTTTTTATTATGATATTATTTTGGTATCCTTAACTACCTGATTACTCATCAATCAAGATAATTAAAGATAATTACCGTCGTTACTATTCATAATGTCCAAAAACAAAAGAGTCTTGATTAAAAAAATTGGACTTTTTGATTCCAAATATTTTATCCATTTTACCAAATTCCAAACACAGAAATTGAAATTATTTATTTAAAAATAATTCTCGTTGTCAAAACAAATAGCGGGGTTTTTTGAAAAAATATCTATGAAAAGATTGGCATTAGTTTATGCCCAATTCCAATGTGAAATTAATCCTAATGACCACCATTGGATTAAATGGTAAAAAAATATTCAGATTAAACTTTAAGACCAATTATAAAGATAATCTAACCATATAATTAAATTAGATGAAAAAGTAGTTTTGATGTAAAATCCAATATTTTTCACTATTCATTAAAAAATGAACATTGTCAGAAAAATACCAAATATTTATCCAACGTAAATTTCACTTTCCCAATCACAAATAATATGTTTATCTTGACAAATAGAGATTATAAAATTGTCTAAAGTTTGATTTAAAAATGGTTTTCCATCAAAAGGGAGTAAAGCAATCTTTTAAAAATATTAGTGTATTCCATGCTTAAGATTGTATTTATTCTCATTTTAAGCCTCTAAAACACTATATAATTCATAAATAAACATAGATAAAAATATATATTATTCATTACTTACTTGGGATGTTACAAAAATGAACCAAAAATGGGAATCCATGGGTCTGCCCAGTCCAAAATGGGCCTGGGAAAATATGTCTATCCCAAATCACCCTTACATGGTGTTAGTATAGACCAGACTAGGCTTGCACACATTTTCCGAGACCCTCATGGGCCTAACTGAAGTTATAGGGGCCTGAGTATTTTTTTAATTAATCCACAATTAATTAATATAAAAATTTTAAATTTAGTTTAAATATAAATTAATTAAATATTATTGTTGGTTATAAAATTAGTCCAGTGTAAATTAATTTAATGTGGTAATTAATTAATTTAACTAATTAATTTCATTTTTATTTTAAAAATAAAATTAATAAATCATTATCGAACGATATTATGATTTAATTAAAAATGCGGGGAAATTTTTTAATTCAATTTAATGCCCTTAAATTTATTTAATGAATGTTTTATTTTATATCTGCATGAATTTTTAATATTTGCAAGTATAATGCATATATGACCCATCATTATCCTAGGACTGACCAATGCATGTTTGGTGTGTTTTTAATTCAGTTTATTTATTTAATTATTTCATGCTAGTTAGTAATAATTAGTTAAATTAAAGATGTTTTGTGTGTCATCTTAGAGTTGTTATATGGATAAGGGCCTTTTTCCCATTCTCAAAGTTGTATTTTATAACCATAAAACCCCTTGCCTATGTGCATATAATGTTTTATAATGAAGAGACGAGTGACACACATCATGATGAGGCATAGAGATGCACCAGTCCAAAGTTTATGCATTGGATGGGAAGATACTACAATTGGAGTTGCAAGAGATGCGACTCAAGGTATTGCCCTTAGGGTATTGGATGGTCCGTTATTCACTCAATAGATCAACCATTAGTATTAGATCATGATCAGGCCATCATTTCAGTTATGCATGGATTATTATTATATTCACATATAATAATAATAAATAAGAATGTAATATAAAATGAAGATGTGATAGGATGATTTTTCTATTTCTTACGCAATTAGTTGTGAATGTGACCAAATTAAATATGCCTAAAAATATAAAATTACTTCTTTCATCAAATTAAAAATAATAAAAATTCAGAAAATATTAATTTTAAATCTCTTTACATCATTCACATTTTGAAAAAACTGGGTTTTTGGGGTACCAGTCATGCCATAGCTAAAGGTGCTTCTTACTATTGGGGAATTCTTATTAGAGTAGTTGGTAGAATTTACTAAAGTGGTATTAAGTATTATCCATATTAAAATTTCAAAATTTTATAATAAATAATTTATTAAATCATGTTCTCATTTTAGAAGCTGCAACTTCATTGAAAAGATCAATAAACCATGAGTTAATTTGGTTAGCCAGCCAAAATCCTACCTCGAACCATCTAAGTAGTCATGTAGACATAGCTTGTAGACTATGAGGGTAGGTCCCGAGATCCTTGTCACTAAAAATACTAAAGAGATATATTATTTCAATTCTAGGATATAGGGTTCTAGGAATTCGATAAAATAGTGAGATACATTTAATTATTTAATTAATTTATCAACATTTCTAAAATGATTATCCAGATAAAAAGTGAAAATCGGCATTTTTTTTGAAAAATTGAAAGTTATACCTCAAGTTTAAAAACTGCAATAAATATTGGACCAAGTCAATTTATACAATGGATTGAGTATCCATGAATAATATGAGTACTTGCACATATTATTATGATGTAGGAAACTCAAGGTGCCAGTGTCCCCAACACCTATTTAACTACCTCAGGAAGTGATAGTGAAATTGATTATAGTACACAGATGCACAAAACATATGATGGTTATGTCATTATGATTTCATCAATGTCTGATTATAGTTGCAGTTGCTACATCCGGAAATGGATAATTAAACATGAATTCTCATCTCTTAGTGGTTTGTAAGGAGAAAAGGAAGCAATGATATAAATAGGTAATGGTTATACTAGATTTGTGTAAATTAATTGTCAGGTTTTGATATTTCAATACATCTTATTCTAATATCATTTTCACCATGTTACTCAAGATTCATTTTACATTTCAAAATGAACAAGTATATAGTAAATTCTTAATTACCATTTAGGTATGGTTCTCCAGGTGAATAAGAATATAAAAAAAGATTCACCTTTAAATATTATGGGGAAAAATTTAATGACACGATGAAAAGGTCAAAGGCAGGTAGTGCTAAGAGAACATTTGCAATGTCAGTCAATTTTAGAGGGATGAACAAGTGTAATTTGTTTTCCATATCATAAAATAAAATAATGGATGTTTGAATTGAATAAACTTAATTAAATAAACAAGTTACCGCTACTTATTTAGGTATATTCATTAGTTCTATGATTCCATTTTACTTCTTTGGTATTCACTAAAATATGATGATCACATATGTGTGTTGATATATATTAAAAATATATGTATATAAATATTACTAGGTTGTCTGGAGTGTTCTCTATGTGAATGAGAATGGGTGATACCTAGGACATTGATGATACGTACATGAAATTATTTCCAAGAGTAAGATTCATGTAGAACTATTATTCAGTATTACCAAAACAATTAATCTCATGTGTCCTTGGATAAAAATATACATTCTTCAAGGTTTTTGAATGAATGTTATTTTTCCAAATTTAATACACAATCTCTAGTATGGTAAAACATGAATCATAATCAATAAATATTGAATATAAATGTAATATTTATTCCCAGTTGTGGAATGATAACTATTTATCAAGCCATACTAAAAGTGGAATTAAATAATATACCCAATATTGTATTTAGGCATCACATAGCTAAACACCTTTTGTATTATCAAATATTTAAATTATAAAAGGAAACCTTTTTAAATAAAGGCATGTCACTATACTTTCAAAATTAGTTCAACAAGTGAGCATTAGCTGTTTTAAGGGAAACCTAGTGGTAAATTTACTTCATATGATTCCCTTAAGTCATTATGTAATGAAAAAGTGATTTATGTGCATGGTCAGAAGATATGATTAGCTTCGATCCAACATGCTAAAGAATATCTATAACTTTGTAATCATCAAGCATGATAATGTAGCGTGGAGCAATTTTTAAATTCGTATTAACTTATCATCATCATGAAATTGATGTTAATGAGAAGGATCGATGATGAAGACATACATAATAACATTGATCAATAAAAATGTACCATGAAGTAATTTCTAAATTCACATTTGACACATCAGAGTTATGATGTAAGGAGTATTAATGTTAAAACCCATTGTAACTTTGATTATATTTCATTACATGATTCACAAAATAATGGTGTAATTTGATAATCATATGTCAACCAAAATTAAAAATGGATATCATACATGTCATAGTATGATGAATAATCCATTATGTATTATAAACATGTGTTTGGATGCAAAGAGTTTGCAAGGAAATAAACAAACATGCATCTGGAAAAAACATAGTGTGCATCTATTATAATCATCCTAATGATTGCTTAAGATGTTATAAAAATCTATAAAATAAAAAATATATTTTTATGTTATAGGCTGTATTAAAATAAAAGGGTGTACATCTCTTTAGAGATAGTTGGATTTAGATTGAATTGGGTTTAGTCAATGCATCATATGCAGAAATATTTGGAATATGAATTCATTCCCCAAGAACATGTGGAATAGAGTATGTTCTAGAGACACTTACTACAAAGAAATAATAAAACTATACTGATGGTTTTTTTATTCCCCACATTTGGTGATTTATTATTCATTGTGAATAATATTTCCTTCACGTAAGTACTCTATGGAAATTAGCTTAGATTGAAAAGAAAAAAAATCAATAATGTATTCCATGCATCACATTGTTTAGGGGACTATTATTTTGAATACTGCGGTGGGTATTTATGTGAGTTGATAAATGGATTGTACAATAATAGTACCAATAATGCTCGATTTGTTATACCAAGATGGTATGCCAAAATCCATTAATATTTTATTTTTCATAGCTAATTTCTATGATCATATTATTAGGCATTTGATGTCATGACCATCAATCACCGAAGGAGTCTATAAGATGCAATCAGAAAGGGATGGTCACATCACAAAATGATAATAAAAGTTGAAAGTTACTAAAATATGATTTAGGATTGAAGTAATACATGGGATCATAGAAAATATATTTGCAATGACTATTTTCCATGAGCTTAAAAGAGGTTAGTGGGAACACCATGGTTTAACAAATAAAATATGTTTAACAACATTTGGAAAATAGATTGGTCTTTAATTTAGCAAAGACTAGGATGATATCTATTATACAATGATTGAATTAAAGTAGGAACCTATGTTATAGGGAACATGATCTATTATGGTGGATCTATAGGTTTCCGGGACAATTGCAATCATACATATGGTGAAATGGTACTGAAAAATAAAAAATGGAACAATTAAAGAGAATTTTATTTACCAATGTCACGTGTCATAATCTTTCCAAATTGACATGTTCGGGCCATTGAAGGAGATTAACATTATGAGTTAAAATCCATTCACTTATGAGATGGATTAATCACGTATGGCACGATATGTACAATAACTGATACTACCATCACAAACATTATAATAGGAAAATATCTCTTTTTCCAGGATCACTTCGAGGGAATCAGTTAAAAATATATAATTATACATAAAAAAGAACAAAATATATATACATGGTAAGAGGAAAATAAATGATACTAGTTTTTAGGGGAAAAAAGCTAGTCTTCCTAAGATCCATGTTATCTAGTATTGGAATTAGTATAAGGTGATAAGTGAGAGAAGATTATATAAGCTAGAGGTATCTATACCTATACAGACTGGGTATGTTCTAGATTCTAAGTCCACTAATAAGTAGTTAAATGCAATGATTTATTCCAGTTAATGGAATCAAAACCTAGTAAGAAAAGTGTTATCATAATAAAAATTATGTTATTCTTACTAGACAAGATTTCATGTTTCAATAGTGGAAAAAGGGATATACTCAAGGATACAATCTCTTGAGAAGTTTTACTCAAGGAGACGAGGACGCCATGCCAAAATAACCATGTGGCGGAACCATGTTGCGACCAGTAGCTAAAGCCGTTACTCAGCAAGAATCATGATCATTATCATTTGAATATCTAACAAGTTCAATTAGCATGTTGGCTCTTAATAAAGTGGGAGTGTTGAAATAATGGGATCCCTAAACTAAAATATTCAGTTCTTTTGACTACCATATATGATTTACAGTTAGCTATACATGATGTTATATTACAATTACAGTGTAGACTTTTCTGTATCCACTATTGAAATGGTAATTTCCAAAGATTAATTTTCATATCAAAATGTTATAATATATCTACAGTTATAATGATAACTTATAGATAGTATGAAATTAATCTTAAATTACACCTCTATGGTCCAGATGCATCTTACTAAATGGAAATAGTAGATGTTTGACTATCATGTGGTGGGGTCTCATTATCATTTAGACTTCTTCTCTTGAATTTTTAATGTGGTGATCTCTAGTAGTGAGATCATGAGGACATACCCTCCGACAAGAATACAACAAGCTTTGGGTGTCGTTGGATATTCTTATCTATGATCAAGTGTAATGGTCTCCTAACTTGAGATCGTTGCCAGTGTATATCATTTGATCATGTACTTTGATACAATATGAAAATCATGATGATTAAATCACGTTGAGGTAGTTTGTGATGGGTTCATCATTGGTTCCATGACATTGGATTAATGGTCATGAATGGATTTATCGCTTCCCGGTTATGGAAGTTATATATCTCAGACCATGTTGATTAGGATGGTAGTACACTCATATGAATATGGTCATAATAGTGAAAAGTAAATCCGTTCAGTCAGATGAACAAATAATAATGTAAGAAAAAGGTTGAATTAGTGTGTATCCTACTTTATGAGATATTGAAGAGAAAGATATTATATGAAAAAGTGTATGTTCGTAGGTTGGTTGTCACTACTGGGACAATCCTAATAACTTTAGTGGCCTTGATGGGTTGCTAGATCCCACTCCATATCGGTAAATTCTATTCTCTACTACAGAGATAAGGGCCTAAAGGGTCATACAGAATAGCATATTCGAGAATCTGCCCTATTTAGTTGAATAAGTATATTGGATTTGGGGGCCCACCATTGGGGTTCTAGATTTGCCTAATGATATATGGTCACCAATGAAATAAATCAATTCATATTTTTCAAGTTATAAATAGTGGGAATTGAGTTTATTTATTAAATATATTTTCATGTTTAAATTAAATACATGAAAAATATTATTTGAATGGATATTAAAAATATTTAAAGCTCAATTAATATTTGTGGGAATAATGAGTCGAGTTAATTACTAATTTATTATCACATTATGTATTTAATATATTACACAAAAGTGATAATATTATTTATGACTCAGTTTAGAAGTCAAAATAAGTCATTTATAGTGTGTTACGTATTCAGGATGTTGGGTGTTAATACCAGATATTTTATTAACAGTCTATAAATAGAGGAAGAGAGAATTTTTCCATGTACTATTCACTTCCTCTCTCTATATCTACTCTTCTCTCTCCCAAATCCTAAAGACAGGCTCCAAATATTTGGATCTCAGATCGAGCTCTCTCTTAGACATTGCAATAAGAGCGATGCAGTGATCGTTGAAATGTTGAAGGGGTCAGAATATCTCTATGATAGCACTTGGATAAAGATGATCGTCACTCCTGTAGTTTCTTAAATCATGTATGGATGATATATAGGAATTCCAGATCATATTTTTTGTGTAGCAATCACTAACAACGAGTGAACATCGTGCATGATTTTGGATCTAAACCATGTATATTTTTGTTTTATTTTTCTGCTAAAGTTCTTTCACACAAGATCCTCATCTTATAATGGGAAACAACAAACCGATTTTAATGAGTTCATGTTGAAAATTGGAGAAAATTTTAAAATAACACTTTTGGTACTTCCGCTGCTTACACTGTTCTTCCAAAACATTATTTCAGAATAACTCTATCAACTGATCATGTACACTAGCCTCTCTCCCACAAGTCTCATATTTTACATGGTCATACAAAAATAACTCCCATACTATAGGGAAAAACCATCCACATAGATCATTTTTTCTGTGATCAATTAAACAAATAGGATACTCCTCAAAGGTAGTATCATCCACTAACTCAAAATCCCCATGATAAAAATAATAATATGGGTTGGAAAGATATTGGTGAAGCTATAATATTTGGAATATTTCATGGATGGATAAGTACCTCTGAGGATGATCTATCTGATAAGATATTTCTGTGAAATTTTCCGATATCTTGAATGTCTTGTCATAATAAGGTGATAGCTCACCTTGTCTATGAATCTATCTACACCCTAGTAATTGGTGATATCGGTTAGCATAATAATTCTATCTAGATTGATTCGAAAATATATTCGTTTGATAAGACACACCTTCTTTAAATTCTCCTGAAAGAGATGTGGTCTCAATTACACTACATATCCTACCTCTAATAAGAACTTGGGTAAAAAAAATGTTATACTCTATAAAGCCTTATATGGTTCCATATGTATAAAATATGAAGATTTTATTGAAAGAAAACTCAATGAGTGTTATATGTCTCATAAAAGATCCTCTAAAATCCAGAACACGTGCCTGATGAATGTCTTCTACTACCCACATCATCTATTTTGACTGGAATTTAGTGTGGAGGTGAAAGTATATGCTTAGAAACACACATATCCTGAGATCCTTTTATAACCCCATCCAGAAGATCAACATGGAAAGAGAATCACTATCTAAAATGATGGTCTGAGGGAACCCATTTAGGCGTACAATCTAACATACGTACAGTATCCTAAGATTATCCACTGAGAAGGTCTCCTTTATAGGAATAAAAAGGGTGAAATTTGTTAGCCTGCCTATGACTACCCTAACTATGTCACTACCTTAAGGTGGCCCTATAAAAAAATTAACAAAATATATAGTGATATTTCCCCATCTCTATTCTGGGACTGGTAATAAATATAATAAATTATCATGTCACTAGTGAAGTACCTTCACCTTCGGATACGTGGAACACCTAATGATAAATCCCATGATCTAATGATACACCCCAGGCCACCAATACTGCGACGCATGTGTGGGATCATATTATAAATCCTTTGGTTTACATATCACTGCAATGCTTGATATTCTCTTGTCTTTACCACTCACATATTTGTAGGTATATAGAAACACCTATGAGAAATAAGGATCTCATCTCTATTGATAATCCTACCCAATGGTGGATACCCACATGAAAGTCTCTCCCTTAGGGATAAGACCTCTAGAATAGAGTACTGCCTCATCTTCACTATATACATAAGTGAAAAGGTTTCCACTAGGGCCTTACAGAAAGGCTGCTCTTGGGTCCCACAAAACTATAGATTCATCTTTGAAATAACATATATCAACCCCTATTCATCGCTAGATTCTAGATTATTTTTATTATGAGTCTTATTGCTTAGTGAATTAGAAACAATGTTTCCCTTTCCCGGTGTATAGGCAATATCATAGTCAAAGGACTGAAGGTATTTGATCCAACAAATCTATTATTGGTTTAAGTCACGCTTTGTAAATATATATTTGAGGAACATTTGGTCTGTAATGACATAAATATTCACTCTAAAAAAGTAATGCCACCAACAATACAAGCTATAAACAATAACTATTTTCTTGATACCATGAATGAAAAATTCCTCTCATAAGGCATCAATTGATAAGACACATATGAAACAAATTGAACCTCTAAAATAAAAAATATTCCCATACCAATACCTAATTAATTAGAAAACATAGTATTCACTCTTTTTGGCTCTTGAATAATCAAATTTGGCACTAAATTCAATCTTCCTTTCAACTCATAAATGACCTTATCACATGCTTCTGCCATAAGAACTTCACACCATTTTTAGTCAAGCCAATGAGAGCTAATGAAAGGTGTGAGAATTCATATATAAATAACCTATAATATCTAGATATCCTCAATTATATCTGTATTTAATAGAAATTATTTTGTTTCTTCTATGAAACAACAGTGATCACCTTTTGTGGGTCAACTGTCACTCCTATCACTGAGATAATGCAATGCAAAAAAGTGAACCTTATTGACATAGAAGTGGAATTTAGTGATCTTCGAATACATTTTGTGCTACATCAGTGTATTCAATATGATATCATGATGTTTGGCATGGATGTGTCAAGTACGTGAATTTACCAAGATATCATCCATGAATACTACCATAAACAAAAATTGATAGGGGTTGAAGAACTGATTCATCAGGGCCGTAAATATTTTTGGAATGTTCATAAGACCAAATGGAAGTCCAAAATTCTATTATAAACTATACGGACTTTATAAATACATATAGGGTATATTGGAAGTTCATTCTCATACATGATGGTAGCCCGAACTCAAATCCATCTAGAAGAAAACTTTCTCTCCTTGGAGTTGGATGAAGTGGTTATTGATATGAGGCAGTGGATACGACTTCCTAACTGTAATATTTTTCAACTGATGATAATCCACAAAATGTCTAAGGGAATCATCCTATTTATCTTTTAAAATGAATGGTGACCCCCTATGTGAAATGTTGTATCATATAAAACCCATTGCCTTCAAATCATTTATCTTCTTATTGGGCACCCCATAACTCAATAGTATAAATCCTATAAGGATGAATGGATGATGAAACATTTCCTGGTATAAGCTCGATCACAAACTCTATCTATCCATCAGGAGGTATTCTAGTAAAATTATTAGGAAATATGTATCTAAAGTTATAAATTTCTTGAAGAAAATCCACTTTACGTACTCACTAATCATCTATAAAAATGATCGTAATATAGAATTTCACTCCGGTTAGTCCATGAAGATCTAGTCTAGCTCGAATCTCTTAGAAATTCCATTCATTTAAATATATAAATACTATCCTATTATGATGTAAAGGAGACCCTCTAGGGATATAAATACAAAAAGTCATGGTAAAGATCCAAAACAATACATCCCAAGAATGATTTTGAAACTAGTCATCTTAAGGATGAAGTGGTTACATAGAAAATTATGGGTGTATATATCAAGGGGAACTCCACAAATGTGCATCCACTATCAAAACATATATCCAATGGTGTTTCAATGGTCATCACCCCACCAATGCACTGAATTTCAAGAGTCAAAATTTCCACAATTTTTATGGATATGAATGAATGAAAATGACTAGTGTAAAATAAGAAATAAACAAAATTAGATACTAATATATTAGTACCTATAACTGTAGATGCACTATTACTCTTCTCCTCATGAAATGGGTTCAATGATTTTATATGGCTAGATCTGCAGCCGTGTGATACAACCTGACTACCGTAGGAAGATCCTCTATATTGGCAGCATACATCAGAATCTAGGCTTCCATTAAATTGGAGAAGTCCACCTACTATACCCAAATGGTCATTAGTACAAAAAATACCTACTTATAGACGTTTTAATAATTAATATACAAAATGTGGATCTGATATTGATCTCATACTACTAGAAATTAATGGTATGTTGTACAAAAAAAATAATGAATACCTAAACTTTCATATCCTCGACACTTGATGGGTTTTTTTGACACTAGGTCATGTTACACCCGAGATGTTTTCACTAGTGATAAACCATGTAACTATCATTTTGTTTCATTTAGCATCCACTACCCCCACATGAAATATCAAATTCATGTTTTCAGCCACTAGTCAAACCAATTGCCTATATCTATTATGTACCACCATGGCTGACTCCATGAGCTTCCATTTTGTTCCTCTCAATGATGAGGGTTAGTTTTAAAATTTACTAAATGATGGTAAATTGAAAGACTTTTAACTGGGATCTGATAGAATATATAATCACATCATCAAAACATCTCACCATCACAAATGAGTCATCATAGAGAGTCAATTGGAAGCGTTGGGGGTCTAGGAAGTAAGGGGAATAGTCCATCATAGTCATAGTACCCTAATGTCAATGCATAAACTCTCTAGGTTAGTTCAATCTCATAATATAGGGAAATAAACAGTCATGGAATATAGTTTGAAAACCCTTACATGCCATAGTGTGATAATAATCTTCCTAGGTGATAAAATTCCACCTTTTCTTGGTAGATTCATAAAGTATATACATAGAGAGATTTATTATCCTATTTGGAGGTGTCTCAAGGTTCTCAAAGGTAGTCATTTTGGTCACTATCTATGATTCTACACCATGATTGTCATTATCCCTCTAGAAGCATGGGTAGATCATCCATTTGAAATATTCTTATTCTCTCTACAATAGTAGGGGTAGGTCAGGGTGATCCCTATATGATCATCATGATCCGTAGAAATCCATCTCATAACGGGGCATTAGAACCCAATTCGGGTATAAGAGGAGGTTACACAGGTGGAACTACTAGTGGGTCAGGTCTCACCATCTCTAGAGAATGGTTATTGAAACCATCATGGTATTCGACTCGAGGATGTCATAGGGGAATAACTCTATACTTTCCAAACCCATTCCTTGGAAAATATTTTATAATAATATAATCCTTAGTTATTAGAACATAATGGGTACTAATAATGTCTATATATAAGTCATACGCCTCTTCCTACTAATGAATCCAGGTTTGGGTGATGTATAGATCATAATAAACTTAATAGATACCACATGCTTCCTACTACTAAGGTTGGTTCATAGTCATGTTCTCTAATATAAGTCAATGATCCAAGTATACAGAGTGTAAATTTCATGTTTTAGAGGAAAATACCCTTTAATTATGAATTTGAATATCTATTCTACAATTACCATTTTATTTCATAATTAAAATTTATTTATGTTCATAATCATTTATTTATTAAATAGTTATTTAAAAAAATTGTTGAATTATATAGATCACCACGTTCAATTTTTAAAGTCCCATACACATTATAAATGTTAATGTTGTGTCCATTTCCTCACAACTAGATACATGTTCCATTCAATATGACCAGTGGTATTTAACACAGTGTTTCATAATTGATTACATTATGTTTCAGCATAAATATTTGAATCAAATCACTGTTAGGTTGATTTATGCAATGTAAGAAACCAATTATATTTTTCATTCCACTATACTTTTTTTTCACATTTCCATATATATATGTCATGGTACTCATACAAACCACTAGAAATACCCAAAGTAAGCTACACCTATATAGAATAGAATAATGCATGACATGTGAATCTTTATGAACCTATGATGATGCATAAGTCAACACTTCATTTTCATACTAGGCCAAGCATAAAATTGAATCAATAATCATTACAATAATAAACATCAAATAGCATGTTCTCTACTGAATAGTGAAATTGAAACAACTGTAATAAAAAGAATCCAAAAATAATAATTTCTATCCCTACTTATTTGAATATTATTTGTACATGGTTTATTTACTCCCAAGAATAGTCTCATTACCAAATTTCTACACTTATAGGTTTCTTTTTACCCTGAGAGAATAATAATTTAAAGAAATGAAACCCATGATACTACTTTTTGATGCCTAGGGCCTGGTTCAGACATGTGTAACTAAACTTGGTTGATCGCATGGCCTCAAGAACGCCTCCCAATAAGCGAGATTCTACCGACTAAGAGTGAGGATCCATGGTGGTAAAATAGGAATACTATCCCTTCAAAATCAGAGTGGCACTTCAGAAAGGTAAAAAATAAATAGCCAACGAAAAATTAGTCATATAGATTTGTGGAAGTAATTTAACTAGACAGTTATAATACACCATATCGAAAGAGAAACCACATACAAAATGATGTTTATTTAATAGAGCTATAAAAAATGAAGGCATACATACATAAAAGTATATAGAAATGAATGAAAGACTAAAAAATGTTTATCAAATAACAACATGATCGAAGGCTCGGTCATGTGATCCCAATATCCCATGAGATAATCAATCATGGATCCGAGAATAGTTGATTTCCCTCATCCCAAATAGTATCCATGAAGTTGGTTCAGGTACCAAATGGTATTCCATATAAGGTGAGATTGTAATCTATAAAGTGTTGGAATTAGATCTTGAGGGATACTGAGATAACATTTCCTAATTTGGCACATGTTGGTAATCCACCAAACCAATGACACCGTGATCACACACACACACACCCAGATATATATGAAATATGTACATAAGTACATTTAAATCCATATATATAGACACATTGTGTGATCCAGAACCTGAGGTATAACTAATGAATCCATGTCCAGTCACTAGTGTCATATAATGTAGAAAGGGAAATCATGAACATGTATCGCACATCATAAGGGTATCCATGCCCAATTATCATATGTATATTGGACATAATTCTTGAGTATCACTGGTATATGGGAAGCCATTCCTGAGTATTATATCAATAGGGATGCCGGGACAGAGTATCTTATTAATAGGGATTCCACGCCTTAGTATCATTTAAGTACGGATTCAATGGCTGTGTATCATATCAATGGGGATTACATAAATGAGTATCATAACGGTAGGGATTCAATTTCTGAGTATCAAATGAAATTTTTGGTCAAATATGCTTAAGTATGAGATAAAAAATAGTTTATAATTCAGCTTTATTCTACATAAACAAGGTCCTAACCATTGTATATATAAAATCACATGATGCAGTCATACCACTATCTTTACGTTTGATTCATTATATCCATTTCATATAGACATGAATCCAAAACCACTAATGTGGTGATATGGTCACATAAGAATTCATAATATCAATTGGAAATTATATAACCACAGTTCATGCGGTGGAACTAGTTAATGGGGACCTATTCCAACCAGAACAAGGAAGCATAAGGTCATTTATATAATGGATAAAGGTGTAATTAGGATAAAAGTGTTTTTTCGAGGAAACACATTGCAAATAAATCATACGGAATCACAATGCATAATATAATTCATCAAGAACTAAAGAATAATAACTAGACTACCTAAATTATGATTTCAGTAGATTCCATATCCAGCATCAACACTTAGTTTTCCCTAGAAGAATAGAAAATAGAGAAATATTAAAATACACTAAAAATAATGCATATTATAGTGATGAAAAATGAATTTAACAAAGATAAAATTAACTTAGATAGTATGGAATTGGATTGAATATCTTACCGATGAACTTACAATGTGATGAATGGTTCTTTATTATAAGGACAAATGGAAAGAGAGATCAAAGCCTATCTTATGCATCAGAAGACTCAAATGGGGTAGGTGGGATTTGTATGGAAGAGGAAAGAAATAATATGTGGGTGTGTTAAAATGTAATATGATAAAAAAATATAAATTCACTTTTTACAAAGGTTTCACATGGTTTTGTATCTCGATTGGAAAAACCATTAACCAAATATTTAAAAATCACTATCCCTAGACACCTATCTATTGGGCTTAGTGAACAATTAGACTTAGAATGTGTAGCCCACGCAAAAAACCTCTACAATGAGACATGTAGCATTCACATGTTCATGTATCCTATGTTGAATGGTATGTAAAAACCATTTTCCCCCAACTATCCACTATATAACCCATAATTATTTAACAAAGTATTTGGACTAGGATTCATAGTGTAAACTAATCATACAGAATATGATTCATAGATTAAGGAGGATGGTTCATGTTGAAGAAGAATTAAATATACAAGGGTTAGTTCATGAAATGACTTTGGGATGATGGAGTGAGCGAGGTGGATGATGTAAAGGATGAATCTATTAGTGATTAGTCATGGAATGAGTCCTTTTTTCATGGAGTGGAATACTTCAGTTGAATTTATGGGTTCTTCCTAGTTTTCATCATGACACATGCATCTACTCCATTATGTAGTGATTTGATTAAAACTTTGGAAACTTATAATGGTGTGATTTATGACATGACTTTAGCTATAGTCACAAAAAAATATCTAATAGAATAATATCACATTCTTAGAATAATATTTTAATGATAGATATTTATTGAATTTACATTGTAAAATTATGATCTTTTATAGATACTAACTGTCACAAAACTGTGATGGTTTTTGACATGGTGTATTTAGTATTTTCTTGGATATTCATGACATGGAAATAAATTTCACACCATAATCCCCTATTATTTATGAGAAACATAAATTTGAAACCATTTTAATTTTTCCCAGTTATATTTTTTTCTCATAATCTTCTATAGGAAATGTGTGTGTCATTGGATTCCATTATGTCCCCAATAAATAAATCTATCCCCTAGTTTCCATAGACCATTCTGTAATGATATATAAGGACACATCCTTATAAAATTAGAAAAACCTGATTTTTAAGTAAATAATTCACTCTATTTCATTTTTTGACATCTATAGTTTAGAGTTTTTGGGAATTATTTCATCTCTCTTACACAAATAAATATTACATAACATGTTGGAAACTTCCCCTTAGTATTTATTTTCCCAGAATAAGAAATTTTTTTTTAAAAAAAAACTTTCTTTCAGAAATATCATTGAAATTTTCATAATTACCTATTCTTTTCCCTTAAATTAACTTAAACCCCAATTAAAAAACATTAAATCCGGGGATGAGAATAAGAAACTCACTATAGGACATATAAAAAAATGAAAGAAACATGTTAGTTCATCAATACTCATAACAAATGTTCTTTTAAAATTAATTTTTTTCTTCACTAAAGAAATTATATTTTCCAATATAATATTTTCATAAAATATGTCAAAAGAAATATAAAATCAAAAAATAAAACTCATGAAGGTTTCTTTGAAATAAAGGAAAAATAATGAGGACTTTTTCAAAAAGGTATACTTTTCACCCTTAAGAAGTCATGTATACTTTTCTTTAAACAAAATCTCATTAACTAAACTTATTAAATGATAAAATTTCCTTAAAAAACATATAAATCATTGTTCAATCATGTTTTTAACCTATGAAATCATTTTTATATCACTCATAAAAATGTAGCAACATACTCTGTAAATTCATAATAATTACATAGGAGAAACCAATCATGTTAATTTTATCCCTTTACCCAATGCATTTGAGAAATATATCTATCTCACCCGTTGTTTAGTTATAATGAAACAACCCATAGTTGTTATATTATATAACCACCTATGCTTAGTTTATAACAAGGCCAAAATTCATTATAAATAATTCCCATTAACCATAACATAATCATAACACTTGGAAGCATGTTTAGAAATATTATTTTCACCAATACAAAAAACATTTTCAGATATTGAAATGTCAATTTCCTTTAGAACCCTTTTTAAAAATATATAGAACAAATGGAATGAAATTTTATATTTTAAGGAAACATGAAATATTTTAATTTAATACCATCATCAACTAAAGATTATTACTTTGGGGAAAACATTAACACCTTATACGTTAAAATAGGACATTCATTTTCCCTTTTTTAAAACACATTCCATATAAAATACACAAATATATTCCATTTGAAAACCATTTAAAAAAATTTCATTATAAATAAAAACCATACTTCTTTATCATATGTATATAAATTAATAAAAAATTTTATGAGTGTGTACATGTAAGAAAATGATTCATAAAATAAACTTTTAATACTATTAAAATGATTTTTAAACTAAAGTGTCCTTTACCATGAGTTCAGATCATCACATGATTTACTTAGCATCATAAATAATAAATTTATATAAATTATTTACATTCTTAAGTAATTTTTTGATGTTCATTATTCCTCTTATTTTATATTTTAACATGTTATATATAATTACTTTATCAATTAAGTTTACATCAGATGTTTTATAAATATTCATTTCATATATTCAAAAATGAAATAAAAAATGTTACTATGGTAAATGAGGTCATTATAAAATAATAAATATACTAATAATAAATAAATTATTATCATGTTATTTTGTTAGTTATACTTTTAAAACCGACCATGAAATATGGTTCTGAAAATTATTTACGTTACAATCATGATGATAGTAGGCCAATCGTACGCATAAGTAACTTTCTCATTTTTCAAATGGCATGAGGGAAAGAATATAAATATAATTTTATCATATTATAATTATATTTATATTTTAAATGTCATATTATTTTACTAAATACTCTTATATATAGTCTCCATAGTATGTGGTCCGGAAAAATGAATCATATTGCTTTGCGGAGGTGGTAATCCACTCCTATGCATGAACGATGTTATCATTTTAGAATGGATGGATAGGTAAAAAAGAAGATCATATATTTGCTTTATAAAAAGATAAATATTTTGTTAATACGACACATATATAAATATAGAAAAATTAAATCCTTCTTAATAAATATATATGAGAGGCGGTGATGGAAAATGAATTACATTCGTTCGTGATGCAACATTCCACCATACAAACGAACGATGGTTTCATTTCAAATTTTATGGAAGAGAGATAAGGATAGATTTTATAATAGTAACAATAAAAATTAGTATATTTAAGGTAATATTTTTATCATTTAATCATTTTAGGAATAATTGAAGGAGGTATAAGGAGAAATAAAATGAAAATACTTGGTTAAGAATTATACCTCTTCTTCAGACAATCTTTATTGGTTTATAACTAAAGTCTTCATTGGATAGTTCTTAAATAAAAACGTAGACTCTGATAGGTGTATAGGGATATATGGAAGATATTTTGGTAGGTATTTTCTTAGATAGAATTCTCAAAATGTCTGAATAATAGTGGAGAGGAGGTTCCCTTCTATAAGAGATAATATGGGCATTGTGGGAAATTCCAGAAGAATTAAATTAATCTAAATAAATTATCATATAAAAAACTATCAAAATGATGTAATTAAAATATATTATTAATATGGGATGAAATATCCCCATAAAATAAAATTGTAACTAGTTTATGTGATATTTTTTACCTTATCGTTTAATCTTGATCCCTTAGTGAACCTTATTGTCTATTATTGTGATATAAGTGTTTTTTACACTAATAGAGCAAAAAAAGATACAAAAAAAATAAATATTTTCCTTTAAATGGGCACTGTTTGATATTTTAAATAATATCACATTCACTTGGGTGAATATAATATTTTTATATATTTTTAATCGTTTAATAAAATATTTTTTATTATAAATATTTTTAATGACATTGTGTGGAAGTATTCATTTAATTTGACATTGAAAAAAATATGAAAAAAATAATTCAATTATTAACCATTAAAACATATATAATATGTTATTTTTATAAATAAAATTATAGGTGCACAATAACTCCCCCCAAAATATTACTATTGCTATTTTTAAATTTATTTACATTATTTTTCTGCTATTTTCACAAGACATGTGTCTCCGGTATTTAAAATATTAAGTTAATTATTAATTAATAAAAATTAAAAATAAATGACCAGGATAAATGAAATTAATTCAAATTTAAATTAAATATATAAAACTTAACACAGGTTATTTTTATCCTTTTCAAAAAATATTATAGATATTAAAAGAAAGAGGTTGACATTTTTGAATTTATTTATACTTAAATTAATATATATTTCATTTACAAAGAAAAATTTTTAAAAAAAATCAAAATATATATATTTTGGATGAGAATTATAGAAAACCACTAATCCAAATTTATAAAATAAATTTTTTATGGTTATTTTTAGACTTTATAATATTATTTTTAACCCATAATAATCATATTTACCCTTAACGAGGTGAAAAATATTTACTATGGTTACTGTACATAATGAACAAAAATTAAATTGACATATTTACCAAATTTGTATCTCATGATTCAAAAATATTGAATATATTTTTCATAATGTAGTTTATATAATTGGAAGAAATTAAATTAATATTAAAACCTAAAACAAAACAGAAAAGTGTTTCTAAAAAATGCATTTTTATTCCTAAAATGAACTTATATAAAAATAAGGTATGATGATGATTTATATATAATTAATTACATTTTTTATAATTAAAGGATATATTTTTTTTACTTCATGTTAAAATGGTACCTTTAAATAGTAGTTTTTAATGAAAATAAATTTTACTTTTATGAAAATCATTATTCTTTACTACTCATTAAAAATTCAATTTTTTAGAAAAATTCCAAAATTTCACCCTAATATAATTTTTATATACAGATTTAAAAATTGGAGTTTATTTTTTCATATTAAAATTACTATATTTAGAAATTAATCATTAAAATAAGCTTATAGTATATGAAAATTAATTTTATAAGCATAAAAATATTTCTTTTTTGAATGAAGGACTACTTAATATTCTTAAAATAAATATAATTATATAATTAATGAATAGTAATAAGGAATGAAATTTATTATTAACATTAATGTGGTGGTTACATTCTACCCACTTTTGGAAATTTCTAACTTTCAATTTTATTCATTTCTTAAACCAATGTTGATATCATTCCCTTATAAAATTTTTATATTCTCATGTTGCTTATTAAACTATATGGTTTTCCCAAAGAAACAAATCTTAAAAAATTACCCTCTACTACAACAGTTTATCTCTATAATTTAGAATAACTATTCTTTTTTACTCATAAGAATGGGTTTTCAAACTGAACTTCTTAAGGGATTAAAAAATTAGTTATATCAAATACATATTTTATTAACAATGAAATATAAAATATGTAATTTACCTGAGATAAACTAATAGGTAACACCACTATATAAAATTTTTTTAGAATTTTATATTGTCTAATGAATAATGGAATTAGATTCAAATTTTTAAAAAAATTTCTTAACACCTTTCCATGGAGATACATTAAAAAAATATGATCACATACTTCAGTTGAAATATATTTCCTCTATATATCTTCATAACATTTCTGCATACTCTATGTCATCATCATGTGATGCTAAATAATCATCCCCTTATCAACCATTTAATATACTAATTATAGTACCAATAACTATCTTTGAAAAAAATGATACCAACAAGATTGAGTCTAGAATCACTTTCAATATAATTAATGTTAATGTTGCATATTTATACTAGAATGAAAATTGTTATTATAATAAACCTCAACCAGTGAAAGTTGTTGTTCTCAACTTCCACTGTAATCAATCAAAAAACAATGAACGATATCCTCCAATGCCTAATTCATTCTCTCGAACTGTCCATCTAATTTGGTATTAAAATTAATATTGGAATTCAATTCAATACACAATGATTTCTGAAGTATTTTACAAAAAATAATGGTAATATTGAGATCACTGTCAGCTAAAATAGGGAGAGTTAATCCTTGTAATCAAATTATCACTTTAAATTAATATCAGGAAATTTGATATAATGATATATTATCTCAAAGGAGAAGAAAATTCATATATTTAGTTAATCGATCAACAATAACCCATATCGTATTATTATATCAAGATATCATTTGTAATTCAACCATGATATATATATATATATATAATCTCCCATTTCTATTCTAGCACTATAAAAGGCTGGATCATTCCCTTTAGTAAATTTTTTCAGCTTTATCCTATTGAAAATTCAAAATTTTCATTGTATTATTATAAATATATTTCTAATTTCCTTCACACTAAAAATTTTCCAAATGGCCTCTATTAATTTTTTACATCCATGTGGAATAAAAAATATAGAACTATTAACCTCAACCAATTGTTTATTTTTCAATTTGGGGTCACATGAAACAAATAAAAATTTTTTAAATCTCAAAACACATTATTTTTAAATATTAATTTCATGAAATTTATGGGTCTTATCCAATTATACCTTTTCCCATAAAATCTATCTTCCTTCTATGATTTTATAAAACCATATGAAAATGATATTATACAAACACATGAAAAAATAGATGGATTTCCTTTATAGAAAATATTTAACCCATCATATACCAAATTATTCATTAGATAATTATATTCTAGTTATATCATTGTAAATGATGCTTCTTGTTTTTGACTTAAATAATCATCTACTCTGTTTTATTTTCCTACGAGTAATGAAATATACAATTTTAATCCTTCATAAATTCCATCCATCTACCCTATCTAATTTTTATCTCTTTTTGAGTAAACTTATAACTCAAAATTTTATGATCTGTATATATTTAACTCTTTTATCAATATAAATTGAATCTTTAGATTTTAAATATTTACACTATATTATCTTTTTTAAGTTCACTTATAAGATAATTTTTATCAATATGTTTTCATTAATGCTATGAATAAGAAATTAATTGATCATTATTCATTAAAAACCCTATCTCCTTCAATAAACAATCTTTATTGATAACAACATCAGGATTTATAGATGGTAAGGCCAAAACTAGAGTATTCAATAATATTATTTTCAATTCCTTGAAACAATAATTACATTCAGTTTTCTATATAAGCCTAACTACATTCGTGTGAACTTTGTTTGTAGGATTAATAACCACGAAATATTTTAAACAAATCATCAGTAAAAGAATATTAATCCAAATAAACTATATATCTATGTAACATTCATAAGTCATGTCCATTAATTTACCACATTAGTTATTTCTGGATTAGTAGTTCTGTAATATTTAATTATGATATTTTTAAGGAATGAAATTTTTTTTATCAAAAAAAAACATTTTCAAAAGTTTCCATATAATGTTTTTATTTTAGGATTTATAGAATATTCTATGGATGTTTTTCAAGGTCCTCAAGAATTTTGGAATAAAGTAAAATATTACCAATAAAAACAACAATAAACACATCCAAACATTCCTAAAAACAATATACATAAGATCCATGAATATAGTTGGGGAATTTTTAAAAAAAGGTAATAACTAGTATAAATTGTTTTTTTCATAATTTCATCCCACTTCTTCTTTTGTTGATGGTACCTAGACCATATATTATCCTTGAAAAGATAAAAGAGGACCTTGGAGCTGATTAAATAATTCATTTAAATGAAGTAAGAGATACTTATTTTTAATAGTAATATTATTCAATGCTCTAAAATAAATGAAAATCCTTAGGGAACTAACATTCTTAAAAATAAAATAAAATATGATCACCACATAGTTACGTTCTAGGATGAATGATACCTTTATACAAAAACTCATACAATTTCATTTTCAATTATATAATTTCTAATTGATCTTATGATAAGGGTGTTTTGTAGTTGGCTTAGCTTTAGTCCCTAAGTAGTCATAAAACTCAACATTTCTATCATGTATTGTATTAGGTGACTCATCAGGTAAAAATCTAGATAATATTTTACTATAAGATAATCATTGATCTAAATAGTTACCATATTTTTATCAACATTTGGAAGTTAAATTTATTTTCAATATCTTAATATTTTGTTATCTTTTGGATGTTTTAAAATAGGTAAAAATGATAATTATATAAAAAAACTCATTTCACAAATCATATTCTTTGGATCTACAATTTAACTTATAAAGATATATTGATAGCAATAAATTCCCATAATTAAATAAAATTATACAATGGGGATGAAAATAAGGTTTTCAATAGAGATTCTACACATATGATAACTAAAAGATATTTGTAAATTATTCATTCCTTAATAGGACCCCTTGGTGTTTTTACTAATAGTTATGACTTTATTTTTTGAAGTTACATTATCATTTTAGAAAAAATTAATTAGAAATGAAAGATTGGTTAAATCTAGTATCAAAAAATATATGAGTAAAAATTTAATAAAAAATTAATATATACGTTAATAATTATTTTGATGGCCCAACATCTAATGAGGTAGTTGAGAATGATTTCAACACACACATCCGTTTATAGTATTACTACTTACCATGATTAATTTTTTATTTGAAAAAAAAAGTGTAATGACCCATCTCATTCCATTTATATAACATTATTTCCTTCTTATCAGAATTGGTCTTACAACTAAAAATATATTTTTGTTTTCATTCCGGAATGATATGTGGGGATTCCAATTACCTTTGAAATATTGTTTTCAAGAATAAGTAAAACTAATTAAATATATTATCATGATCTTGAATAAAATTTGATGCATACCTCATCATTAGGTTGAAGTTTGAATCACTGGTGGCCACTATGTTTTCCTTCTTTTGTCTTAGTTATATGAATTAATTTTATATCCTTATATGAGTAACATTAAGAAAATATTTTTCAAGTCAATTATTGTTAAATTCATCCCATTCCGAGGTAGAAATATCTTCTCTTTCTATAATATTCTTAATTATTTAAAAATGTTGATCGACTTCAGCTTCATAATAGTAATTTGAAAAAGTTACCACTTGACAATCCAAATAAAAAATGACAAAAAATAAGTTTTCTGGGGATTTATTCAATCTCCGAGGTACTATTAGGTAAGAATATCCACTGAATGTTTGTAGGTGCTATCTAACAAAATGTTCTACCATAGAAATGATTATATGTGGTAGACCTATAAAATATAATGCATAGATACCACCCCTATTTATATACAATATCATCTTATCCATTACATCAATAAAAAATTCCAATTCCAACAATTACATGTTTCTTATTATGAAGGAAATTTTTCTCTTGGTGCCTCCCTACTATTTCTTCCATGTTTACTATATAGAAAACCATCATTAATAGAAATTATTTAGATGAAAAAACATGGTAGTTAAAAAATTCTATAAAATGCTAATAATAAATTATAATTACTTAATGGTATTTAATTATATTATCCAAATATATTAAATTATCTAAACCTTTCCATTGAATTAAAATATAAGGATTTAGCCTTAAAAAATTACATAATATTTAGTTTCAATTCAAGAAATCACTCTCTTATAATTTGAGGATAATTATGTTTTATAGTTACTGAGAATTAGTTTATCACCGTTAAATAAATAAATATTACATGATAAAGTGGAAATTTCCATTTATTATCCATTTTCTCATAATACAAAACATTTAAAATATAAAAAGTTTTTTTCATGATATATTCTCATAATTATCATCTTGAAGTCATTTTATCCCTACTCATCCATAAAATACTATGAAATTCTTTTTAAAATGGGGTATGAGCATAGAAATCTTATTAATTGGTATATAAAAATAAATAAATAACTAATTTGTTTATTAATACAGAATTTTTTTAATTTTTTAAAATCAATATTGATAACAATATAAACATTTTATTACACATCCAATTATATTTTCTGTCCAAATATTTTTATCAAACATTTCATAACAAATATTATAGGAAAAATAAAACATAAAAAGGTGTATTTCCCTTCATGGAAAACACGCAATAAATTTTTGAAAAAAATTAATTTTTAAACTTTTTAAGTTTTTTATACATTCAATTAAACATGTGATCATTATATTGCCTAATGAAATAATATAATTTCCTTAAAAACCAATAATAATCTTATTTAAATCATGTATGTCATATGGTACGCAATACCTATATCACTATTATTGATGGAATAACCTACATACTAATATCCAACAATCTCTTAGGATTGTCCTAACTAGTTAATGTTGTCCTACTACCCAATAAATTAGAGAACTACATTAGGATCACACATCCTTAGTTTATAAAAAAATATCCTTGTTTTATAAAAGTACAATCCATACATAATTTATAGGGGAACCACCTGTCATCAAAACAAATTCCCATTAACCATAACATAATATTGACACATTAATTTATGGATAAAAATATTCTTTACACCCATAATAAAAAGATTGATAGATATTCAAATATCTATTCTATTAAATATTCTTTTTGAAAATAAATCGAATCAAGGGAATGAGGTATTTTTTAGGAATAAATTATTAAATATTAGAAAGGATTCAAAATTAAAAATAAAGGATATGTATATGGGAATAACCATTGACGCCATTTACATTAAAATAGAACATCACTCTTTCCATTTTTATAAAAACATTCTTTATAAAATACTGAAAAGTATTCCATTAGAAAAAAATTAAAATAAAATTAAATGTGAAGTATTATTTATTTTACAATTCATTCATGTCCATATATATATTTACAACCATAAATTTATTTTATAAATATGGAAATGGATGAAAAAATTTAGAAAATAAATATTTTAAATGTTTAAAATAAGGGTTTTATTGTAAAGTACCTCTTACCTCGAGTTTTATTAATACAATGAATTATATAACATTTTTGATAACAAAAATATATTAATTATTTTATTTCATAAGATATTTTTTTCATGTTAATTATTAATTTTATTATATTTTTTATCAGATTATATTCGATTACTTGACCAATTAAGTTCATGTCAAATGTTTTGACAATATCTGGCTCATATATTCAAGAAGCCATTGGTATGATAACTATGGTAAAAGTGGTATTTATTCAATCAACTCGAAAATAATAATAAGGAGATAATTATCATTTTAAAATATCAATTTTAATTTTATAACCAACTATGAATGATGTTTATGAACATTTAGTTTGGTTACAATCGTGGACATGGTTGGATGTATGTATCTGTAAGTAACATTTTCATTTTTCATAGAGTGTGAGATAAAGAAGGTAAATGACATTATATAATTAAATAATGATTAATTTATCTTAAATATCATATTATTTCATCAAATAAACATATATATCATTTTCATGTTATGTTGTAATGAAATATTATTCACATCGCTTCATATAGGAGGTAATCTACATGTACACAAGAATGATGTTATCATTTTTAAATGGATAGAAATTTAAGAATAAATTATTAATATTATATTTAAATAGTGATAAATATTTAATGAATGTCATATATATATACATTAAATATGAAAATTTGTGATAGGTGGTGTTGGAATATGAATAACAACTATTTGTGAGGTGGTAGTCTGTCATCGAAAAGAATGTTGGTTTCAATTTTAATTTGATGGAAGAAGAAACAAAATTACACGTTATTCCCTTAAAATAATGATATATTAGTATATTTAATGTACACTTTTTTTATTTCAGCATGTATTAGTAATATTTGTGTTATTTAGAAGGAGGAATAAAAAATGACTTGTTATATACATTACCTCTTCTTCGAAGAACATTTTTAGGTTTGAACATAAAGCCTCACAAGCTTGGTTTTATGATCATAAAAGGGAAAATAAGATATGAGAAGGGATGTAAGGAAGTGATTTAGTTAGGCACTACATGAGATAGAGTTCTCAAAAGGTGTGATAAATAGAGAAGAGGATGTGCCACTATATTAAAGTAATAAAAAAATATAAATTAATTATAATCTAAAAATGAATCCAAATTGAAATGATTAAAATATATGATGACTATGAGAGGAAATATTACCATTCAATAAAATATGGAAAAGTTTATGTGATTTTCCCCATTATCATTTGTTCACAACCTATAACCCGTTTTTATTATCACGACATCAATTTTTTACCTAAGAGGAATCAAGAAAGTTACTGTAAGAAGAATAATGGAAAAAATGGACAATGGTTTATATTTTAAATAATCATCCATTAATTAGGATGAAAAAAATTCAATTCTATATCATTTAATAAAATATTTTTAATTATAAAATATTTTTAATTATAAAATATTATTAATGTCATTTTTTCGAACTAATAATTTAATTGGATTTGAAATCAATATGACACCAAAGAAATTAGAATATAAAACTTAAAAAAACCCTACTATGTTATATTTATCCATATTAAGCATAGAACACTATAACTCAATAAAAAATTTACTTTTAGTTTTTTCTATTTTATTTCATTGATTTTTCTTTTATTTGCACAACAATAGAGTTACATTGTAAACTAATTTAAGGTAATTTTGGGTTCAATAAATGTTAAAAATAAATTTTCATGAAATAAAAATAATTAACCTTTCAAATAACTAATTATAATAAAAAATATGTATTTTTAATCCTCGTAAAATAATGTTATAAAATTTTAATGTAGGGGAATGTCATTTTTTAACATTATATTTACTTAAATTAAAATATAAGTCATTTCCAAGATAAATAAAAAAATTTAAATATATTATAATTATATAAGATTATTTTCATATCCCACTCATACATAGATTAAATTATAATTTTAGGGCGATTTATAGTTTTTAACATATTAATTTTAACCTTTAATTTCTCAATTCACCCTTATTGTGGTGAAAAATATTTACTGTGGTTACTATTAATAGTGACTAAAAAAGGGGACTATTTTTAAAAATTCATCATTATTATAAATATGAAATACTTTTTTCATGTTTTAATTTCAAGAAGTGGGCGATATTAATTTAATATTAAAACAAAAATGCAATAAGAAATAGTTTTTAGACAAATGCATTATTAATCCAAAAAATGAAGTTATACCAAAATCATGTATAATGATGATTAATGTATAATTAATTAGATAGTTTATAATTAAATAAAACTATTTAACTTTATAATCAAATTTTAATTTTAAATTTAATTATTTAATGAAAATACATGATATTTTTATGAAAAATGATATTTTTTAGTATTCACTGAAAATCAGTCTTTTAGAAAAATACCAAAATATCACCCTAATATAATATTGATAGGATTATTTTAATACTATATTTAATTTTAAAAAATTTATATTATAAAATTTATAAATTAGTTATTTAAATAAAACCATAAAATATATGAAAATGAATTTAATAAAAATAAAACTAATATTTTTTGATTGAAAATTTACCTAATATACTTATAATAAATATAACTATGTAATTGATGAATAAAAATATTTCATGAGATTTATTTTTAACCATACCTAGGAACTTATAGTATCTGATGTGGATTTGTTTTTGTTTTCTGTGTTTCTTAACGTTCTTTATCTAAGAAGGTTGTGGTAATAGGTTTGGGGGTTGTTTTTTATTATTTGGGGAAAATGTTTGATGAGACATGTTGTGTTTTAGATTGACCAGTGACTTTCTTATTTTATTTTAGAAAGTTTATTATATCTTCATCACTTATTAATTACTCAATTAATTGAAAAGAATTTTTTAACATAGTGGATTGGAGAACTCTCGCTTATTTTGTGTAAATTAAGAGATTAATATCCTTTTTTCATCCTTGGGATTGTATTATAAACTAAAATAAAAAATAAAATGAAAATAAATATGGAAAATGTAATCCAATGGTTGGATTTATAATTTTTTACTTACCTTCATAATACTTCTCATGTGTTTTTTTGTTTTCATTACACTATTGTTAAAAATATTTATTGTGGATTGAGCCTTATGTGTTAATTTTTTGAATTGACTGTTGGTATCACCTTTTGAAGATGGATAATCACATAAAGGTCATAATATTATAGTGTCACTAGATATAAGAATTTATTTTTAAGTATAATAAATAAAAAAATTATTATATGAATATATTTAAATAAGTCAATGTATTTGATTTTTAGCACCCCATGAAACACCAAAGAAAAATGAAAAAATGATCTATTTAGAATGTTATAGTGAAGAAGTTTGATTAATGGGAATTAATAGGAATAAATAATTTATCAAAATATAAATAAAGGTAATGATAGAAAATTTTAATTGGACTAAAATTTTATTAGAATAGCTAAAATGAATAATATGATTATTTTATGCGTAAAATGTCTTTTTATAATTGTTGAATTTTTATATGATATGTAGTGTTATTTGATGAAATTGTTTATTTATAATGAAAAAAATATTTTATATGAATAATTGGTTAATACTAATTAAATTAGTAAAAAGAAATATATATGACTGAGAATGGCTAATATTGTAAAAAATCCATTTTTCTATTTGTATTGATTTTCATTATATCTAAAACTTTTATTTATAAGATAAATTTTAAAAATATATAATTTCCATTTAAAGAAATAGAAATAATTTTTTGAGTAATCATAGTAATATCATATTTAGATGAATTTTTCGGAATTGTCTAAAATTAATGATTTTAGGAGAAAAGGGAAAAATACCGTTTCACAAATAACATCACTTTTAGTATATCTTTATCATAAAAGACTATATTTTTAATTAATGAAACATTTTTCAAAGAACAAATATGTGTTTTATATGAGAATTTATAATTTTTTTTTAATTTATAAAACCATATTTTATATTTTAGAACATAAGCAACATTTTCACAAAAATATTTTTTAACACATTACAAAATTTTATTTTAAAATTTATTTTTATCAATTTTATAAATTGAATCCAAAGAAATAGCGTTAAAATTTATAATCATTATGTCCATAATATCTAATAAGAAATACTTTATTTGTATAAATAATGATTCAGCCACCTAAGGTAAAAACTATTTACTATGATAAAAGATAAAATGGTCAATATAATAACACTAGGGGTAAAGGGAATAAATCCTGAAGAAAAATGTCTATAATTGAGTTAATTAGGTTTTTATAGAGGTTTTATATTAAAAAATCTATTATTTCTCATTTTTTGATCCACTTGAAATGCTTATAATGTTTTCACTATATATTAAGTTGAAATATTTACAAGAACAATAATTCTAACCACTTATAAAAGAGGTCTCTCACTACCCGCCTAAAAAAATACAAAATAATTGGTTTCATCCAAAACCTCTTCCCATTTTTACTCCCCATAGCGTATAATTCTACTATATTGAGCTTCTTCCCCCAATATATTATCTTATCACATCAATTTCAAAGGCATCTTCCAAGGAAATATTAGATTTCCCAACTAGCGTAATAATTTTTACACAACATCATTATTTTATATTTTTTTTATTATTATTTTACAAATACTACTATATTTAATAATTATTTATTATATAGTGAATTTTATAATGATTTCAGAATAATGTCTTATCACATTTTCCATTTTCTATTAATAAAAATTAAATTTTAATTCATATGTTGTACATACTACTGCCCCTATAATGGAACATGTTTCATTTTCCATCATCATGTACAAGGTACAAATAAAAAAGGAATTTAATAAATTATTTTTATATTAAAATAATTTTTATGATTCTAAAAAAATAAATTATATAATTTTTTCTATCATTCTATTGAAAATGAAATCGTTAACCATGCATATGTGGGTCTAAGACATTTATGGAATGATTGGTTTTCATTTTTTAATTCATTCCTACCTTACATGGATGGTATTGAAGATGGTATCAGAGGATAAAAACTATTTTTACTATATAATTAGGGTTATGGTATAAAAAAGTGGAAAACCTATTAATGATATGATCAAAAAATGATTACCTTTTATATGATCATTTAAAATGAGCGGACTAAGTGAAAATGATCTGTTATTTTTTAGTAATGAATTTATATAAATTTTATTCCATTAATAATTTTTTGTAATTATGATATATCACAACAATAAACCCTAAATAATTTTATAATGTCTATGGTATAATTATATTACAACTAAATCACCTCATACTCACTTATTAACCATATTGGGTTCATGTTTTGGTTATTATAACCATATAATTGAATAATATTATTCATTTACATCATCGATGATTATGAGGATTTATTTAATTGAATAATAGGTAATAAATATGTAAATAATATTTTTTTTTTCTGGTAATGTTACATCATCATTTAACTCATTAGTTAGAAAAACACCTTCCATTCAACAAGAATCACAAAAACATAATCATTATTGATCTATTATTTATTGTTTGTGAACAAAACTATCATGGAATAAAATTTTACATTTATATAAATAATTTAATATATATTTTAATACCTTTAATTATCATTGAATGAGGGAATTTTAAAAAATTGATTACATACATCATTCTTATGAAACTGCTTCATTGCGATAAATATTTCATACACCTGGTGTTGAAAATAGGTAAACAATAACTAAAATTTATATGTATATAATTATTTTAAATTAAGATTTTATATTTTAATATTTTTGGATAGCATTACTGGGTATGTATTTAAAAATTATATTTACTTATTTAGGATATTTTTGGATGTGCAGAATGAATTATAGGTGACATAAAAAATTTCATCACAAATTCCTCTATTTGAAACATAATTCGTATTGTGCAACTAATTGAATTTATATGGTACATATATTACCTATTTTTGTTATCATATCATGAATTATATATTCCCCATGGTATTTTAAGTTCTTTTTAAAGATATTTATTTTAAGGGTTTTTGATTAAAATGTTACTCAAGTCGCAGGCGTTCTTTTTGTAGATACCCTAGCATGATGTACATGGAAATTATATTTCTTTTGTTTAATACTTAATACATTAAAAAAATATGCAGAAAGACATTATTAGGGTATTTTATCTAGAAACATAAAACATAATCGTCTAACTTGGTGAAATATCTTCAATATCTCCCATAAAGAAATTCCTATTTTGTTTTCCTACCTAAAACATTTCTTTATATCCTAGGGAAAAGAAACCAAAAAAATGGTTAGATTAAAATCTCAGTAAGGTTAAACATGGAGATCATAAAACAAACCATATACATTAGACTATAAAACATGAACATAATATTTAAACATCAAAATCTTGAGTTGTGAATTAAATCTTGTCAGTATATAAGTAATAGATCATAAAGGTATATTTATCATGATAGAATAGTATTGGCATAAAAATGGAATTATGGAAAAAATAAGCACCTAATATGATTTCCATAGTATCCAAGGAATTTATTCTAAGACCATCATAGTGGAAAAATTCCATTACTGAACTTGGTTTACTTTTAGTTCTAGCTATGTATTAATGAACTGGATTTACATTTTATTCCAACCCTATATTACTGAACTAGATTTACATGTCATTCCCTTCATGTGTATCTAATGAGATATAAATCATTACCCAATGTATTGGAGGAATATATAGGCCCCACCCATCTTATTGTGAAATCATTTTTACATGTTCCTTAGGAACACAATCCTTTCACCATAACATAACCTAAGGAACAAAAAAATTGGTTTCTTAAACATAATCCTATTATAAAATAATCAATACAAGATAAATTGATTTCATAAAAATAATTCCATCAAAACCACAATAAAATAAAACTAATAATAGAGATAGAAACAAAACCATATGACATCTTAAATGGAAAATAATTTTGATAAAATACTTGAACATAATTCTCGATGTAAATATCATTTCTTTTTCAAAATCATTTTATTTTCTCAAAATTTCACCCAATTTTAAAAGATAAAAATTTATTAAAAAATAATCTTGAAATCATTTAGAGGAAGATTCATGGAAATAAAGAGTCATGAAACTATAAAAATCCATTAATGCTGTATAAGTTAGAAAAACATTCCCCTCACACTTTTTACAGAAAAAGTCAAACAATACCTCATATGGAAAATGAACGAAACGTTACTTACATTCCAAGTAGTAATCATAAAAAATAAGTATAAATTTCTTTAAACATACATAGATGAATAGTAAACCTTTTATAAAAACAATTTTATAAAACATGGACATGGATGATAAATATTTTCCTAGTAAATACTTATTTATAAACAATCTCGAATAGAAATGTGATTGAAAAATTACACATAAAGAAAAGTGCCCTATACCAATAGTTTAAAACTGTGGGTATTTCCCATTAAACCATGGATATAGGCTATACCCACGATTTCATAAACCATGGGCTCCCGAGTTGTTAGGATTTACCTATACCCACTGTTTTACAAAAACCGTGGGTTATCCCACTGAAATTTCAACTTACCCACAGTTCTGGTAAACTGTCGGTATACATCTATACCTATGGTTTACAGAACCATGGGTATACATTTTTACAAAAGAAATCAAATACCCACGCAAAAGTAAACTGTGGGTATGGAGGGTTTTGCAGCAGCATATTTACCCACAGTTTATGAACCATGGGTAAAGAGAGTTCTACAACAAATATTTACCCATGGTTAAAGAACTGTGGGTATAGAGAGTTTTGCAGTAGCATATTTACCCTCATTTTAAGAACTGTGGGTATAGAGAGTTCTATAACAGAATATTTACCCATGTTTCTCAAACTTTGGGAATAGATTATTTTCCAGGAAATTGCAGCTGCCTGCATGACAGACCCCCTACAGCCCCTCCCTTCCCCCTAGATAGACCCCCTAGTATACCCATCCCCCCTTGAACACCCACACTCTCCCCCTATAGACCCACCCTTCCCAACTGGACAGACCCTCCCCCATCACACCCCTCCCCCCTTGCACACCCCACTCCCCCTGCAGCCCCTCCCTTCTCCCCTAGACACACCCCCAACACACCCTATCCCCCCTTGCACACCCCTACTCTCCCCCTGGACACCCCCTGTAGTCCCTCCCTTCCCTCTGGACATACCCCACAGCATATCCCCTCCCCCTTTGCACACACCCACTCTACCCCCTTGATAGAACCCCCTTGAACCCCCTCTTGACAACCCCCTCCTGGAAAACCCCCCTCCCCCTGCCCCCTGCACACTCCTGGACAACCCCCTCCCCCTTCACCCCCACACCCCTACCCCTCCCCCACCCCCTGCCAACACACCTGCCCTCTTCCCCAGCACCCCCTACCCTCTTACCCAACACTAGCACCCCTATAATACTTGTAAACCCCCCACCCCTCACCCATAACACCCCTTCCCCTGGAAAGACCCCCCACCACATCCCCTCCCCCTTTTCACACCCCCACTCTCCCCTCTGGATAGAACCCCCTTGCACACCCCCCCCCCTTGACACCCCCTCCTAGACAACCCTCACCCCCCTGCACCCTGCACCCTCCCTGCACACTTTTAGACTACCCCCTCTTTTCCCCCTACACACTCATGGACATCTCCCCTCCCCATACACCCCCACACCCCAACCCCCTCTCTCCCACCCACCCTACACACTCCTTCCCTCTTCTCCAGCACCCCTGCCCTCTTCCACCACCCCCCCACCCCCCCACCCCCCGAATACTTGTAAACCGTCCCCACCCTCCCCACCCCGTCCCCCCTGAACAGAACCCCCTGCACATACCCTCCCCCTTTTCACACCCCCACTATCCCCTCTGGGAAAAACCCCCTTGCCCCCCCACAACCCCTCTTGGACAGCCCCCTCCCCCAGCACCTTGCCACCTCCTTTCACACTCTAATATACCCCCTCTCTACCCTTGCACACTTCCTGATAGACCCCCCTCCCCCTACACCCCCACACCCTTTCCCCCTACCCCCACCCCCTGCACACACCCCTACCCTCTTCACCGGCACCCCCAGCCCTCTTCCCCAGCACTAGCCCCCCCTGAATACTTGTAACCCACCTCACCCAGCACACCCCTCCCACCTTCCCACAAAACACACCCCTTCCATTTTCCCCAGCACCACCAACATCCCCGGCACACCACTATGTCCTCTTCCCCAACACTAGTGAGTGGGATGCTTGTGTCATTGCAGATAGAGCTTCAACAAGATTCTTCCAATGTCTACCAGATTTTTTACCCTAGTATTTCCCATACATATACATTATGAAATGGTGTTTGTTCAAGTAATGTTCATATGAACAGTTCCAATGTAAGCATTTCTAGTCTAATTACTAACAATGTAAGCACTTATACTATAATGATGTTTGTATAAACATGGATAGTGTGTGTACTTCTCCTGTAAGAACTTCTAGAGCAATGTTCCTACTAATGAAGTCAAATGTGTAAATATGTAAAACTTTCATGTTTACAAATTGTTGTTAGTATGGGCTTCTAATGTAATCACACTTAATATAAAGTTTATTTTAGAATCCATGCTAATTTAATCAATTTTACATAACCACTTCTTGTCTTATTCTAGTGATAATAATTTAAATAGGTATTCAAAACTATTTTAGATTATGTAAAATATTGGAATATTGGGATTGGTCATTAATTCCCTTGCGTTTAATGCTTCTACTAAAAATAACAGAACCTGTATTATAGGATTGGGAAAATTATTAGATGTTTTATGTTATATAAATTCAAATATAAAATAATATAGGAGAAATAGCTGCCTAATATTTTATCTCCGATAAGTTGTAATACCAAAAAAAGGATTATTGGGTAAAAAATGTAATCATTTGTCTTGCAAAATAATCCCAAAGGATGCAATTAATTTTGGAACCTATGAAAAAATTAGTATTCTAATTGAAAATTTTGTGAAAAATTATTTTAACATCTCTGAAACATGAATCCAATAGAGAATAGAGATAACTTTCCATCCCCTAACACAATTTTCTTTCAATGCTAGTCTACCAGTATACCCTTCATCTCACGAGGCATGAAGTTGAACAATAAATATAAAGATAAAATCACTAGTACTCACTCTCTTATAAGAATCATCATCAAATCTATCTATATCATATTCATCAATGGAGTACAATTTTTTTAAGAAGACTTGATCGTTTACTTTTTATCACAGTTACAAGTGATTTATTAGGTAATTTTACCTACAAAAAGACATCAAATTCACAAGTAGTGACCAGAATTACAATGATTATAAAAATTATATCAAACTATAAACCACTGGAACTATTTATATAATGAATAAGCATTAATAAGAATCCTCACATATTCATCAAAATCAAATTAGATGAACCAAAATAATCACTTATCTTAGAAACCATGGTGGCAGAAAAATGACTTTTTTAAAGAGTAGACTGCCCATTCAAAGTAGGAGAAGCTTTAGCAGGAGGCTCCTGAAATATAACATAGTTTAATAATCCTTAAAATATAATGAAACAAAAAAATTCTGATTGGTAATGGATTGTTATAATCATACGAAGAAATAATAACCTTATACAACTTTTATTTATTTTTGATAAATGCTCCCTCCTTCAAAATCACTTTCAGAAGATCCTGAAAAATTAGAGATGTTGTTGGGATTCAATTTCTTATCAAAAGAAACAATAAAAAATTTTTCACTAGTGTGGGATGGATTATTTGAAATAAAATTCTTGAAATAGCATCTTAGGGAAATTCATTTAATTCCAATACCCAAAAGCCACATCCAGCCTTCCTTCATTGCAGTAAGAAGCAATGAACAGAGTAAATGAAAGAAAATTTGGTTTTTAGACCTACGGTTTGAAGCAGCAGAAGGAAATCTGACGCCCCGTCAATTTGATTTAGTTTTCAAAAGCATTTTAAAATATTATTTCATGTAATAATACCTGGTGTAAAGCCACTTTCTGTCATCATTCTATATAAATTAAAGCCATGGTCATCTTTGACTTTTTAAAGGAAATATTTCACGACATAGACATATATGTTGATATTAGCACGCCCTTGTTTTCTTGTTTCCCTACACATGTACAGAATAAAATTAATATGATTCAAATACAAATTGAAAGGTGTTTAAACTAAATGAATAATTCATTTCCATTGTTTAAACTGGTTTTAGAGTTCATTATGAATAAATATTCATTTGAATACAAATTGAAATGTGTTTCTTTTATTGTGCTATGAGCAGTTTGAATGTAATATTAATTGTATTTTATACAATATAAACACACATCTTACTAAATACAATCATGGATAGAAAAAACCTTGATAAGTATTTGAAAACACTCGTAAAAAACATATGTTAAACATCCATGTCAGACAAGCACAATAATTATGAGAATTATTTCTTTAAATGAAATATTAGTAGTGATAAAGATAAAATCATATGTACTCACTGTTTTATAAGCATCATAATTAATGCTATTTTTATATACTTCATCACTGGAATCCTATTTTATTTCCATAAGACTTGATGATTTTCTTTTAATCACAGTTCTATGTTATTTCTTAGGTAATTTTTCCGACACAAATACTTCAAATGCTCAAGTAGTGACGATAATTGCAAAAATTATATAAAAATATATCAAACTAAAACCACTAGAACTATTTATATAATGCATGATCATTAATAATAACCCTCAAATATTAATCAAAATCACTTTAGATGAACTGGAGGAATCACTTCTCTCAGAAACCACGGTGGAAGATAAAATGACTTTTTTAGAGAGTAGACTGCCCATTCAACGTTAGAGAATCTTTAGCAGGAGGCTCCTGAAATAGAACATAATTTAATAATCATTAAAAAGTATTGAAACAAAAAATTGGAAATTGGTTATGGTTTGTTATTATAATACCATGAAATGTGAACCATATACCACTCCTATTCATATTTGATAAATACTCACTCCTTCAGAATAACTTTCAAAAGAGCTTGATGAATTAGTGTTGTTGTTGGGCTTCACTTTCGTATCAGAACAAACAGTGACATTTTATTCACTAGTTTGGGATGGATTAGTTAAAATAACATGCTTGAAAATTGTATCCTAGATAAATTCATTCAAGGCCAATACACAACAGACTCATCCTTCCTTCTTTAGTTGTAGTAAATAGAAATCAACTGTGTAAATGAAAGAAAATTTGGTTTTTGGACCAATGGTTAGAATAAGTAGATGGAACTATAATGCCACTGTAATTTGATACATTTTTCATAGTAATTTTATAATCTTATTACAAGTAATAATACTTGGGGTAAATCAACTTTCATTCATCATTCTATGGAAATTAATACCCTGGTCATCTTTTCATTTTTTAAGAAAATCTTGCATGACATGATCATATATGCTGATATTAGCACACCCTTGTTTTCTTGTTGCCCTACACATGCACAATATTGAATTACTATGATTACAATTCAAATTGAAAGGTGTTTAAACTGTATTCACAATTTATATCGGTAGTTTTAACTAATTGTAGAGTTCATTATGCATATACATTAATTTGAATACAAATTGAAAGGCATTTATTTTATTGTGCTATGAGCAGTTTGAATGTAATATTCATTGTATTTTAAACAATATATAGACATATCTTAATACATAGAATCATTGGTAGAAAAAACCATGATAATTCTTTGAAAACACTCATAAAAATTCACCTTAAACATCCATGTCATACAAGAACAATAATTATGAGAATAATTTCATTAAATGAAATATTAGAAGAGATAAAGATAAAATCATCTGTACTCACTGGCTTATATGAATCATCATCAATGCTATAGGTATCTACTTCATCCATGGACTATTATTTTATTTCAAGAAGACTTGATGGTTTACTTTTTATCATAGTTCCATGTGATTTCATAGTTAATTTTTCCTACACAAAAACGTCAAATGCACAAGTAGTCACCATAATTGCAAAGATAATATAAAATATATCAATCTAGAAACCACTAGAAATATTTATATAATGCATGAGAATTAATAATAACCCTCACATATTCATCAAAATCAATTTAGATGAACCGAAAGAATCACTTCTCTCAAAAAACTTGGTGGCAAAAAATGACTTTTTTAGAGAGTAGACAACCCATTCAAAGTAGGAGAATCGTTAATAAGAGGCTCCAGAAATAGAACATAGTTTAATAATCATTAAAAAGGAATTAACAAAAAATAATGCATATTGGAAATTGTTTTCTAGTAGCATATCAAGAAATGAGAACCATATACCACTCGTATTCATATTTGATAAATTCTCACTCCTCTAGAATCACTTTTAGAAGATCATGACGAATCAGAGCTGCTGTTGGGCTTCCCTTTATTATCAGAAAAAACTATGTAATTTTTAGCACTATTGTGGGATGAATTAGTTGAAATAGTAGGACTAAAAATATTATCCTAGAGAAATGCATTGAAGGCCAATACAAAACAGCCACATCAAGCCTTCCTTCATTATAGTTAGCAGTAATCAACAGAGTAAATGAATGAATATTTGGTTTTTAGACCCATGGTTAGAAGCAGAAGAAGGAAATATAACACCACTTCAATTTGATTCAGCTTTTAGAGACATTTTATAATATTATTACATGTAATAATACATGGGGTAAATCCATTTTCATTCATCATTATTTGGAAATTAAATCCATGGTCATCTTGGCCTTTTTAAAGTAAATCTTGCATGACATAGTCATATATGTTGATATCAGCACACCCTTGTTTTATTTTTTCCCGGTACATTTAAAGAATAGAATAAATATTATTCAAATACAAATATAAAGGTGTTTAAACTGTATTCATAATTCATTTCCATAGTTTAAACTGGTTGTAGAGTCTATTACGCATAAAAATTCCTTTGAATACAAATTGAATGGCGTGTCTATTATTATGCTATGTGAAGTTTGAATGTAATATTTGTTGTATTTTAAACAATATACAAACATAGCTTATAAAATAAAATCACAGATAGAAAAAAACCATGAGAAGTCTTTGAAAACACTAGTAAAAAACGCACCTTAAACATCCACGTCATAGAAGCACAATAATTATGATAATGATTTCATTAAATACAATATTAGTAGAGATAAATATAAAATCATCCGTACTCACTGGCTTATAAGTATTATAATCAAATACATATGTATCTATTTCATCACTAGACACCTCTTTTGTTTCAAAAAGACTTTATGGTTTATTTTTATCATATTTCTATGTGATTTTTAGGTAATTTTTCCTATAAAAAAACTTCAAATGCACAATTAGTGACCAGAGTTTCAAGGATTATATAGAATATATCAATCTAAAAACCACTGAAACTATTTATATAATGCGTGATCATTAATAAGAACCCTCAAATCTTTATCATAATCACTTTTGATGAACTTGAGGAATCACTCTCTGAAACGTTGGCAGAAAAATGGCTTTTTTAGAGAGTAGTCTGCCCATTCAAAATAGGAGAATCATTAATAGAAGGATACTAAAATAGAACATAGTTTAATAATCATTAAAAAGGAATGAAACAAAAATAATCAGATTGGTATTAGTTTTTTAAAATCATACCATGAACTGAAAACCATTGACCACTCCTTTTCATAGTTGGAAAATTAAAACTCCTTTGGAATCACTTTCAAAAGATCTTGAGGAATCAGAGATGTTGTTGGGATTCACTTTCTTATCAGAAGAAATAATGAATTTTTTAGCACCAGTATTGGATGGATTAGTTGAAATAGCAGGCTTGACAATAGTATCATATAGAAATTCATTCAAGGCCAATATAAAAGATCCTCATCTATCCTTCTGTCATTGTATTAAGTAGAAATAAATGGAGTAAATGAAAGAAAATTTAGTATTTGGACCCACAAGATAGAAGTAGCATAAGTAACACCGACACCACTACAATTTGATTCATTTTTAGTGACATTTTATAATATTAATAAAACTAATACTACATTGGGTAAATCCACTTTCAATCATATAAAATGATCCATGTTTTACCCAATGTGTGAGATTACATCTGATATGGAATTATTTTAAACAATATCTTGTGTAACTTCATAACCCATGAAAACTCCAATAGAAAGTACAAAAAATTCAAGAGTACATGCAAGAATTCAGTGAGCCATCCTAAATTTATTATTATTGATCATATGCTAGTAATACCAAACACTATTTATGTGGAAGCCAAGAATAATAATTTATAATGTGTCTGATATGCAATATTGTTCTATTCCTCCCCCTCCTAAAGCCCTAGAATAAAATGTAAAAATATTCAGTGCATAACATATTCCACATTTCGCACAAGGATCGCATGTATGCTAGCACCAAGATGGAATAAAAATAAGCCTTATATCAGAAAGGTGGTGATAATAAAATCATCTTGGAATGATTATAATGGAATCATATAACATGTTTTACAATTTACTTTAGGGTAAATTTTATATAATGACGGGGTAAGGCCAATCATTTCTATCATGAAACTACCATACAATTGAACATTCAATTCAATTTCTTTACAAGTCATTTCATTATATAAGGTTCCATTAAGGATCATTATGTACCATTCAATGAAAACGTACAAACATGGCCTAAAAATTTGTATCAACATTCAAATAGAACATAAATGCAGGGAGTGGGGGGGGAGGATAAGAGGGGCATTCAGAGAAAAAATTGATGGATGCTCAAGTAGCATAGAAATTCACAATTATGAAAAAAAATTCATCTCAACCAAAATTGATAGAAAAATATAAATATGGATTACCAAATTTTTACTAGAAATATTGTGATCGCCTTTCTCAATAGGAAAAGAATAATCAAGACATATACAAGAAAAAACATTACAATAATCACTTAAAACAAATCCTAGACCTTGTGCCACGTTGATTAAGTTTTAATCTTGGTTGAAAAATTCATGGGAACCATCTCACTTAATATCCTAAGAGTGGGAAAATATTTCCCCCCACCTGTACCCCCAGTAATCCCTGCCCTCATACACCCTGCCCCACCCCCAACACCTACCCCCTCCCCCTACACCTAGCCCCACCCCCTGCACCCATCCCCCATCGCCCTCCCCCAGCTCCTAGAACCCCCAGCCCCACCCCCTTCCCCCCAATTGTACCCCCACTACCCCCTTCCCCCTCTTCCCTTGCACCCATCCCCACCCCCAGAATCCCTCCTCATGCACCCATACCCCTATACACCCAGCACCCAACCCCTCTCCCCCTCCCCCAGCACCCATCCCCACCCATCTGCACCTATCCCCACAACCAGCACCATGCCCCCTGCACCGAGCCCCACTCCCCACTCCCCCTACACCCAACCCCACCTCCTACAGCCAACCCCACCCCTTGCACCCAACCCCCTTCCCCTCTGCACCCTTCTTACAAAGCTACCTATAAAAAAAAATATCTAGGAAGTACCATATCATTTAGGGACTTAGTATCTCAAAAACCCAACCAGTTCAATCAATAGAACAACATCAAATATCATAAAATGAAAATTTTAGAAATAAAAACTGAGGAATATATTCCTTTTTTATCTACATTAATTTATACTTGTCAATTCAATAATTTATGATAAATAAAGAGATATTAAATGGAATCCAATGTCAATATATGGGATATCATTTAGAGCTAAGTATTCTATGGTAATAATGGAATCACATACCCTTATGCATGACTAAGGATTCTAATGTTATATTTATATAAATGCATGAGAAAATTTATGTAGAACTTTTCTAAAGAAAAAAAATTAACCATTATCATCTGTATAAAAATTCAATTAATGTTCTTAAAGTAAATACACAATTCTCCCTACTAATTCAAAAATAGAGGGGATTAATATCCCCCCAATCACCAACATCCCCATCCCCATGTCCATGCCCATCAGCATCATCATCAACATCGTCAGCTGCCTCATCACCAGTAGTAGCATCAGCAAAATCATCATTGCCAATAGCTCTATTCCTACCACTTTCATTGCTACTACGACCCTCATTGGCATCACACTACACATCATTTAAAGAGAACATTAACACCATATATGATTCCAAAGTATAAATATCCTCTGACGGAAGCATCAGACTCAAAACTGCCATAGCTTTCATGAAATATTCTGTCATCATCTTACTTCTTTCAACCTCATCTAAAACTATTTTTTTTGCCTCATCTGATTCAGCACGATATATTTTAAGCTCAGAGTTCTAGGAGTCTTGAGAGGTTCCTGATATCGACAAATACTTAGAGGGTACAATGTTTTCCAATGGTCGACAACGTACCCCCCAGGTTCTCCTTACCTAATACTTGACTTAAATGATCATGTGGCCCAAGGTTGTCATCTTCCTTACCATCGAGGGCCTCCAATGCAGACTGTTGAAATTATAATCATATTAAATTATGAATTTCGTATAAATATATAAAATATAAATATAAAACTATACAATTTTATCTTGTGTTTGTGAATTAACTACACTTCCATCCTTTTTCTTTCTACTAAATAAAAATAATTCGGGACAAGGTACATGACCTTCGATGCCCAATTTAGCTTGTTGCAAATGAGAAATGAACAAATCTAGATTAGTACCACATATGAGAAATGATGAAATCTGGCCTATGTCTATACAATAATATTTTTGGTAGAAAATCATGTATAACATCACAATACTGAGTTAAAGTACCTAGTGCTTTTCATGATCGAGCATTGTAGTGCACCCCAATGTGTGGAATTATGTCACTGATTCCCTATGCTTTATGTTTTTCTTTGACAGTTAATAAAAAAATTCCAATACAAGTAATAAGAATTAAATTTTTTATGTCAACCATTAAAGATTGAGATTAACTTAAACTTAGTAGTCTTCTAATGTGCATTCATTTTTTATATTGAATGTTTGGAAAGTCGAGGAATATGGGTACGCCCTATAAGTCTGTACCAACCCTTATCTTCTAACCAACATACAACTCATGCTTATATGAGTGACAGAACTCCCCAACATTCATCAACCTTACAGTCTTAGAAACTTCTCCATCGGTAAAGTTAAACTGAATCTATAATGAACACGATATTTAATTTAAATACACCAATAATATATATATGAATTTATATAATTTTCTTTCCCATATTTTCTCCCAAGATTTTTCCTTAATCTCTTTATTGTTACATCACCATAAAACCGGTTCCACTAGAATTATATCATTATACACGGCCAAAATGGCCATGAATCTTCTACAATGAATTACTGTTGGACCTACCATCTTATTTAGTCGATTGTAATCCACCATTAGATATTTCTAAAGATTCCAAACTTCCATCATCTAAGTGTGCCCACTTAACCTAGAAAATGATCTCACTGAATAAGAATAAGAAGGGGAAAATAAGAATTAAGTCATTGTACAACACGAAAAAAATAATGTGATATAATTTGAAATAGTTATAATAAAAAACCATCTACAGATTGCTCAATATACTGTGATGGATTTGCGCGCTGTCTTGACTCAGCAACCTTTGCATGAACTGTTTGTTCCTCTGCATGCTCTGGGTGACCTTAATGCAGTAGATTGGAAGATGATGGAATAGACTCATCAGATGCTGGCTGGATGGTAGGAATTGGAGGTAGTGTATACATGGCAGCATATGGGTAGTAGGATGGGGGATACATCATCAGATATTGTTATGGTAAAGCTGGAATCATCTTTGAAGGAAGTGTAATCATCATATGGGAAGAAGAGGAGAAATCTGATGATGGAGGAATCAATAGAATCATCCCTAAAGATAGAAAAGCCATGGCATGTAAATAAGAGGGTAGCTGAGATGATAATGGAGGCATAGATAAAAACATCCTTGAAGGCTCAATAGGAGGATGGAAAGGTGTGGTGGAAGGGGTGCCAGTTGATAGGTCAGTGTGGAAATGGGTATGATGGGTGCTCCGTCTAGGTCTAGGAGCATCCCCACTCATACCCATGCTAACAGGATTATGAGTAAATTCTGGAGGAACTGAATGTACCTAAAAAAATTTGATAAATAATATTAACAATAAATAATATGTAATGCATAAAAAATTACAATTATAATACTCATTGATGGAAGAAAAGGCAACAGAAACTCATGCCCCGGTCGATCAGGATCAAATAGTTGCTTCCATCGACCTTTTGTAGTATTTGACATAATCTACATAAGAATGAAATTTATTTATTTTAGAAATAGTTTTTACAAATCATGCATAAAACATAAATCTATTATCAATTCATGAGAGGAATAAATTTGAAATATTTTAATTACTAATTGTACAAATGATTACAAGGAAATGACTAACCCAGTTTTTAAAATTACATTACTAAGTTATTAATTTTTTAAAAACAAGATTTAAACCAAGTTTTGAACATTGAAACAAATATAATTTTATGAAACAACACCAAAAAATAAAAAAACAAACTTTTCATTCCAAAATGTGACATAATTAATGTAATTAAAACAATACTAACCTGAGAAACTAATGTCAATATAAACTGAATGAACATTGAACAAATATGGTTTCTTATATATATTACCGACCACTACATCTGGTTAAATATCACCTCTCACAATGGGACAATTTTAATCATCAAATGAAAAAAAAATTCCAACACCAACAGGGATGTCAATGGTGGATATTTCATCACCAGAATCATGAAAAATATGTCTGGGGATTACGTCATTAATGACATCATAATTGGTTCTCATAGGAGCTTTCAAATAAAAAACATGTTTAGCCATTGATGCCAAAATGTATGGTTCATCATTACACAAACATCGACTCATATCAATAACTCTGAATAAATTGTTACCAATAAATATACCATGTCGTCTCATTTAATCAAAACATTTACATTTTAGTATAGTGACTCTACCTTGAGAGTAGTAATCCAATAACAATATTTTATCAACTAGCCCCTAATAATACACATATTCATGTCGAAGATGACTATCTGATACAGTGGCATAACAATCCATTGTAGCGGTTAACATAACACAATCATGTTGGGATCTCATTTTCATCGCTCGATCCATTGTAACAAATTTTTACCCATCGATTATTAAAGATTTACATTCACAAACCAAATAATTAGGACCAAAAGCCAAATCTCTCAATTCTTGAGAAATATAGTAAATAGGTAAACTCAACACTTGAAAAATATATAAATAATAAAATTAAATGGATATCTATTTTTTATAACTAATTGATGTAATGTCAATACATTTGATTTCAACCAAGTAGGAAAATATATGCTATGAAAAGTCTCTCTCTTTGTCAAAGAAAAAGATCAATGAACTCTACTTATAATTTTTTTATGTTCCCTACAAATAATGATGATAAAATTGTAAGGTATATGATAAATTTCCTATTATAAGATAACATATAAATATCCAAATTACTTACTTGATATAGTAATCGAACAAACCAAAGTTAAAAAAGTCTATGTGATGTGCCATCCCCTACTCTTCAAGGATCAATATAGCCAATGTATAAGACCCAAAAATTCGTATTGTTTAGTGAAGAGAAAGAAATGAGGGCTCAATTTCTATATACTAGTCATCTTCATTTTTCACTGGCTGATTATGTCTTGTTGGGAAATCAAACAAATACATTGTACAAAAATCCATACATTCTTGAGCTAGATAACCCATCATAATTGAACCTTCAAGATAATTATTATTTCGAACATATGATTTCATTGTTCACATATTTCTTTCAATAGGATACATCCAGTGAAAAAAATGGGACCCCCAATAAGTGTTTCAGTTGGACGATGAATTGTTAAATGCAACATAAAAGTGAAAAAGGATGAAGTAAAAATATATTCCCTCTCACATAAAATTTTTGGAGCCTCCTACTACATTTTTATCAAGAATGACTTGGATATCCATTTAGCACAAATGTATCTAAAAAAGCACAAAAGGATTACTGTCACACTAACATTATTGGATAGAAAATTCTAAATAGATTTTGAAATCAATTCACCAAGAAGGATGTGATAATCATGAGTTTTTGAAGATTTTAGTTTCACATATCTTCTGTTGGTTCATTTAGATATGTTGCTGGAATATCCATAAGGAACTTTGATATTCTCCAATACCACCATAAATTGATCTTTCTCTGATTCTTTCATCACATAAGATGAGCAAGGAACTTTCCATTTGTTTTCACTGATACGCACATGATGTAGTTTTGGTCGAATACCACAATCCAACAAGTCTCGATGAGATCAGAAGCCGCCTTTGGTATTCCCGTTGATATTCAGAATAATTACAAGAAACATTTCACATATATTTATCCCAATATACATTATGTCTAAAAACTGACGTAACAAATTGGTAGACTAATATGGAAATTCAAAGATAAATACCACTCTTTTTCCAATTGTAAGTGGTTTTAGTGTCAAAATTCTTTCACTTTTTATATCTCAACTGACCATTACCTAAGGAAAAACTGAAATCTTTTAATTCATTATGCACATCAGTTCCTGACATACATTGGGGTGGTTGTTCAGTCTCAATGGTATTATCAAACCTCTGATGATTCATCCTGTATTGATGATCCATTGGAAAGAATCATCAACGCCCCATGAAACTGAAACTACAATGATGTTTAAGACTTATCAATCATGAATTATTCATAGAAACTGAAAAAGATGGTTTTCCCTTCGTTCTCCACCCATAAATCATTACATAAGAAGGGAAATCATTTATAGTCCATTAAAGGGAAACACACATCTAAAACGCATTCTTTGAAGAAGCATCGAATGTCCGCACACCCAACTACCAAAGTTGTTTCAAAAATCTTATTAAAGGAAACAATTAGACATATATATCATTACTAGTATCAGAAGGTCCATATATCCATATACTCAAGAAGATGAATGGTTTTTTCAGACACATCCATAGAGGAAGATTATAAACATGAATAAAAACAAGCCACGTGCTCTGAGAAGTATGCATCTGACCAAAAAGATTAAAACCATCACTGGATAGACCTAAATAGACATTATGAACCTAAAATACAAAATCAAGATGCTATGCATAAAATTTCCAAATTCTAAACCATCTATAGGATTAACCAACTCATCATTACCTTTAATTCTCTCAGCATCATGCCATCACATATTGGCTAAGATTTCTATAGACATGAATAGATTTTGATGTTTTGGAATCAATGGAAAGTGCCACCTGACTTTCTGTGCCACAAGAGATGGTGTTCCATCTGTATTTATATTCAATCATGATATACCGAATTCTTTACATTCAATATGATCATTTGTTTCCTCCCAAAATAAAGTACAATCTTTCAGACAAGCATGAAATTTCTTATTATAAAATCCAAGATTCTTAATTAACATATATTCCATGTAATGACTTGAGTGAATATCTACACCATCAAGAAGAAATCCCTACAAAAGTGTTATAATGTAATCAATAGTAGTACTATAAATCCCATACATGGTTTTCCCATGATATAACCGCATTAAAAATTCCAACTTGGTCATTTTAGTTCATTCCTGATATACTGGAGTTCTAGCATCATCTAATAGATTTTTTACTCTCTCATCATCATCTTCAGTATTTTCCTCATGTGATTTGATATATTTATCTTTTTCACAATCATACTATCTCTGTTGGGATGATGTAAAAATGGAAACCGATCGAATATCAAATTCTCGATGCTACTTCTTTCATCTTGTTCATGACCTATAAAATATTCACTTGTCTCTTCATGGTGATACTAAAGATAATAGTTTGTTTGAAATAAAAATTTTGTTACATGGTATCTAACTTCTTCCTGGTTTAACCATGGTATTCCAACCCATTAATTTCATAAACACTTTATACAACCTCCATCTGAATCATTTTCAAATGAAAAATCCATATAATTCTCCAAATTATTTTGAAACGCGGTTGAAATACTTTTGGTACGATACATCCAGCTTCTATCCATTCTATAAAAAGAAGAGTAAAATTTATCTTCCAATCAACAATGTAAACCATAATTTAAAAAGGGATATATACTATAAAAAATATAACTATTAGAAAATAAAAAATTAATAGTTAATTCACATTTGTATTGTAGGTGCCTTTATTTTTTGTAACCAATTTCAACCCTTTCAGTATCAAAGTTAAAATTAATACCTCTATCTTATAAAGGGAAGATAAAAAAGGTAAACCATAATGGTCCATGAAAGGATTAATGTTTATGATAGAGTGGTATTTGACATTATTGTTAAACTAAGGGAGAGATAAACAAGTTTATCCTCCCTTAGGTGTAACATAAAAAATAAACTTTTAAATTTAAAACACACCCTTAAACATGGGTTATTTCATTTAAAAAGCACGGGAGAGATAAAAAAATTCAGCCATCATAAAAAATATTTTAAATAATCCCCATATTCATTTAATTTAAAATTTTCCATGGGTAAAATATTAATTCAAAGAGGTAATTTTTTATATAAAACAACTCTATCTCCAATAATTAAGGAAAATAATTTAGATATTTAATATAAAAAAATCGTGGGTATCAAATATTGGTATAAATATACTAGAAGATGAATTTCATAAACAAAATCACTTCATGAGTTATTTTAATAAAATAATTACCTAGAAACACCTAAAACATACAAAGTGCAACATGTCACTAAAAGACTCTTAGAAAGGAAAATGTCATTTTGGTTCAAAAATGAATTTAAAATGAATTTAAAAATCAAATAAATGTTATTAGATTAATATAGAACACTAAATATTACACACACTGTGATTAGGGTTCTCATAAGAAATGAAAATTAGGGAAATTGAAGTGAAATGATAGGGGGAATCTCTCTTGGGATTTAGGAAATGTATTATGTATCAAGTTTCATCGATTACTATTTTGGATTCTTGTGGCGTACCCTCATTTAATTCTGAATGATGAGTTACCTGTATTAGAATTTATTTATTTTGTTGGAATACCTCCATCATAAGCTATGGTTTATAATAATACCATTCTTCTAAATTTCAAGGATGGTTTCTTGAGTTTAGACTATAAGAATAGATTTGGAATAATGGAAAGGATCACCTATGAGTTTAATTCAGAGAGAATGCTATATTTTTCCATCAAATAACTTTTTTAAAGTTAATTGATTTTTTAAACATCACTCATGAAAATGTTTTCCCTTGAAATAATTTATTTTTCGGGAGCCATTTAATTTGGTTATAGGATGCCGGTGTTTGTTTAGGATTCACAAAATAGGGGAAGAAACAAATATTAAATGAATGAATCATTGTCACCAGGGTAAAACCTCAACATATTTATAAGTAATGGATGGACTATATTTTCATGGTTCTAGGGAACCAATGTATTCATTTTCATTATTTTATCCTTAGAATTCCATCGTATTTATCCACATAGTATCCAATTCTAAGGGTTATTATATAACCACGACACTTAATCAGGGAAAGGAAACACATTTATTCTAAAGTGTTTGGTGTATTTATAAGCTAAATTTAATATATAAAAATGTTTTGAACACTAATAGTCCTTCAAATAATTCAATTATCACAATACATTTCCAAACAATGAACTTATTTGAAATATACATTGACAATATGTGCCTCAAGAATTGATTACATGTCCAATATAACTTATTGATAGCAATTACAAGCAGATTATTATTCATTTAACTATATTATTTAAAATAAACATACCCATAGTCTCAAATTCTAGTCAATCTCAATGATCAAATGTGTATGATTCATAATCAGAATCATAGTAATCATGAAAATCAGAAAATTAATGTTTAAAAAAAGGAAACAATATTAGGTTTCAATGATAGATATCCCAAATATAACTCATAGTAAAAATAAACTGGAAGAAAAAATATATTTACATTCACTATAGGGAACATGATCATGAAAATTGTCCTGATATTCCAAACAATGGTTTTGTACATTCAGGTTTTTTCTCTGTTTTCAATTCATTAAAGCCTCAATTGAATTTATATATAATATAATGAAAAACAAGGAGAAGATATTTCATACCTAGATGCTAGAGCTAGGGATAGGGAGGCGGAGGCCGGGACGGGACATTGTCAGAGCTGGGGGAAGTTGAGGCAGAGGCTAAGGCCAGGAGTAGAGGGAGCCAAGAGGGGGGAAATCACGGGAGCTTGGGAAAAGGAGGCAAAGTTTGGGACATTGAAGCTGAGGTGAAGGCCGGCAGGGAGGTCGGGAGTGGAGGCGGAGGCTGGGGAGGGGAGAAGAAGGCTTGGACGTAGTGGTCAGATGGCCAGGAGGCGGAGGTTGGTGAGGGGAGGAGAGGGCTGCGCGGTAGAGGTCGGAGGGGAGGGTCAGGAGTCGGGGAAACGAGGAAGAGCACAATAGAAGAGAGCGATGGAAGTGAGGGTAAGGAGGAGAGCGATGGAAGAGGGAGGAGGAGCGCGATGGAAGTCTGAGAATTGGTTATTGGTTTGCCACAGTTTTATTAAAAACCGTGGGAATATATAATAAAAAAGAGACATCCACATGGTTTTTCTAGAACATGGGGATAGATGCGTGGGGAAGGATCCCCTTTCCAGAAGTGTTGTCCCTTACCATAGATCCAATTTCATATATATTTGTTTGAAACTTCTATATAATGTGTTTAAAACAATTATTAACTTGTAACAGAACCATAATCATATTTATAACATAATATATGATTCATTTATGATTTTATATTACCCGTTTATTTATCACTTTCTGGTTAAAACAACAATTTGGGTAATGATTTTATTATTAATCATACATGTTTTTGACTTTTTATTCATGATATTATTACAAATATCGTGATTTAAATACATTTAGAATGTAAAAAATGATTCATATATCATATATATTTGATATATATAATATATAGATAAATGAAATGGCATACACCTTTCATTGAGACTGTAGGCTATATGTTTGCATAAATGTTGTTTTTGTTTCCTTATTGAATTGAATGGAAGAAAGTAATTGACATATATATATATACATAAATATAGTAAAAGTAGATTGTAATATATTTCATTATTATTTATTATATATACCTTATAATCATTATTGAATGGTTAATGTAGAGAATGAATCTCATCGTGTCGTGGAGACGGTAAGCTGTATGTACATACGAGTGACAATATTATTCCCATGATGGTTAAATAGTATGAAATTGGATGGTATGTAATTTTACATAATAATTATTATGTTATATTCATTATTTGCATTCAATACAATCATCAATATACCCATCCAAATTATGTATTGTTAAATAACAAATTACACCACGACATGGAGAGGGAATGTCTTACGTACGCACTGAGGGTGATATTTTTATTTTTAGGATGGATACAATGAAGTATAAGTTTGTACCATAATTATAATAACTTCTCAAAAAATATAATATAGTGGATTTATTACTTTAGTATAAAGACAAAGGAAGAATAAAAAGTAGAATAATAAAATAATTTTGAAAGTGGTGATAAAACAATGACTCTCTTTTTTGAGTATCTTACTATTATTTTCCAAAAAGGCCTCCCTAGGATGGATTTATTCCCAATCTGTGGCCTCTAAAATGAAGGTATGGATTTTGGGGGAATAATTTAGTACAGGTTGGATTATCAAAATTTCTTGAAATGTGTGATTATGTGGGTATAGTTGGTGAATTTTTATAATAGGGAGGAGGGGAACTTTAGAAAAGTCTTGAAATATTAATTTATTTAAAAATAATTTTCAGTTTGTAATTTTCCTGAACTCATGTATTTCTATGTAAAGATGAGTATGCGTAAAAATTCTCTCAACCAATAAAATTTATACATGTTTTGATTTTATTTTAAACTTTATCATTTTGATTTATCCTTATTTAATATATTTACTTTGATTTGTGGTAATAATATTCTAAGTATTAAATGGTTATAAATAGTCACTTATGTGTTTTCAATCATCCATAATGGGATAATTTATGACATTTTACAACATATAATTTTCACTTGGTAAATTTTAAATAATTTAGTGATTTTTAAATAATGTAATAATATTTTATTTTTATAAATTTTCAATAGTGTCGATTTTGATAGTATTTATATATTTGACATTAAATAAAATCCAAATAGAAGATAAAAAAAATTAATACACTCCTAACATGTTATATTCAGCTATAAAATTTATTTAGCACGTTAATTAGTTTATATGATATTTATTTTAATATTTTTTGAAAACATTTATTTGATATTTATATCAACAAAATAATTTATACATCACTATAGTTTCCTCATTTATGGTAATTAATTAATTTGAAAAAATTCTAAATAAATTCCCATCATGTAGATAATTTTGTTATATTTCTAGAGACTATTTATTTTTGATGTTTTAACATGTTTATCACTATATTAAAATTAGTATGTTTATAAGAGATAATAGAGTGATTTTTTGTCACTTACTTTTGTTTTAATTATAATTACATCACTTTCATCGACAAAATTCCATTAAATGAATCAATTCTGACCCTTTGGTGATATTTGTCATCATTAATTCATTAACTAGGATTTTGGTAGGTGTTAAGGTAATTTTATTATCTTAATCATATTGTTTGTAATCCAAATTTATCTGATTTTCCTTTAACCGTGGAAAAGAAAAATTACCGTATTTACAATTCATAATGTCCAAAAATAAAAGTTACTTATTTACAGAATTTGGAACCTCTGATTCCAAATATAGAACCAATTCTTCCAAATTCAAAAAACATAATTGGAAGAAATTAATTTAAAATTAATTCCTATTCTGAAAACCAAAACGTTGGTTTTTAAGTTGTAAAAACATATCAAAAGATTGACATGTGTTTATGTGCAATTTAAATGAGAAATTTCTTCCATAGACCAATACTGGATAAAATTATAAACAAATCAATGTTTTAATTAAAAACAATTAAAAAAAATCTATCTGTATAAACAAATTAGATGAAAATGCAGTTTAGAATTAAAATACAGTATTTTCACTCTTCATTAAAATATGAACTTAATTAGAAAAGTACAAAAAATTCAACCAAAGTAATATTATATGTCATTCTTCTCAATAAGAATTTTATTATTTCAAATATGATATATAATATTTAAAAAAACATATTTAAAATTTCTTTACCATCAAGATGAGGAAAACATGAATTTTTTAAAAAAATAATTATTTAATATGAAAATTGAATTTGTTCTTATATCACATTATATAAAATACATAAAATAAATTTTAATGTTATATAAATTTGAAAATGTGGTTAATAATATTCATAAATACTAATATATATCCCCTTAAATAATAATATTTTAATAATATTACATTTTTTAGTGAAACTCATTATTGCGTACAACACACGCTCTCGAAGAAGTTCACTATTGTGTGTAATGAAAGCTATGTTAGTGTTTCATTCTGTGAAAGATTTCTTTGTTGTACCTTATAACATAATCCAAACACAGTTATTTTTAACATTGATCATTATCTATAATCATTGTTTCATGAAATGAATTATATCCAGAGAACTTGAAATTGTGTGAAACACAATCCAAGTATAGTGTTGTCTATACTGCAAGCCAATACGGTTTTGCGTATAACACCAGATAATGAAAGAGTAAATTAAAACACAAGATTTAAAATAAATTAAAAATAATTTATGTCATAAAATCTTGGGGTGTTACGTTATACCCCCCTAAAATTGAATTTCTCCCTCAAAATTCATCGGGGTTATAAAAAGTTTACTAATTGGAAGCATCTTTCATAGAAACCCACATCATTTAAAGTAATACTAAAAAATCATTTTAAAATGGAATGTTAGAAACATAACGGTTACCCAAAGTTACTCATCACTGGGTTTTCCACATATAATAACATAGTTGGTAAGTAAAAACATGGATATAGAAGAAAAATCTAAACTTAATGTTATGATGGATAGTGATACAAAAATGGTTTGTAGAAAGATAACTACTAGAAAGAAATAAATTTTTAATGATTAATTGGACTATCTAATTAATAAAAAAGATGGTACTAAGATAAATTTTTTGGTTTTCAATATCCTTTCAGAAATGTTTATGAATATTTCATGGGAATAAATACGTAATTGATCTTGGTACAATTTCACTATTGTTCTTGCATTGAAAAATTTCAAGTAATCATAGTCTATATGATTTCCATGAAACCTATGGTTCTTGTAATGTCTTCAAGCCAAAGAGAAATGTAATCTCTAAGCCTACAGGCCTTGTAAGTGTTCCCTCAATCCCTTTCATGGGTGGTTATAAAAAATAAATAAAAATAAGTCCTTTGGGCCATTCAACCAGGAATTTGAATTTTTAATTCTTATAGTGTTATCATATCAAGCAATGGATTGATAGGTCATTCCATAAGTCTCATCAAAATGGGTTGAACTAGTAATAAAATTTGAATACGGACACATATAGTGAGATAATATATTAATCTAAAAACATCAACCGTAATATAATTTATACTATCCATAAATGGATAAAATTACAATCCTTCCAAAAAAAGAAAAATTAAACTTTAGAAATAGGGGAACTATATCAACTTAACAATTATCTCCCATATATCATAAGGTAGGTGTTAGTTGTCACATTCCAAACATGTGAATACCTTAATCATGTATTTTTCATGAAACATGATAATAACATGAATTACCATAGGACCTTAGTGAAAACAAGAATTCTATCGAAATTAACTCTTTCTTCCCACAAAAAATACCAAAAATTCAATATAATCAACCATGATAACACATTGACCTTATATCATTCTTGAGGTCATTTGTACTATCAATAATCTCATTATGTACCTTTCCCTTCATTATACACATATCATATACTTTCCAAATATATTTCAATCACTTTCCACAGTTACTAGTACCATATACTAATAAAAAACCACAATGGACAAATACATAGATGTTATAGAATTCCATAATACAACAAAATAGATTCTAATACCCAATTTTGGAATCCCATTACATAAACACATAATCATTTCACCACTCTGTTGTGATACTCAACATCACCAATAGTGATTTCATGTGATTTTCCATTTTATTTGATCTTAAGAGGTTGTTGGCATCAATAATCAACCATAACCCTTATATTAGGGAATTGGTTAGCATAATGCTCCATTTCCTTGCACATGTAACCCTACATTGTGGGAGGTGAACTCTTTAGAAATTTTTTTTATTCTAATTACTTTATTAGTAAAATTATAAATGACCTTGTTTCCCACATATAAAACAATTTTCAATCACCTTAATACAATTTCTTCCATATGTCCTTCCAAACATTGAGAAAAAAGAAAATATAATACTCCTTTATCTATAATTTTTATTGTTTCCTTTTAATTATATCATCATTTTCTTATTATAACCATGCGATAGATGAGAAACTACAATATAACTTTCATTAAGAAGAATACATGGAAGGTATGTACTGAAAAATAATTTCGTGAACTCATACTAATACAAGAAGTCAAATGTATCTTGTTGCCTCGTATTCTTGAAAAAGTTCCACCACAGATTCACTTTACCTTCTAAGAAATAAGTGCCCAACATAACCTTTTCATGTTCTGAACAAAGGATAATGGAAAATATATTTTCAATGGTACAAATCAATTTCTTTGCAACTAGTGGATCAGTTGTTCCACAAAAATAAGAAGGATGTTTCATTAAGAAAGATTCAAGAGAATGTTGTTTAGACCTTTGGTCATTTAGAACCCTAGAAGGGTTTGTGGTAATTGAAACAAGATTCTTTATTCGATATCCCTAAACATTTGGTTTTTCAGGTGGACAATCATACCATTTCCCATCACATATATAATTAATTTGGTTGTTTTGGGTTTCAACCATTGTCTAAACCCCAAAAAAATAGTGTGAGAGGAAAAAATCATACTAGGAAAACAACATAATCATGGTTGAGTACATTCAATTTCTAATATCTTAGGTTTAATCCTAGGTTATTATGATCCTTACCAAAATTCTAGGGTTGTAACCTTTAGTTAGATTTACTCTAAGGGACATACCTTAAAAATATCTCTAAGGCTCTCACTAATGTTTTCACATCATAGTTTACAATGTTTAACTAAACTTTTCTCTTATAACAACTATTAATACCCTAGAATGACCTATACAGAAATTAAATTTATTTTGTGGAATACATAATAAATTAAAAAAATATACACCCAATGACCATATTAGTTTAGTGTCTTTGGAAAAATGGAACATAATGTTCTTACTTGGTGAAATATCTTCAACATATCCCATAAAGGTCGTCCCCTTTTATTTTTCTTCCTAAAACCATTCTTTATATCTGGGAGAAAATAAAACATAAAAATGGTGAGATCAAATTCTTCGTATGTTTCTACTTGGGGAACATAAAACATACCATAAACATATGAATTTAAAATCATTAACCTAATGATTAAACCTAAAAATCGTGAGTCTTGAAATAAATCTTGGAAATATATAAGGCATAGACCATAAAGGAACATTAATTATGATAAAATAGAATTGGAATAAAACAAGAAATTGTGGAAAACAAATAATCACATAATATTATTTCTATAATAGCCAATTCAATGATTCTATGACCATCATAGTGGACAAAGTTTATTACTGAATGGGGATTACTTGTTGTCCCAACAATGTATTACTGAACCAGATTTACTTGTCGTTTCATCCATGTATTAATATAGCAGATTTACTTAACTTTCTAGTAATGTTTATATCATGAGATATAAATCATTACCCAATAAATTGGAGGGATATATATGTCCCACCCATTTCATATTGAAATCATTCTTACATGTGCCATAAAAATAAAAACCATTCACCATAGCATAACCCAAGGAATAAAAAATGGGTTTCATAAACTACATTAAATCATAACATAATCAATATATGATACATGAATTTCATAAAAATAATTCAACAATAAAACCAATAAAATAAAATTAATAATATGTATAAAAACTGAACCCTATGTCATATTAGAAGGAATATAATTTTGATAAATGATTGAACTTAATTCCTGATGAAAATATCCTTTTTTTTCAAAAGCATTTTCTTTTCTCAAAATTCCACACAATTTTAAAAGAAAATAATTTTATTAAAATAATATTTAAATCATGTATAGGAATCATTATGGAAATAAGTTTTCATGAAACCGTAAAACATCAATTCATTCCATATAAGATAAAAAAATCAATCTCCTCATACTTTTTCTGAAAAAAGATAAAAAGCACCTCATATGGAAAATGAAAGAAAGACTCCTTCTACACCATGTAGTAATAGTTAAAAATGGGTTAAAATGTGTTTAAAATTACATATAATAATAGTGAAAATTTTAAGAAAATATTTTTATAAAACATTTATATTGATGGAAAATATAATCCCAGTAATTACTTATGTATAATCAATCTCAGAAACAAATGAGATTGCAATATTATCCCTTACCTTAGGTCTTATTTCATATGTATCTTTCCAAAACTCCTATATAGTGGGTTTAAAAATATTGTTCACCTATAACATAACCATAATCATATTTATGAAATCATATATGATTCACTTATGATGTTATATTACCTATTAATTAATCAATTCATTGTTAAGGCCACATTTTGGGTAATAATCCTTTTATTTATCTTACATGCTTTGAATTCTTATACCTGATGTTTTTACATAGATCATGATTAAATAACTTCAAAAATTATAAAAATGATTTATATATCATATATATTTATCATATATAATAGATAGATAAATGAAATGGAATACACCATTCATTGAGATGCTAGGTCGTACGTACGCATGAATGTTGTTTCCATTTACTTATTGAATTGAATGGAAGAAAGTAAATGACACATATATATAAATATACATAAATACAACAGAGTTATTATGTCATTTATTTCAGGAGTTTTTATTATATATACCTTTTAATCGTTATTGAAAGGTTAACGTGTAGAATGAATCTCATCGTGTCATGGAGACGGAAAGTCGTACGTACGCACGAGCGATGGTATCATTTCCTTGATGGTTTGATTGTGTGAAATTGGATGATATATGAATTTTACAGATTACATATTATGTTATATTCATTACTTACCTTTATTATACTCATCATTATACCCATCAAAAATATGTACTGTTGAATAAAAAATTACACCATGACGTGGAGAGTGTAAGCCGTACGTAAACACTCATGGTGATATCGTTATTTGTAGGATGGCTTAAAAGATGTATCATATTGTACCGTAATTATATTAATATCACATCATATATAATATACTGTATTTATTACTTTTTATGAGAACAACATAAGAATATAAACTTGAAGAAAAAAAGAATTTTGTATGAGGTGATAAAATAATTACCTATTTTTCGAGTATCTTCTTTTGATTCTCACAAAAGGGCTACCTAGGATGGCTTTATACCCAATGTGTGGCCTTTAAAAGGAACGTAGGGATGTTGGAATCTTATTTGAATAGAGTTTAGATGAGACAAAGGGATTTAAAGGAGTGAGTATGTGGTTATAGGTGGTGGCCATTTAAAAGAGGGATGAGGGGAACTTTAGGAATGTCTCAAAATATTACTTTATTACAAATTTATTATCAATTTATAATGGTCCTAATCTGATTTATTTAAAATATAAGATGATTATTTTTCAAAATTCACTCATCCAATAAAATTTACATATGTTTTGATTTTATTTTATTCTTTATATTCTTTATTTATCCTTATTTAATCTATTTAATTTTATTTATGGTAATAATATTCTAAATATTAATTGGTTATAAATATTCACTTATGTGTTTTCAACTGTCCATAATTGGATACTATATGAAATTTTTGACCATATAATTTTCACTTTGTAATTTTTAAATATTTATGTGATTTTAAATAATTTAATAATATGTTATTTTTATAAAATATCAATAGTGTCAATTTTGACAATATTAATTTATTTTAAAGTAATGAAAATACACACATAAGATAGGTTGGGAAAAAATATTTAATACCCTACTAACATGTTATAGTCATAAATAAAATTCATGGAACAAATTAATTAGTTAATATGATATTTATTTTAATATTTTATAAAACCATATATTTGATATTTCTATTAATAAAATAATTTCAACATCACTATTGTGTCATCATTACTGGTAATTATTTAACCTCTAAAAATTATAAATAAATTCATATGATGTAGATAATTTTATTAGATTTCTAGAAACTATTTATGTTTGATTTTTTATCATTCTTATCACCAAATTAAAATTATTATACTTATAAGAGATAAGAGAGAGATATGTTGTTCTTTATTTTGTTTTAATTGTAATTACATCACTTTATTGGAAAAAAAGTCTATTAAATGAATAAATTCTGACCCTTAGGTGATATAGGTTGTCTTTAATTCATCATGTCACAACCTGTACCCTAGGGAATGTGTTGTGACTACCCGAAGCCCGCCTTCCATAGTTCTGGGGATGGTGACTATAACGAGAAAGGCGAAACAAAAAAAGGGAAGGCATTGCCTTTAAACATGTACCCATATAGATAAGGCACACTGTGCACAAGTAAAACACAATGGAAAATGGAATGTACAACCACTACTAAAATCCACCCCTTAGAGTAAAAGTAAGTACTGAAAGTAATAGGGGCCAGTGTACAGGACCAACTGAAAAGAGAGTACAACAAAAAATAAAACAGGCTCATAAGATCATCCACCAAGGATCCTATTGAAGGGTAGGTGTATCCCATCGTCTGTTGTCACTGCCACTCACCATGTCTATCAATCACCTCCATGCACCATCTAGCCCTGGCTACCGATGTCTCATCCAAGATGTTTGTCATCTGCAAAAGACACAACAAGGTGCAGGTGAAGCCCATGCGGGGGTGAGTATATCAATACCCAATATGGTCCCCGAGACCCTTGAAAGTATCCGAGAATACAATAAAGGAAAAACCACAATGCATGATCTCAATCACACAGCATGAAGTAAAAGACTGCTCACACATGGTATACAACATAGAGAGGAGAAATAAAGATGATTAGTCTTAAGCTAGATCATTTTATTCTATTGGGTTGCTTAGCTACTGATCTGAGAAGGGTTTCTCTACTACCGATCCAAAAAGGGTCAATCTGCCATAGATCCTCGATGGGTCGCTCTATGGAAGGTCCACGTCAGGTCATTCTACTATTGATCCATAGAGGGTCACACTACTATTTATCCAAAGAGGGTCACATTACTACTGATCCATGGAGGTTTTCCCTTTATGCTGATCCATGGAGGGTTGGGCCATTGCCGATCCATGGAGGGTTGCACTGCTGCCGATCCACAGAGGTTCTCTCTCATGCTGATCCAAAGAGGGTATCTCTTCACTTGACAACCATCCCCATGATTCCTGAACATGGTTCACTTGAGTTCTGTAGATTATACTCCTCATACTGTTATTCATACCTCAACCTCCACGAAGTCCCATTAATAAGCATCCTAAAGGACCGTCTTGTTGTAAGTGTTCCAACACAATAGATGGTGTGTTAATTGGGTGCACAGTTTGTTAGATGTAGGGAAAAAATGTAAAAGGGTCTGGTAGGATTCAAGTCCAATCCATCCCAGACATACTCCATATTCTGGGAAAACTTAGGATAATTTTCTGAAAATGACCGTCTCGACACAAGGGTCCTCACACAATAGTTGACAATTCAATCATACGCCTGGTCTGCGAGTTACGTCTTTTTTAGTGAAATGAGGCCGGTTGAGTCCGTGTTCAGAAAGGATCTGCGCTGCCTGGAAAACCCAGACCATGCGGTGCGGGCCATTTCTTATGGACTGTATGTGGTGCATCTGGTTCTCCCAGCTGGCCGCGCTAGCGGGGCACCATCATCTCTCCCAAAATGGTCAGCACGAGAAGGTCCTTGCACTATCTGAGGGTCCCATGAGGGCCTGGATGTTCCTCATTCGACACATCGGTGCTAAATTATCCAACTTTTGTAATGCTTGCAGGAGCCACTTCTCCATGCAGATAGAATGAGAAGGTCACCGCCGCCCCAGTGGTGTCGCACTGACAGCTCCTACATTGGGCCACCAATGATGCTCTGGTGGTCCGTTTTCCATTCTGTCTATGCCTACAAGCCTCTTAATTCACTGCCATCACTGCAAGCCCTTGGGATTCACCATGCCGCTACATTTCCTGATTGTGCAAAAATAATGCATAGGAACCAAGAATATAAGGGGTCCAAGAATTGTTCATATTGGACCTCTCCCTTCGGGTTACCGTTTTAACATGGGGAAAGATTCAATCATAAAATAGTTTAAGATTAACCCCATAAAAAGTCCCACAACAACCACCTACAATAAATTTCGAATTTCATATTAATCCCTTAGTTGGTTGATTAGAGTTTAACATAATTTTTCAAAAAATAGATAAGATAAAATCATTATTCTCTTAGAATAAATTAAATCCACTATCTAGATTTAGCGGAATCCACTACCGATGAAGGAAATAAATCTTCTCTTGTTGTCATTTGATGTTCATCACAACTTGTTGATTCCGGATCGGTTCCTACAATGACTATCGTTCGATCACCGTACTTCATTGGAGAGTGACATCGTCGGTGTTTCATCAGATCCTTCCCTTTGGTTTTGAATTCAATTTCCAATGGGTTTCTTTAAAAATTAATTAAAGAGATCAACTGTAGGTTCATTAATGAACCTTAATTAATGAACCAACTAATCACATGAGCATTGAGGTTACACAAAAAAAGTAATAGGTCGTTTAATGATCTTTATTTAATGACCATCAATACACTTCAGTTCCCCCAACCATCGCTAAATGTTTAAAGAAGAATAAAATAACTCAAAGAGTTATTTTATTATTATTTTTTTCGAAAAGTCGAAAAATTTTATTTTTTGTCTAAACCTTTATAGTTAAAGATAAACTTTACCCAATCCAATCCCAGTGCTGTGAATTAAATGGATCCCTCGGATTATCAATCCAACCACCGGTTAAAATGATAGAAAATGTCACTCACACATTTATAGAAAATGGGTTAAAAAAAGTTCCAAAATCTATTACAGGCTCCCTAGGCCTAGGAAACATGTGTTTTCAAATATTTTAGTCTCGTAATAATTCCATATTTTTTAAAAAAATTATATAAAATTTATGGGTATTTAAATTTTCCACATATTAGGGTTTTTCATCCCCAAAATCCCCAACAAAAGATAAGAAAACAAATGGGGGTACTGAGCACGAATATGACACTCCCGCTCCCATGATCTCTACTGGAGGTTCCCGTGCTACCACCAAACTCGAAATAGAGGGATCGATTATCCATGAAGGACTCACTCGTATCGATCCTATATATCCACCGGGAACTCTGTAAAAGTTTCTCGATCGTCAATGTTTTGCTCACCCCAGTCGATGACGCACGACGAATCATGCACATATCTTCTCAACTGCTACATGTGGAAAACATTATACACCTGGTGCATCTGTGGGGGAAGAGATAGGAAATAGGCCACCTTTCCAACTCTGCTGAGAATATGGAAAGGTCTAATGTACCTCAGAGATAGGTTCCCAACCCAGCAAAATCTGTACAATCCTCTTTGGGGTGATACCCATTCGAAGACATGGTCTCCCTCCTCGAACTCCAAGGGTCTCCATATACTATCGACTTAAGACTTCTTCATCCCCTGTGCATTCTTCATCTGCTCCTAAATGACCTACACCTTCTCAGTGGTAGCCCGTACCATCTCTGGACCCATAAGTGCTGACTCCCCTGGGTCTGTCTAGTAAAAAGGTGATCTGCATGTTCACCCCTAAAATTCCACAAAATGTTCCATTCCTATGGTGGAGTGATAGCTTTTGTTGTATACTTACTCCACCAGTGGTAGGTGGTCTCCTAAATATGACCAAAATCAATGATTCAAGCACGAAGAATGTCCTCATGTTTCTCCATGGTCTGCTCTATCTGACCATCTCTCTGAGGGTGATAGGTGGTGCTCATGCGTAGAGGTGCCCCAAACCCCTCATATAACCACTTCCACAACCAGTATGTATAATGAGCATCATGGTCTAAAACAATCGTTGATGGTACCTCTTGAAGCCATAATGTCTCTTGGATGTAGAGGCGTCTTAAGCCCTCTACTGATCCCTGCTCTCTAATGGGTCAAAAATGGGATGATAAGGTGAGTCGGTCAACGATCACCTAGATAGATTCATAGATCATGGACATGCGTAGTAACCCTATCAAAAATTCGATAGATATACCATCCCACTTCTATTATGGTACATCTAATGGTTGTGATATGTTTACAGGAACTTGATCCGTGGCCTTCACTTACTGGAATGTGAGGAATCGTGAAATGAACTCTTCCACTAATTTCATTATCCCTGGCCACCAGTACTGACTTTAGAGGTCCTGGTAAATCCTCACCACTCCATGATATACTGCTAAAGTGGATGTATGGAACTCCCTTAACATGTCCTCCCTAAACGTCCCTGGTACCATGGTGCATCCTCTAAAAATGATGACATGCCCCCCACCAATCAAAAATCCTTCAGAAGACTACCCTAAGGATATCTTAGCACGTCGGGACATTCATTTAACATCCCCAAGTTGCGCCTTCTGATCGCACTGATGGAGTGGGGAAGTGACAATCATAGACTAGAGGTATGCTTGTTCATCACTCTCAACAAAGGATATCTTCAACACGGCTTGTTTCTCAGTCGCCTCACTCAACAGTTGTAAACCCAACCTCCAATTGAGTGCATCTGCCACTAGGTTTACCTTCCCAAGATTATAGACTATCTCAAAATTATAGTCCTAGAGGAACTCCATCCATTACTGTTGTCTCATGTTCAGGTCCATCTATGAGAATATATACATTATAATCTTGTGAATGTAGTAGATATTAAACCGTTTTCTCAACAAGTAGTACCACCACATCATCAATGAAAAGACCATTATTGGTAAATTTAGGTCAGGGGTCGCATATTTCTACTCATGTTTCCATATCTATCCTAAGATTCAGGCAATCATTGCTCGATCCTACATCAGGAAACATCCTCGTCTGGTCCCTGAAGCATCATAGTTGACTACATACCCAATGCCCATCTTCTGCTAGTCTCAAGATGGGGTCACTCTTTTGTCTCTGTCTCAACTCCTGGAAACTCTTTTGGCATATCTTCATCCATTTTAAGGGTTTTCCCTTCATTTGTCAAAGCTGAAAAGGGTGTTGCTACTCTAGAAAAGTTGGGTACAAATCTTTGATAGTACCCAGCCAACCCCAAGAAAATCTGCACCTCTGTCACACACCTGGGTGGCTCCAATGAAATCACTACCTCTATCTTTTCCGGATCTACTAAAACTCAAACCTCTAAGATAATGTGTCTTAGAATGTGGGCTTCTCATATCTAGAACTGGTACATCGAGAGCTTACTAAATAACTGGTTCTCTTGGAGTGTATCCAGAACTATCTGCATATATGGTGCATGCTCTCCCTCTAACGCTGAGTATACCAAGATAAATTCTATGAATACAGCCATGAAGTGATCGAGGTATGTTTTTATGATCTAGTTCATGAGTCCCATGAACACTTACTGGGTGTTGGTTATGCCTAAAGGCATCTCTAAGAACACATAGTGGCCATACCGGCATCTAAAGGCAGTTATCGGGACATCCTCATCATGTACTCGAAGCTGATGATTTCCTGATCTAAGGTATATCCTTAAAAAACACCATAATCATCAATTCGTGATAGGGGATACTTTTTCTTGATGGTTGCCTAGTTTAGGCAATGATACTCCATTCAAATCCTCACACTCCCATCTTCCATCTTGGTGAACCCAATTAGAGTGCTCGTGGTGAAACACTGGGCCTTATGAACCCCTTCTTCTAAAGGTCCTCCAACTGCACCCTCAACTAACGAAGCTCCAAAGAGAACATCCAATATGTTGGTGTAGATATCAATGTTGTCATGGGGTATAGGTAAATGTAGTAGTCTACCTCTATGTGAAGAGGTAGTCCCCGAATATCTTTTGGAAGGACATCAGCAAAGTGGTCCACCACTATAGGATAGCTCGAAATCTACACATTCACTACACCCAGGGAAAGGCTATCCAAATGATGAGTGATTGGATGCACCCTCCTCCGAGAATAGAAATCATGTGATGAAAATTTTCCCTTCTCACTTGTGAAGGAAAACCTGGTCCCATCCTCACGGATACACTACACTATACGCCTAAAATATTCTATATGAGAATGGACCATGGATAACAATTTCATACCTAGTATGAAGTCGTAAGTCCTTGAAACTCCTACTGGGAGATCCCAGTCAATGCTCTCACATCATAGAGTAAGCTCCCACTTTTGGAACTAGCGTGTAATCATCAAATCCTCTCTCATATGAGTCTCTAATTGTAAAGATCGAGTCAATGGATCAACTGAAATCTCTGTGCTCCGAATGAGATCTGTGGAAATGAAAGAGTGACTAGAACCTATGTCTATAAGAACAAAATCAAGGGTGGAGTAGAAACATATAGTACCTTGAATCATATCTGGAGTGTCTTCGTCATAGGCCTATGCTGCCTAATTCTGAGCTTGTCCCTGTCCACCTGCTCCCTGAGGTCAGGGTGGAAAACATGGAGGCGGCGACTGTACTACCACAAACTGTTGTCCACCACATACTATAAGGTCTTCTCCTATTCTATTCCTGATACCCTGTTGACCTCCTTGCTTGAACCTCTATCGCAATCTTGGTGGTGTTTTGACTGTCTTCTAATCATATGAACGATGGGTCCGGAAGTCGTGAGCCATGTGACCTTTCCCACCGCACGAGTAGCATAGTATGCTCCTTTACTGGCCTCCTCTACCTCATGTGCTTTACACCTCCATCCCTTCATCTTGGGGTCACCCTCTAGATGGTCTGGCCTGCTTGGGCCTGTAAGTCATCTAGCTACTTCCGATTATAGATTACTCTACTGCCTGTCATTCGGTAGTGGCTCTCACCGTCGGTTCCTGCTTAGCTAGGAATATCTCCAACAATAGTGCTCTCTGTAGCACTCTAGCCTACGTTGTGATGTTGATCAATATCCTTGATGATACTATCTCCCACTAGAGACCCTTACCAATGGTCCTGGCCTTGATGAAAGGGTTTCTTACCATGTCGGTGGAGTAGTGAATGTGGTCAGTGAATCTCATCGAGTACTAGGCCACTATCAGGGTGCCCTACTGTAAGTCCAGTAGCTTCTGAATATTGAAAGAGCATAGATTCACCAGTATGAACTCCACCCTGAAGAGGATCACAATGAAAACTTGGAAAGAGTGGGATCATCATGTTTTTGGAGTATAAAGATTCGCCACCAACCTACTGTTCTCTGAAAGAGAATAGCAGCTAAGATCACCATCTGGTATGCTTGTGTCTCAAATAATTGAAAAACACTTTCCACAACCTCCATCCAGTGCTTAGAAGCCTACAGATCTATCATAAAACTTAATCTCGTAGACCTCTGTCATTATAACTCATGTAATGCGCTCAGTAAGCGGGCATTGTCTGCTGGTGGGGCTGGTGGCAACTGCTGCCCTATGGGTGGTGGTTCTGCTGGTACACAACCAGAAGGTGTTATCACCTAAGAGGGCTATTCATTGATGCCTCATCTCTTAGTGGGACATCATCATGATCTCTCAATGGAATCATGGATGTCTATTTATGTGGAGGCATCCTGTAAAGAAACAGATGCGCCATAGTCAATAATTTATACCTGGTCAGATGACTCAAAAGAGATAAAAAACATTTCCAAAACACTTGAAAATAGTGTTATCATGTACCATGTCAGAAATCAGAACTCAGGGTCCTTGTGTATGGATATTTCAGCTTCCACACAAACAATGGACTCCGTAAAATGTAATCCAAACTCAGGACACTTAACCCTATTGATCCATTTGAAACATAGACTCTTAGTCCTTTTGGTAGAACCAACCTCCCTATGATACCATATTTTCATGACCCATCCCTCAAGGCCCAGGTCATGAATACCCTAAACTTTCCTTCTATAGGCGAGGAGCTTGTGACTAGAAATGGAAATGAAATCCCAAAATGGGAAGGCATTGACATTAAACCTGTACACACATAGATAGGTCACACTGCACACAAGTAAAAAAATGGACAAGGGAAAGTAGAACTCCAACAAAAAACCATCACTGAGAGTAAAAGTAAGCATAGAATGTAAAAAAGGGCTAGTGTACCAGACCAAATGAAAAGAAAATACCTCCAAAAAAATAAAACGTACTTTAATGTTCATCTGCCAAGGCACTTACATAATTGGTTGGTACAAATTGTCGTCTGTCGTCACTTCCGCTCACCATGTCTATCAATCAGCTCCGAGCATCATCTATCCCTGGATCCCCAAGTTTCAATCATGTTGTCCATCATCTGCACAAGAAACAACAAGGTGTAGGTGATGCTTGCGTAGGGGTGAGTATAAAAATACCCAGTAGGGACCCTGTGACCCTCGAAGGTCTTCCTGAATTCCACTAATGAAAAATCACAAAGCATGATCTCAGTCACAATGCATAATGTAAAAGGCATCTCACACCATGTATACAACTTAGAGAATAAGAATAATGACTATCATTCTTAAGCTAGATCATTCTATTCTATTGGGTAGCTCATCTATTGTTTTGAGATGGTTTTCTCTGCTACTGATCCATAAAGGGTCTCTCAGTCAAAAATCCTCGACGTGTCACTCTAGGGCAGGTCCACGTTGGGTTATGCTACTACTGATCCATAGATGGTCACACTATTGTAGATCCATAGAGGGCCGCAATAATGCCAATCCACAGAGGGTCTCTCTCATGCTGATCCATGGAGGGTTGTATCATTGGCGATCCACAGAGGGTCACACTAATTCTGATCGATGGAGGGTTGCTCTCAAGCCGATGCACAGAGGGTCTCTCTTCATTTGGAAGCCATCCAAAGTATTCCCACACATGGTGCACGTTAATTATAGATATTCTCCACCTCATACCATTGGCCATACCTAAACCACCACAAAGTCTCACAAAGAAGTTACCTAAAGGATTGTCTTTTCATAAAGGTTCCAACGTGACAGACAACGTGTCAATCAGATTCCCAGTCGGTAAGATATTGGAAAAAAGGTAAGATGGGACCAGTTGGATTCGTGTCTGATCCAACCTAGCTGTATACCTAATTATTCAAAAACTCTAGTGATGTATCTCAGAAGGATTTTCTCATTGAAAAGGTCCTCACGCTGTAGATGGCATGTCAATCAGTCACCTGATCTGCGAGTTACGTCTGTTTTATTGAAACGGGGTCGGTCGGGTCCAGGTTTGCTTGGGGTCCGGCACAACTGGCGGGTCCGGCCCAGTTGACGTGTCTGGACTGGCCATTTAGTCCATTCAGGTTGGTGGGTCTGGCCTGCATGGAGGGTTCGGCCAGAACCAGTTGATCTGGCCCACCTTGAAAACCTATCCCACGTGGTGCATGCCGGTTTCATTGGACCAAACACAACGTATTTGGTTCCCCCAGCTGGCGGTCCTAGCAGAATGCCTCCTTATCACTAGAAATGGCTAGCATGAGCTGACCGTTGCACTAGCTAAGTGGGAAGCTATGTTCCACAAGCGGCGAATCAGCACAACTCCATTCCTCATGTGGCGCATCTACACCGCTCCATTCCTCACCCGGCACGTCGGCGCCGCATTCTCCACCCACCATGGTCCATGCGCCAACAAATTCTCCATGTGGCTGGTATAAGCCAACTGCCACATCCAGTAGCCGGGCCGCTATGCCAGTGGTGCCGCACCAGTGACTCCTACCGTGGACCACCCGAGATTCTCTGGTTGTTCGTTTTACTATCCATCTTTGACTACGGGCCTCTCAGGTTGCTACCTCAACAACTAGCCCCTTGGATTTTCCATGCCGCCATGTTTCATGATCGTGCACAATGAACTCACATAAACAAAAAACAATGGGGTTTTGGACCTTATTTGGACTGGCTTGTGCCCTCCACGTTAGCGTTTTAACATTGGTAAAGAATCAATCATCAAATAGTTTAATATTAACCACAAAATGATTCCCGCAACAGTCACCCGTAGTTAAGTAAGAATCACAGATCAACCCATTAATTGGTTGATCCACATTTTACAATATTGTCAAGAAAGAGATAATATAAAATCATTATTATGTAAGAATAAATTAAATCCCCTACCTATATTCGATGGAATCCACTACAGATAAAGGAAATATTTCTGCATTTGTCATCGTTTGATGTTCGTTACTACTTGTCGATCCAAATCGGTTCCTCCAATGACCATTGATTGATCACCATTCTTCAGTGGAGGATGACGTTGTTGGCACTCCATCAGATCTTTCCCCGTAGTTGTGAATTCACTTTCTAATTATTTTATTAATAAAATAATTAAAGAGCTGAGCTATATGTTCATTAATGTGATTCATAAAGGAACCTAAATTAATAAACTAATTAATCACATGAGCATTGCAGTGACATAATAAAAGTAACAAGTCATTTAATGATATTTATTTAATTACCATTATTACAATATGGTTATGCTAACCATCACTCAACAGTTGATGAAGAATAAAACAACTCAATGATTAATTTTATTAATTTGTTTCGAAAACTCAAAAAATTATCTTTTTCTACCCTTGTCGGTTGAAGTTAAGCTTCTCATAATCAAATCCCGGTGCTGAAAATTCCATTGTGCCCTTATATTCTTAATCCTAGCACTAGTTCAAAATATAGAAAACCCCACTTGCACGTTTACTGAATGTACCCTAAAAAAAGTTCAAAAATCGGTTCTGGGATCTCCAAGCCATGGAAACACATGCCATCGAATTTTTCAGTCTCGCAATAATTCGATATAATTAAAAAAATTAGGAATTTTTGGGTCTATACACATCCAATAATATTTTTAGGTGATAGGGTAATTTATTATTTTTATCATATTTTTTCATACCCTAATTTAACCTATTTACCATTAATTGTCATAGATAAAAATTATTATAGTTATGATTCATAATTTCCAAAAATAAAAAAGTATATATATAAACAATTTGGAACTTCTAATTTCAAATATGGAATTCATTTTCTCAAAATCATTACATAGAATTGGAATAAATAAATTTAAAATTAATTCCTATTTTCAGAACAAAAATGTAGGTTTTTAAGAAGTAAAAACTTATCAATAGATTGACACGTGTTTATGTCTAATTTAAATGTGAAATTACATCCAATGACCAAAATTACATTAAATGATAAAAAAATAATCTAATTATAAAATAAAACTAATTAAAAATACATTATAACTATATAAATAAATTAGATGAGAATGTTTTTTAATTAAAATACAATATATTTTTACTATTCATTAAAATATGAACATTATTAGAAAAATACCGACAATTAATCCAAAGTAAATTTTCATGTCCAGATTCCAGATAAGAATATTATTTTGTCAAATAAATAATATAAATGTTTTAAAAATATATTTAAAGTGGTTGTACCGTCAAGAGCCAACAAAACTTCTTTTTTTGAAAAAATACTTCTTTTATCCATTTTTTTTAATTTGTTCTTATATCATGTTTTATAAAATACATATGATAACTTTTAATGTTATATAAAATTCAAAATGTGGTTAATACAATTTATAAATTCTAGTTGATATCCCATAAAAAAATATTTTAATAAAATAGCATTGTTTAGTGAAACATTGTATTATATACAAGGTAAGATATTGAAGAAGGTTGATCATGCATGTAGTGCGAGCCAGGTCAGTGTTGCATTTAGTTAATGATTCCTTTGGTGTTCTATATAAAATAATCCAAACATAGTTCTCTTATAAATTGAATAAAATATACTAAGTGTTGTGTGAAATGAATTCTATAAAAATAAATTCAAATTATGTTTAGCACAAGAAAAGTATAGTGTTGAATATACTACAAGTTAATACGGTGTATAATATAGCGTAAGATAGTATTGGTGTTGTGTACAACTCAAGGCATAAAAGTAAATAAAAATAATTTATCTCATAAAATCTCGGGGTGTCAAACTTTGTCTTTATATTTAATTCCTTGAGATATATTACTGTAATGCATCTTGTTTTCCTATGAATTGTTTATTAACTACCCATAAATGTAATGTAATCATATATATATATTATTCATGGGAAGTAAAAAATTCAAATTAGTTCATTTTCATTAAATGGATTTTCAATTATTTTTGACCCTAATTATATGGAATATTTGCAACTGAATTTTCATTCATTGAGATACGATCACCCTATTGCACTTAAAATATTGATAAATTTTACTAATTGATTATATTACATGGAATTATATTTTCTTTTAATTAATGTACATTTCTACCACATAAAATTTGATATTTAAATATTTCTTATAGTGGGGATATTTTCTCTTGAAAATATCAAAAATATTATTAAATTCGTATTATGATCATGTCATTCTAGGATTAAATTATGAATATAGGCATTATAGTGTGAACACCACATTTTATATAAATCATATTAGTTTTTTTTATCCTAGAAAGAAACTACCTTTTTAACATGGGAAATGTATTTTCATTTTATGTATATATTTTTACAATATGGATGATTAATAGAAAATTTATTGTCTATTGTGTGTCCATCATCCTTATTTCTCTAGTTGTGTTTTTATCATGATATCCATTTTAATGAAATAGGTAATGGTGTTCAAATTCTAGATGATTATTGACAAAAAACTCATACTGATTATATATTTTTATTTATATGGATAATAATGTTTTTATTCAGAGAAAATTTATTCAGGTAACGATATGAAATGTCTTGTTTACTATTATAGTGAATGCATTAGAATTAAAAATTTAATGCGTGGGAAACAGAATTATATAGCCCTTCGATACATTAGTAGGTATTTTGAGACAAAATAACTTTTATTTTAGTTGATTAATCTCCCCATATCAGTATTGTGTCTTAGAGAATTTTTTTTGAAAATATGTTTTTGATGTATGAAATTATGAATTCAATTAGTATGAGATCATTTGTATTAAAAGTCATGTTCTAATTTATTTTTTTGGATATTGGATGACCACCATTTTATTTCGTTATAGCATTATTAAAATTATTTATTCATGTCATATTTTGTATAATAGGTTTATGTTTAGGACAACATTAGATTTATGTTTCACTTATTGAGCAATTTAGATAACCCCTTCTTGAATTTTTTCCATGGGTTATGAATAAGTATATTAAAAATGATATGCCTAATGTTATAGCTTATATAAAGAAATTGTGGTATAATTTGAATACATTTATGGAAAAAATAGTATACTATACAAGGAGAAAAAAATGTCCAATATTTAATAAATAACATAGGATTTATTAATTTATTTTATTTTATAATTATTTAAGTGATAAATCTAAAATAATCATTGGGTTCTAAGAGATTAAATAATCATTATTGATTGTGTAATTATGGATTATTTCATCAATTATATTATAGCTAATATCATAGTAAGTATGTAAATTATATGTTTATAGAACGATATTTTGGAGAGAGGGTCTAGGGTTTCAGATTTGGTATTATCATAGGGTTTAGATATATTTGGAGATTTATATGTTTTTTAGAATAATTTAAGCATTGATATGTATGGATTTATTTTAATTTAAATGGTATTTTTAATTTTTTTGGATATTATATAATTTAATTTTATGGTAATAAAAAAAATTCAATTGGGATTTGTATCGGTGAACTTTAGTGAGGGTCTAAGGGATATGAATAAGTTTTTACTTTAGGTATAATATACCATCATGAAGTTTTGGTAATGTATAGATTGTGAATTTAATTACTAATGACACACTCATTTGAATATTATTAGTGGATGCATTTTCCAGAACAGATTTACCAAGGTGTAATAACCATGAAAATAATCGATTGGGTATTAACTCAATCGTCAGATGGTGTATGATAAAGAGGCATAACTTGACTCCTAGTTTGAAACTCCCCAAGGATATTCTTTGGCCAATTAACATTATATTTATTTCTTATTATAAAGGATATGAATATTTTTATGTAAGGTAACCTAATAGGAAAGGGACTACGGGTGAAATATATTGAAACATTTAAATTCATAAGTCAAGGAACATATGAATTTACATGTCCTATCCCAAATAAGAAATAGGTTATATTTACGAGCATAGTTAACAATGATTTTGTTTGGAATTGAATATTTTAAGAAAGTTTATGATAATTTTGGATCTGAATTTTTTGAATTATATTAAGAATAATGAGATACACCAACTCAAAGAAAACTAGGTTTAACAAATAAGGTTATATTTTAAAATGGGAGTTATATAGGTTGAACCGAGTATGGTATAAGTTTATTTGTATGAACTAAATGTTTACATGATTGTTTTGTAGAGTGTGAAATCATGATATTTAATTTTCCTATTTTTATTTATAATAATTATATTATAATAATCAACAATCATGTTAATAATTTATTTATTAATTGGTAGAACTAAAAAGAACCTTGGGTGAGAGTTTAACTGTTTAGATTACCTCAATGAACAACCCATCAGAATGAGATCTAGATTGATAAAAATTATGATTATTCCAATATAACAATAAAAAATATGATTAATAATTTGAACATAGTCTAGTCACAAACACACCAAAAAATAAAAATATGGAGTCTCATGAAATATCAAGTGATTAAGATGATGGAGGAAAGAAGATCCAATTTCCTACATGTCAAAATGTGGTATGAATTAGGAGTAAATATAAATAAAGGGATTGGGAAAAGCTATATTTGTGGAGATAGAGGTTATCAGACTCAAAAAATTAAGGGAAATAGAAAATACATAACAATTGGTTTCTTTAATTTCAAGAGGGATATGAATTATGTGACTAAATATTCTAATCAAAGTTACAATGAGGGAAATAGTCACTAAAATAATGGATATAAATAAAATAATATATAAATTATACTAATGTAGTGGATAGTGATATTTTACTCTAGATATTTTTGTGTCATATGTCATGTTAGTTTTCCACAAGTACGAGATATTGAGTTTTATATAAAAGTATTTAGTTGTTTTTTAGTCATATAAATAATTTTAAAGTTTGTGAGATATTAATCCTGATATATCAAGACCTTAATCCATTAGTGGAATTATATTTGAAGTTATGAATGGGTTGTCTCTCATTAAAAATTGCTTATAACATTTTTTCAAATAGATAAATATCATCCCACATCCTAAATAAATCCTTGATCATCTTGTTTTTTATGTTTAAATATGAGTTCCATACAGAAATTAATATGATATTTTGGGTAAAATTGGTAAGATGAATGTTATGTAATGTGGGAACGTAATATCATGGAATTATAATTATTTATTACCTTTAAATTATTCAATGTGATTGATATCTTTCTCCACACGCAACACAGAACTAATACGATATTTCTATATGTTTAAACCATTAAAAACTAAATATTTAGTTAGTGAGAATAAATATGAGTAACCAATTTATGATATATTTGTACAAATTGAATAAAGGATACTTTTAATATGAATGAAATTTAGTTATAATCGCTTAAAGGACTAATATGATAATTTTACCTAGGGAGAGAAGCAGCTTGGTAGGAGCCTCTTCCACTGCCCTACGGATCTAGGGTTTTCTCAATTTTTTTCCTTCCTTCCCCCTCCACGCTGGGATCTTCTTGAGGAGGCTTGGGTTCATCTTGTCATGGGCATCATCGTTTGTGCACCAAAGTTGTCTATCAGTGGTTCTTTGTCTGACGGATCTGCATGGGTCCAACAACGAGCAGCGGTTGGCGTCCTCTTTCAGTGTAGCTTCATTGCTTCTGCGGAGGTAGTAGTTCTCGATGGTGCTTCAGAGGATGGCTCGACGTGGGACCGATTAAAAGGTCAGGACAGAGATTCCCGTTATGGTGTTCAAAATTCTTGGTGGGGCTTTGGCGGTCTTTCCAAGCGTGCAGATTGGCTAGATCTATCGTGCTACGGAGGGGGAGGTTTTCCATCTCAGATCCTATGAGTTTTTACATATTGTTTTGTCGACTATATTATGATCTTTATTTCTGGATGGTTCTGGTTTTATGGATGCATCTGGTTTGTGACTGTCCTAGTTTAACCTCATTTTCACTTCTATACACTCCTTTTCACCATTTGGCTTGTGCCAAAACCTGGTAAGGGTTCATAGAGGTTCTCACCAGAGTATATCCATGCCTAGAGCAGTGTTTCTATTTCTGGAAGACCCAGATTCCCTTACTAGTTGCATTCCCTTAGCACATTGTTGGTTCATCCAGTAATAGGTGACGAAGGATTGATCTCGTGTTGTTTAAACTGTCTTCCAATCTTATGTGGCTACGGTAGTGGGAGTGTCCTGAGTAATTCAGCAGGAAACCCATGATGGTCGATGTTCGAGGTTCAATATGTTTTTCTTTTAGGAATGGTTGATGGATTTGTGAGACCTGTTGGTTTGGTGCTGCACCCGAACTTGACCACATAGAGCATGCCCCAGAGGATGATCCAGAGAATTCTGTTCATCATTGCAATGCTTTATCAATTTGGATGTTTGAGAGGGTATGGCTCAAGCCATCTGATTGGGCCTATGCTCTGACACAGGACAGAATCTTGATGTTCATCCATGCAACGGTGGAGATCTTTTCATGATCATTTGCTGGGGAGGGGTTGCTCTATGTAGTTAGTTTGGATTATCTCACCTAACCTTCAGGTTGTTAATGGTTTATGTCGATGATGTCTTTTCAGGTTCCCCCTTTTTTTCTTTAAAAGGGGGATATCATTGATTTAAAATAAAAAATTTAAAGGTCTTCGGGCCGTTGGATGGACTAATATGATAATTTTATGCCTGGATTTTTTTATAAATATTTCCTTTATATATGTTACAAAATTATATTTCAATAAAATTTTGATTAATGATGACAAAATATATATTATATGAATATTTTTAGATACTATAGAAATATGAATTAGAATTGTTAATATTCTGAAAAAGTTATTTTCTTGTAAATAATGTTTTTCATTGTATCTCACCTTTTTATTTATAAGTTAAATTTAGAAAATATATAATTTGAATTTTACGAAATATATTTTCTTGGATTCATAATAGTAAAATTTTATGAAGAATAATTTGTGGGATTCTTCTAGAAATGTTGTTTTTAGGTGAATAGTGAAAATATAACTTTTAAAAATAACATTCCATTCATGAAATTATTAGTACATAAGTACGAATTATAAAATCATGAAAAAAATTTTGAGGACAAATATGTATTTTATATATGAATTTTTAATTTAAAAAATTGTATTAATTTTCAACACCATATTTTATAATTTTTAACATATGTTATATTATCAAAAATAATTAACACATTTTATATTTTTATTTAGAAAATAGTTTTTAATCAATTTGATAAATTGAATTAAATTAAATTTTTTGAAAATTTTGAATCATTGGGACTAAATTACCTAATAATGACCACATTATTTTTAGGTATAAATATTCAGTTGCCTTAGGTGAAGAATAGTTACTATGGTAAAATCTAAAATGGTAAAAATTAAAAATTCCCAATGTAATAGTCCCAAAAAATGAATAAAATATGTCTATAATTTAGTTCTTTTAGGTTTGGATTGACGTTTTATATTCTATAATATATTATTTTTCAATTTCGCACCACTAGACATGTTTAACACGTCCTCCCATTATATATAGTTCAAATATAAAAAAAATGAAATTCTAAAAACTTATAAAAGTGGACCCTCAACACCCCTTCAAGTAACTCCAAAAAATTTGTTTTCCTCACAGATATATAAATTTTTTAATTCCAACCAAATAATATTCCACTCTCCTGAGTTTCTATTCTCAATAGAATATCATATTCCATCAATATCCAATGTATCTTCCAATGAAATCTCAAAGGGCTCAATGTGGGTAATTAGTTTTACTTAGCTTATTTATTTTCGATTTTCCATCTATATTTATAATGTTCAAATTTTTATATAATTACATAATTATTCATTATATGATTAATTTTTTTATATTTTTTAACCATTATTAATCACTTTTCCTTTTTTTATTATGAATAACGATATTAAAATTCATGCATTGGAAAGACTATCACCCCCACGACGTGACATGTTTCATTTTCCTTAAATATCATATAAGGCTGGAATAAAATGGGAATTTAACAAATAATTATTATATTTATATAATTTTTATGATTCATAAACAACAAACCATATTAATCCTTTCCCTATTTCTATAGAAAAATATATCGTTAACCATACAAATGTGTAGACTATCGTGAGAATATAACAATTTATTTTCAATTTCCATTTCAATGTCACCTTACATGGATAGCAATGAAGATAATATTAAATAATAAATATGATTTTTATGATAATATTAATGTTACTTTATGTAAAATTTGATAACCTATTAATGATAAGACCATCAAATGATTATCATTAATTCAGTCGTTTAAAATTAGAGAACTAAGAAGAAAATGGTAACTTCATTCTAAGTAATGAAATTATGTAAATTATATTATCTTTTTAAGTTTTTCCAAATTTGATATATTAAACTAATAAACACTATATAAGATCATTATTCTTCTTATATAATGATATTAAAACTAAGCCACCTCACAATAAGCAATTAATCATGGTAAGTTCATGTTTACGCCCGCTTAACCACCTACATGAACAATATATTGAATTTATATCTTGGACGAGTATGAGAACATATTTAATGGTAAATTTTGATATAAATATAAAAATAATGTTTTTTTTTGGTTTTGGAAATTTTATATCAATATCTAACTTATTAATTAAGAAAAAACCATTCATTCTTTGAGAATCAATAAAACATTATTATTGTTGATTTAAACTTCATGGTTTATAAGAAAAACTATGATGGAATGAAATTTTACCAATATAAATATAATTGAAAATATATTCCATTACAATTAATAATATTAGAATAATGAAAATTCTATTAAAAGTGAAAACCAAAACATTTTTTATGAAACTAGTTTAATGTGATATAGATTTCTTACACCTGATGATGATAATATGTAAAAACAAAAAATACTTGTATATATAGAATAATTTTAAATTAAGAGGATAAATGGATAAAAATATGAATATGATTCATTATTATGTGTTCAATTAACTTCATTTATTTATAAGGGTTTTGTTTTTCATATGCAGAATGGATCCGCACTAATGTATGGTTTTTCATCTCAAATTCCTCTCTTTGATACATATTTGGTATTATGCACATAATTTTATTTATCTGGTTTATACACCATCTATATGATATTTTATAACATGAATTATATTTTTTAATGTATTTTATGTTCAATTATGATCCCTCTATTATAATTGACTTTGATAAAAATGTTACTCAAGTCACATGGGTTCTTGGTCTCTAATAGTATTTCTATGAGACATGTTTATGTTATACATCATGTTTTCCACTGAATAGTGTATTCAATTCCCATATATTTACGTTTATCATAATATTTATTAATTTTAAATTATAATCAAAATTAATTCCATATTGTAAAATTTCTATTGAATAATTTGTAACCTCAGTTCTAAGAGTTTTTGGTAACTCATATTTCATTCATTAAGTTATAATCATCCTCTAGGACATAAAATATGGGTAAATTATACCAATTTATTATATTATGTGGTATTATATTTATTTTTTTATTCTACATTTCTACAACATAATACTCCTTTTTTATTATTTCTTACATCAAAGAGTATGTTTCTAATAAAGAATATTGGCAACACAAGTATCCTTTCATTGAGTTATTTTGTTTATTCATAGGCAGCTTTGTTCCATGATTGGGTTATTCCAACCTAATATTTTATTGCATTAAAATTTATATATATATATATACAGGGAAATATTTTTATAGAAGAGTATGTTTTTGTTACTGTTTTTATAATGTGAGTTTTGAAGAAGGGTATTTTTTAAGATATTAAAATAGGGTTTTCATTTCACTATTTTATGTTTTTTATTCCCCTATATATTTATCCATGATAAACCATATTTAATTAAATGTACCAATTATTGAATATTCTATTTATTAATTAATGGGTTTTATTGATTGTTCACTTCTCCTTTTGAAAAAAAAACTGGGATGTGACTCATACCATTTTATTTTAGGTAAATATTTAAAATGTTATATAAAATACCTTTTATTATTTATCTTCCATAAAAAAAATAATTTTCAAAAGGATTTAGAGTAATATGGTTTATATTTCAGTATTTATAAATTTATATTTTTGGGGAATTAACACACTATACTAAACAATCCAATTCTCGGTCATTTATTGGGTTGCACTGTTCTTGAATTCTTTAGCATGGATTTTTTCATCCATGTCAACATCCTTTTAAAATTCCTTTAATACACTAATGATATACTATTTAAAAACATATTACTTATTCATATGGATGGATTATGACCATGTTATCATAGTATTTATTAGTCATATAATTATGATATTGTAAACATCACATTTTACATAATTTAGATTGGATGATGTTGTGAGAACCCGGTTGTTAACTCAGTTATGGATCCTTTAATTTTGGTCTAAATATTTATCTTGGACCTAATATAGATTCCAATTGAGTTAATAAATGTTTCATGGGTGTACATCACATGTTTGGATCCTGGAACCCATCTTTTTGGTGGAACAAGCCATGTCGCAATATTAGTGTATGATTGGTGCACAATTTTGCTAACTATAAAGATTGAAAATTCCAAATAGAATTAAATAGAATGGTATGCACACTACTGTGTGGCCTAACTATGGAATTTCCGCTTCTTCCTAGGTAACCATAGAGAATCAATTTTTTCATTGTAAATTTTCCTTTTTTACTTAATGGTCTAATTAGATCCCCCATTCATCCATAATCAATAATCATTTAGATTAACCTATTTTTCTATCATTTTGGAGATTTTTGAAGAATGATTTTAGGAATCAAGAGATATCTGTCATCTAGGATCCGTTCAAGCTTTTGTTCATCACGTTGGATGTGAAATTTTCTGTACTCAATTCCATTTAAAGATTTCCTCTTCTCTCTTACTCTTGACATAGTTTTTTTGGTGTAAGGATTGTTCAACATTTCAGAGATATACTATGATATAAGACAAATAAAGGCCCTATAGAAGATGATGACAGTCGTACAAGACTATTTAGGGTGGTCTATAACTCATACACCAAGTTCGTTGATTTTTGATTTGTCATGTAGGGCCCACAGTTTTCCCCAAGTTCTATTTATAGAATTTATATTCCATTATTATACGTGTTTGAACTGTATGGTTATGCTCTTTCCAAATATGTGATTAGTTTTTAGTGGTTATGCCCACATCTCCATTCATCCCATGTAGGTTGTCATTACATAACTATCATTTTAGTGTCTTGACATGTTTGATCCACTAGTCGAGTGTTCATTTTCTTGACCTTACTAAAGGTATGTGTTTCTATATTAAATGGCCTGATTTATATTATTAATTTCATAATAGAAAGTTCCATTCATGCTCAACACTTGACCTGCCTAAGGTAAGTGCTTCAATTTGACAATGATAGGTGAAATTTGAATTGGAAAGTATACCATGTATATTACTTGGAATTAAATTTAAATGAATTATAGGATTCATTTTTGTAGAAACCCTTACTACTATAATGGAAGGTAGCGGAATGAACCTTGAATATGGAATATGCTTTAAATGGATTAAATGAATGGTCACATGCTACTTGGCATTGTCTCACTAATTAAAGACAAGTAATGAACCAAATGAATTGATTTAATGTTTTCATACTACATGAACTTATCACACACATGAAAGGAAATGAATGAAACAATTGAAATATTACAGGACTTCATAATTAAAAAGGAATGTCCAAGCGTGAGATCGCAAAGGATTCTGATCGGAAAATGACATGAGCACTCAGAAACCCCTTTCCGATTCAAGGATACGACTTGCTTAGGTTGAGACCCACCTACATCCCAATCCTTTAATATTCTATAGATTCTCAATATGACAACATAGTATCCCTTAAATATTTTTAAAGGATGCCTTACATAAACTCCTTGGATTTAGCATTGACATGTAGGTTCCATTTTTATAGCCCATTGGGGACAATCATTGCTTAACCCTATTTTACAGTGGATGAACTCCTTGGACTCAGCAGTCATATCATTATGGAATTCCTTAAACTATTTTCATTAGATTACACTCCTACCTCATGCTAGGATATAGTTATTATTGAGTTGGAGACCCTTGAGTTGTACGTCTCCTGGGTTATTACATTGGGACTTCTCTATTAAATATCTTTATAGGTTGCCTTATTGCAACATGGAACTTTATAAATTGATAACTTGTGGCTTATTTATAAACTAGTAATAATCAAATAATGAATTGTTTATATGTTCAAATACCATCATTGGTCTAAAGGATGTACTTGGGTGTTTAGTTACATTGTATTTCATTACATTATATATGATTTGTTGCAAACTATTACATTTCAATTACATGGGTTGGATGTTATAGAAACCATCAGTGGTGACCCTATGAGATTTATCTCACACCCTCTTCGGGTACCATTTGGTACCTAGAGTAGATTAAATGGTTGTAGGTGTTGAATAAGGGAAGCAGACAACATCAAATAGTTTATTTCTTACTGTTTAGTAAGGATCTTAATAGTATATGACTAAGTCGGAGCTCAGGATGCTTGGGATATTCGTTTTCTCTTTATTACTTACGGGCTACATGTTATTTCTACTATCTTGTATCATTGTTTTCTAGTTTTATAGCGTCATGACATATCAACAGTTTTTGAATGGTATTCTAGTTGTTCTAGTTATTGTTAATATTGCCTCTATTTTCCGCTCTTCCTTCTATTTACTTATATTTATTCTGCTATTTACCTATGTTTATAATCAACTATTTTGATGAACTTTAGTAATGAGGGAATTTTATCCTTATAGAACCACCCTAGGCCCTCATTGCTAGTCATTAGCCTCTGGCGTTTAGGGAGATGCACTTGAGGCCATGTGGGCCACTGGGACCAGGACACCTGTTTAGCGGCATCTGTGTTCGAGACATTACAAAGTCGTATTAAAGGAGTTCTTTTATTCCCTTACTATTTGGATAAAATACATCAGTGATTATGAATGCTTGGGACTTGGTCATATGTAATTATTGGGCTTCAGGAACCTATGTTCGTGATTAAATCCATGTTACCTAAAATATAATTATTGTTTTTCTTTTTCCTATTACATTTGATATTATTTCAACAATGGCTGATGCAGATGTTGTGTGGTGTTTTTGATTATTACATTGTTTGTGTATTTTATTTCATCCTTAGACTAATGATACGAGGTAAAGAATCAGTGTTACATTCATCATTATAGGCACCTAGAATTTGCATTTCATGCATATTTCTATGCCATATAGTTTAATTTCACTATTTTTCATTGTTTGATATGCCTGTAATGGTTGATTATTGCAATGATAGTTAGCTTATTCTTGTATTACTCTTCGTTGGGATTGAGTGATTTCATGTCTCAATTCATGAGGTGTTTGGTCACACATGGGTTGAGATGAGTAATTTACTGAGTCAAGAAATTATGAAATAAATAAATGTGTGGCATTTCCAGTGATATGGTGTATTGAAACTGATTCACCGAAAATGGCTATTCATTATAAAGAGAATCATGAAATATAAAAGGAATTGATTTCACATCCTTATACTGCCATTTCATGTAAATTAAAGTTAAAAGAGTCAACCATGAGAATTAAATTTAAAATTAAGTGAAACTTATCCTTGATCACTTACTGATACCGGGCCATCTAAGAAGGTAGTTGGGGTAATATGCCTTGGGTTGAGGGTTTTCATACATTTATATTCATTTAGTTATACTATCTTCCATCTTTTAAGCTTGATCTGAGGTGTGTTATTGGAAATTGTATATAAATACTGCCAGAATGTCCTCATGTCATACGTCAGGAAGGTAGTGATGACCATGCTTTAGACATTGTGTTCGCTAAGCCTCGAATCTTACCTCCTAGAGTGAAATATGAGGAACTTTTTATTTTACATGATCTGGGAACAGGTCCCTAAGTTCATGATAGTTTCCTATGTCTGATGCAGTTCATGTATGGTGCTCTATGGCCTGCACCTACGATGGCTGATCAGACTTGTGAGTTCCAACAACAACATCCTTCAACCATTTCAGGGGATAGAGGCCCCAAGATTACTGAGTCTTGGCTAGAATCCATCATATCTATATTTGAGAATCTAGAAATGCCTCCATAGTGGAGGGTCGATAATTGAATGTACATGATTCAGGATTCATCGAAGCATTGGGGGGATTTGATTTCACATTCCGGTTATCATAAGGGAATGTTATGGATTAATTTCTAGACTTCTTTATATGTTTAGTTCTTTCCTCAAATGCTAAGATCTGAAAAACTAGATGGTTCATGCATCATGAGAATAGTTCTATTTTAGTTATGGATTATTCATTGTGTTTCAAAGAGTTTCATCGATTTTCACCGCTTCTAGATGTTGAAGAGATTTCGCGTGATAGAAACATTAAGGATGAGCTCTAGTATGCCATCCATATGCAGGTGTTTGTATTTCACCTACCTACTTCTTATGAGATATGAAATATGGAATTTATTACAGATCACAACATGAGGGACAAAAATTGTATTGGTTAAAAATGATTAGTGCCATAGAATTCCCGTAGTTCCTCCACTGGTGGGAAACGTTCCCCCGAGGTTTCTTGTTAGGGAGTGATAACTAGATTCCTTTTTAATAAAATATCTAATGTGTTTAATCCATGTGGAATATGGGTTTATTCAATGCTTTAGTGTGATAAGTACCCACATGAGTGTTGGGATTGCAGACGTATGGGGAATCTCTAGCATTTCTACAGGACCTTTCCACCAGATTCGAGTGGAAAAGGATCAGTACCAGCTGCACATTCAGGAGTGAGTTCTTTTATGTCACATCAGGTGGAATATGTAATAGAACTAGTAGGTCTTGTTGAAGAGGAGGTTAGGGGAATGGTATTCAGACCCCTGATCACTAGTAGTTCTAGCAATGAATTTTTGATCATGGTAGTATATTTATTACATAGGGCTGTGGATCATGCTAGTTGCATGCACTACAGCCGATACTCGAGGATCAAGCTACGAGACCATCTAAATTAAGAGGTATTATTATTGTAAAATATACCATAGTATATGTATTATTTGATATGGATTCTTCAAACTATTTTATCTCTGTATCAATCGTGGAGACTCTTATACTAGAGATACAATATCATTATGGTTTAATGACCCTTGATACACCATTAGGGGTACGAACAGAGGGCATAAACTAATGTATGGACTTCCCACTTAACGTAGGAAGTCACAATTTATTATGGAACCTCTATGTTTTTAATATGGAAGGAATAAATGTGATCATTGTGTTGGATTGGTTAGTTTATTATCATGATTTTGTAGACTAATATCACCAGAAGGTATCATTTACATCACCAGAGGGAAATAGATATCTATATAAGGGTGAGTGGTATGTCCAAGCTAGTATATTAGGACCAGATAATCATGGGGTTGGTGGAGTAACAACCAAGATGGAAAATCTCTTCAAAGAAGATTTGGGTTTACATAAGGTTGATTTCCCTCCAGTAGTGGATTGTTTTAGGGATGTCTTTCCCAATGATTTTTTTGGATTACCACCTGAGGGAGAGGTATAGTTTACAATAGATCTTCTTTTAGGATTATCTCTAGTGTCCATTCATTAATATAGAACAGAACCTATAGAGCATCAAGAGTTTAATAGGTAGTCAGATGATTTATTGGCCAAAGGTTTTATACGACCTAATATATCCTTGTGGGGTTCACTTGTGCTCTCCTCTAAGAAATAGGATAGATCCTTACATCTATGTGTAGATTACAGGTGGTTAAACTAGATTACGATCAAGAATTGGTACCCAATTCCTCGAATAAATGATTTCATTGAATATCCCTGAAGAGAAAAGGTCTTCTATAAGATCAACATGAGATTACGTTTTCATCAAATGTGGGTCAGAACATCAGACCTACCATGTATTGAATTCCATAGAAGGTATGGTCTATATGAGTAAATTATTGTGTTGTCCATACTTACAAATGCACATTTCATTTTCATGGCTCTAATGAATTGTTTTTTCCACCCTTATTTGGATTCTGTTGTTATAGTCTTTTTGGATGACATCTTGGTGTATTATCACACTCATAATAACCATGAGAAATAACTTGTTATCATTTTGAGTAAACTGGGAGTGCATCATCATTATGATATGATTTCAAAGTTACACTACTAGATCGACAGAGTTCACTTATTGGGTCATATAATCTCGGAATCAAGCATATCGATTATCACTGAAAATGTTAGTGTTTTGGTTTTCTAGGATGATCCCATGAACATTTTGGATATCATGGATTTCTTAGGGTTTTGTGGATATTATAGGACTTTCATAAAGAAATTTACCTCCTTTCATGACCTCTTACTAGTCTAACACTGAAGGGTGTCAAGTTCCATTGGTCAGAAGCATGTGAGAAATCCTTTTAAGAGCTGAAAGAGAGGCTTGTATCAGTGCCTATTCTAACTCTTCCAAAGCCATTTATAAGATAAAAAGTCTTCTATGATGCATCATGAAATATCATAGGATCATTAATGATTCAAGAAGATATAGTCGTAGTGTATAAAGATTGGCATTTGAGGCCTCATGAGAGAAAATACCTGACGCAAGACCTTGAGCTAGAAACATTTGTTTATTCCTTATGTTTCTAGAGGAACTATCTTTTCGATGAGCACTTTGTGGAGTACATAGAACACAAGAGCCTAAAATATATCTTTTCTCAGCATGAATTGAAACTCAAATAGTATATATAGGTCCAATATATACAATCCATTAATGTTTAGATTGCCTCTACACCTGTTAAGGGAAATGTAGTTGAATATGAATTGAGTTGAAAAACTCAAACATAGACCATATGGGAAGCCAATAATGAATAGAAGTTAATGGTATTATCGTATAAGATTCCTTTGTAGTTTCTTAAAATTCATGAGTTGTCTTACCTCCCATCTTTAATAATTACCTCTTCCATCCTTGAGAAGCTGATGGGTAGACAGTTTTCAGATGTTGATGGTATTTTCTCTATGAGACTATATTAGGAGATAACCCACCTTCAGATTGGTCTGTGGACATAAAAAGCTTCCTACATATATGTGGATGTATCTGGGTTCCAACATATATGAGAGAGGAGTTGATGAAAGAGTCCCATGCATATAAGTGGGCAGTTTATCCAGGCTTCTCAATGGTTTTTCAAGACATGTGATGCCAGTATTGGTGGCATGCGATGAAATGTTAAATATCTAGATATATCACTATGTATTCCACCTATCAAACGGTGAAGATGGTGAACCGAAGACCTATAGGTTTGTTACAGCTGCTTTCAGTTCTAGAATGGAAATAGGAATATGTTTCTTTGGAAATTGTAGTTGTTTTACCTAGGTTCCATATAGGTAGTGACATTTTATCATGTTTCATTGATAGATTTGTGAATGTATCCCACTTCATTTATATTTGGTAGACTTTATCAATTGATGAGATGGTAATACTATATGTCTGTGAGGTTATATGACTACATGGGGTTCTATGTAATATCACTTATGATAGAGATTCTTGTTTGACAGAAATGTTCTGGCAGGGATTGCGGAATGATATTGTAACATTTGTTCATTTAATAACATCTTTTCACCCTTATACTGATTCAAAATCAGAAAACACAGTAAAAGATCTAGAGGATATGCTCTGAGCATGTGTCCTTGATTTCAGATGAACATTTTAAAAGAATATCCCTCTTATTGTGTTTGCCTATAATAAATAGTTCCAGGAAACAATTAATATGTCACATTGTGAGTCATTTTATGGTAGGCTGTATTGTTCACCCATGCCCTCGTCTCATTCATGATACTTCAGATCTAGTTTTGGTGATCATAATGCATATAAATACTGCTCAGTCAAGAAAAAAAATCTTATGCCGATCTCCATAAATCACCACTAGAGTTCAAGGTCAGGGATCGTGTTTTCCTCTTGGTATCACCCAGTATAGGATATATATAGTTATGGAAGTAGGGAAAGTTATCTCCTCATTATGTAGGGCCATTTAAAATTCTAGAGAGATTATGGATGATAGACTATCTATTTCTACTACCTTAGAGTTACTATGCCATGAATGGAATTTTCCACATCAAATAGCATCACTAGTATCATGCCGACCTATCTCATAACTCTGATCATGAGGATGTTGAGTTTGATACTGATTCTACATTTAAGGATTATCCAGTACGCATCGTTGACCGGATCATGAAGGCTCTCCAAGGTTGTTATGTCACTCTAGTATGGGTTCTATGGTAGCATGACTGGGTAAAATATGAGACCTGGTAGGGGGAATCTAGCATATGTGCTCAGTATCCAGAATTGTTCTCAGAAAGTGATTCTTCACCCTTGGAAGGTGAACTCGGGGACAAGTTCTTTTAAGGAGAGATAATGTAAGAACCCAGTTTTTCACTTAGGTATTAATCCTTTAAATTTCGGTCTAAATCATTAAATTTTACCTATTATGGATTCCTAATGATTTTGTAATGGTCTCAGGGGGTTCTGATGCATTTTTGGAGCCCAAAACCCATCTTTAAGGAGAAAATGATCATGTTTCACGGTTAGCTCATTATTGGCACCCAGTTTGGATAACCATGATGATGGTAAATTTAATACATAAGCAAATATTATTATTTTTCCATGGTCATGTGGAATAACTATGAAATTTCTATTTAATCCCAGGTAACCATGTAGACAAACTGTGCACTTGTTATTTTTCTAGGTAAATTGACCTTTTCCCCCTTTCTGATCTAATTAGATCCCTCCTTCTTCAGTAATATGAGAACCTGTAAGATTAACCAAATTTTATAACATTTTGGATTTTTTGGAAGACCTAAGGTAGGAATCTAGCGATCCCCTTCATCCAAGATCCATTCGAACTACCATTTGTCATGTTGGATGTGCAATGGTATGTACTTGAGTCTATTTAAGCCTTTCCTCTTCTCTCTTTCTCTCAACCAAGTCATCTTGGTGTGATCATTTTTCTTCTTTTCCTAGACCTAGTATGATACGAGACAAATCAAGGGCCTATACAATAGAAATATATTCATATAAGCCTACGGTGGGTGGTCTATAACTCAACCCTCAAGTTCATTGATTTTCGATTATCATGTGGGGCCCACCAATTTCATCAGGTGTCATTTATAGAATTTATATTCCATGAATATAATCGTTAGAAACATATGGTTATTCTATTTCCAAATATGTGATTTTTTGTTAGGGTTTATGTCCAAAACACCTTTCACCCCATGTAGGATGTTATTCCATACTTTTTGATATAGTGTTTTGACACATGTGATCCACCATTCGTGTCTACCTTGGATTGACCATCATAAGGGAAATCCTTTATATAATATAGGGTTTCATTTATATTTTGAATTGCATAATGGTAAGTACCATGTATTCTAACCACTTGACCTGCCTAAGGTAATTTCATCAATTTGACAATGAAAGGTGAAATATTAATTGGAAATTATACTAATTATATAACATAGCCTTTAATATAAATGAATGGTATGTTTCATATCCATAGAACCCCTTAAAACATTAATGGAAGGTATAAAAATGAACATTGATTTTGGAATATGATTTAAATCGATTAAATGAATGGTTGCATGTTACTTGGTCTTGTCACACTAATGAAAGCTAATGCTTGAACCAAATGGCTCAAGTAAAAGGTTTCATGATACCTGACCCAATAAAATTAATGAATGGAAAAGACTGAAATAAATGAAATATTAAATGACATTATAATTAAAAAGGAATGCATTGACTGAATCTCAACTTGGATTTTGATCAGATAATGTCATGATAACTCAAGAACCCCATTTCAATTCAAGGACACAACTTTCTTAGGTTGAGATCCACATAGATCTGAATCCTTGAATATTCTTTGGATTCTTGGTAAGACATAATTTGATTCCTTAAATATCATTATAGGATGCCTTGGATTCACTCCTTGTATCCGGTATTGACAAGTATGTGCCATGGTTAAAGCCCCTCAGGCCCAATTATTACATAGCCTCGTATAACTTGGATGAACTCCTTGGACTCAGTAGGGGTCTCAATGTGGAATTTATTGGACGACACTCATTTTATTACACTCTTACCCCATGCCAAGCTATAATGATAACTGATTTGGAATCCCTTGAGTTCTACGTTGCCTCAGTTATTACATTGGTAATTCACTATTAAATATCATTATAGGTTTCCTTGTTAAAACTTTAAACCTTTTCAATTTCTAACATGTGACTTATTTATAAACTTTTAATAATAAAATAATGAATTGTTTCAGACACCAGTTGAGGTCTAAATCAGGTACATGGGTATTTAGTTACATTGTATTGCTTTACTTTGTATATGAATTACTACACATTGTTACATTTCCATTACACGAGCTTGATGTTATAGACACCATTGGTGGTGGCCATCTAAAATTTATCTCACACCCTCTCTAGACGTCTTTTGGTACCAAGGGTTGATTACATGGTTGCAGGTGCTGAAAAAGGGAAGCATATTGCTTCAAACACTTGATTTCTTGCTTCCCAGTATGGATATTGATAGAGGATGACTGAGTCGGAGATTAGGATGCTTGGTATAATATTGTTTTTCTTTTTTATTTATGTGTAACGTGTTATACTTGCTATCTTGTATCCATGATTTCCAGTTTTCTAGTGACATGACATATCACCAGTTATTGAATGTTATTACAGTTCTTTCAGTTATTGTTATAGTTGTCTATATTTTCATCAATTCCATCTATTTATTTATATTTCTTCCACTATTTACCTCTATTTAAAACCATCCATTGTGTTACACATCAATAATGATGGAATAATAACCCCATAGATACACCTTAGGCCCTTTCTGCTAATCAGCAACCTCTCACAATCAGAAAGATGTCATTGAGTCAATGTGACCCACTGAGCTCAGGGCACCTGTTATGTGGCATCCAGGTCTGGGAAATCATAGATGTTCACTTACAAAAAATTATATTATTTTGATAAGGTGAAAGTACTGGGGTTTTGTATGTTGTTCTTCCAATGTGGATGATCATTGGAAAATTGAATGTGTATTTTTGTACCATATATCATCTTTATCATGATTTTTTTTGATCATGTCACTATTTTTATTGACATGGAATTTTTTTTTGAAATTATAGATGATTATGGACTATAAAAACATGTTTATTAGGTATTAAAATTTCATATTTTTTCATTGTACGGATATCCATGTCTGTATTTTGGTATATGTTTTTTAGGGAATGGTGAAAAATATCATATTGAATCTTTTGGTGAATGTATTATTCTTAATCAAATGAATTTTGGGACCAAGAATTATTCAACTTCTAGATTGATTGAAAAGTCTCTTGGAACAAAAATATCTTTGGTTTTATTGAATACCTCTCCCTATATCAATATAGTGTTATAAAAAAATACCTCGATACTATGTTTTTGATAACCAAAATTATTCATTCCTTTAGAAAGAGATTGGAATTAATAAATTCCATGTTTTAATTTATTTTAATGGAAATACAATATTCTTATTTTCATTTCATTATGGAGTTATTCAAATGACTTATTCATGATATATTATGTATACCATGCTTATGTTTTTTACAACTTCAGTTATATTTTCCCACGAATGGGTTTTTATTCTCACCACTTCATATATTTTATTCTCCCAAGTTTATAAAGAAATGTATTACACATGATATTTGAAATGGGATACATTGTATGGATAATTTTATAGAGATGTTAAACACATACTCATTAAGTAGTTTCCTAAATAATGAAAAAATGACCAATAGTTGAGAAACAACATGGTATTAATTTTCTTATGTTTTTACTAATTCTCATAACCTCAAAATCTTTAAATATCATTGTGATGTAAGAGATTCAAGAATCAATGTTGATGTTGTATTTTTTTGATGGTTATATCTATGTTTTATAGCCATAATTGAATTATATCTGAGAAGTTAGTGTTTATAAAATCATATCTTAGAGGGTGGTTATGGGGAATCACAAAAATCATTCATGATTTTGTAAAATTTTTAAGTTACTTAAGTTTGAAGTTTTTTTGTGTTTTATACTAGAGTTTTTTTGAAGCTATGTTTGTATGACTATTCTGGGGTTGTTCTTATGTTTTCTGAAATGAGTTTTATTGTAGATTCCCTGGGTGTCATAATGGGATACAATTGATGTTTGGGTTTTTGTAATGGGGTTGTGTCTTACATTCCATGGTTGGAAAGAGGGAATGATGGTTTGTTGAGGGTGATGACTTGGTTGGTCAATGTGGGATTGTTTGGTAGTTTCACAGTGGTAAGAAATATAGTGGATAATTATGAAATTGAAATCGAGTTTGATGGAATAAAATAACCTCATGGATATAAATAAATATTGATTATTTAAATACATTGTAAATAGTGATGGATATAATTAAAATGGGTTTTGAATTAGAATTGGTTTTCATTAAATTTTATATTGAATACATAATGAATATAACATAATTCATATTGTGGTGTGTTTAGAAATATGATTAATTGTTTTTTATGGGAAATTACACATGTATAGTGTAGAGGTTTTACACATGATGTTTGGAATGTTGAGTGGTTTATAAATTAGTAGTAATGGTAGTGAGTGGTTATGGTAGTGTGGTTATTATGAAGAAAAGTGATGGTGATATTTTTGTTCGAGCTATCTATATTAGGCTTGTCTATGCCTAAAATTATACTTTTACTTTCATTGGGAATTATATACACTCCCCAATCATGGTTTGTAACTTCACTGACACGCAAAATACTTTGAGTTCTGAGCACATTCTCTATCATCCAGGTTGGAAACAGAATCAAATAGATGAATACAATCTCTTTCCCACTCTCACATCCTCTAATATCTTGGGATATATATTCTCTATGTTTGTACAATCATACTACCATAATATAGGGTGTACTAGAAAATCATAAGTGGTTGAGGTTTATTGATAGTTAATTGTTGTATAGGTAGACCCTATGGGTACTCGTGCGATGATAGGTACATGGTACATTATAAGTCAATATAAGGTATTTAGGAGGAGGTATATTATACAATAGTGTACCCTAGAATATATTGGCGATGAAGATATTATTGGAGATCTAGAATACATCTTTGGGTATGAAGATGAGGATATACGGTAGGTGTACCGGTAGACCCTATGGGTAAATAATGGGATATGATGTGTTGATGTTTAAGTGAAGAAACATGGTGGAATTCATGAATGGTTGGAGGAGTGAAAAATGTTGATTTATTCAGGTTTAGGATAACTTACTTTACTAGATATGATATAGTGGATGATACATGGAGCATTGCGGCATGTCCTAGGAAGGGAATTGGTGAACAAGATGTTTGATGTTGGGGTGTGAGTGTGAAAAACTAGTGGAGGAAGTTGTTATAGGGTACCTTATCACTATATTAATCATTACAATATTAAAATTCTTACATATGTTGTTGTGTTAGTGAGAATTAGTGAGATAGGGTGGAAGATGACCTAATATGTTCTTGGAGTTTCTTCTAATTTTCCTCTAATGCATTAGTACGCTCTATCAACATTTTCATGAGCATTATTGAGTATGATCCTATTAGGTATACATGTTATGTCTGCCCATATATATATATATATATATATAAACTTATTTTTTGGATTCTATAATAATTTTGGGGAAGGATATAACCCATACTAACTTATAGATTAGGATCATCAAAGGATTAATTGTCTATGACATTCATTTGGTATTTTGTTTTGGGATAATATTATTATTAAATGTTCATGTAATGTTGGACTATGTTTGAGATTTGTTTATTTATATATTTGTTTTTATTTGTGGTTTTATTTATCTTTTACTGTGTTATATTAGGGTAATGTCTCAAAATATTATTTTTTATATACTTATTAATAGTCGCCATCAAGGGACCTATTAAGGAAAGTCTTGGGGGTCCCTCTCATTATAAAAATAGGTCTAGGAGGGTTTACAAGTAGGGGCTAGTGATGAATACTCATATTATAATAATAATATTATTATTAATAAAAAAATAAAAATAATACAAGATGGTTAAAACTCAACAAAATTTAATAAAATTCACTGAGTTGGATTTTTTATTATCACTATTATTGTATTATAATAATTGTTATATGATATATTTATTGATTAAAATTTTGGATCAATGAGATATTATACTAGATGGTTAGGTCCTCGTTTGGTATCTAGGAGGTTTAATATTTGATTCATTCGATATGGATGGAAATTGGCATAGGGAAGAGGTGGATACCAAACATTCCATGAAATTTAAAGTATATTAGAAGACATAGACAAAGAGAAAATTAGGATACAACTTGAGTCGAACTACTCACTATATGATCCCTATATGGTAGGGAACACATGGATTCCCATTAATCTTGTGAAACTCCCAAGAGATTATAAGAATGAAATAGGGAGATAATTAAGTTATAGTCTAGGTCAAACCAATTACCACTTGATTCTACTGATCTGTCACCTCATATCCCCACTGGCTCACATCTAGATCAATTTACATAGAAAAATGAACATATAATGTAATTTTTAAAACCTTTTTAATGGAAATATTATTTTTAAATCATATTCCTAAAGTTACAATGAAGTTGGGGTCCAATCATGCAGAAGGGTGGGAATTGATTGATAATACACCATCTTTAAATGAATTAAAAATAAGGAACTAACAGAAACATCACCTTCTTCAAAAGAGATGTGAAGAAGGCGGTCTTCTAATGTGATGTTGGTAATTTCCTTAACAATTCCCTCATCACTACTATTATGAACAAGGCATTGTTTCAGACAACATATTCTTCATAAAACATCTAATAAGGGTGTTATTTCAAACATTTCCTTACCCAATATTTTTTCGATATTTTTTTGTTAATTTTTGAACATATATTTATATATAATATATAAGAAAATTTCAATAATTAATAGTAGTGATGTATATATCTAAAATTATAATAACAATATTATTAAATATATAAAATATAAAAAAATAATTAATAAAATTATCACTATTAAATATTTTTTTTATTAAAATAATTAATATTTTCTTTTCATAATCAAATAAATTACAATAATAATATAAATAATAATAATAATTATTAAATAATAATTATACACATTTAATATTTTCGAATTAATCATTTTAAAAAATTAATATTAATATTAGTTATAATATTATATAGTATTATTAAATACAAAAATATTTAGATAATATATAATATTTTAAATTATTATTTATTTGTTTTTTATTTTTAAAATAATCATTATATTACCATAATGGTTATTATAAATAATTACTAATTGCCTTATAAATTGTTAATAATATTATTATTAACAAAAATTATATTTTCTATATTAAAAATTAAATTAATTTTAATTTTAATTTATACTATTATCGAATTTATTGGTTTCATTTGGAGTTATTTTATTTACACCATTATTCATAATTACTTTTTTAATTCTTGTAAATATTTTAAAATATATTTATTATTTATTGAAAATGTAATTCTTATTATTTAACAATCATAACTTATTTATAGTTATTATTTTGAATTATTTTTAAATTCCTTTTATTTTCAATTAATTTTATTTTCACAATAAATGTCGAAAATTATATATATATTTTAGTTATGTAGTATTTTATGTGTATTAATTTTATGAAGTGTAAAAGTAATTTCATAAATAAATAATATTTTTGTCATGTAAAATATTTTTTATTTGTTATATATATAATTTTTATTTTCAACTATTTCTAATATGTTTAATACATATTTTCTATTTAATTATGATTGGTAGAATCTTTTATATTTTATAGTCTTCTAAAGTCACTTACTTGGAAGATTATAATGTTTCAAGGAGGTCACATTGCAAAACAAAAAAATATATACTATAAGACTAATATAAATAAAACATAGAAGTAGGATTAATGACATAAAAATAATTTTAAAATAAAAACAATTTTATAAAAATGTTGAGGAAAAATAAATTAAATAGAAAAAATATTTTTGTTTCAAAACATAACATTTTCACTTATAAGATTTTTTTATAGAAAACTCTTTTTTGTAAGTTATAAAATTTTATTTATTATTATTTATAGAATTTTTTTTCCAATTAATTTTTATTTCCATATTCAATGTATTATCTTTCCTAGGGATTTTATTATTAATATATTTTAAGTGCACTGATTGTTTGAAGTGTAAATGTTATGTTTTAAACTAATAAATATTTTGTATTATAAATTATTTTTGGTTTGTTGTATTTATTAATTTTTTTTCAAAATTTTCTTATATGTTTAATGCATATTTTAGGTTCCATTTAAAATGGTGTTATTGTTTATATTTTTTATGGTTCCAAATTCACTGGTTTAGAACACAATAATTTTTCAAGTAGGTGAATTTGAATGCCTATAAAATATAAACTATAAGACCAATATATACAAAACATAAAACATGAATTAAAAATAAAGAAATTTTAGAAATAAAAATATATATTTTAAAAAAAACATTGATTTAAACTAATATCCATAACACAAAATGTTGTTTTTTAAATCATAAAATCTATACTGATAATTTATTTTCACAACAATCATTTTATCTCTAAAATAAAGTTTCTCAATTTATTATTTTTTTGACATTACTTTTATTTTCAATTAAATTTTCTTCCTTATTTAATTGTTTAAATTTCATGTAGGTTTTAGATAATTAAAATCTTTGAAAAAATGTACCATAGAGTGAAAGATAGAAAAATGATATTGGATAATAGAGAAATCCCTAGAAAACAAATGAGGATTGTTTTTTAATTTTAGGAATTCATGACACATCAAATCAAGGTGACTATTTCCCGAGATGAATGAAAATATAGATTAAATAATTTAAAATTTTGAAATGTGAGTTTTTTTATTCAAACCATAGATAATGAAATCCAATTTATGTGAAATATTATTACAGCTGTCTTAGAATTATTTTTGACGTATGTGAGAAGAAGACACGTCAATATGATGTTCAATGTGATCAAACTGAGTATATAAAGATTGTGTAGAAAATCACAATATTTATAAAAGTGTGTCACAGAATGAAATCCAACCAAATGTTCTTGAATTAATATTAAATAACAATACAATAACAACTGATGATTGATTTCTGAATTTTAGGAACATATAGTGTATCAAACAATGGTGTTGTTTTCCCCAGATGACTGAAAACACAGTTTCAGTAATTTAAAAGGATATAACATGTGTTTGACTATTAAAAAATTATAAAACAATCTCCAAATGATGTGAAATATTATTAATGATATAATACAATTAATTTTATATTTGTTAGAAGAGTGTGTATCAATCTGATGTGTGATGTTCTTAAAAATTCTAAATAAGGATGTTTTAGAAAATAATAGTCTTTAAAAATGTGCACCATAGATCACAAACTAGCCATATGAGCTTACATTTCTGTGAAAGTATATCAAAAAACCATAGATTGATATTTTAATTTTTCAAATTGACTGAACATCAAAATATGGTTTTGTTTTTCTTAGATTACTGTAAATGTAGTTTTAGGGATTTAAAATGCTAAAATGTAAGCTTGACTATTAAAACCATAGAAAATGATCTCAAATTGTTATGATTATTTGGAAAGCTATCTCAATATAATTTTTTATGTGTTTGAGTCAATAGTGCATTAATTTGATTTGTGATGTGCTCTAATAGATTTAACAAATAATTTTCATAAAATGAAGGTCTTTAAAAACATTTTTCATAAAGCGTAAGCTGATCAAATGAGCTGTGACTACTGTGAAAATAAAAGACTCAAATCATAGACTGATTTTTAATTTTTGGATCATACAATGTGTCAAACAAAGGTGTTATTTTTCCATGGTGATAAAAAATACGGTTTCAATAATTTAAAATTCTAAAACAATTTTTTGAATGTTAAAACCATATAATGTGATCTTTAATTGAAATGAAATATTATAAAAGCTATCATAGAATTTTTTTTTTGTTTTTTGAGAGCATACGATGCCGCACTCCGACGTGCCATGTCCTTGAGAGAACTAACTTAGGAGTTCTTAAAAAATTATATTCTTTAAAACTTCATTCCATAGTGTCAATGTAAATAAAATAAGGTTATATTATTAAAAAACAATAGAAATTTTTTTAGATATATATATGAAATATAGGAACTAATGGAATGTAAAACTGGAGCGTCGTTCAATCGAGACAACTAAAATTGCAGTTTCATTAATTTAAAATTCTAAAACATGTGTCTGATTGTCAAAACTACATAAAAATTTTCCAGTTGACATGAAATCTTATAGAATATTTTATAGATTTTTTTGATATGTGTGCATCAAATAAATATGTCATGTTCTTGAATGGACTAAGTAAATAATTCATTGAAAATAGAGGTCTTTAAAAATGTGTGCCATAATGAACAAGCCATTCAAATTATCTTAGATTGCATTGAATTCATTTGAAAGTATCCATATAATGGTTATTTTATTATAGTAGAAGATTCCACGTCAAACTAATGTTTTGTTTTCCCAATATGTACAAAAATATATTTTTAGTAATGTTATGTTTTTAATCAACAATGTTTGTGTCCTGTAAATTAATATTATATTGTTAAATTGATGAAATTATTTTATATTTATGTTATCCTTAATATGTTTAATCTGTATTTTATTTTTCATTTTGATTTTACTTATAGTTTATATTTTATAGGTCTCCAAATTCACAAACATGAAATGTAAAGGTTTTTCTAGTAGGTTCCTTTGATATTGTATAAAATATAAAGTATTAATTAAATATAAATTAAATTTGAAAAATTGAATAAAAATATAAAATATAATAGGAAATAAAAAAAATTCTTAAAAATAGTTGATGAAAAATTATTTCAGTTGAACAAAATATGTTTGTTTCAAAACGTAACATTTTTTCTTAAAAATTATTTTTACTCCAAAAATTTTTTTGTGTGATTTATTGGAAATTATTATTTTTAGAGTACATTTATTTTCAATTAATATATATTTTTTCTATAAATTTTTTAAATTTCATTTAGATTTCATTTTTTCCATAATTTATTCACCGAAATTTTGTCCAATGTAAATGTTATGTTTTTAATCCCTAATGTTAATGTCATGTACATAATTTTTGATTTTTTACATTTATGAAATTATTTTTATTTTAAATTATTTTTATATGTTTATTCCATGTTTTATATTTCATTTTAATTGTAATTATTTTTCATATATTATAGACATCAAAATTCACCCACATGAAACGTAACAATGTTTAATGTGGGAAACTTCAAAATCTTATGAAAAATAAACTATAAGTAAAATAAAAATGAAATTTATAACATGGACTAAACACATATAACATAATAAGAAATAAAAATATTTTCACAAAACTAATAAATAGAAAATAATACAGATGATTTAAAAAATTGTTGTTTAATAATATAACATTTGAACTTTAAAAGAAGCAGGTAACTCTAAAATCTAATAATATAAAACTTAGAGATAGATTCTAAATTAAATTTAAGACATGTAAAAAATATATAAAATAATTGATAATGAAAATTATTTTACAAAAATAACAAAATACTATTATTAATTATTAAAAATAACATATTAATTAATAGTAATAATAATATTATAATTAAACTAAATAAAAATAATTAATATTTTCTACTTATTAATAATAGTAAATATAATTAATATATTATTTTTAAGAATTCATTCTAATAAATATATTAATTAATAATATTAATATTTAATTATAATACTATTATTTAAATGACTGTCATCATCATCATTATTAGTATTATTAGTTGTATATATAATAAAAAGAAAACAATTTCCATGATAAGGAAGATTATTATTTAGAATAATATTACTATTTGATAAACTAATTTAAAAAATAATTAATATTGATAAAATTATTAATTATTACTATTTATTTTTAAATATAAAATTAAATATATTACTAATTAGATTAATTATATTCACTATGAGCAGTTATTAATAGTAATGTTTTTACAATTAATTACCTTATCTATCATATTATCTAAAAAAGAAAATACTATTTAATTGTTTATTTTGATTTTTTATTTATATATACCCAAAAACAGAAACATGCACACGCACATAAAAAAATAATAAATATATTAAAAACTAATAAAAATTAAGGCTATAAATAAGAAATTGCCTTATTTAAAATTATTTTGAGGAAGGTTCCTTCTTAATAAGAACCTTCATTAAATATTTATCTAAGGATCCATGATTATAGAAGGTTCTCAAACTTCTATAGAAACTACCCCAAACCGATCAGTAGTCTGGGTATTTGTTATCCAATAGTTTTAGGTTGGGAATATGTTTTTTTATTCCTATTATATTAGAAAAATTCACAGGGAATCAATGTAGGCACCATTTTGAAGTTTTTATCAACATTTTGTTATGAAAATATGAGTTTAAGAGTTTTTTCATAATTTTTAAGGAGAACATGATTAGATAATTACAAATGGATGATGCCATTTATTTTAGACAAATCACATACAAATTAAGGGTGAAGTATGTTACACTATCTGACGTGGAGAGGTAAAGTGACCACATATGATCATGACAATATTGCGGCTCATGCAATGAAGGTAGATGACATCTGGTCTTTCATATTGGATCAGGTGATTATATTTACATGCTAGAAGTATCATGATGAAAATAAATTAATCCACATGAGTTGACTCTCGAAGGAGTTGCATGAATTGTGTGAGTAAGGTTATGATAAAAATGGAGGAGATGTCATGCGATATTTTGATACCATGGATTAAATTATTTGTGTTATAGATAACAAACATAAATAATAATAGGAGAAATTGTAGATGTTTTGTGAAACATGGATAACCACATGATCATGAAGAGAGCATTTTTTCATATACACCTTTCTAGAAATATTTTTTTTTAAATAATAATAGGTAAATTATTGAATTATAATACAAGAAGGGGACATTACTTATGCCACCTTTTCCCCTCATTGACTTGGATCTTTGACATGACAAAGAAATCATTAGAGATACCCCATTTCAACAAAATTAAGGTGCAACAAAACATATGGGATGTGTCCATTCTTGAAAATTAAAGAAAAACGCTACATTAGTGATTTTTTCCTTTTCCCAAACCCCATAAAAAATCACAGATCCCTCCCCCTTATCCTCAGTCATATGACACCCTCTCTTTACAATATTCCTAGTGTTTCTTCCTTTTTATGCGTCGATTTTAGTGGTGTAAAAGGAGTGCCAATTTTTTTAAATCATTAGTTAGATGTAGCTTTTCTATTTATTTAAAATTTATTTATTTATTTGTTTCTCTGTATTTTACGTAGTTTTTAATTTGTTACTTACTTAGTAGTTAATCTAGTTAGATATAGATTATAAATATTTGTTATTCTTAAAAAATAAAATATTAATATTTATTTATGACTTTGTATTATGGAACTTATTACTTGTATTAGTAATGGATATATTATTATAATAAGATTAATATTTATTTTAATATAGTTTTTTTAATATTAGTCACATAATGAGGAATTAATATTAACTAGATGATGAATAAATAATAGTTAAATAATGGGTTTCTAAAAATTAACTATTAAATTAGAAATTATTAACTAATGAAAAATTAATGTTTATATATTGACTAACTAATGAATAACACAGGTTTATAGAACGATTAGATAATGATTAGATAATTATTAGCTAATAATCAAATAATAAATATTGTCGGTCGAAATAGATTACTCAAGAGGGGGGGGGGTGAATTGAGTAAATATAAAAATTTCATTAAAAATTATTTCTAAATGGTTTTCCCAAAAGATTAGATACATACTAGTTAATCATGGTTATACTATTATATGAGTTTGACTTTTTAAATAACTTCTTATAAGATTGATTAGTTCTCAGTACTTTTAATATTAATCATTAAAACTACTTTTGAAGTTATTCTACTAAGAAAAGATAGTTATAACTCTTTTCCAAGACATATTATCAAAGATAATTTAGTGATTTAGGAGTTATGAAGATAAGTAATAAAACAATGAAAACTAAATTAAGCACCACAACAGATAGAAACTAGAGGTTTAGTCTCAAGCCGAGACCTAATGCACTCCACTTAGTGATCACCTTCCACCAAGTAGTATATATAAATAGCCTTGGATCCACACCCTAGATCGGGGTTGAAAATAGTACACAGGACTATCTAGGACACACAAGGACCTCTTCTATAGTTCTTTGTGGGTTCAAACTACCAGACCACATAGGGACCTATTCCACACATATCTGTGGGTATACACAAGAGTAAATAGAGTGTTTGAGTAAGGATATATTGTATTCCTCACTTTAATATGGGAGAAAGAGTGTTCTATAATACATAAACACACTCTACTTAAAATTTAATGAAAAGATACACAATCAAAGCATAAAGATTGAGATAGGTTTAGAAGTGCTTTGAGTGTTGGACTTTGCACCTTTAGACTTCTAAGATGAAGCAGATGCAGAATTCGAGTCCTCGTCTATAAAACATAGTGTTTTGATTAACATTGTGTTCTTCATGAGGTTTGATAGTGTGTTGATGTTCTCTAAGCTTCAAATATACTTCATGTGTTCTTCATCTTTTTCGAGTTTCATGCAATAGGGATTTCTTTAAAAAAAATTCCCAAGGTTCGTTCTTCGCTTTGGTGCTCACAACCGCTTGGTTTTCTTTTTCATGTATCTATTTTTTCTGGGAAGAAAATTTCTTTTATCGTGGAAATCATGTGTTGGGGATGACAGGTTTCATGTATTCTGCACCGCGTACCTCATACTGTCCGATGATATGTCTACAAAGAAACATTAATTATTTCAGTGCATTAAAATCATCAAATTTGACTGTTGGAGATTAAATTGAAAAACAAAAAAATATATATTAGGATATAGTGTCATAGTATGTCATGGAAACAATGTCTCCTTCACACGATGCCTGGATTGGTCACGGTTTCTGAATTTCATGGTGTCTCATGGTCACAATGTCTCATAGTCACAGTTTTTCAATGTTTACGGTGTCTCATTCACAGTGTCTCGCGGTCACAGTGTCTCATGGTCACAGTGTCTGCTTCATAGTGTCTCGTGGTCATGGTGTCTGCTTCACAGTGTCTCGTGGTCACAGTGTCTACTTCACGGTGTCTAATGGTCATTGTGTCTACTTCACAATGTCTTCTGGTATGGGTGTCTACTTCACAGTGTCTCTTGGTCACTGTGTCTTAGAATTTTCAAGATAACTGTATTCAGACTTAATAAATGTTGATCATATAATATATTAGACTTAATCACTTATCCGAGAAATCATATTAAATTGAGTAAAAAGATATTATAAAGTAATTAAACTGAATGTAGAGAAACTAAGATATTGAATGGCTCTTCTTAAAACATTAGAAAACATTAAACATTAATACACATGATTTGATATAATTATAGGTTTTAACCAGACTGAATAGGATTTTTGACCATTAAAACAAGATTAGTACATGAGGATTCCAATAATCTCCCACTTTTTGATGATCAAAAATCATGTAATGTTAAAGTGTATATTTGATTCAACTATAGATAACATATTCTTCCCCAATTCGGGATTATCAAACATATAGAATAGGTGATGTCATGAAAAGATCACCTGTGATTAATGAAAATAGGGTTATGAACAAATAGAAAAGTGAAAAAAAAAGCAATAGAATCACTATAAAAAGGATTAATCAATGTGCTTCTTCATGGGCTGGCCTTCTCTTTTCCATTATCAGTAGTAAGAGAGGAGTAATCCATAGGATCAGAGGTCGAGGTAGAGGATGGGAGTGAGGTTATTGATAGATATGGAAAAGTTAGGACTTCAAAAACCGACAGAGTCAGAGTAAGAGTAGTAGAAGATCGAGGAATTTGTTGATCAAGGATCACATGCCAGATCTGAATCAGTGCTTGGCTGGCAGATATAGTAGTGGAGGCTAGGGAAGATATAAAGGTAGGCAGTCCAGGTCTCAAAAGTGCAGTCGTAGGACCAACAATGGCTGTACTCTATACATGAATGTACGACCTCAAAAGCATAATGAAATCCTAAATGATCTCCCCACCATACTGCTTGGATTTCTCAAAATCATACATATTTTCTAAAAACTTTTCCCACAATCGAGTAAACCTTGTGAGATTTTGTACTTGGGTCTTGAAAGCTTGAGTCACAGGATGAATTCTTATATTTTCCACAAGATACTTGAAATGATTTGTCATATCATACTTTGAGAAGATTTAGTTGAAGTAGAAATCCATTTTCTCTGCAATATCTTGCTGAGCATCATTAAAATTTTAGAGTTGATTTGGACTAGATCAAGAACTCGGTCACTATTATTGATAACTTCAGAGAGATAAGCTGTGTTGAAACCACTGAGTACATTCTGAATCTCTTCTTTGACTACGGTTCTGAGTAGATCACTATCCAAAGTGGGTTTAGAGGATAGACCAGAGGCTTTAGAAGCATTGACAGCGGTGCTGAGAGATTTTAGTTGGTTCAACACTTTTTTAAGACACCCCGTATATTCATCAGTGAGTTTGTTAAGATTTACAGAAGCTCTATATTCTCCTTCAGAATATGTTTGTTTCTTTTAGCGACCTTTATTTCTAAGGAAGCTAGATAAGGTTGAATCTGAGACACAATAACCTGTGTGGTTTGTGTAACAGTAGGTTCTACAGGAGGAGTAACAAGCTCTGATCTCTTGTGAATCTCTTTTTTCATGTCCTAAATCATTCCTCTTAGAGTCTTCACTTCATCACGTACTAGACGATTTTCAACTCTATCTTCCTGAATATCATGAAGAATTTTAGGTTTAATCTGCCAGATTATCTTTTCCAACAACAGTGAGGTGGTCTCTCTCAATTAAATTGGTCACATGAAGAGGTTGGGTATTCAAGAGTTTCTCAACTCTAGAAAATAGAGTAGCACCAAAGTCCTTTAGACCATCCTTACTTACCAAGGAAGATTGGTCTGATGAAGGTTCAGAAATAGGTACTGATACGGTTTCATGTTGCTTTACAGGGGAAAAATTAGAGGCTAATTTCAACTAGAACAAAGAAGAAATGTCACGGCCTTTTGATGAGACTTTTTAATATTCTTCCACATCATAGAAGTCATGGAACTTATATTGAGTGGCTATAGGATTTGAAACAACTAGATTAGGCACTTCATCAAATTCCAGGTTTGGGGGTTGCTCCCCCTCAATGGCTGCGTCATTCTCAGGTCTGAGAGGCTTAGTGTCTTGATCTAATTCAACAAAATTAACTCATAGTTTCTCACCCATTTCCTGTTTAGACAACTGAAAAGCTAGCTCTATTCTCACTTTAGCCCAAGGGATGATTTCATGAACAGATTGTTCCACAGTGAGTTCATCAAGGTTATTTTCTTGTATAATAGGTATCTCTTCCACTCTAGGTCCTTCCATGGAATTCTTTTTAGTTTCATTGGTAACAGATTCTATTTCAATCTTGGGTTGATCTACCAGATTAATATCATCTTTAGGAGCAAGGCCTTCTTCTTCTAGAACATCATGAAGAATAAGAGGGATGTCTTCCTCAATAGAAACAATTTCTCTAAGAGGCATAACAACCTCTTCTTATTCTATATAAGATCAATCAACAATCTCATCTAGTTACAATCCAAGATAAAAAATATTTATTGTTCTTGACGGATGTTACAATTGAATGAATTTATCATAAATTCTATCATTTTCTTCCACTCATTCATTTTTTCAAGGATTACAATTTATCTTCATTCTCTTGATAATGGCTTTTGAGAGGAAAAATTCACAATCCTTAATTAATTCCTCATTAGGTCCTACCATACATTCGGAAAGAGGCGTGACTGAGATTAGATGAGAGTAAAATAGGGTTGTTGACTTGGATGTGACTTTGATCAGCTCACACATATGGTGTATGATATACTTTCACAGGTTGATCTTTTTCCCATTTTTTATAAGGTGGATCAAAAACACATCCTCATATTTCAAAATAGCAAAATCAACTTTTTGGGGCTAACCAAAATCGTTATAAACTTGAATAAAAGCCTTGACTCTCCATCTACTTCAGTAGAAATGGCTCTCCTATGGGTTCCATTTCTAGTTACGGCAATCAAATCATCCTCCAGATCAAATAATTTGGTTTATGGTGGGGGTCCTCTCTGATAATCCTCACAGATTCCTTCATGAGGGATCCTAAGGGATGCAACCCATAACCTCGAAGAGAATGAGCATCTCTACAAAATGATCCATCTTCTCATAACATATCCATATTCAAACTCAAAGAAGAACTAAAAATATTGATAAAACTAAGCTACCAAATTAAGATAGATAGGTCTGTCTTCCTTTGAAAACCACTCTAACTAGCCTTGCTGTTCGAAAACATTCAAAACCAAGGACTTACTAGAAATAAGCCATTTGGGGTAAACCTCTTTCTCAGGTATGACAACTCATTTTTTTGGACTTGTATTTAGAGGTCCTTCAGGTTCTAGCTTAAGTGAAATCTTAGTCTTCGTTGAGCTATGTTTCTCAGGATTTGAAAATAAATGGCGCTTCGTCCTGGGAATCCATTGAAGGTTCTAGAGAGAGAAAAGGGTTGTAGGGTTGAAGAAGGGTTAAAAATAATTGAATAAAAGAAAGCCTGAGTGGAGAATCGAATGATACTTTATTTATTTTATCATTTAGGAATTCCAAAAATCGCAAAAGTAAAAGTTAGGGAAAAAAGAAATGGAAAAGGATAATTACCGCGATACAGGTTTTTACAAAAAGAATCAAAAATAATTTTAATGGTGAGACTGTGTCTGGTCGTTATGGTGAGACAGAAAATTCACGTTATGGTGAGACAATGAATGAACTTCATAGTGAAATAGTAAACATGGACTTTATGGTTATACCGTAAACTGTGAGACAGTTACTGAGCATTATGGTGGGACAATAAATTGTGAGACAGTAAAGTATAAAACAGTAAGATATTGGACAATAAGACATAGAACATTAAGATATCGAATAGTAAGATGTGTAATAGTAAGATATCTATTTGAGGTTTATCAGGCCTAGTTCATGTGTTATGTAGTTTATTCTTTCAGATGTTAATGGTTTGGTGAGTATATCAGCAAGATGATACTCAGTACCAATGAATTCCAAATTGATATCACCCTTTTGATAATGATCTCTCAAAAAGTGATGTCTTACATCAATATGATTTGTCCTGGAATGTGAAATAGGATATTTTGAGATGTGAATAGAACTTGTGTTGTCGTAGTTTATAGGTACATGAATGAATTGATATCCATAATCTAGTAATGTGTGTTTCATCCACAAAATTGTTCACAACAATTTCCAGCAGCAATGTATTCATCTTCTGCGGTAGATAATGCAACAAAATTTTGTTTCTTACTACACCATGATACTAGTGACTTGCCTAAAAATGACATGTTCCAGAGGTGCTTTTTCTATCTTACTTATATCCATCAAAGTCACCATCAGAATAACAAACTAATTCAAATGATTTTCCTCTAGGATTGAAAAAATTTAGATTGGGTTTATGGGTAATGTATTAGAAAATTCTTTTTATAATATTTAAATGATATTACTTAAGATTTTCTTCAAAACGAGCACACATACACACACTAATAATACTGCCAGGACGACTAGTAGTTATATAGAGTAAACTTCCAATCATTCCTTTATAAGTGGTTTGGTCAACAGATTTTCCATCTTCATCAAAATCCAACTTACAAGTGGTACTCATGGGTGTGCCACTAATTTTAGTGTTATCCAATCCAAAACATTTTAAAATATATATATTATGATTACATTGAGTTAAAATAATTCGATAATTATTTTGAATGATTTGAAATCCAAGAAAGAATTTTAGTTCACCAATTAAACTCATTAAAATTTCATATTGTATCATTTTAGAAAATTCAACACATAAAGATTTTTTTGCAGATCCAAAAATAATATCATCTACATAGATATAAACAACTAAAACATCATTAGAAATTAGTTTTGTAAAAATGGTAGGATCATCAATTCGTTTTGTAAAACCATTGGAAATAAGAAAAGTACTAATCCTATCATACCATGCTCTTGGAGCTTTCTTTAAACCATATAAAGCTTTTGATAATTTAAAAATATGATTTGGAAAGTGGGGGTTTGTAAAACTAGGGGGTTGTTCCACAAAAACAACCTCATCTATATACCAATTTAATAATTCACTTTTAACATCCATTGGATATAGTTTTAAATTCAGATTTGCAACATAGGCAAGCAAGATTCTGATGGATTCATTTCTAGCTACTAGTGCAAAAGTATCTTCATAATCAATTCCTTATTCTTGACTATTGCCTTGTGAAACTAATCTAGCCTTGTTTCTATCTATGTTACCAGCTTCATCTACATTATTTTTGACCACCCATTTAGTACCTATGGGGAATGTGTTCTTAGGTATTTCAAAAAGTTTCCAAAATTTGTTCCTTTGAAATTGATTAAGCTCTTCTTGCATAGCTATCACCCAAAATTGATCATTAATAGCATCATTAATTCTTTTAGGTTCAAGTTGTGATAAGAAGGCTTGATGTCCAACCATATTTCTAAGAGAAGCTCTAGTCTGAGTTCCATTGTGTAGTTATCCTACAAAAACATCTAAGGGGTGGTTCTTAAGAGTTCTAACTGCTCTAGAAAATAAGGGAATAGTTATTTTAGGTTCATCAATAGATTCAGGTTCATTGTGACTTGATTCTAATGAATTTCCAGAACTGGTTGTTTTCACAGATTCTTTCATAGAATGGTTTGATGATTTTGGATTAATGATCATATTTGATACATTATCCTCCAGGTTCTCTAGTATGGTTTTATGCTTATGTGGATCTGTTTCATCAAATTTGGAATGAACAGATTCTTCCACACATTTTTTTCATTTATTGAACACTCTATAGGGTTTACTAGACAAGGAATATCCTAAAAATATACCTTTATCACTTTTGGATGCAAATTTGTCAGGATTTTCCATAGTATTATGGATATAGACATTACAACCAAAAACATTATAGTAGTTATCCTTGGGTTTTCTATTGTACCTTAACTCATAAGGATTCCTTTTAAGAATAGGTTGGATGAACACTCTTTTGATTATATAGCATGCTATATTGATAGCTTAAAACCAAAAATAAATAGGTAGGTCATGCTCACTAAGCATTTTTATAGAAATATCTTGCAGGGTTTTATTCCTTCTCTCCACACCTCCATTTTGATGAGGTGTTATAGGGGCAGATAAATTGTGACTGTAAGCATTTTGTGAGAAAAAGGAATCAAAATCTAGATTTTCAAACTCACGACCATGATCACTACTTTATGATTAAATTCTAAGTCCACCAGGATTTTCTACAGACTTGGAATATTTAGTAACATAAGATCAAGCTTCACTTTTTTTATCCATAAAGAAGGTCCAAGTATATCTAGAGAAGTCATCTAAAAGAACAAAAACATAGTTCTTCCCATTTAGAATAGAAACTCTAGATGGTCCAAAAAATCCATGTGAACCAGTTTGAGAGGTTGAGAAGTTGACACTTTTTTATTTGGTTTGAAGGAATCTTTGTGTTTTTTCCCTTTTCACAACGATTACACACTTTTTCATTTTGAAACTCATGTTTGAGTAAGTCCTCAACTAAGCCTTTTCTAGTTAGATTTCTAAGGGAGTGAACATTATAGTGTCCTAGCCTCATATTCCAGATCCAAGACTCATTATGAAATACACTTATGCATGAAGCATTTCAAGAAGCTAAATAATCTATTTAAACAGAGTAAAAATTTTCATTTATTAATGTAGAAAATAACAATTCACCTTTAGAATTAAAGACATTGCAAGAATCATTTTAAAATCTAACATGAAATCCATCATCACGTAATTGTAAGATACTAAGTAGATTATATTTTAAACCATCAACAAAGAGAACATTAGAAATTAAAGCAGAGATAGTGTTTCCGATTTGACCGAGGCCAATAATCTTTCCTTTGGCATTGTCACCAAATGTGAAATATCCTCCAAATATTTTTATTAGGTTTTTGAAGCATCGGTAGACTCATATAATATGTCTTGAACATCCACTTTCCAAGTACCATAGACTTTTACAGGAACTCTATAAGTAGCTTTCCTACAAAAATATTAAGCAAAAACCGATTTTGGTACCCATACATGTTTGGGTCAAGTAATATTAGTGATAAGTGCTTTAGGAACCCATATGTGCCTCATAGGTTTCCTATAATCATTACATAGAGTATTTTAAAAATAGACTCTATTTGGTCCACAAAAACCCTGAAACAGTAGTATATGTATCATGACATGAACTAGATTATTTGTGTCCATAACTGGCAGTAAAACTGTACGTCCTAGATTTTGAAGCAATATTTTTTGTACCTAGATTTCTTTTTCCAGGTTGATAACCAATGCCAATGTTGTATTTATGATAAATTTGTTTTTTCTATAATTTTAGTAAGGGTATTTTTCTCATTGGTAAACATTTCTAGGTCACTCTTTAATTTCTCATTAGACATTTTTAATTCAATTTTTTCTATGAGAAGTTGAGTATTTTTTTCTTTTTCAGTTGTGAGTTCAGATTTAATAGTTACAGTAAGAGCATGTTGTTTCTTTAATGATTTATATTTGTCTTTTAGTTCATTTCCTGTATCCTCAAGCATGTTACAGTATTCATCCATTTCTTCATTAGTCATATTTTAGATTCACTCTCATCTCCAGAATATTATAAATTATATATAGAGGAGTCCATTGTTAGCTTTTATGTGTTTGTCATAAAACACATATTGGCTTTGTCAGCTTATTCATCATGGGATTTCGTTGAGTCACTTGAACTATCTTCAGAAGCACTCCAGGATGATTTCATTTCCTTTTTATACTTCCTGTCCTTGTCCTCATATTTATTTTTGTATTTGAGCTTTGGAAAGTCAGCCTTGAAATGTCTTTTGTGCTTAATGTCATAGTAGACAATTTCATCAGTCTTGTCACTTATTTTCCAGTCCTTCTTCCAGTTTACTTTTTGGTCATAGTTTCTCTTGAAGTTAGGCTTTCTAAAAAAGTTCTTCTTCTTGTAAAATCGTTTAAATCTTCTGGATAATTGAGACATTTCTTCATCACTATCAGATGATGATTGTTCATCTTTGGAAAATTCTATAGAAGCTTCCAGTTTCCCTTTGTCTTTGTGCTTAGAGGTGGTGGTCTTGAATGAAATAGATTTCCTCTTTGACTCATCTTCCTCCACCTTGTTGACTTTAAACTCTTCCTCATATGTCATAAGATTTCCAATGAGTTCTTTTACATGTTGTTTTCTGAGGTCACATGATTCTATAATAGAGACAGAGGTTCCCCTCCATCTGTCATCCATACATCTGAGAATTCTCATGATCTGTTCTTTGGCAGTGACTTCTCTTCCAAGAGAAATCATTATGTTGACAATATCATTGAACCTAAGAAACATGTTAGAGATGGGATCATCATATTTCATCTTAAAACTATCATATTTAATGGTATAAGTATTAAGTCTCACTTCTTTTACACAAGATGTTCCTTCATGTGAGACAGACAGGGTATCCCAAATTTCATGGGCAGTTTTACATACATAAATTCTATTGAATTACTCATCTCCTAAAGAGAAGTATAAAGAATTTATAGCTTTTTAGTTGTTATTGTAGGCAGTTTTGGTAGGTTTATCCCATGTTATTCTATTAGTAGCAGGAATATTATATTCATCAATAATGGATGGCCAAATTTCAAAATTCATACTCTCTAAATGCATCTTCATTTTAATTTTCCATTGAGCATAATTAGTTCTATTAAATAATGGTGGTATGTTGGTTTCATCACCTTCTAATCTATTATCCCTAATAATGTATTACTTTAAAATAGCTTGAAATTTAGAATTAACAGAAATTTATAGATCTTTAATGTTCAATTACAATCACAGTTGAATAAGATTAAAATAAATCAAAATAAACAACCTTTGATACCAAATGTTGGTCAGAGTAGATTACTCAAGAGGGGGGGGGGTGAATTGAGTAACTATAATAATTTCTGTAAAAATTATTTCTAAAAGGTTTTCCCTAAATCATTTGATACAACCTAGTTAATCAAGGTCATACTGTTATTAGAGTTTGACTGTCTAAATAAATTTTTAGAAGATTGATTAGTTATCAGTAATTTTAATATTAATTATTAAAACTACTTTTGAAGTCATTCTACTAATTCAAGACAATTATAACCCTTTCCAAGACTAAAAATCAAAGTGAATTTAGTGATTTATGAGTTATGAATAAAATCAGTAAAACAGAGAAAACTAAATTAAGTAGAATAGTAGATATGAAACAAGTGGTTTAGTCTCAAGCTGAGACCTAATCCACTTCACTTGGTGATCACCTACCACTCAGTAGTTTATATAAATAAACATTGATCCACACCCTGGATTGAGGTTAACAACAATACACAAGACTGTCCAGGCCTCACAACGACCTCTTCCATAATTCTTTGTGGGTTTAAACTACCAGGACACACATGTACCTCTTCCACACTTATCCATGGGTATACATAGAGTAAATAGAGTGGTTGAGTAAGGATATATTGTATCCTTTTTTTTAATGCGGGAGACAGAGTGTTCTATAATATAGAAACACTCTATTCTGGAATGTTAATGAAAATATACACAATCAGAACAAAATGATTTAGATAGGTTTAGAAGTTCTCTAAGTGTTAGTCTTTGCAGCTTTGGACATCTAAGATGAAGAAGATCCAAAATTTGTGTCCTTGTCTGTAAAACAGAGTTTTTTGATTTATCTTGTGTTCTTCGTGAGCTTTGACAGGGTGAAGATGTTCTCTAGGATTTAAATATTCCTTGTGTGTTCTTCAGCTACTTCGAGTTTCTTGCAATAGGACTTTCATTAAAAAAATTCTCTAAGTGTGTTCTTCGCTATGGTTCCCATGCCTGCTTGGTTTTCTTTCTCATGTATCTCTTATTTTTTGTGTATCACTTTTCTTTTATCTTGGAAATCATGTGTTGGGGATGACAAAATGCATGTATTCTACACCTAATACCTCGTACTGTCTAATGAAATGTCTACAAAGAAACATTCATTATGTTAGTGAATTAAAATCTTCCAATATGATTGTTAGAGATTAAATTGAAAATCTACAAAACATATTAGGAAACGGTGTCACAGTATGTCATGGAAATGGTGTCTCCTTCACACTGTGTCTGGATTGGTCATGGGGTCTAAATTTCACGGTGTCTCATGGTCATGGTGTCTCACGTTCATAGTGTCTGAATGTTTACGATGTCTGCTTAACAGTGTCCCGTTGTCATGGTGTCTCACAGTCACAGTGTTTGTTTCATGGTGTCTCATGGTCACGGTGTCTGGTTCACGATGTATCATGGTCACGGTGTCTGCTTCATGGCGTCTCAAGGTCACTGTGTCTTAGAATTTTCAATATAACATTATTCAGACATAAGAAATGATGATCATAGAATGGATTAGACTTAATCATTTTTCAGAGAAATCATTATAAAGTGAGTCAAAAGATTGTATAAGGTAATTAAACTAAATGTAGAGAAATTAAGATCTTGAATGGCTCTTCTTAAAACATGAGAATACCTTAAACATTAGTACACATGACTTGAAATAATTTATAGGATTTAACCTAGTTGAATAGGATTCTTGATCATTAAAACATGATTAGTACATGAGGAGTACAACAGATATTATATGATTAAATAATAATAAAAGAATGATTTACTAATAATTACTTAAATATAAACTATTAATCAACTAATAATTAACAATAAAGTAACTACGTGGTATCTATAAATTATTTAATAATTAAATAGTGATTAATGAATTATTAAGGAATAAATAATTTATGGCTAACAAATTCTTAACCAATTATTAGCTAATAATTATCTAATTAATAAAATATGTTTAACTAGTTTTTAATGAATGATTAAGGCATCATTATTATAGGATTAAATAATTTTTAACTAATGATTAGATAATTATTTACTATGGAATGATGTAAGATTAACTAATGAGTAAGGAATTATTAATTAAATAATTACATAATGATTAACTATTAATTAACTAAAAATAGATATTAAGTATCTATTTTATATCTATTAAACAATTAATGATTAACTATTGAGTGATTAATGATTAATTCTGAATTAATATAGGGCTAACAAAGACTTTAATAATGATTAAATATTGTTTAATAATTTAATAACTAATAATTATTGAATTATTAACTATTAAATAGATATAATGTAAGTACATGATATCTTGGAATTAAGTACTAATTAACTACCGATTAAAGAATTATTAAGGCATAATTAATATTGGAGTAACTAATTATTAACTAATGATTATATAATGATTAACATATTTTTAACTAATGATTAACTAATGATTAATGAATGATGAACTAATAATTACATAATGATTAACTATTAATTATCTATTAAATAAATACTAGATATCTATTAATTAAGTAATGAATAACTAGTGTTTAATGAAAGATTTAGGTATAATTAATGTTGGTTTAACTAATTCTTGACTAATGATTATCTAACGATCATCGTATAATTAACTAATTATTAATGAATGATTTAATAATAGTTAATTAATGATTAAATTTTATTTATATATAATGTAACTAATCAATGTCTACTAATTATGTAATGGTTAACAAGTTATTAAGGAGTGATTAAAGAATAATTAATACAAGATTAACTAATGATTAAATAATTATTATGTAATTATTAACATATTATTTACTAATTAATAATGATTCATGAACAATTATCTAATTATTAACTATTTATTTTTGATTAATTAACTTCTTGATCTCAATTAATTAAGAAATTATTAACTAGTGATTAATTAATGAATAAGTCATAATTAAATTAGGATTAAATAATTCGTAACTAACAATTAGCTAATGTTTATCTTATGGTAAACTAAAGACTAATGAATGATTAAAAATGATTTACCAATAATTACTTAGAGATTAACTATTGATTAAAATTCAATTAAAATATAATTAACTTAGGGTTAAAGATGAATAAATGTATGAAAAATAAGCTTAACTACACCCATGATTTTCTACTCCCAATATTTTTGTTGATTCAAAACTTTTTGCATGTATGGTTTGATAATCTAAATGGATATGGTTTTTCTCACCATGAGCCTCTTTGAAAATAAATGAACATACCTTTAGAAATATTTAAAAATATACTACAAAATATTAGTCTCTTATTTTAAGAATATTCTATAAATTAAGTAGTTGTATAGAAGCCTCAACCAATAATTAATCTTCATCCATTATTATCATCATTCGTGGAAGTAATGAAACATTTTCCAAAATTTGAATAGAATTTTATCAAGCTTTCAAGTAAGATTCTTCGAGTTTCACATGATCTGTTTAGTGATATGGACAAAACATTTTATTTTGGAAGGTATTTTACAAATAAATATGCAATTAAATAGAATAAAAAGATTACATATTTAGAGACACTAGAGATATTTAGTTTATAAATATATCCATACCTTGTGGTAGAGAAGGGGATGATTCTAGTATATCATATTTTATAGGAATGTATCCTCGATCATACACCCTAGGGAGATGATGTTTCTTCCAAGGGAGTTGAGGTTTCTACTCAGGTTCCTTATCTATAAGCTATTTATGTTGAAGAACCATGATAAAAATGACTTAGACCTCATCATGTAGCACGTGAGGCCTCCCATGTTTGATTAGATGAGGTTTCCCCTCCAGAAGTCCAGCCTCATCCAATTGGGAATGCATATCAGGAGGCATGGGATTCATTTTTTTGTCAGGATATCCATTTTTTTCTCCAAGTACAACTTATTTTTTCTTCTATAAGGGGTCATTTCCCCTGCCTCCACCATTCATGCTCGTGCCATTATAAGATTTATAGTTCACAAATGAGATAATGGAGTGTCCTTTTACTTACCTAATGGGACATGGATATGGTTGAAATTACGACATCTAGATGAAACCTCCTACCCATAGCTATAGAACCTGATATTAGAGGTTTCGGCACCTTAGGAAGATCCCACTCTAGATCATCATACTTAACACCAACATAGAGGTTGATGATCTTGATTCATATGTCCCATTTTCGCACCATATAATTTTATGGGACCTCATCATTGATATTGATTGTACTCATTTATTTGTATGTGTTCTATTGATATAAGGAATTTGAAATAATAATGAATTTTATCTTCAATATGATTGTGTGTCTATTAAAATGATGAAATTATTTTTATTATCAACCATTTTTACATTTATAGTCAATGTATCAATTTTCCTTTATATTATACTTATAGTTTATATTTTATAAAAATTCAAAGTCGAGTACTTGAAACATAGAAAAACATATTAAATTTAAAGTAGGTATCTTTAAAATCTTATAAAATATAAAGTATAAAACAATCTAAATAAAACATAAACCATATCTTGAACATCTAAAATATTTTTATATAAAATTAATTTCATAAATATAATAAACATAAAATAATTTACATGGAAAAAATATTACTGATTACAAACATAATATATAAATATTAAAAACTAAATGTATATAAAATATAATACAATTAAGATCGAAATATAATTTAGAACATGGACTAAACATATAATAAATAATGGAAAATGAAAGAAATTTCAGACAATTTTGTAGTGACTATGTAATGGTTTAAAGAAATAATATATTACTCCACTAAAATTAACCTTAATTAATTTTTTTATGAAATGTTTTTTATTTTAAATAATTTTTCTTGCAGTATATGTGCCAAATTTCACATAAATAATATTAAAATTATATTAATAGTAGAAATTCAAAGCCACCAACTAGAAACATTATTATGTTTATTATAGGGGACATTTAATGTGTATTACTTATAAAGGATAAAAACAATCTAAATAATATATGACAATCCTGCTCAAAATATACAATAAAATTTGAAATAAAAAAATCATAATTTTAATAAGTAAAATATAATTTACATGTCACAAAATTTATTTCTTAAAAACATAACATTTTGACTATAAAATGTTAATGGACCTAATTCAAAACAAAATAATATAAAAAGTATACATATAAAAATAAAAAACATATATATTTCTTATTTATTAATAGTTATATTATTTTTTTTTGGAAAACACGACATCATAATTTCCAATTTTAGAGATAACCACAAATTTGGAAAGGCCGATGCTACCACTCTACTTAAAATTGAAAAAAATTATGTAGTTTCACATAAATAAATATTTTTCCACAAAAAACACAAATAAAAAAACTCAACGAAGTGTTCATGGGAGGGAATTTGAAAAATCATGTAAATGTATTTTTCTATAAAAGGTGGTGTTTTAAGTGATTAATTATACTTCTTACAAGACAAGGACGAAGTGACAGTGGTCATGAAATAAAAAAAAATACAATTCATATTGTTACCTGATCCATGAAGGAATAGAGACACATGATTAAATGTGTCATTATTAATGAAATTCCTTGATATGGTGGAATAAAATATTATCCCTATTTTTCAGATTTAAATCAGTGGAAGTATTTTATAAATAATCCATTTTTTGTAACATTAGTGTTGGTTTAATGTGTTTATGATATTATATCTAGACCCAATGTTCTGAGATAATGGAGATCATACGTAGATCATGATCAGGGGAAAAATACTCATGTTTAAAAAAGAGTCTTGGTAAGTGTTCACATGATTGAGGATATGTGATCAGGGTCATGTAAAAATGTTTTATATAAGGAATAATTTCATATAACATGACCAGGTTACATGATCATGATTATGCAAACCCATTTTTGTGACAACAATTAGAATGCAGAGTGATGTGTATAAGGGTTAAGATCCAGAAGTTATTGGAGGAGTAATATTCCTAATGTTACACCCTATGGGTCACACCCTCATGTTGTCACGATCAACTTATGTTTCATGATTACAGAGTGAATAATTTTTCTAGAATCATTAGTTTTAATTATCAAGTGTTTTTTTATATTGAGTGAATCATCTATTTGTTCAAGAGAATTAAAGAAACATGATAAATTATGCACATAATTATCCTCATCTATCGAATAAGTTTTTAATAGTGTTGTGAATGACTAAGTTAAAAATATAATTGAAGGGCCAATACCTTTTAGAATTGAAGAAGAAGAGGACATTGAAAAAAATAGAAAAAGCATCAAATTAATCCAGGGTTATTATTCGAGTAGTTTCTCAAACTAAACAGTGAAATACCATCATGTTCTGTATCTATTGAAGATACCAATAATTATAAAAACTATAAAAGGTCCTTCATTAAAGAATTGTGTGGAAGATAAGAACAAGTATTATGCCTTCAGTAAGAAGTGACTAAGCACGAGAATTTTTATCATTAGTGAGGAAGGCACGTAGTGACTATAAATGATGATTTCTATCAACATAACTAGTGAATCTTAATGGATTTTGGAATTAAAACAAATTTATGGTTTTTACTCCTTAGGCATTGAACTTTATGATGAATCAAGTAAAATCAATTTTTTTATATATGTTGTACTTTATTGTATATATATATGGTTACATTGAGGGTTGTGTTATGAAGTAATATAGGAAGAAAAAAATTCCCTCCAATGTGAGAACTATATCCTTAAAGAATGAAAATTAGATTAAATAAAATGACTAATTTGACCATAAACCTAATTCATAAACCTCTCAAGGTGTCTTTGGAAAGAAAACATTGTATTAGAGTGTGACTATATATTGGTTTTCAACTTAATAATCTGTATTGTATTTTTTACACTAATGGATTCTATAATAATTCCTCCATTTTTTCGAAGGAATTGATTTGTGTGGTTTGAAGAATGAAATTATCATGTTCTTATAGGAATGTGGGGAAGTGGTTATAAAGTATATATAAAAATATGATGTCTTGAGAAATAATATTGAATAAAATTGAAACAAGGAGATAGAAAAGTCCTTTAATAAATATTTTGGTAATAAATTTTATATAAAAATATTCATTATTCTATTTCTTTTGAAATGTACAAGACATATTATCACAAACCAACCTGAGTTGGCCCAAAATTTTCACCCGAACCTATCAGTAACTTGTAATGAAAGGGAATTACTGATCCTCACAGGATCACAATTAGTGTTGGGAATCAATAGGGAGACAAAATGGAAATTATGTTACCAAATAAAATTAAAGAAACTGAAAAACATAAAGACAATATAGTATCCGAAATATATATCAATAATAAAACTGAACATCTTTTACGTAAATATGAAAATAAAATATTACAGAATAATAAACCAAACTAATCCTAACAACCACAAAATTTCCATGTAACCCTAATGTTCACTCTCTAATACCATAGTTGAACATCTACCATGGATATCATTACCAAATAGAAACATTCATCGAAAGCTAAAAGTAAGAAGGAACTATAGTCATGAGAATGAAAAATTAGTAAGTATGCCCAAACATATCTATTCCAAATTAAATTCCATTAAAATTAAAGGAAAAAAACATCATTTTTTAAATAGAATTTATGAAAGAAATATTTTTCCACACACTCTTCCACTTTAAAATAATTCATGGTTCGTTGCCCTTTTTCCATTAAAAATAGAATTCTCTTTCCAAGGAGGAACCATTAGAATTTCCAAGTGAAAGGATGAAGGAATGTGAAAAAGGATATCCAAAAAAATTCCATGAACAGTAAGAAACAAAATTAAGATTATCTGAAAGAAAATATACTTCTTAAAGAAATAGGAACAACAATATGAAAATAAGGGAAATAGAAAGCATCACATAATAGTTAAAAACAAATGATGTGTCTCAATAATCCACAATAAGTTACTAAGTTGAAATAGAAATGGGAGGAACCAAGGTGATTTGGAATAACATAGAACATACTAACACATGTGACTCATCCTAGAAATCAGGCCCTGCTCGATGACATCAAAACTCCCTAACACGATTGGCCATTCGACACATGTTACCAACTGAGGGGCACTATACCAAAGTAATAAAACTATTTATATCCTAATTCTATGGGACACTACCTTGAACGTAACCTAACTAGTGAAAAAATCCATCTAAAAAAATTTGATAGCTATGTTAGGTTCTCCATGTCAAGAATATAGATGAAGGTGACCCAGATGATTACAACCGAGGATCTAATCACATGAAAATATATAATAAATCACACAAATGTAATTAGTCAGTCACCCAAAGGAATAAACCCTTTCCTCAAATCCATTCAATCACAGTACATATTCTCATCGTGTGCCACCCAAATGATTCAATCATAAAAATGGAAAGAGAGTTAGACAAGGAGAGTTCTCATGTTAAAAAAAATCACTACTCTTCCAATGTTGGAAAATGGGTCTTATGTTTCCTTTCCCAAATAATCAAACAAATTTTCCAAAAAGGTACACAAACACCATTTTCCATTTCAAATAAATTTAGAAAAAATTAACATTTAAACACTCACATCACACTTTAAATCCAAATCAATTTCCATAAAAATGCTAAAAATTCCATTAACCACCACCACATAGCAATCCATTCTTAAAAGAAAAATACACCTTTCCATTAAATCGAAAACATTATTGTAAATGAATTTATGGAACCCAAATCATCAATTCATATTTCAAAAAAATATAGAAAAATCCAAATAAATCATTAGATATCAAAAAGTACTTGAAAAATCCAATCACACATTTAATCGAACACTTTGTGTCCAATTTTAAAGAAAACGATTACATTTATCACATAATAACAGAGAAACCACTACATTTCACACCAAACAATAATTTAAAAATCACATATCATTATTTAGTTTATAATAGAGGTGAAAAAATCATTAAATCCATTATTTATAAATTAATAAGGCATGTGAAAAGGGAAACTTGCTTCAATCTTATGACACATCAAAATTTCACACATGAAAACACACCATGATGGTTCCAAGAGCCAATATCTACCAAGAGGAACACTAAACACACACAAAACTCCACATAAATCATGTGAAACAAAAACCCTATATCAACATGACCATGGGAGAAGAGAATATCAGGATAAAATGAAAGAAAGAGGATGATGGAGAATAGAATAGAGGGACACATTCTGAAATCTATCCCCAAACCATGATGAAATCTTTTATCCTCACCAAGGGATAAAGGATGAATATTGTAGAACCAATGAGGATGCCCCTTGTGTTTGTACACACAAGAGGGAGTGCGAAATGGGGGGATTAGGGGTTAAAATAATATAATGTTAGTTTATGAATTTCATTAATTCTTAGATCTAGGAAAATCTCATGGTTTGGATGCACAATTTACCAATCTGTGTGCCGGCCATGAAACCCCTACTAGACACACAAGGGAACCCTTTTGATTTGGACACTTGGTTTTCATACATTCTTCCAAATGTGTTAAATTCCAATTTCTAAAAAAATAACCTTACCACATGCTTTATACATGGTTTAAAAAACCTTGTTCAACACATGGTCCATGCCTCTTCCACTAACACCTAAGCGGCACGGTTACCTAGAGGAGGCTTCATGGTTTCCATAATAATGTTAGGACCATACACCAAGAGATTAACACTGAAAAAATGAATGATTAGACTCATCACACCAAAAACCGGAGATCCAAACCTGAGGCCTAAAGATAAATTGGATTATAGGAAAAAATTAAAAATCCATGTGTGATAATTATCCCCACCATTAATGATTTCCACCAACAAAGAGCAACGGAATATTCTATTTTATTGATGAAAGGTGAAGTATTTCCACAATTCCATGACCAAACCATTCAAACCATGAACATATCAACATATTCAAATGGGTCATATGCCTCTTTCCTAAGACATAAAAAAAATTGAAACTGGACATTTTAATTCCAACATCGAAACAATACTGAATTATCAACACGGGAAGCCAAAATAGACTCCCCACTATTAAAAACCAAGTAGCACTAATTGGATTCAAAATTGAACTAATTAAGACCCACAGTGGGAATCCACTCCATAAAAAATAAAGTATGTTTAGACCAATAAGAGAACACCCCCAAACAGGATATAAACCATCCTGTAATAGAGGAGGAGTGGAAGGGAAACAATGGAGCCCCACCCAAAGTGGCCATCCTCAGAACGGAAAAAAATTAGACACTCATATTCAAAAATGTAAAATCATTAGTATTACAAGATATTGAGACCAACCAACTTATATGACAATGGGAGAACTCAAAAAAGCATGGATAATTTCAAGGGGAACATTTATACTATCTCACCCTAGTGCAGGGGATGAGAGATGAACCAAAGTTCCCAACACAAATAAAAATTAATTAACCATGTGAATGGATTTACCCCAAGAACTATGGCTAGAGGCCTAATTTTTGAAGCATCTTCTTCACCACTTTCAGGAACTATTGATCCCTGATTAGAACAAATCCATTTAAGAATAATTAAAATATCACTACACACCAAAAAATATCTTTCCCAAAAAAGGATCGTGTAAAATAAACCATCACTGAGAATATAAAAATTTAGAATTTCAAAAATAAAACACAGGTTTATTAAAATAGATGTTATCAGGAGATCAAAAACGCCCCAATTACATTATATATTAAGAGAACACCACCATTTTCTACCCCAATAACTGAAGGAAGCACTACAACAAAATGGACTTTAAACCAAGCCCAAACAACACTATAATCAGGAGAAATGGTTCAACATAACATCATGAAAGCACCCTAATAGAACTATTACAAGTAGACTAAGCACCCACAATCATGTGATGTCTTTGGGGTGCTTAGGCATGACAAATTATTTTTATATGGATTTTGACGCTGGTGAAAACCTATGAATTGATGACTATAATAAGGTTAAAAAATAATATAAGGCCTTTTAATTCCACAACTAGATCAAACATCATCTTTATGCTTCCCTAATTCTTTAACAGAACTATCATTGTAGTTTACAGTAACTGAAGGAGGGAAGACTACATCAAGAACACCTTCCATCATGGATTAAACACGAACATCTTACCTCAACACATCAGAAAACTAAGGTAGATTGAACTCTGATAGCATTGACTAATGATCTGGATGATGCCCAAATTTTAATCATCGAGCCTTCAAGGGATCATCTATGCCCCACTTTGGAGTTTAAGGAACCAGATCCATGAAATAATTTATTTACTCCAAAACCAATTTTCACCTTTATGAAAAATGCAATCTGCATACTCTTTATCACCTTCACCCTCTCATAGAAATACCAACAGATGAACAAATATATTAATAACTCTCCGATATGATATTTATAAGGCTTGTTTCAGGAGACCAACTTCCACCACTTTTGGGTTGGTCCTTCAAGCATAAAGGTGGTAATAAAAACCTTCAATGGCTCACATATATATACATTCACATTCCACATTGGGAACCCCAAAAAATGTCATATAAGGCAATAATCCACCCACATCATCATCCAACAACTAACCAAATATATCCATCCATTTTAGCACCCATGGAAATACCAATTTTAAAAAAATATTTTCACTTCCTAGGTTAAAACTTTAAACCCACACTTTGATACATTCAATAAACATAACATTTCAAAATGCAGAAAACATTATCAAAAGATCACTAGAAACCATGTAAAAAATCAAATTCAAATACCACACATCAATCCATTTTTATTATTTTTCATACTAAAATCTCATGGGTTCATTCCCAAATTCCATTTCTTCCAATTGAAAACATTATTAGAAACTCAAAAAAAATCATAAAAACCCTTTTAATTAATACTCATTTATTTTCACTTAAAAAAATCCCCAAAAGCATGAATTTTAAAGGAATTAAAAAATTCATTTTCCATATTACAAACATTAAAACCATTACTACATAAATATAGAATTAAAAAATTAAAAAAAATGGGTCTTCAAGACTATTTTCAGAATCAGTGAAGATCCAAAACAATTTACAAGGGGAACTACTCTCATAGGGTGACTTGGACATATGGTTGGCAGTCATATTCCAATCACACCACCATCACAGAGTTCCTTCTAGGGCCATATCCCCAAATCCACATGGAATTCCAGACCTTATGAGCTCATAGAGAGACAAGTAACCCAACAACTATTTCATATCCCAAATACAAATAAAGCCACAATAACCAAAATAATTGACAACACTAGACTTCCTATAACATCCCAAAGTCCATTGTAGAAAGTGTTGGCCAACCACACCCTAGTACCTAAAACTTGGTGTTCGGATAGACTTACTCCCTCTACCTTGACATCCCCAAATAAAAATGGGAACTCTGAATGAAAGGTCTTCTAAGGGTGCCCTAAGGGATATTTGAAATCAAGGTCCTCTAAGGGAGCTTTGAAAAAAATGTCATCTAAAAGAGACTTACAACATGAACCGAAGGGTGTTACTGATCCCCAAAAGCTGAAAACTAGTGTTAGTCATCAACATAGAGACAAAATGGTAACGATTTCACTCATTATAATTAAATAAAAGGAAGAATAGAAAACAAAATTATCGAAAATGCATATCTATAATCAAAATGAACATATTTTACAAAAAATATGAAAAAATAGAACAAAAATCCAAACTAAGCCTGATGACCACAACATATTCAGGTGACACTGAGGGTTACTATCCTATAGAAAAGATGACCATAATTCATGATGATCAATAAAAAACAGAAACCTTCATAAAATGTTAAAAAGAACAAGGAATTATAGGCGTGAGTATTAAAACCCTGGAGGTGTGGTGAAACAAATATATTACCAATGAAATTCCATTAATATAAAAGAAACATCAACTTCACAGTTTGGTATGAAATATAAAAATTTACGATTTTTCTACACAATTTTCCATATTAAAATAAATCATGTTTTATTTCCATTTTTCCATTAAACCATACATTCTTTTTCTATGGAGGAACCATTAGGAGTTAAAATTGGAAAGAAAAAACAATTTGAAAAAAGTTTTTCAACACATTATTCCATAAAAACTATGAAGCCAATTTATTATTTTCTATAAGAAAGAGTATTGGTCAAAGAATATAGAACAACAATATGAAAATAATGAAAATGGAAAGTATCACATAAGTAACCCAACCAATCATCTGTCTCAATCATCCATTATGAGTAAATAAGTTCAAATAGACATGGTATGAGCCCAGAAGCTCATGAATAATCATAACATACTAATATATGTGACTCATCATCGAAATCATGACTCACTTGAGGATGTCAAAATTCCCTTTCATGCTTGAGAATCCCGCACAATGTATAGATCGAGTTTCATTATCCCATTACAATAAAACTCATTATATCCATAGGATATGGGCCAATATCTAGTGACTAACCTAACTAGGGAAGTAATTATTTTTATAAAATTCGATATCTATCATAGGACCCCCATGTCAAGAATATAGAGGAGGGTGAGCCAACTGATGCCAACTGAGAATCCAATCACCTGAACATATATAATATTTCATGTAATAGGAATCACCTAGTCTCCCCAAGAAAAAACCTACTTCTTTACAACCATTCAAGCACAAGATAGCCTCTTAGGGTTGGCCTCCTAAAAATATCCAATCATAACCAAGGAAATAGTGTTATATAAGGAGAGTTCTCATGTTAAACACTTTCTCCTAAAAAAGACGCAAAAGTGCCTTAAGAATATTTACCCAAATAATCAAACTACCTTTCCAGAATTGTAAAAATACAAAAATTTCCATTTCAAAAAAATTTAAAAAAAAATTCCATTTAAACACTCACCACACACTTTCAATCCAAATACATTTCTTTCAAAATTAAAAATCAGACATTACCCACCACCACATGCCAAAGCATTCCAAAAAGAAAATAAAACGTTCCATTAAATACAAAACCACATTAGAACCCCATTTAAGGAACCCAAATCATCATTAATCATGTCATAAAAATATTCAAAAATAAAAACCATTATTTAAATATCACAAAGTACATGAAAAATAAAACATGGAATTTAATTGAACACATAGTGTTAAATTTTTAGCAGACTTTTCCCTTTATCCCAAAAAGGGAGAAACCACTTATTTTCACAATAAAAAAGAATCTCAAAGATCATTGATGATTATATATCATATAAGGGAGTAGTTAAATGCATGAAATAAATTATTCTAAAATTAAAAAGGCAAGTGAAGAGGGAAATATACCTCAACATTACTTCTTTTCAATAACGAACACACAAAAACACACCATATAGGTTCCAAGAGACAATATCTACAAATATGAATCATAAACTTACAATACCCCCAACATGAATCAAGGGAAACAGAAACCCTACATCCAAATGGCCATTAGGGAAGAGAAACTCAAGATAAAAAAAGAAATAGGAAGAGGGAGAATATAAGAGAGGGGTACCTTGATCAATCATGCCCCAAACCTTGAAGAAACCCTAAATCCACACCAAAGGAATACAGATGAATCTTTGAGAAGAAATTAAGATTCCCCTTAGGGTTTCAAACACAAATGGGGGGGATGTGATGATTTTGGGTTAAAATCTTATAATGGTTGTTCAAGAATTTATAAAATAACATATTTGGGTAGATCCCATGGTTTGGCCTCACATTTTACCAAACTATGCCGCAACTCTGCACCCCTTACTAGAAATTCCTAGTCACCTTCATGGTTTGGCTGCACGGTTTTCAAACCATATGAAAACCATACCAAGAGAAACTATTCAGAAACAGAACCATATAACACGCTTGCACACAATTTGACAACCTATATATATTCCGTGCACTATGCCTCTATCACCAACTCCAATGTTGAATAGTTATGTAGAAAATGATTCACGGTTTTCATTACCATGAACTGACCATGTGTCAAGAGAAAACCCCAAAAACACATTGTTTAAACCCATCATAACCAAAAATGGATATCCAAACCCAAGGACGAAAGATAAACCCAATCATAGGTCAAATAATTAAAATCCTATTGTGAAATCTAGGAAACTATTTATAGAAAAAAAGAGTGGAAAATGATTTTTTGATGTCCACCTAAAAATAATATTGTAAAACTAGTCATGGTGAGAAGTAGTAAAATATTTTTATTGCGATTGGATAATGACTGAAAGAAATAATAAAATGATAAATAAAGAGAAGACTCAATTAAATATGTCCTCTTAAATTAAAAAATATATTTATCATTATATATTTTATCAAGGAGTTTTTTTTTGGAACTCATTCTAATATAAAATCATATAGTCATCCCTGGAAATAGAAAAAGGTATTAATCACATAGAAGACTTTATGAAATTCAGCCAAAACACTGGAGAGAAATACACGTTGATTGACAAATTAAATGATATTTGAAGAACAAAATAATATAATTGAGTCACTAGAGGATGAAATTATTGATTGCAAAAACATTATGGATATTTTTGAATACAGATAGTTTTATATTAAAAGTTCTGTGGGAGGATTTAGTGGTGAAGATTAACAACTTGTGTATAATTATAACTCTAACATAGAAGTTGTGGTTATGATGTTTGGTCATCAATTTTGAGATTGGATATGTATAGATAAGGTGATATAACCCGTAAAAGGGAAGGTAGACTAATGGGAGATCATAAAGGATGTGAACTATGCAATCATTCATGATATGTGGATATAAAAAAAAGGGATAATTAGATTTAAAGTGTCCATAAATAAAGATATTATGAATATTGGGTAAAATATGATTGGATGAGAAGATTTAAATGAAAAATTATCCCAGTAAATCAAAAAAAGGTGGTCACAAATGATAAATTGAAGGAAATGTTTTCATCTTCATGAAATAGTTAGAAGAGATTAGAAAATCTAGAAATAAATCTAGTTCCAAATTTAAAAAGATACAATCTAAACAAAATGAGAGATAATTGATAATTATGGATCATAGAAAAATTGTTGTATATTTAAGGGAATGTTGAAGGTTGAATTTGTCTCCATATAATAATCTATAAGTGGATTATTCTATTCTCCAAATGAGGAATTATAGAATTTTAGGAATCTTTTTTCATCATATAAAAATAAGTAGAACATTCTTGAAAATTATAACGGCAAAAAAACTCAGAAGAAATTATCAATGAAATTATAATTTCATGAAATACTTAGGAACACCATGAATATTTGCCTTAAATCATGAAGGATTATTGTGAGAAGAATAAAATTGGTTGTACCAACATCCCAATGAAGAAATGATTACATGAGTTAGTTTTTGAACATATGATGTTTTATTTGTACTAAACATGGCCATATAAAAAAGTTTTGAAGTAGGATGAAAAAAATTAAGTCATAAAGAGGACCTCCATACCTATGAATAATATGTAATTTTTATAAAATAGAATAAATCCTATTAATCTGTAAAATAATTTTATAGTCTTTTGGGGAAAATAAGTTTCTCAACAAAAGGTATACCAAGAACCTACTAAATTACACGCACAATATTCATCTTAGAATGAACATACAATAATATGCAATAAAAAGGGATAATCTACTCATGTTGTGAGAAATAAGAATGTACACTCGATGAAATACTCACCCCATGTGAGAAATAGTGATCTGATTCATATGGTTGATAAAAAGATAATGTATAAGGAATTATTTGATTGATTCATAAGTCATTCCATGAGTAGAAAAGTGAAGTAAAGCGAAATATCCTTCTAGTGGAAGATAAAGTAGGAGAAGTATACATTTAGTGCATCAAAGAAGGAAAACAATACAATTAGGTTTAATCTAATAGTTGTGAAGATGAAGAAGAATGCGGGAACAATACCTAAAATGAATATTTCACATGTGTGGAAGCATATTTAATGGTATTTTAGGATTAGATAAAATTATCTTGGAAGATAGAAGTTGCATAGAAAAATAAAATTTACCTTCTTTAAATTATTAAGAATACTAAGAAAATAATGTACATTTTTTAATGAATAAATCTAAATAAAATGTTCTCTATGAGTAATCATTCAATGTAACACCACAGTAATGGTTTCGTGGGATGTTAGAGGAAAAGGGATTGTTGATCAAGACTAACCATAATCATCTACATGATGATTTTAAGGGTACCTATCTACCCTTTCATTTAATTATTTATATTATATATTTGATGTATTATATGCTTAAATGGGAGATATAATCCATGGGGTGATTTTTCTAAAAGAGAATAATTGTTTGAAATGAAAATTTATCCCTTAAAAGTAATGTATATATATTTTTAATAATTAAAAATTAGTAAACTAATCATAAAGTGGTGTTGATAAACTAGTTTATTCATCAAGGCTAAATGTAGATATTTTACTCTAAATTTGTTGTACTGCCAAATTAGTTATTATAAAAAAGTATATCGTCTCAATCCAAAAATCTATGACATCTCATAATTCATGTGTCATTCAGCCAATCTATGGAGAAGAATACATATTCGAAAAATATGAATCAAAAATAAATTATTATCATGTTTATTTTTTATAATCTGAAAACAATACATCAGGTGATTTCTTTTCATGAAACCATGAAGCTACAAGAGAAATATCTCAATAAACATGTGTTTTCCACATTAAAATGATATTTAAAAAATTACAACAAAATATTAATTCTATAGGATAAGAATAATTGATACCCAGTTCCTAAGTCACTTCGGAGATGTTTCTAGGATAGTCAAAGTTTGTCTATCCTTATTTGAAGCGAAAGAAGTTTCCATGTGAATATGTGAATATCATTAATGTCAAGTGGTATGAAATTTTATCATTTAGAAATTAATTATTATTAAAAAACAAATGATATTAGTTGATTCGTTGTCTAGTATGTCTCACACTCTTATTATCTTATTAGTTTTTTATTTACTATTCTGTATTACCGTGATTGAGAACCCATGATGAATTAAAGAAATAATATAGAAAGAGGGTATAAATTATTGAATGAAAGAGTGTGGCATGGATAACATTACTATTTTGTCTTAATTTTTTTCCATACGCTATTTTTTTACTCCTATGGCTTAGTAGATTTATTGATGTCTCAAATTCCACATGTTACATTCTCTCATTAAATAATTGAGAAGAATATTGTAGTTGATGAAGAGATTGATAATCAAATTATAATATGCATATCTTGATACAAAATAAATCTTGATTTTTTGGAATTAAACATACTAATTATTTACTAGATCAATATGTCATTAGATTTGAACTTTATAGGTAAAAAGTGAAAAGAAGAAAATGAATAGAAAAGTGGGAAAATGATCTCCATAGAACTATTTCTAATGGTTGAGGAAAACTATACCCCCCCTGTGTTTTTAATAAATCTAATAATTCCTCATTATATAGTGAACTTTATATTTCCTTGTATATTTCCCCACTTATCTCTTAAAGAGGATTTGAAATAAAATTTATATTTTAGTGTTTCACCATATTTTTCTGAATATTATTAAAAACAGAAGAATAGAGATTGTTTTTTAGGGTGGGGGTGATCAACAAATAATGGAATCACATATGTAATTATATTAGAAATAGTGAGTTTAAATAAAATACAGATTGATGATCCCTTAAGGGGGAGAGTGTGTGAAAGTAAAAGAATGTTTTATACAACCCTTTTCAATTTATTGTCAAATGGGGTGGAAAGAGACAATTCATAAATCCATAGACATGATATATTGGTAGAATTTGATGGATGTATGATATTAATCACAACACAATCTAAATGGGTTAAATGTTAGACCCAAATCCATTTATGGTGTTTTATTTTTTGTCAATAATTATATTATAAAATATATATAGAGTATTGGATGTCATTGAAGAAATTACTGGAGGATGTTCAATCCATTGCTATCTAAGGACGAGAAGTTCACATGGTTGATTGAGAGAAGGGCATGGTAATGAATGAAAAATAAATAGTGTCTAAATATATTGAAAATTTTTATTTAGAAGGAGGAAGAAAAAAATAGTTTTCTTTGGTAAATAGAAAAAATTCTTAGTCCTTATATAATTGTGAATATGAATGAAAAAAGATGATTCTATTGTGGATTTATTATCACCTATAAGAAGTATTTCTACCTGAATTTGTGTTGAATATTAAAGTGAAATTGGAAAGAGGTAACATGAACATTTATGATCATAAGAATTTGGTGTGCACATATACATAAAGAAATCATATAATGGAAGAGAATAGAATAATTTATGTTATATTAGACTAGGTGTTAAACTTTATACATTGTATGTATCATAATTAATATTATGAAATCCACATGAGTTGACTAGAGACGGAGTTTGGTGTATTATGTTATCATGACCCCCTCCCTGCAATGGTATGCCACCTGGGACATCAATCACTAAAGGGATATAAAGACCCATGATTCTCTCCATTAGTAGGCCACAAGTTTGTGCCTAGAACTAAGGGTATGAAAATATCACATATGAAAGGAATTTCCCTAAGATATTAAATAGGATTGGGAGAAAAAATATCCACCACCATGAAACTCCATGAAACAAGGAAAGAATGAAAACACAAACTATCCCATAATTCATGTGTATTGTAAACAGATACAAGAGTCCCTAATAAATACATAAAAAATTCCTAAGGTAGAAACTCAACACAAAATTCAAAGTATGGGAAACTAATTTCTAAATTAGTCCCCATATTCCCCCTAGAAATCTAAAAAATAGTTTGTTTATACATGGATTGAGCATAACATGTATACTTAGTAGGATTTTACCCAATGTCTCTCTTGAACAAGTGAAAAGTAAATACTAATTCCATAATGGAGAAATAGAAGATCCAACATGAACCTAATTAGGTTAAATAACCAGTAACATCCTCCCAGTAACTCTATCACCAAATAATTAATATAATAATAATAAAATAATATGTAGCATATTGATAAAAATATTTCCCCAGACCACATTCATAATGATTTTCTTGTATCACGACCAATTTTCATATGTCCTAGTAATATCAACCCTACCATCAGATTCTTTCTAATGATACCTAGGAAACTATATCGTACTGAGCACCCAGTTGACAACTATCCATCACATCCCAACTTAAGACACGTGTGGAATGATATTATACCATGAAAATCAGGTAAAAGATGTAATCATATCCATATCCTCTCATAATCACATTATTGACCAATTCAAGTAGGGTACTATGAACATGAAGGAAATCAACCTCATTACCTCCTCCTATAACATATGACCTCGATGAACTACCTCACCACCCTCATCAATCATTAATTTTATTACATTTTTAACTTTTACCCTTTATATCCCATGTGCAAGAACCTCTTGTAGAAGTGATATTGGGAAAGAGGGGGTTTCCATATACCTATCTGCACCATCTTTAATGTTGAAAAAGACATCGCTATAAAATATTTTAGTGGCATCACAAAGTTATCAATGTGGCTGGCGTGCATATAAAAATTAAAATTAAAAAATATATATATATTATATATACAGCCAACCCCAACCTAGTGGTTTATATATAGAGTACCATCCCAACTCCCAACATTTCCCTAATACCTCACAACCTCTACCACTACCAATACATTCCATGAATTCATTAATCTACATTAGAAATCCACAACCACATTCCAAATTCCTTCTTACTTTTCATGTTAATCAATTTGTAGGTTTTACAATTACCAAGAATATTTATTTATGATGTCTATTCATATGTAGTTTAATAAAAATTGCTTTAACAACACTTCTAATTTTAATTCAAGAGTTAATTATCCATTCCAATCCATGACATTTTAGTTTCATTGTTAAAATTTAATTCCATAACTATTGGAAAACTATGATAACACAACAACAAAAAACGCATCATCCTCATATTAATGATCCCCGCATCAGAACCACATATCATCAAAACCATATGTCACTATGACCTCACATTACCCACATCACACAGTATAACCACTTCTCAACACAACCACCACATAACACACCAAAATTTTATATATCTTATTTTGATTTAACAATGTATCTTATCACATTTACTTCTCTATTTTCATGAAAATTCTTAAAAAAACCGAGATTCCATGGGAAATTTTTTCAGATGGATATATGTTCTTATAGAATTTCATTTTTAGTGATTCAATCAATATGCACAACATGTTTCACCAATTAATTGGCCCAAAAATATATAAATTCTCCATATTATCCAAAAATGAGACACTAATAACTTATACTTCCTAACAGATAGTCAATATCATAATAAAAAAATAAAATCATGTGATTTCATCCCATACCCCTTCAATTTCTAATTGATCCACTAATTATCATACTTAAGGCGGTGAATACCATATCCCCAAATTAAAAAATCATTATATTCCGACATGTAAATCTAAAATGGAGAGAATAATAATACCCACATTAATTGAATTATCAAGTAGAAATGAAAATAACCAAGGAAAAATCACCATCGATCCTGAAAAAACCACCACTGGATCCCTATGCATATCAAGCCTCCATTAAAAATACCAAAAAAAACCCAGAAAACTAAGAAAGTAGAATCATATATAAAAAAAGTCTGGAAATATATGAATATTAAGAAAATATAGACTTACCTCTATCTAATGGAATCAAATACAAATGATCCAAATGAAACATGAAGTTTGGAACACTAGAGTAGGTGACTAGAGATGAATAGAGTGAGAATTGGTCATCCAAGATTCTATACATGGTTTGAAACTCATTGGGGGGGTATACAAAGTGGTATTTTAAAAAATACCTTCTATAATCCATTACAACATGGGGAATAGACAAAAAACCCATAGTGGGTTTGGTCAAAATGTGATCCTAAGCCCTCGTGTGTGATCTTATTTTGATGCAAAATTTTATAAAAGTATTTTATAGTTTCCATGGTCTTGACCATAGAGATTTCCAAGATACTGATGTTATTTCAACATCATCTATGGAAAGAATCAAATATATAACCCAAAATAGGAGACTATTTTACCCTCACTACAACCATGATTATGGTTTGGTGAGTCCTTCTTCCCTATTTCAGATAAGCACTTAGTAAAAAAATTCCTAGAGACATTCCATCCCTATAGAATTTATATGATTCGTGTGGCACAAAAGAAGATACCCATGAAAACAACCCAACTAGAATATCTTCCGGATCCATTTTACAAGAAGTGCTGACCCTCAAAAGGCTACCACACCACCTCAAACCTCTGAATCGCATCTAAAATTCCCCCCCGAAAACTTCTCAATGACTTAAAAAAATATAATGGAGTAGTCAAGAGGGACCAGACCATTACATAATATATATATAAAAGATTCCCATAATGAAGAATCAAAACAGAACCATATAACAAAATTAAAGGAAGGGTCTAAAAAACCATCTCATGATATACCTATATGAGATACCATTATAACTGAAACACTACTATCATCTCTCACCAACTGAAATCCATCTATTTCCCAAAAATAAATCTTCACCAGCATCACAACCTCTCCAGAACACATTTCAATGACTTCTATAACCACCAATAAACATTAACACAAGCATGGAAATCAATGAAATTCACCTTATATATCACATTATTATCTGATTTTGGAGGAACTAACATTCCCTTATTATTTTAAAATTTATCATAATATAACAATACTTGTTTAGGAAAGGGTTTTACCTTCTTCAAATACTTGATGTTTTGGCACACATGATCGTCATGGTAATATGAAAATTTATAAATCCCTAAGATCGAGTCAACACATCATCAATGGAAACAATGTAAGAAATGAATCAAGATATATTTGGGTATTGGGATGTGTCTTTGTCTCATGATCCCATGTACTATCATCAACACCACCATTCCTCCAGAGTACACAAACCAAAGGAATAGTTCTTCGATTCTTCACCTTCTCTCAAAAATCCCAAATCTCTTCCAACTACTCTATGAATGTCACGTCATTCTTAGTATATTACTCCCCACTTTCAAAAACATGGTTTTTGTTATGAAGATACTAATAGATATTAGGTACAAGGAATAAATAATGGATCATGTACTTATTCAATGGAAGATCCCATTGATACGACACTATCATGACACACTCCAAAAACTAGAAGGGTCGCATGAACTAGGTAGAAAGTTTTCCACCCTAACAAACCTCTTTATCCAATAAATAGGGGAAACCATTAGAGAAATTTGGTTCCCAACCTCAAACTCCAAGGGTCTCCTCCGTTATTTGATAAAATAGTTATACAATTCCTATTCAACCTTCACCCTCACATGAAGTACCCAAAACATCTCTTTCTTTCTTTACACCACATCAGGAAAGAGAAATAATGGATCTCATAACTCTTGTAATAATAACAAATAATGAAACAAACTCCCACAATAATCCTTAAATAAATCCATTCTAAAGAAAGTGTGGTATCTATTTTTATTAGATCACTTAGTGAAGGGGTAGTAATTTTCCAAATATCATTCATCCTCCATTGTATATTCCTACATTATATACTCAAGTGTGTAGATTGTACATTCTCTTTTTTCATCCATTTTAATTTAGAAAGAATGTTTTTCCATGAACCAGCCTTGGTACCCTGGTAACCTAATAACCGAGCTAGCCCTGACATAGCGCAAACAGTTTTCCTGATTCCCATGGGTTGGTGACTAGCACCTGGAATCACCAAATATGCATTTGGGAATGATATTTCCACCAATAATGAAAAATAAAAGATACAAGATAGTATGCATAACAAAAGAAACTCCACCAGGAGTAAAGTACCAGAAGTCAATAGGGAATAAACCATATCAAAGCACTACAACCAAAGTAATAAAATAGAAAAATATCCCCAAGGTCCCTAAGGTCACAACTCTTCAAGACTGAATCTCAATAGCAAGATTCAACTCTAATAGATCTCTTACCTTTTCACAAATATGGAAGATGAAAGTCTACAAACACCCAAAAGAAAAAGTAGGGTGTGATCTAAAGCCCATTAGGATACCACTAAATATTACATCAAATATGCCAAATATAGATTACAAAAATAATGAATTTAAATTTTAAATTAAACTTATTTGTCCATTAAAAACATATTTAAACAAAATATTTTATACAATTTCAAAATTATCAGGAAATATTTTAATTAATGGATCTAAAAATGATGGAATATTTCTAAAATAAAAGAATAAATAAAAAATTTTATATACATTAAGTAGAAGTATTTAAAGTAGTGTTATAACATTGGAATACATTTATATCTCAAATATATATAAATAAGAGAGAAACATGGGCATCATCTATATATGTACGATATTATTTTTGGCTATAGGACTCTGCACTCTCTAAGTGATCACAACAATATGTTTACACATATGTCTTCTGGAAACTAGTTATAGAGGACTCATCACCATCACTTAAGGGATGTGACCCGCTAAATGTATGTTTTAGAACATGGCCATAATCATAGAGTGTGTCTAAATAACTCAATAACTACCTAATACTTTCACGTCCTTCTACACAATCAATGATGGGAAATTTATATTAAGACTGCTTAAAATAAAATTTATCTCATTCTTCCATTTAATTGCCAATTTTTCATAACTAAAACCAAAACATGTTTCAATAAAAAAACATGCCTCTTTAACAATATAAAACCAATGGGTTTCTATCAAAACATTTAAAATCCATTTCCTCCAGTTTGAAATCCATTCAAGACCAATTCAACCATTACACAATTTATTTCCAAAAATAAATTGAAAAATTTAATTGAAATAATTTCCATCAAATCCACAATTTAAATTAAAGAATTAATTCATCCAAATTCCATAAACACACCCAATTCAATGGAATTTGTGTTTTTCTAAATTTCTAGGCCAAAACCATTTCAAATATCCTGATTCACTATAATCGTATTTTTATCAATTTAATTGAAAGAGAATTTGAACAATTAAATTTATATCAATAATTTATATAAATCATGAAATTGAAGGATAATAAATTTGGCTAATCAATACAGAACAAACTACCACAAGGTCGTCTATGTTATCAGAAAAGATAAACCACCCAATTCGGTTCAATACAACTCTTCATGACCCAATTATCATAAGAGTTAACACAAAAAATTTTGATGTTCGTCATGGGGTCAAGAAACAATGCTAGTAATTTTTTTTTCAAAAAGAAATAATATTACACATTTGATAATAACTTATCTCTCCTAGATAATATTTGGATTATTGTTTTATATTAACAGATGTGTTTGAAATTATCCTTAAATAGTTCATGAAATTACACATTGATAAGTTTATATTTCATAAAATTTTACTCAACCTTTAAATTAATCATCAAAAATATATATATCTAATTGAATATGTACATATATATATATTGATAACAAAAATAAATAACATTAGAGAACTTCATTAAATTATCCCATGTCTAATCAACAATATATATATATATATATTGATAATTTTTTGCCTTTTCTTAATCCAAATAGTTATCGTCTGATAATTTTAAATAATTTTTCATTCAATATTTTTTGGATAACTTTTTTACACCAAAAATGTTACTTTTCATTGATGATTAAAATCCATTATTTTATGAAAAATTTATAAATTATAACTTAATAAAATAATGAAATTATCCTTCAATAAAACTATTTATTAATTATACATAATAATTTCATTAAAATTATTATTTGATAAGTTGTTAAAATTACCATTTAATAATTTTTAATAATTATCTTTTGATAAATATATTTAAACGTACCATTTTTAAAGTGAAAAAGTATATTTAATAAAAAACTACTGTCTTAAAATAAAAAACATTTTTTACATTCTTCTCGTCGAGAGGAGTCTAACGACACTGACAATTCATAATTCTAACCAATAACATAAAAGTTATTGAATTTAGATGAATGGAACAAATAATTAAAAAAAATAAAAATAAAAAAATAAATAAATAAATCTAACCTTATTGAAACATACAAAACCCATTGCCCATCCATAGAAGGTTCCTCTACATGCCTAGATCTGTCGTTCACCACTTGGGAAAGGAGGAGGGAAGAAACCACGTTAAAGTAATGAACATAGTTGAATTGACCTACACCCATGGTGAAATAGGTTATGTTATTTCAATGAAATCCAAAATGCATTCGAAATAATAAATTTTGAAACCCCCAATTTAATCTAGGTTTCCACATATGAATGATGAAAGAGTCGTTAATTTATATCATGTAATGTGTTCATGAATTTTTCGAGGTGAAACCAATTCAAAATGGTGTTTATTTGGGATTCAACCACCATCATCAATGGTGGAGTTCCATTAGGGAAGATGAACCATTTCCATAAAATGAAATTCTATTTATTTAAATTAGTCTAATAAAATAGTTATTTAATATAAAAATTAAATAATATCAAAACTCTACTACACATAGATGTTACACCACGCCGTGGGTAAACCCCCCATTCGAAGTTCAACATTTGTCTCATATTTTTCAAATGAAATACCTCTTGAGAGATATTAATGATTTGTTATTTAAAAAATGAAATAAATAATTAATTAAAAAAAGGTTATTGTTGTGATAAAGGCATCTAAATGCCCAACAATTACAAATGTTATACCCTATATAGAGTAAACTCATCATTTCAGACCCATTAGTGATCTCATATTTACGATATGATGCATTGTTTTGGCGATATTTAATTTTTTTTAATGAAAAGCATATTAAATATTATTTAATAACATTATCTCACTATAGAGGCATCCAAATGTCTGGTGCCTCTGAATGTTATACCCCTCCTATGGTAAACACAATATTTCCAACATAACTGTGGTCTCTGATTTCTCAAATGATGTGCCATTATGGATTTATTCAAATATTTTGAATAAAAATTGTGAACTTAATATAATATATTTAGTAATTTTATTCTCTCTTCACCGAGACATTGTTGGAATTCGAATCATGCACCATATAAGTGTTGAACCCCAAATATATTCATTTGAGTATTAAAGATATTAACTGAATGTTAAGGACTTTAACTTAATTATTTAAAATTTACTAATGCATATTTTTTCCACTTAATAAAATAATAACATAACACAACAGGATTTATGAATACTTTAAAATAGTAATGGGATGTTATAACCTCCCCACCATAAGAACTTTATTTCCCAAGAAAGCCTATGAAGAAACCTCAGTGCCAAAAAGTTGAGACCACTTCTCTCTCATTAGTGCCTCTATCTCCAATGTCTCATGAGAATAAAAACCATAATGCCATAGCACACTGACCAGAGGTATTTTCCACCCACAATGTTCCTTGGTCTCAGAATAAACAACTCTGACTTTTTATTCAGTCACAGATAAATCAGGATCAATATAAAGATCACTCTAGCTCAAAACGTGAGATGGATCCGAGAGATACATTCATAGATGTGATACATGAAACACGTTATGTAATGATGTTAGATATGGTGGTAGTGCTAAATGGTTTGTTACTTTCCCCACATGATAGACAAACTCAAAAGGTCCCACCAAATGAGTATAAATCTTCCCTTTCCTCCAATGTTTTCGATGACCAAACCGAGGCGAAACCTTTAAGAAGACTTGTTCACCACCCAAGAACACCAAAGATCTACGACGATAATAAGCATAAGACTCGTATCTTCTCTATGCTATCATAATTATATGATGAATCAAAAAAATCTTAGCTATAGTATCTTAGACCAAACTCAGTCCAACCAAGGAACATTCACCAATATCCAACCAGCACGATGGATATTTACAGGGATGACCATAAAAGACCTAAAAAGGAGCCATTATGATCATGGGATGGAACTAATATTTATTAGAAAAATAAACCTCTCTTACCACATGGTAAACTAGAAAATTCAGAAAGAAATATGAAGGGAAACATGAAAACAAATTGAGGAAGATCACCACTCATTCAATCTCTTGCTAGATCAAAAGATAAAACTGATATCACTTTCCTCAACTCTGAATAAGAAGGTCCATCTCTACTTAACCCTAGGGTCCCATTCTCTATGAAATACAAGAGGAACACCATGGGTATATTATGGTAAACTCGTTGAAGATAAAAAATGGTCTTTATTGGTATTGAGCCAATCCATTTTGAATATGTTGTCAAGTGATTTCATGTCGAGTACCAAAAACCTCCAAGAAGGATCAACATATGATAGCAAGAAGACACAAGACAGACTATGGAGGCCCTTCTCTCTCTTCTAACCAAAGGGTTTATTAATATCCATTTCAAAAGATAAAATATCTTTAGGAAGATTAATAATATTAATTATAAGGGTTTAAATAAATGATTTAGATGCACCTGTATCAAATAGAGCAGTCACTAATGATGAAAATATAGTAATTGTACCTCTCATGGTCGCTGGACCCATATCATCTTCCTCTAGAAAATCTTCTACTATTTATAAAAGCTTCGTTGTAGATGACTATGACTGGAACCCTTTTCTACATGAATAATTTTATTTCCCTATAGTTTTAAAAGAATATGATGTTTTTCTCCACTGTGTGGAGTTGAAAGGTTGTGTTAGAACATCTAAAAATTCCCTAAACATCCGTAGGAGCCACAATTATTTTGACTTACTCATGCTTGAAAAACTCCCTAGCCTTGGCCAACACCATTGACTCTGAATATAAGTTTTAACTTAAAATAACCATTATGTTCTTCCACTATAATCCCTCATGTTTCATTTTCACCACTATAATGTCCCACCATCTCCTATATAGTCTATATAACACGAAGGTGGAACACTTCACCTTGATCTCTTCCGGTGTCTCCAAGAACACAAACATACATTCTATCCTGCCCAACCATTCCTCAGCATGTTGAGGATTAGTGGATCCCTTGAAAACTGGTGGTTTATGGTGAAGGAATTCTTGGGAAATATTTGAAATAGAAACCCCCAGATGTTCCACAATGGGATCCTTAATGGGGACTAGAGGTGGTTCCTAACCTAGATCATGGATAGTTCACACTATCACCTCAACTAGACTCTGGTCCACTGCAGGATTCACTTGCTGAGGAACAACAACAGCCTCTTCCCAAATCTGATTCGCATGTCATCTCATGGTCATGATGGTTCACAACATCATAAGATAACAAGAAAGAAATAATATTATGCTTTACTGGGAATAGAGTGAAACATGATCCCGACCAGTAGAATACACATGATTGGGAATTCACTCTATCCAAATAAATATAGGAGAAAGATAAGAACTAATCCAAATATATATTTCCCTATCCACCAATAGTGACTAAAGGTTCATTATTGTGATAGTTTTCCCAACATTCAATTGCTACTTCATCCTCAACCCTAACAAGATTTCACAGAATCTTATTGACTTCATGAAAAAATTCCAACCTCATTCATTACCATTTTTTCACAAACCGTCACCAGTACTATGGTGTCCCGATAACCAAGACGGCCCTGACATAACCCGAAAGGGAATTCCTCATCCCCACAAGTTGGTGACTAGCACCTAACATTACACAATGTGCAAGTGGGAACGATTTCTCCAATAACAATGTAGAATAAAATAAACAAGACAGTAAGCATAACAAATGAAACTCAACAATGAGTATTGTACATGAAGTCAACAAGGCATAAATTAGCGAAAAACACTACAAACAAAGTACTAAAATTGGAAAAACACCCCCATGGTCCCTAACAACACAACTCCCCGTGACAAAATCAAAATAGATAGATCCACCTCCAAGATACATCTTCCCTTTTCTTGAACCTATAAGAAAGAGTTCTATAAACACCCTAAGGAAAAAGTAGGCTGTGAGATTAAGACCAGTGGGTTACCACCAAAGATTCCACAGTAGATGTCAAATATAGATTATCCAAAAAAGCCTTCCAATTTTAAAGTAAACAGTTTTGGAAATTCATAGCATGTTTAAACCAAACATGCTATACATATTAAAAATGATGGTCAAATAACTTAAATAAAGGATTTACCAACGGTTGAATATTTCAAAAATAATGTCTTAAATAAAACACTTACATAAAGAAGTTTATGAAAATTCATAAGAGGAATGTAAAGAAACTTTACAACATTGGAATACATTTATATCTCATATATAAATAAATAATTGAGTAACATAGTTATCTGAAAAAAAATGAAAGACAGTATTTCTGGATATTGGACTCTACACTCTCTATGTGATCATGGAAATATGAGTACACATATATCCTCTAGACACTGATCAGAGAGGACTTGTTACCATCACCTAATGGATGTGACCTACTGCATGTAAGTTTTAGAATTTTGTAGTAATCATAGAGTGTTTCCCAATAACTCACCAACTACCTAAGGCTTCTATGTTCTCTTATACAATCAATGACATGCAATTTATTATAAAACTTCTTAAAATACTATTAATCCCTTTCTTCCATTTAAATTTCAATTTCACATTTAAACCCAAAACATGTCTTCATAGAAAACATGCCTCTTTAACATGATAAAACCACTAGATTTATATTATAACATTTTAGATCAATTTTCACCAGTTTGAGATCCATTAAAACCCAATTCCATCATTAGATAATTTATTTCAAAAATTAAATTCAACAATTTAATTGATATCATTTCCATAAAATCAAAAATTTAAATTAAACAATTTCCATAAACACACCCTATTAAATGGAATTAGGTGTTTTCCAAATTTCCATTGAAAAACTATTTTAAATATCCCAATTCTTTGGAATCGGGTGATTATCAATTTAATTGAATGAAAATTTGAGAAATTGAATTTAAATCAACAATTGAATAAAATCAAGCAATTAAAGGATAATAAATTTGGATAATCGAGATGGAACCACCAACCTCAACGTTATTGATGTTATGAAAAAAATATAAACGAACCAGTGTGGTTTAATATATCTCTTCACAGCCCTATTATCATATGCGTCGACACAAAAACTGTTGATGTACATCAAGGGGTCCTTGAACTAATGTCAGTTAATTTATTTCAAAAAGAAATAAAATTTCACATGAAATAATACATCCTCCCTCCAAGATAATATGTGGATTATCATTTTATGTCAATGAATGTGTTTGGAATTATCCTTAACTAGTTCATGTAATTTCACAGTTATAAGTTTATATTTAATAAAATTAACCTTAACGCCCAAATTAATTTTCAAAAATATATATATATCTAATTGCATATATATATATATATATATCTATTTTGATAATAAAAATAAATAACATTATATAACTTTAATAAATTATCTCATGTGAGTTTATCAATATATATATATATATATAATTCATTATCTTTTGATAATCCATTTAATTATCATTTCATGATTTTAAACCATTATCCGTTCAATAAATTTTTTGATATTTATTTTGGATAAAATGTGTCATTGTCCTTTGATAATTCAAATCAATTAATGCATGACAATATTATAAATTATATATTAATGAAATAGAGAAATTATCCTACAATAAAACTGTTCAAAAATTACATACATACTTTCATTAAAATTATTACAAGATAAGTTGTTTCATTTACCATTTGATAATTCTTAATAATAATATTTTAAATATTTTTTAAAAGCATGATTTAAAAAGTGGAAAACAGGATATAATAATACACCGTTGTCTTAAAATAAAAAATAGGATTTAGGTTTTTATCATTGAGATGATTCCAATGACACTGATGGTGCATAATTCCAACCAATATCGAAGATGTTATTGAATTTATAGGAATGAACGAAATTATTGAAAAAAATAGAAATAAAAAATACACAAGTAAACAAACAAAAAATGCCTTTTTCAAACCTACAAAACCCATCGCCCCTCCATGGAATGTTCCTTCACATGCCAAGATCCGTTGGGAAACAATTAGGAATGGAGGGCAGCAACATTCACGTTAAAGTAATGATTCCGATCGAATCAACCTACACCTATAGAGAAATAGGTTCAGCTATTTCAAAGAAACCCAAAACACGTTGCAAATCATAAATTTCAAAACCACCTATTAAATTTAGGATTCCACCAAATATTTATGGTAGGGTCATTAAATTCACTAAATTAATGTGTTCATGAATTTTTTAGGTTGAAACGGGTTCCAAATGATGTTTTTTTGGAATCAAATGTCATCATCAATGGTAGAGTTTTGTTACGAAAGATGACCCATTTCCCTAAAAAGAAATTCACTTTATTTAAATTAATATAATAAATTTATTTTTTAATATAGAAATAAAATAATACCAAATGTCAACTACACATGGAAGTTACACCCCGCCTCGGGTAACCCCCCCCCCCCCCATTCCGCACCCTACGTTGGTCTCAAATATCTCAAAATAAAAAATGTTTGAAATATATTAGTGATTTATTATTTAAAAAATGGCGTAAATAATTATTTAAAATAAAAAAGGGCTATTTTTGTTACTGAGGCGTCCAAACGTCTGACAATAACAAATTTTATACCCCATCTAGAATAAAACCTTTGTTTCTGGTGACCTTGAATGATATACCTCTTCTAGTGAAAACACAAAAGTTCAGACATAACAGTGGTCTCAGATTTCTTAACCAACAAACCGTTTTGGTGTTATTAAAAAATTTTGAATAAAAAGTGCATGCTTAATATATTCTATTTAATAATTTTATTCTCTATTATTCAAGACTTTTTGGGCCTCATAATAATTCCCCAATTCACTTCCAAAACCTAAAAATATTCAATTGAATATTGAAAGATGCTAACTAGCTGTTAAGGACTTTAACACAATTATCAAAAATTCTTTGATGAATCTTTTTTCCACTTTAGAAATTAATAATTTAACACAATACGATTTAGGAATACCCCAGAATAGTAATGATATGTCACATTGTTGATGAATAACTATGTGTAAAATGTGTTCCTCAATTCTCTCTAGTATTTTTGGGTGAAATGAGTGTTCGGGTCCATGAAAACGGACCAAAGAACACAATATAACCACCAAAACTCATCCACATTCCTCTTTTACAAATAATCTATGAAACCCATATATTTAACACCCCAATATATAGTTAAATAGTTTTTTTGAATAAATTAATTTTCACTAATGTCTTGCATTGCACTAGGTCAAATATTCCTTTCACATGCCACCGAATTAGCTTGCACTACACACAAAATAGACTCTGTGTACATTATATGAAACTCAATGTTAATGTTTCACTACACACAACATATTTTTTTATCATTCTATACATGGAACACTATTGTTATCAAATATTACATGCAATATTTACATTCCTCGATGACTTACGTAACACGTATGACTGAGTTTTACAGAAAAAATAATATTATTTATTGTAATTAAATAACATAGTTGTTATTTTTGAGGGTATGAATGTTATTAACTAACTTCTAAATTTTTTAAATAATTGGTTATGAGTTAAAAACAAATCAATAGAGAAATAAATATATTTAGGGTATTTTTTTAATAAAAAATGCTTTTATGATCACAAATGTATTTTTTTATTAACTAATTAAATTAATTATCATTGTTGAATGATATTAAAGGAAAATATATTATATATACTCAATAAATTATGTATGTTCAGCCAATAGATTTTATAAGTATAAGATAAGAACAAACCCAATATTTTTCCCAAAAATTAATATTTTTATAAAGGTAGTTTTATACCCTTTTAATTGCCAACCTTATTTGAATCCAATATATATATATTTTATAAATTTAATAGGTCAAAATAAAATAAAAATTTTATTTTGAAACATAAAAATTAAATTTTCTTTAATTTATAGTAAATCTCTAAGAAGTTTAATATTTTGATGAATAATGAAAAATATAGAATTTTAATTCAAAAATTAATTTTAATCTAAATTTTTAATATGGATAAATTATAATTTAAATATTTTTTAAAGTATAATTAGATTATATTTTTTCAATTAATCCAATTTTTATTATTGGAATAAATTTCACATTTAAATTTTATATAAAAACATAGGAAACTTTTGGATGTTTTTACATTATAACCACGCATTGTTATTATATCTGTGGGATTAACTTAAAATTAATTTTTTCTAATTATGTAATTTTAATTTATAAATATTGATTTAATATTTGGGATAGTAATAAATTATAATTTCTAATATATTCAAACTTTGTTTTTGAAAAAAAATATTATATAATGTAGTTAATATTAATTACAACAATTAAGATAAAATTAATCTTTACAAGAGATAAAACATAATCATAACGGCCCAAATAACATAGAGACTTATAAGAAACTCATTTTAGGTACCTATTTCTTCCAAAAACCTTCCATTTTTTATTTTGGTCGTTTTGGTATGTGTTTTTTAGTTAAAAATTTTATTACACATAACTTGTATAAAAAAATACCAGGTGGGTCCTTTCCATCACTTATAAAAGGCCACCACCTCTCCCCATTTTTCACACCTCTCAAAAAAATTATATTTAGAAAATATCTATTAGACACCCTTCCAAACATATCTCCCTTAATTTGTGAAGCCTCACTATGGGTATAGAAAAAATCCAATGAAGCCCTTTGGTTATAACGAAAAAGAGTTACCTAAAGAATAGGTAACATCCATCCTCAAGCTCCTTTATCTTGTTTTCATTCCCCACCACTCCACTATCCTTATTCCATTATTATACAATAAAATAAATATTAAAAATAATTTATATTTTTATATGCTAAGGTTTCAACCTTGAATTACATATAGATCCATCTAATTGGTAAGAAACGTATTTTTTACGTGTACAACGAACTACCGCCTCCCAAAATGATGATTGTTCGTTTTATACTCTAACAACATTAATGGGTTGGGATTATTAAGGAAAAATAATTTATATAAGATATTTATTATATATATTATGTAATTATTTTTCATTAATTCGTTTATAACACATACCTCTATAGATTCCATTTTTTGTTAGTATGATAATTTCGTTTGGGAAAGTGTGGACTAGTGCCTCCTCAAAAGGATCTGATTCGTTGACACCTTAAATGGAATGTATTAAGGATTAATTTGGTGAATTATATTATACATATGAAATAATCATGAAAATTTTATTATTTTATATACATATATAAATATATGAAATTTTCTTTATTTCATTCAACATGATAATTAAATGAGAACTGTGTTTATGCGTACGTACGACTTATTGTCTCCATGAAAAGCCTATACCATTTCATAGTTATATATTCAATAGATTATTATTATAAAAATATAAAGAATTAAAATAATATTTATATCATGTTTTAAATTCTATAAATCATTATATATTTTTAAGTATTAAATATATTACAAATAAAGACACATGCAAAAAACCCAAAAAATATTACCTGAAGCATAACCTTAATATGAAATTATTAACAAGAAGGAAATATAAGCTCATTATCAAACCATATATGGTATTTAATATAATAAAATATTTATGTGACAGATTGTTAATACAAATATAATTATTATACAAGATTTATGTAGGGGTATAATGACAGTCAAGACAGAAGGTAAGGGAATTTCATTTCAAATTTTATATCTGTGTGATTCTTGTCAGGTTCACCACGCTTTTCTTTTTCATGGTGTATATACTAACCATGAATGTATTCTATAAAAATGATAAATAAATTTATGGGTATTTAGATATCAATTTTATTATATTTATTTTACGTGTTTTATGTTTCAAAAGTTACCAAATAAGTAAAACAATTTTGTCTCAAATTGTCTTCTTTGACACACATTCCAGGATATACACCTATAATTTTATTTTTGGTTTATAAAATTACCTTAACTGGTTATATCCTGAATCAACTTATTTTCAATATATTTTTTTAATGAATGACCAAATTATTATATAGAGAAAAAATTGTAACATGAGTCTGAAGGACGGTATCATATTACAATATTTATCATAAAGGTGGAGTAAATCAAAAGGCAGGTCATCCTTCCAAGTTATGTCTTATTTGACTCCCTTATTAGAAAGACCATATTCAACAGTGTTTTCTTAAAAAAAGGAATGAGAGAAAATGTATCTGTTCTCCAGAAGTGAAGCAAGATAGTTCATGCAATGGGTAGAAAGTGGCCAAGCTAGATGCACGAGACCATTCCAATTAGACTAGAAAATAGTGGTCAAGTAACATTCAATCCAAATATTATGCCAAAAAAATTTAATAGTAAAGGAAATGGCCTAGATACCACTAATAATTTCCACTTCTTGATATGAGGCAATACCACAACTAGCAATGAATCATTCGTGACCCTAACCAAAGAAGTCTCTGAAAATATCACCACAACCCATAAGTCCTGAGTTTCCTTTAGAAGGACCATCAACATTTACATTATTCCAGCTTGGGAGAATGGATTTCTATAACACCTCAAAAGTTAATATATGTAGAAAATAAGTACCATAAATATGGTGTTGATGGAGGATCTCAAAGCCTCTAACATTTTTGTCATAATAAGCCTTCTGAATCAAGGCAACATCACGAATGACTATGAGTATCCGAGTTTGTTCTGCGTTAAGATTAAATGAGTAATTATTATAAAATATATCATTTATATCATTCTAGATCACATTTAAAAGCACAAAAAAAGTAGTTAAGAAAAGATCCTTGATTTTATGAGAGGTTTCAAAGTCCACACAACACATTATATAGGATCGAAATGAATAAATAAGTAACCATTAGCAATCAAAAATGTCAAAAATGTAGTTACAAAGAGATGAAGCCATATCACAGGACAGAATAAGATGGTCAGTATATTCTCTATGTTGGTTACAAAGCTGACACTTAGAGAAAATTTTAATCCAAAAATATTGGAGACAAACCTCAGTTGGTACTCTATTTTGAGCAATACACCAAGCAATTGTATGCCTCTTGGTATTAATCCAAGGGTTGTCAAAAAAAATCATCCAACTTAATTTAAAATCATAATTTAAAAAATTGTGTTTGTAAGCTCATTTGGAATCATGGACACCATTCTGAGAAGGTTCACAAATAAGTAATTCTTCATAATTGGAGTTAGGATAATTTTCAATAACATGAATAATGTTATCATGAAGGTTTAAATTACACTAATTAATAAAAATTCATATAGAGAAGTTGGTGTTCTCTGTAAGAGAATTGGGAGGAAACATAGAGATTAAAGGAACACCAGTCTAGTTTCCATTCAAAAGTTCATGGAAGAATCAGAGCTAACCATCCATCTATAATTATTCAGGATCTTGGTAAAATATTGTTTAATGGATGGATAAATGGAAGATGAAATATAATTCATATATCCATTTTTAACTTATAATGGATTTTTTTTAAAAACTAAATGGAATCAACATTTTTGTAAATTATACTATAAGTGAGTATTGCTTGAAGAGAATCATTAAAGAGTTTATGGTTTGGGATTCCAATACCACCCATATCTAGAGGTTTAAATCCTATTGCCCAGGTAATGGTAACAAGATTCATTTCAAGAGTGCTTTCAGTCCAACCAATATTTTTGATGTAAAAATTTATTTTATTAAAGATAATAGAAATCCATTTTTAAACCATTAGTGAGTAGAACATTTTAGAGACAATTGTAGATTTCACAAGACATATTCTTCTATCCATAGAGTAGGATTTTCCCATCCAAGGGGAAAAGTAGATTTATGATTTTGTCAACAATTACATAAATGTAACTGGATTTAGGACTTCCCTAGAAAATGGGTACGACAAGATAAGTAAAATGGAAGGATTATTCCTTGATTCCAATATTATTAATGATATTAGTTTTTCTTTTATAAGCAAAAAATTTTCCAAAGAAAACAAAGTATTTATTCCAATGAATAGTTTGACTAGATATTTCTTCATTATTAGTTTGTGAATTTTTGAGATTTTGAATATTCCTTTTATCACCTTCTATGAACAAGATGACGTCATCCACATATAGAAGGTGAGTGGGTACATTTCAGTTTTTTGAAGCCTGGATAGGTTTAAGATTGTTTTGATCAACTAAGCGAGTGAGCAATCTTCTTATGTAATATTCCATAGTTTCCAAAATAATGGTAGATAAAGGATCCCCTTGTCTAAATCCCTTAGAACGTTTTAAAAATCTCTTAGGAGAACCATTGAAAAGGATGGAGATAGAGGCCAATTAAAATAAAGACATTATCTTACAGATGAATGTATTATTAAAACCAAATATCTGAAGGAATTTTAGAATGTAACTCCAATAAATGGTATAAAATGAATTCATAATATTAGGAATAATAGAAATATTTCCTTCTATAGAGGCTTTATTTAATATTTTGGTTCATTCTGAGGAATGGCAGAGGAAATATTGTATAGACCTACCCTTGATAGAAACAAATTGATTCCATGAAACTATTTTATTTCACAAAGAAGTGAGCCTATAGGTAAGAAGTTTTATAATGATTTTGTGAAGAGTGTTAATAAGTGAAATAGGTAAAAAATGATGAATCTCGTAGGCAATTTTCACATAAGTAATTAAAGTAATTAATTGAGAATTTAGGCCGTGAAGGAGCACACCATTGGAAAAGAACAATTTGGACATGTTTGCAAACATCCTTTTGATTAACTTCCATAATGTTTTGGAAGAATCTATTATTAATACTATCAGAACCTCGGGCACTATCTAGATTAAGGATGAAAACAATTTCTTTGATTTCATGATCGAGTGAGGTGCTTAAAAGATAATCATTTTCTTGCTTATTCACTATAGCTGGAATGAAATCAAGTAATAGGTCTTTATTGATATCAGTATCATTGAAAATATTTTTAAAGTTAGAGATAACATGATTATCAATGGCCTCCTCAGTATCAATGAGGGTCCCTTCATATCTATGAAAGATATGAGGTCTACAAACTTTTCTGATTCTTTGGAGATATTTTTAGAACACAGTGTTTCTATCACCATCCATAAGACATTTAGTTTTAAATATTTTCTTACAATTTTATCTTTAAGGATGAGTAGCGTGTTGAGTTTCATAGAAGTGTTGATTTCATGTTGAGGATCCAAAGAAAAATCAGATCTATTAGTGTTGTTTTTAAGATGGATAAGTTCATTCTCTAGAATAGAGACGTCCTTGTCAAGTTTTTTTATATTTGGAGCTACGGAAACCTTTTAGACACTACTTAAGGAGTTTTAACAATGTGATACAAGAAAAGTCATCATTTTGATGAATCATAAACTCAAATAAATTATGAGGTTAGAAAATTTGGGTTCAATGAACCAATCGTTATTAAATCAGAAGTGAAGAATGTGTTTAATAATTTTGGTAAAAATGTCTAACATGAATGGGATGATGATCCAAGTTCATATTAGGAAGTATGATACAAGATATGGTGTCTCAATTGTCCAGAGCAGAGTTATTCGTGAAATACATATCTAATTTACTAGAAACTACCTTGTTGTAGTGTCTTCTATACCATGTGAACTTGGAACTAGAGAGGTTAATTTTCATAAGGTTACTACCATAAATAGAGGTTTAAAATTCACTTGAAGAGATAGAAGAGTGGGACATGCCAATTTTATAACTAGAGGTAATAATTGCATTGAAATCCCCTATTACAAACCAAGGATCATGGATATGGTTAGCTAAAAAATAAAGATCCTGCCAAAGAGGTATTTTATATTGGAATCTATTTTTCACATAAATCATGGTAAATAATGTGTAATCTATCAAGGTAAAAATCACAAGTAAAAATGTGCTCATAAACATTGATTTTCATGACCCACCCTCGGGGCCCTTGTCGTGACTACCCCAAGTCCGCCTTCCATAGGCCAGGGGCTGGAGAATATCACCAAAGGTGTAATTTCCAATAAAAAGGAAGAAATTTCCATTATATAAGTAATCAAATACAACATAGTATGCAAGGTGTAGTAAACACTAAGTAAACTGATTACAAAAGTAAGTGCTGGAAAGTAAATGGGCCAGAATACAAACCCAACTAAAAGTACAGTATAATAGAAAAGAAAGAACAAATGGAGTAATGTAAACCAGCAACCACTGAGTCGTCCTTCGGATATCCCACTTGAAGGGTGGGTACAAATGATTTCCTCAGCTCCTCGGGTCTGGTCGTCCTCTCTGTGTACGTCCCGCCAAGTGCTCCACCTCCAAGTACCATCCCGCTCCACAAGACTCCACCTCGATCAGTGATGTTTGTCGTCTGCATCCAACACAACATAGTGCGGGCATAGCCCATGCAGGGGTGAGTATACAATACTCAGTTGGGACCCTGAGACCCCCGAATGTCTCCCAGACTCCTCAAAGGATAAACGACAAAGGACAGATACTAACACAAAGTATCAAACAACTCTACGTAGGTATATTCCCATACATATACCTAAGTCATCAATTCCAGTTCGGCTCCAACTCACGAGCCCTTGTACAACCCAGTCCACAAAGGAAAGGACAATCCAGTCCACCCAAGAAAGAAAGTGAATCAAATTGATGATAATGATAGAAATTTAAGACTCAGCTCACACAGGTATACTAATCACGAACAGTGGTGGAGATGATAGATGTTGCCTCTGAATCATCTCCCTTGCCGAACCCACATAGGATCCAAGTACAGAAGTCGTCGCTGCTGAACCCACGTAGGAACCAAGTATAGTAACCATCGCTGCCAAACCCACGTAGGATCCAGGTACAGTCGTCATCACTTCCGAACCCATGGAGGATCCAAGTACAGTCTTCCTCATTGCCGAACCCACGTAGGATCCAAGTACAGTCGTAATCGTCATCGTAGTCGCAGCCACCTCTAGGGTTCCTACACAAAGCACGCTCGATTCCTGGAGAGTCCGCTCCATGAGACAAGGGGGTCGATACATCATCTATCACGAATTATAGATATTATGTATCCTGAAGTTCTGTCTCATCAATACGAACTCAACACAATAGACGACACGTCAATCGAATTCTCAATCTAAGATATTTTGGCTTTTCCATCCGAGGGGCCTGGCTGGTTTTTAAGATAAAATCAACACGACCGTACTCCCAGTGCGCCCAAGCCTCAAGTGGATTAAGTCAAAAGAACTATTTCACCAAGAGGAATTCAACGTAGTTGACAGCACTTCATGATGACATTCAGTCCTTATGTTTTAAGTGGTTCCACTCCAAGGGCCAGGTTGGTTATGGGTTGGAACCAACCCGGACATACCCAAACTTTTCCGAAACCTTGAGTGTAATATAAATAAACTATCTCCTCATTCCAAGAAATCCTACGCAACTAATGATGCAGTGATCGGAGGTCCGTAGCCCAAGATATATCTGGTTAACTGAAACGTTCCGAATATAGGGGGTAAGGGCTCAGTCCGACCTGGCCCAACACCCCCTGGGTTGGACCGAACCAGGTTGTCCTGACTTGAGTCCAGGTCTGGCCTAGTTGGGCATAGCCCGGACCAGATGGGTGAAGTCGGCCCAGCCCGTGCGGCCTGCTGCTGGCCCGACCCATGTGGCATGTGGCTGGCCTGACCCGTGCGGCCTACGGCCCGACTCGGAAGCCGGCTGCAGCTCAGCCACTGGCCGAGAGGGATTTAAAGGGGGTGCGACCCACTATTTTTGGAAAAGGTGGACCCAGTGGGGTCTTCCCTAGCATCTGGTCAGGGGGTTACACCCCCCGGTTTCCAGGTAATGGTCAGCCATTAAGGCTCGCCGGTTTGTGAGCTTCCATGAGACCCAGATGGGGTCCCACCTCATAGAGACGCATGCGGCTGGCTTGGTCGGCCGCCCATGTTGGTCTTCCGTAGCCTTAGGTCATGGCTCATCTCACCTGTATGGCGCGACGGCACCGCGCCCTGCCCCGACATCCCACTCTGGTTGTGTCCTTTCTCGTTCTCTCCGGTGTCGCGCCCCACCTCCACAACCCACTCTGGCTGCGGCCCACTATGTCTCTGCATAGTGCAAAGGCACCGCGCCACCTACGCTGCAGCCTTGCATGGCCGCGGTTCCATGCCGATCACTTCACGGTGCAATGGCACCATGCACCTCTGCTTCCAACATCAACGAAGATTAACAAAGAAGAGGGGAGGAGAATCGGTCGTGTATGTTAGGTCCGATATCCTCCCGTTACGATGATATCATGCTGCCAAACCTTAAGAGATAAAGAACATTGATAAAGAATTGAACATAAATAACCCCTACCTCGTGACGTGATCACTCGACTGATCTGCGAAGAGGTAGCATTGTTCATTGACGTCAGAAGATGGCGTCGTCGTTTCCTTGGAGATTCGTCGCTCGTTCGATCGTTGGAGGAGGAGGTCCCTTGGTGGTGCAACAACGGTGTAATAGGAGAAGAGGAAGAGAGAAGGAGAAGAGGGGGGTTTCTCCAGCGGATTCCCCCTTATATAATAAGATCATCCCTTATTTAATTAAGGGATTAGTTGCATTGAATTAATGTGGTAGGTGGCCCCCCCTCCACATTAATTCAATCAAATTTTAATTTCAAAAAGAATGTATAAAAATAAAATTATATTTTATTTTTACTTCATGAATCCCTGAAAACTAACATTCACACTGCCCAGACTACGTTCGAGGTGAAGGGCCCCTTAAGAAATCATCGACGCTGCGAGTTCATTGGTGCCCTCATATTTCAATTCCGAGCACCAGTTCAAAAGATAGAGAAACCCATTTGTTCATTCACAGAACGTACCCAAGCTAAACTTTGGAAATTGATTCCTGGCACACCATAACTCGGAATCAAGTCCTGTTAGAAGCCATAGACTCGTAAAATTTAAAATTATTTAAGAAAAAATTCTCTTTGAAATTTATAGTTCTTTAAATTACTCCCACCTCAGGGCCTTACATCCCTGTAAAGCTACAACATAATCTAGGGAAGCAAATGAGGGTATTGTGCATGCATCTGAGCCTCCCTCTCCAATGTGATATCATGGAGCTTCCCGTGCTACCATCGAATGGGCATCTGAGGAATCAACCGTCCATGTAGGACCCTCTCCTGTTGATCCTCGATCTCTACCAGGACCTCGAAAAATGTTTCCCTGTCATCGATGTCCATCTCCCCGTGATCATAAGATGTGTCAGGTCGTTCACGTATCTCCTCAGCTAAGATACGTGGAAGACGTCGTGCACCCGGTGCAACTAAGGTGGAAGGGCCATGAGATAAGCCACCTCGCCTACCCTAGTGAGAACCTAGAATGGTCTGATGAAGCATAGAGACAACTTACCGCCCCATCCAAATTTCGGTAATCCACATTGAGGTGAGACCCGTAAAAAAACGTGGTCGCCATCCTCAAAGTCCAGTGGTCTCTGCCTCCTGTTAGCATAAGACTAATGTCTGCTCTGTGTAGTCCTCATCCGCTCCTGGATAATCTACCCTTCTCCGTCATAGCCTAGACCATCTCTGGTCCTACAAATGCTGACTCCATAGGGTCTGTCCAATACAATGGTGATCTGCAAGTTTGGTCGTACAGTGCCTTGTTAGGTGCCATCCCGATGGTGCAGTGGTATCTGCTGTTGTATGAAAACTCCACCAATGGTAGGTGATCCTCCCATCTGCGACCATAGTCGAGGAAACATGCATGGAGCATGTCCTCGAGAGTCTAAATGGTTCTCTCAGTCTGGTCATCCATCTGAGGGTGAAATCTGGTGCTCAAGTGTAGCTGCATCCCAAATGCCTCCTGAAACCCCTTCCAAAGTCAAGAAGAAAATAGAGCGTCTCAATCGGTGATGATAGATGATGGAACACCATGAAGCGGTACGATCTCCTAAACTTAGAGGCATCCCAATCTCCCCACTGAGCCCTGCTCTCTGATAGGTAGGAAGTGGGCAGACATGGTGAGTCGGTCGAGAATTACCCAGATGGAGTCGTGTCATCTGGAAGTATGTGGGATCTCTATCAGGAAATCGATGGATGTCCCATCCCACTTCCACCCTGGAACCTCCAATGGATATACCAAGTATACTGGTACCTGGTGCTCCACCTTCACTTGCTGGAAAGTGAGGAATCATGAAACAAACTCTGCTACAGCCTTCTTCATACCTGGCCACCAGTGCTATCGTCTGAGGTCCTGGTACATCTTTGCCACTCCAGGATGTACCGCTAGAGGGGAAGTGTGAAACTCCCTCAACAATTCTTCCTACAGTGCAATTGGTACCACGGTACGTCCCCTAAAGAGGATGACGTGATATCCTCCTATAGAAAATCCATCCGGCGCCTACCCTATAGAAATCTGAGCACATCGCTTCTCACTGTCAACGTCCCCACACTGTGCCTCTCTGAACCACTGAAGTAGTAGAGGAGTGACTGTGAGCGACTGTAGAAAGGCTGCTCCATCTCTATCCACGACGGATATCTGCAACGCGGCTAGCTGCACCGACGCCTCACCAACTAGCAGAATGCTCGAACTCCAACTGAGAGCATCAGCCACAATGTTCCCCTTTCCAAGAGTATAGACTATATCAATGTCATAGTTCTGGAAGAACTCGAGCCATCGTCGCTGTATCAGGTTCATGTCCTTCTGCGAGAATATGTACGAGAGACTCTAGTGGTCAGAGTAGACTGTAAAGAGCTCACCCATCAGAGAGTGCCACCATATCTTCAAGGTGAAGACCACTCCTTCTAACCCCAGGTCAGGGGTACCAAAGTTCTGCTCATTCTTCCTCAACTGTCGTGAACCCTAGGCGATCAATCCCCGCTCCTACCTCAGGACACACCCGAGTCTGGTCTCTAATGCATCGTAGTAAACTGTGTACCCTATACCCTCCTCCAGTTTCTTAAAGATGGACGCACTGGTCATTCTATGTATCAGCTCTTGAAAGATCTTCTAACATCTATCTTACCACATGAAGTGTTTCTCTTTCTTCTTCAAAGATGAATGTTGGGTTGCAACTCTAGAGATTTCTGCCACAAATCTATAATAGTACCCAGGCAGACCTAGAAAACTCAGCACCTCCATCAGGCTCCTAGGTGGCTCCCAATCATGTACTGTCTCGATCTTCGCAGGATCCACAGAAACTCCCACCTCTGTGATGATGTGCCCCATGAAGTGAACCTATTGAATGCAGAACTAGGACTTTGAGATCTTACCATAATGTTCATGCTCTCGAAGTGTGTCCAGTACAACCCAAAAGTGGTAGGCGTGCTCCTCCTTAGTAGTCGAGTAAATCAGTATGTCGTCAATGAAGACTTTGACAAAAAAAGATCGAGGTAAGGCTGGAAGATCTTGTTCATGAGACTCATGAACACTGCTGGTGTGTTGGTTATGCCGAAGGGCATAACCAATAACTCGTAGTGGCCATACTGACACATGAAGGCCATCTTCTACACATCCTCATCTCAAACTCTGAGCTGATGATAGACTGACCTGAGGTCTATCATTGAGAACCATCGTTCTCACTTGATCTGATCTAAGAGGTCGTCCATCCTCAGAAGTGGGTACTTGTTCTTTACGGTCACCTGATTCGAGCGACGGTAGTCGACACACAGTCGCAAGCTTCTGTCCGCCTTCTTGGCGAAAAAAATCGGAGAAGCCCAGGGTGAAACACTGGGTCGAATGAATCCTTTGCCCTGAAAGTCCTCCAGCTATACCCACAGCTCTCAATGCTCAGCAGGATCCATCTGATATTATAGAGTAGATATTGGTGTTATCCCAGAGTACTTGTCAATATAGATGTCTACCTCTCCGTGAGGTGGTAGTCCTGGAACGTCGTTAGGGAAAACGTCTGCATACTGGTCCACCAGAACAGGAAAACTCGGACTTCACACATAAACTACTCCTAGGATGAGACTAGCCAATTGATGTGTGATCGGCTACCCTCTTATCTGTGTAAGTCCATCCTGCGCTGCAAAGGCTCCCTTCTCGCCGGTGAAGGTGAACCTACTCCCATATTTGCAGACACACCGCACTTTGGGCCTAATACAATCGATCTGTGCATGAACTATAGATAACCAATCCATTCCCAAGATAACATCTTAAGGCCTCGATGCCGATACAAGAAGATCCCAGCCTAAGCTCTCACCTCCTAGAGTAAGCTCACACTAACGGAACCAGTGTGTAATCGTCGAGTTTGCTATAGTAGGAGTTTCTAGTCGTAAAGATTGAGCCAACGGCTCCGTCAGAATCTCTGAGCTCCGAACAAGGGCAACAGAAAATAAAGAGTGACTCGCTTCTGTGTCTATAAGAACTACCTAAAGGGTTGAGTATACAAATATAGTACCCCGAATCATCTCAGGTGCGCCGTGGTCATAGGCCTTGACTACCTGGAGCTTTGCCTTCCCCTGTCTACAAGCTCCCTCTAGTCGGGGTGGTCCTCCTAGTGGTGGTGGTGGTAGACCCTCGAAGCGTCATCCACCACCTACTTCTCGGCCAACTCCTCTTCCTTGTCCGCCAGCTCCCTGCAAACCGCCATGATCAAACCACTGCATCTGCCTGGGTGGTCCCTCAACCATCTGCTACTCCTCTGCATGGAGGGTTGGGTAGTCAAGAGCAATGTAGCCCTTCTCGCCGCGTGCATAGCACTGCCTGCCTCTTGTATGACTGGATCTGCTGCGTGTTCCCCACACCTCCGAACCAGTATCTCGAGGTCACCCACCAGATGGCCTGGTTTTCTTGGACCTCTGTGAAATCTTTCTACTGCGGGCTGTAGGATACTCCACTACGTGTTACCCTACGGTAGGCCTCGCTGCTGGAATAGGCTCAGCAAGAAAGCTATCCACAAGGAGAGCTCTCTCCAGTACCCCTTCCTGCGTCAGAATGTTAAGGGAGATCATCGATGACCTGATCTCATGCCTTAGTCCCTGCTCAAAGGTCCGGGCTCGGAAGAATGGGTCCCATACCATGTCCGTGGAGTAGAGCGAGAGGTCGGTAAGCCTCTCCAAGTATAGGGCTACTATCATGCTGCCCTGCTGCAGTTGTAGTAACTCCTAGATGCGCACCGTACAGAGGGTGGCTGGAACGAACTCCGAGCGAAAGACGCTGTCTAAGTCCGTCCAAAGTAGAGATGCCTCGTCATGAACCTGGAGCATCAGGATCTACCATCTACCTGCGGATGCGTGCAGGAGACTCGCGACAAGGATCACCATAAGATCTGCTGGTGTCCCTACAAATATGAAGACTTTGACGATAGCCTCCAGCCAATCCTCGGTTGCCTGAGGGTCTGTCTCTCTGCGGAACCTGGGCGGCCTCTGTCACTGAAACTTGTGCAGTGCACTCAGGCGGTGTGCACTCTCCGCTATTGGGGCTGGTGGTATCGGTGGACCAGTGGGTAGAGGTACCGCTGGAGCCTCGGTTTTAATGGGGACCTACATAGAGGCCTCGTCGCTCGGTGGGCTTCCATCTCACACGTGGATCAGAACCTTAGTTTCCTGCCATCGTGGGGACATCCTGAAAAGTAACAGGTGCACCATAGTTAATACAATATACCTGGTGAGCTGACACAAAGCAATCAAAAAGAAAACTTTTGAAACACACATGCAATCAGTGTTTTCGAGCACTGATTCAGAAATCAGAAGTCAAAGTCCTAGTTTACAGATATGTCGGTCACCGCACCAACACTGGTTTCCCTGAACTAAAAACCACACACAGTACGCTGAACACTATTTCTTCACAGAAAGACAGACCAGAGTCTTATGTTCTGCGGTAGAACCGACTCCTCTGATACCATTTTGTCACAACCCGTCCTCGGATACCATGCCGTGACTACCCCAAGCCCGCCTTCCAAAGGACAGGGGATGGCGACTAGCACCAAAGGAGTAAATCCCAATAAAAGGGAAGACATTTCCTTTATATAAGTAAACAAACACAACATAGTTCGCAAGGTGTAGTAAACACTATGTAAACTAAGTACAAAAGTAAGTTCTAGAAAGTAAATGGGCCAGAATACAAACTCAACTGAAAGTACAGTACAACGGAAAACAAAGAACATCTGCAGTAATGTAAACCAGCAACCACTGATTCGTCCTCCGGATATCCCACCTGAAGGGCGGGTACAAATTATCTCCTCAGCTCCTCAGGTCCGGCCGTCCGCTCTATGTACGTCCCGCCAAGTGGTCCACCTCCAGGTACCGTCCCTCTCCATAGGACTCCACCTCGATCAGTGATGTCTGTCGTCTGCATCCAACACAACTTAGTGCAGTCATAACCCTTTAAGGGGTGAGTATAATACTCAATAGGGACCCCGAGACCCCCGAAGGTCTCCCAGACTATATAAAGGATAAACCACAAAGGAAGGATACAAACAAAAAGTATCAACTAACTCTACTTAGATATATTACCATACATATACCTGAGACATCTATTCCAGTTTGGCTCGAACTCACAAGCCCATGTACAACCCATTCCACACAGGAAATCATAACTTAGTCTACACAGGAAAGTAAGTCAATCACATTGATGATAATGACTGAAAGTCAAGACTCAGCTCACACAGGTATACTACTCACGAAGAGGGGTAGAGATGATAGATGTGACCTTTGAATCATCTCCCCTGTCAAACCCACGTAGGATCCAAGTACAGAAGTCATCGCTGCCGAACCCATGTAGGATCTAATTACAGTAACCATCACTGCTGAACCCATGTAGGATCCATGTACAGTCGTCATTGTTGTCGCAGTCACGGCCAGCTCTAGGGTTCCCGTACACAGCATGCTCGATTCTGGGAGGGTCCGCTCCATGATCCAAGGGGGTCGATACATCAAATGTCATGAATTATAGAGTTGATGTATCCTGATGTTTCGTCTCATCAATAGGAACTCAACGCAATAGACGGCGCGCCAATCAGACGCCCGGTCCGAGAGATATTGGCTTTTCCATCCCAAGGGACCAGTTGGTTTTTAATCTAAAACCAACCAGACTATACTTTAGGTGTGTCCAAAATTAAATTTGAGTAATTCAAAAGAACCATTTCACCCATATAAATACAACGTAGTTGACGGAACGTCATTTGGACGTCCGGTCCTTAAGTTATAAGTGTTTCCTCTCCAAGGGCCCAGTTGGTTTCGGGTTTGAACCAACCCGGCCATACCCAAACATCACCGAAACCTCATTTGTAATATATCAAAATGTCCGTCTCGTTTTAAGAAATCCTATTCAACTAACGGTGCGTTGATCGGAGGTATGTAGATCATGATATATCCGTTTAACCAAAACGTTCCGAAAATAAGGGGTCTGGGCCCGGTCCGACCTGGACCAACACCCTCTGGGTCGGCCCGAACCAGTTCGACCCGACTCAGGTCCAGGTCCAGCCTGACTGGTGCAGCCTAGCCCAGCCAGTGCGTTCGACAGCTGGCCCGACCCGTGTGGCCTGCATCTGGCCCGACCCGTGTGGCCTGCAGCTGGCCCGGCCTGTGTGGCATGCGGCCCAGCTCGGAAGCCGGCCGTGGCTCAGCCGTCGGCCGGGTGGGATGCAAAAGGGTCGTGACCCCTTGTTTTTGGAAATGGCGGACCCACTGGGGTCTACCCTAGTAGCTGGTGGGGGGGGGGGGGGGTTACACCCCTGGATTCTGGGTAATGGTCGTCCATTAAGGACGACCGGTTTGTGAGTTGCTGCGGGACCCAGATGGGGTCCCGCCTCTTGGGGACGCCGGCGGCCGGCTTGGTCGGCCGCCCCTACTGGTCTGCCACGTCCTTAGGCCGCGGTACGTCTCTCTAGCGCGGCGCGACGGTGTCGCGCCCCTCTGCCGCGGCCCTCTCCAGCCGTGCCCTTCCTCGGTCTCTCCGGTGCGGCACGACAATGTCGCGCACCACCGCCACTACCCGCTCCGGCAAAGGCCCTCTATGTCTCTGTACGGTGCAACGACACTGCGCCGCCTTCATCGCGGCCTTGCATGGCTGCAGTTCCCTTCCGATCACCGCAGGGTGCAACGACACCGTGCGCCTCCGCGTCCAACATCGACGAAGATTAATAAAAAAGAGGGGAGGAAAATCGGCCATGTTTGTGAGGTCCGATCTCCTCCTGTTATGACGATATCATGCGGAAAAATCTTAAGCAACGAAGAACGATGATAAAGACTTGAACATAAATAACCCCTACCTCGTGACATGATCAATCGATGGATCTGCAGAGAGGTAGCAGCGTTCGTTGACATGAGAAGATGATGTCATCGTTTCCTTGGAGGTTCGTCGCTCGTTCGATCGTCGAAGGTGGAGGTCCCTTGGTGGTGCAACAATGGTGGAATATGAGAAGAGGAAGAGAGAAGGATAAGAGGGGAGTTTCTCTAGTGGATTTCCCCACACCTAACAAGCTCATACCTTATTTAATTAAGGGAGGACTTTCATTGAATTAATGTGGGTGGTGCCCCCCCATTAATTCAAACAAATTTGAATTTTAAAAAGAAATAATAAAAATAAAAATAAATTTTATTTTTATTTCACGATGCCCGGAAAACTAACTTTTACCCCGCCCTGACTATGTTCGAGGTGAAGGTCCCCTTAAGAAATTGTTGAAACTGCGAGTTCATCGGTGCCCTCAGATTTCAATTCCGAGCACCTGTTCAAAAGATAGAAAAACCCGTTCATTCGTTCACTGATCATACCCAAGAAAAACTTCAGAAATTGATTCTGGGCACACCAGGCCTCAGAATCAAGTGCCTTTAGAAGCCACAGACTCATAAAATTCCAAAGTATTTATGAAAAAATTTGTGTTGAAATTTCTGGGTCTTTACATTGATATTATTTACATTCTAGAAAGAGTAATGATAGAAATCCCAATATTCAAAGGGGTGGCCAATGGTCTATCCCTAGTAACCATTAGGAGTTCTTCAGTTTGAATGATGGGTAAACAAATAGAATCCATAAGGGAGGCTCTGTGGTCTGTGACTACTATATCTAAGATATATTTAGATATAAAAACATTAGAGTTGGGATCCACACCCGTAGTAGAATATGTGGGAACCAAACATGTGACACCCTTGGAGGGTTGGGCATCTTCAGGCTTGTTTTCCAAGTTACCAATTGGTAATATTTTATTGTATAAAACTCATTTTATTTCCATATTTTTTATGATTATACTTTAATTGACAAAATAATATTATCCATATCATAAAAACAACCATGAATTACCTAATACAATACTTTTACCCAATATCTTCTTGTATTAGTACCATTTAACCCTCTTTGGTTCTTATGATAACTAGGGAATTTTTTTTGAAAATCTAAATTTATTTCTCCGTTCGGTCGGAAATCTATAATCTTTCAAAACCATGATTTCTAGAAATGTTTTAAAAAATATTTAACTTGTATCCTATGATTTAAAATGAATTTATACCCATTTTATATCCTTAAAAATAGTTTTATACTAATTCTTATTTTCATTTTTCAATTAATTACCCTTTATGAAAATTTAAGGTATAAAAGGAATGTTTCGAATATAACGACATACCTGGAATCTTGACCATCATTTCCTTAAAGCGTCTATTTCGTGTTAAAAAAAATTTTAAAGGAAAATTGTTTTCTTAATTTTATGGGAATTCATTATTTTTAAAATTAATTTTAATAAAAAACGCTTTCAAAATTGTTTTATGGTTTTCAAAGGGTTTTAAAGAGTTTTGAAATCAATTTTTAATGAGAAATGTTATTAAAAATGTTTTTGGTTTGACAAAGGTATTTATAATATTTTCAAGAATCATTTCTATGTTTTGAAGGAAATATTTTTTATAAATTTTTTCTAAATTCATTTATATGTTTTCTAGGGAAATGGGTTTCAAGCTTATTTTATTGGTTTTTAAGGAAAATGGGGTTTCAAAATGTTTTCAAGAATTTTTTATAAGTTTTCCATTTATTTTTAAAGAAATATTTTTCCGAACGATTTCAAGATATATTTTAAAATTTTCAATGAAAAATATTTTATGTGTTCTCAAAGAATTCTTTATAGGTTTTTCATATTTATTTTCAAAGAAAATGTTTTTCTAAAGGGTTTATGTTTCAAAACTACTTTTCAACAAAGAAAGGATATTTTCCTAAAGAAATGTTTTCTATATATTGTTCGAAGTTCCTTTCGGTCAAATATGAAATTCATTGACATTACTCATGCCATTCTAGGAAAAAATGAAAAGGTTCCATTCATATTATTTCATGAATGGTTTATCATTAGATGGAATGATGCTTATGAGACTCGTTTCTCTTCCATGGTTTATATGCTTTTCAAATACACTTCTACTCATGGGTTATTCTTTGATGAAATTATTATGAATCCAATCTATTTTCTATTGGTTATTATGTGATGAAATTTTAATTATACCCATTTCATTTCATAGGTTATGAGTTTATGTTTATAGAACCCATCTCTTTCCATGGATCATGATTTGATGAATTTTTTGTGGTACATGATTGTATGATTTCAACATGTGATGGGTGAGACCAATATATCTCTCTAATGTATTGGGTAAATATTTATATATCATGATAAATTAATGGTAATTATGTCGATGGTCTTGTACACATATGGGAATATAGTGCAACCATATCCCTTATAAGGAAAGGATAGAGACTAGGGATAGAGGTGTGTCCCACCCTGTAGGTGTAGTCACCATGATGATGAAATATGGGGAAACCCATTGAAACGAACCATAGTTTCATTAATTGAAATCCCTCTTGATCTAATTAATTGTCTCTTTATGTTTATAGTAAATGTCACCTTCCTTGGTTTTATGTTAAGAATTTTGACCGTTGCTTACAAAGCCATCTAATTTACTTAGAACAAGGAAGCGATGGACTCATCCAATAGAATTTCCCCATAAGAATCCAATTTGTCGAAGCTTGGAAAAGAGGTGGTGTCATTGGGCTTCACCCTTGACCAAGCCCAAGCTGAGATTCATTATTTCAATCTCAAAAGTGACCGTCTACGGGAAAAGTAGAAGTTGATTGGAATTACCACTCGGGCGATGTTATCCGAGCCACACCAAGAGTCTGTCACCATCACACACCTTACCCTTCAGTATTATGCGGCTGTTTTAAGGGGTTATGTAACAAATAAGTAGTACTATGTTCATATACATTATTTATGTATATAATAATGAATATAATTTTTAGTCATTTTTGATACATTGTAAATAGATTTTAATGAACAAATGGTGTTTTTAGTTATTATTTAATTAAGAAATATATTATATTAAATTAAGGTATTTTTGAATTAAATAACATTTTAATAAAATAATAATATTATTATTAAATTAATTTTTATTAAATATAAATGATCTTATAATTTTATGAATGCAATTAAATTTTTTTATTAAGGTTTGAAAGCCATTTCTGTCAAAACCCGTGAATTTTCGATAAATGTCAGTTTTTATTTTAAAAGTAAAAATTAACATATATAGAAAATTATTTAGATAAAATAAATGTCATTTATGGAATCAGGACGTCAAAATTATCCAATGGTGAATTTTTCATAATTTTCTGATACAGTCAAAGTTTTGGATAAAAATTAAAATCCGTTTAAATATATAATGTGTTTTATGACATCATAATGACCCAATAGTGATGTACTAAAATAATATTATATTTATGTTCGGACAATATATGTTTTACCATGAAAATAATGTGATTTTTGGTTTGTTTGACTTACTTTTCAAAGCATTAATGGACCCCTCAAGACATATTCAACACCTTGGTTTTTTAAATTAATTTCCATGGGAGTGTGACTCACCTCCACATAATCAACCCTAATATTTTAAAAAGTTCGGACTTTGAACTTATAAAATAATGTTTTCCTCTTCCCTTTTCCAAAAACCATTGCCAAAAACCATGGGACGGTTTGTGGTTTGGATTAATTTAATATAAGGGGTCCCAAACCTAAATAATAAAGAATTCCCTCACCTTTCCTATATAAACCCACCCATGTTCCCACTTCCTCACCACTAAAAGCCTTTGGAGTTAGTCCAACCTCTACCATAATCTCTCTAGAATCCTCCCAAGGTGCCCCAAACTACCAATAATCCACTCACAAGCCTCTCTCTAGCCTTTGGAAGCACACTTCCAAGTAAGGGTTTTTTCTTCCTTTCTCAGTTTTGTCCAATTTTCTTTAAGTTGTTTTGCCCTTTTAATTTCAATTATAAATGTTGGGTTATGGTTTCTAACCTCCCCCATACTGCCCTCTTTATGTTTGAATTATATGAGACCTTTTCTCTCTCATTAAATACCTCCCATGTACACCTGTTACTATGCCGAAATTCTGAAAGTAACTTCTCTCTCCTCTTTTACATTCAAGCAATACTTTTGTGTCATGAATCTAAATTCCATTAAAATTGTTGGGGAATGTATCTGTATGAACTCCTTACTTTACATTACATGTAAATTTTATGAGTACCACTTTTCTCTCTCATCATCCATTTTTATGCATTCTTATGTCATGCTGTTACGCTGCCGAAATCGCACCGATTTTCTAAGCCAATGTGATTGTGTAGTGAATACCATGCCCATTTCTCCATCAAGGTTATTCACCTTTATGAAAATTTACTTATTGATTGTAAAGTTTCGTGTATGAATTCCACATTACTTTATCATGGAATAAATGATTATGTTTTATGACACCCTATTTTATGATCCATGTGGCACACTTATGCATGAAATGAAATGTTTAAGAAGGGTGCGCCCTTATAGCGCACCAATGCATTGGGTAAATTATAGTATCATGATACGTCATGTGAAATGAGTTTTGACTCATTCTAATTCAATTTCAATGAGGGTTTACTCGTGATTTATGTGCAATGAAGATTTACTCATGCTCCATGTGCAATGAGACTTGGCTCATGCTAATTTAATGTTAAGTGTTGTTTCCACATTTCCATGTTATGATTATCATACTTTATCATGACTTTATGTTCATGTTTTTATTATGATCTATTGATATAACTATTTTCTAACATGTATTGTATGCTCATGTTATTCCATGTGTACTCCCTTACTGGGCTTTATAGCTCACCATTTTCTTATGCATGTCCTCAGGTTATCCCATGAAATGCTAAGTACGAAGGAATGTAGTGGTCATGTAAAGGATGTTTTTAATAAAGATGTTTTATTTCATGGTTTATGTTTTTATGTAATGATCCTAAGCACCAAAGACACTAAACCTCTCGATCTTCTTTGTTGTATCAAGTGAAGTTTTATGTAATAAATCATGTTTATGTTGTAATAAAAAGAAGGGTTGTCATAGTTGGTATCAGAGGATAGGTTTGGTTATTTTTGGGATTAGGATTAGAAAACCCTAGTAAAGCCTTAGATACCAAACTATGTACAATAAAAACGTCCCTAAGTTTTGGTGAGTATTGAGTAAGTGGGTTATCAAGTAAATACATACATGTCTGGATACGAGAAGGTAGAGGCGGCTCTGGCACAGATGTATCCTAGGGGTAAAACCCGAAAACACCGCTTTGAGATAGAATCGAACGGGAACTGGTGCACGACAATGGACCTTGCTACACTCTTGGTTAAGACACTCCTAGGGGATATGTTTTGATAAATTCACAAGCTTAGTATGAACCCTTATTAAAGGAATTAAAAAATACCCCTAAGAATATTTGATAGAAAGTAGATCATGAAAATCATAGATTGAAGCCTATAGACTCATGTGTTAAGGAAATGAAAGTTTATTTATAAGTCATAAACTTTTGTCTTTGGATTACCCTTTATGTGTTACACCTAACTTTCCATTTATTCCAGCCAATGGCCGGTAATAGGAGGACTCAGGCTAACAACCATTGTGAAGATCAGGGTGATGACTGTACTAATGAGATGTCCAATCCAATGGGAGCGAGAATCGCAATCTTTGTCACGCTTCTCTCTCAGCTAACTCAAGTTTTGAATAGAAACACGGGTCAAGAGGAACGTTCAACCCCCCCCCCCCCCAAATAAAGAATAAGTCACTATTGAGAGCTTCATGAGGCAAAATACTCCTACTTTTTGTGGATCATCTGATCCCACAATCGCTGAACAATGGATCAACTCCATTGGAATGATATTCTCCATCCTCCAATGTTCTGAACAAGAGAAGGTTCTCCTGGCCGCTTATCGTATGGAGGGTGAAGCTGATCAATGGTGGACATTGATCAAAGATACGAATCCTGTGGAGGAGATTGAGGCATTCGAATGGAAGGATTTCAGGAAGATGTTTTTCGATAAATATTTTTCACACACCCTCCGGCTTATGATGGAAAGGGACTTCCTTCCGCTCAAGAAAAAAAGATGAAGAATCTGTTGGAGCGTATGAGGAAAACTTCACAAGGATTTCACGATTTGATTCCAGCTTTGTCGATACCCCCAAATTCAATGTTTACCGCTTCTTTGGTGGGCTGAAGCCTAGCTTGTGGAAAGCATTAGCGATCCGTGACTTCGACAGCTATGAGGAAATTTTCCTATGTGCCCTCAATATCGAAATGGAGATCGGGGAATCATAGGGGTATCATGAGGACAAGAAACGTAAAGTGGACTTCAATGATGGTGGTTCGATGGATAAATCCAACGGTGCTATGAAGATCCAGTACCCCACTTGCCAAAAGTGTGGAAAGAAGCACCCTGGAAATTGCCTTAAGGGGATGAGAAAATGCTTCAAGTGTGGAAGAGAAGGGCACATGGCTGTTAACTATCGGCAAAAAATACCAATGGCTATGACAGAGGAGAGGAATGCTCTGTTCAAACCTCAATGCGTTGTTCAATTATACAAATGCAAAGAACCTGGTCATTTTACAAATCAGTTCCCTAATCCAAGGGGTTTTGGAGACAACCAACAACCTCCAAGGCAGCCAGGAACAGCTTTTTCCATCACTTCTACCAAAGTGAACCCCGACAACGAAGTGGTTATAGGTACAATATTTATTCATTCATGAATAGAAAACATACTTTTTGATTCAGGTTCTACGCATTCTTTTATATCTTGAATGTTTAGTAGAACAATCCCAGCACCACCACAAATCATGTAAGTAAAGATGTTAGTGAGTATGGAAAATGGGGAAATCATTTCATCCCATAAATATAGATCCTCCCTTGTTATAATATGTGGATTTCATTTCCAAGCGAACCTCGTCATAATCCCTCTGGTTGAGTTTGATGCAATTCATGGAATGGATTGGATTTCCTTATATAGAGCCGACATAAATTTTCGGGAGAGGGAAATCACACTCCATATGGAGAATCAACCCCTGATTCTTTACAAGTGTCAGGGGGAAGACGAATTTCCTTTAACTAAATAATCTCAAGCATGGATATTACTACCTTATGAGCACGCGTATCTGTCTCAGATGATTGGGTCCAAGGAAGAAACCATCCTTTAAAAAATTCCTATTTTGAGGGAATTCACTGAAGTGTTTCCCGAGGAACATTCTGGTCTTCCTCCTATAAGAGATTTTGAGTTATAAATTGAACTTATAACTAGGGTTCTACCAATATCCTAGACTCCATATAGAATGTATGTTGTAGAGATTGAAGAGATGAAGAAATAACTACAGGAGAATCTGGATAAAGGGTTTATATGCCCACGTGCTTCACCATGGGGTGCACCAGTCCTCTTCTTCATGAGGAAGGATGGATCAATGCGGCTTTGCATCTATTATCGTGAACTTTACAAAATCACGATAAAGAACAAGTATCATCTCCCAAGAATTGATGACTTGTTCGATCAGTTGCGTGGATCATAATACTTCTCCAAGGTAGATTTGCGGTTGGGATATTACCAATTAAGGGTGAAGAAGGAAGATGTCCCCAAGACTGCTTTTCGTACAAGATACGAGCACTATGAATTCATAGTAATGCCTTTAGGACTCACCAATGCCCCAAAAATCTTTTTGGACTTGATGAATAGATTCTTTAGTGATTACGTAGACAAATTTGTGGTAGTCATTATAGATGATATTCTAATATACTCCAAAACCAAGGAGGATCATGAGGAGAATTTAAGAACTGTACTAGAGACTTTGCGCAAGGAGAAGCTCTATGAAAATTACAGAATGTGTGAGTTCTGGTTGAAGGAGGTCTCATTCTTGGGACATATCATCACAAGCAATGGGATATCTGTGGATCCCTCCAAAACAGATGCAATTGAGGGATGGCCGAGGCCAACATCGGTAACAGATATCCGTAGATTCTTAGGGTTAGATGGATATTGTCGACGATTTGTGAGAAATTTCTCACAATTGTCCAGCCCTCTTACCAAGATAACTCGAAAGGGAGTAAAGTTTTCATGGAGTGATAAATGCGAAGAAATCTTCAAGGAGATGAAAATAAGGCTTATCATGGCCCCCGTGCTCACTTTACCCACAAGTGGGGATTTTTTTTTGGTATTCAGTGTTGCTTCGAAGTGGGGATTAGGATGTGTGTTGATGAAGAATGATAAAGTTATATCCTATTCCTCAAGGCAGTTGAAAATCCATGAGCGAAACTGTTCAACGCATGATCTGGAGTTGGCAGTGGTGATCTTTGCTTCGAAAATCTGGCAGGATTATCTCTATGGGGAGAAATGTGAGATATATACTGACCAAAAGAGTCTTAAATATATATTCACATAGAAAGAGCTTAATATGCACCAGAGAAGATGGATAGAGCTCATCAAGGATTATGAATGTTCAATCCATTACCACCCTGGGAAAGTGAACTAGGTGGAAGATTCCCTAAGTAGAAAGGATCCAGCGATTCAATCAATGATGAGAATTAAGAAGGATCCAATCTTCATAGACTTGTTGAAAATGGACATGGGAATCATAGAGAAGGGAACATCATAAATCCTTTCACAAAAGATTGCTCAATTATCTCTTTTGGAAAGGTTAAAGGATTTTCAAAAGGATGATGTACGAATTCAAGAAAAAGTGGAAGCTATCGAAAAAGGGAAATCCTCGGAGTTTAATGTTAATGAAGAAGGAATTGTGCAGTTTGGGAAAAGACTATGTGTTCAATCAATTTTGTAGGTGAAGACGGAACTTTTGGATGATGCACATAGTTCAAATTTCTCTATTCACCCAGGGAGGACAAAGTTGTATCGAGATCTCCAAGAAAACCTTTGGTGGGATAATACGAAGAAGGAGGTTGCTGAATATACATCAAATTGGCTGGTGTGTCAGAAAGTGAAGGCAGAGAGGCAGAAGGCTAAGGGGATGATGTAACCATTTCCCATACAAGAATGTAAATGGGAAATAATTACAATGGACATTGTCACCGAACATCCGAGGGAATCCAAAGGAAACAATGCAATCTGGGTTGTTGTGGATCGTCTTACAAAGGCTGCACACTTCGTTGCTATTCAGGTGGATTTCTTATTGGATCAACTGGCACGGATATATATCAGGGAAGTGGTAAGGTTGCATGGAGTACCACTATCTTTTGTGTCTGAACGAGATCCAAGATTGACCTCTATGTTTTGGAACAGTCTTCAATATGTTCTGAATACTGAACTGAACTTCAGTACAACCTATCATCCTCAAACTGATGTCCAATCTGAGAAAGCTATCCAAACACTTGAGGATATGTTGAGAGCATGCTCAATGTACTTTTTAAGAGGATGTGATCAACATCTTCCTCTGGTTGAGTTCTCTTATAATAACAGTTTCCACTCGAGCATCCAAATGGCACCATATGAAGCCCTGTATGGGAAAAGGTGCAGAACATCAGCATGTTGGGATGAGGTCACTGAACGTAAGCTGCATGGACCAGAAATGGTCGAGGAAATGGGGGAGAAGGTGAAAACCATTCAGCAGCATATCAAGGCAGCCTAGAGTTGACAGAATAGTTATGAAGAAAATCGTCGATGATACCTTGATTTTAAAGTTGGAGACATGGTTTTTTACATATATCTATGTGGATGAAGGTCATGTGGTTTGGAAAGAAAGGGAAGTTAAGTCCATTGTACATCGGCCCCTTCGAGATTCTTGATAATGTCGGGGTTGTGGCCTATCGACTAGCACTTCTGCCTACTATGGCCAAAGTACATGATGTCTTTCATGTATCCCTCTTAAGGATGTACATACCAGACCCTTCACATGTACTCTCTTCTAAGGTGGTACAATTGAAAGACTATATTTCATATGAGGAGCAACCAAGGAAGATCTTAGATTGTAGAGATAAAGTTTTACGAAATAAGAAAATGCCCCTTTTCAAGGTGTTTTGGAGAAACCAGAAGCTTAAAGAAGCGACATGGGAATCGGAGGGAGTGATGAATCTGAGTTACCCACATCTGTTTTATTGTGGGAAAAGGAAAATTTCAAGGGTGAAATTTATTAAGGGGGAAATATTGTAATGACCCAAAGTTTAATTAATGGAAATATCTCTTGATCTAATTAAATGTATCATTATGTTTATATAAAATGTCAACTTCTTTGGTTTTATGTTAAGAATTTTTACCATTGAAAACATAGCCGTTGAACATTAATGACATGACTAGTATAAATATAGGACATTAAAAAATCCAATTTACTCAGACAAAGGAAGCGATGGACTCATCCAGTAGAATTTCCACATACGAAGCCCATTTTTTCAGAGCTTGGAAAAGAGGTGGTGTCTTTGGGCTTTACCCTTGACCAAGCCCAAGCTGAGCTTCATCATATAAAGCTCGAACGTGACCGTCAACGAGAAAAGTGGAAGTTGATTGAAATTACCACTCGAGCAATGTTATCTGAGCCACCCCAAGAGGCTGTCACCATAGCACACCTTACCCTTATGTCTTATGTGGCTGTTTTAAGGGGTTATTTAACAAAAAGTAGTACTATGTTCATGTAAATTATTTTTGTATATAATAATGAATATAATTTCTAGTCATTTTTGATACATTGTAAATAGTTTTTAAAGTACAAATGGTGTTTTTAGTTATTATTTAATTAAGAAATATATTTTATTAAATTAAGGGATTTCTGAATTAAATAATATGTTAATAAAATAATAATAATAATATTGAATTATTTTTTATTAAATATAAATGATCTTATAATTTTATGAATGCAATTAATTTTTTTTAAGGTTTGAAAGCCATTTCCGCCAAAACCCGTGAATTTTTGATAAATGTCAGTTTTTATTTTAAAACTGAAAATTATCTTATTTATAAAATTATTTAGATAAAATAAATTTCATATCTGGAATTTGGACATCGAAATTATCCAATGTTGATTTTTTAATAATTTTCTGAGACAGTCAAATTTTTGGGTAAAAATTAAATAAGTTTAAATATATAATGTGTTTGATGACATCATAATGACCCGATAGTGATGTAATAAAATACTATAATCTTTATGTTCGGCCAATATATGTTTTAACATTAAAATAATGTGATTTTGGGTTTGTTTGACTTAGTTTTCAAAGCATTAATGGACCCCTCAAGACATATTCAACACCTTGCCTTTTTAAATTAATTTCTATGGGTGTGCGACTCACCTCCACATAAGAAACCCTAATATTTTAATAAGTTCGGACTTTGGAATTATAAAATAATTTCTTCGTCTTCCCTTTTCGAAAAACCATGGTCAATAAACATGGGATGGTTTGTGGTTTGGATTGATTTAATATAAGGGGTCCCAAACCTAAATAATAAAGAATTCCCTCACCTTTCCCATATAAACCCACCCAAGATCCCACTTACTCCACACTAAAAGCCTTTGGAGTTCGTCCAACCTATGCCCTACTCTCTCTAGAATTTCCCAAGGTGCCCCAAGCTCCCAATAATCCTCTCACAAGCCTCTCTCTAGCCTTTGGAAGCACACTTCCAAGTAAGGGTTTTTTCTTCCTTTCTCATTTTTGTCCAATTTTCATTAAGTTGTTTTTCCCTTTTAATTTAAATTATAAATGTTGGGGTATGGTTTCACACCTCCCTAATACTTCCCTATTTATGTTTGAATTATGGGAGTCCCTTTATCCTTCATTAAATGCCTCCTATGTACACTCGTTACTATGCTGAAATTCCGAAAGGAACTTCTCTCTTCTCTTTTTCATTCAAGCAATACTTTTGTATCATGAATCTAAATTCCATTAAAATTGTTGGGACATGTATCTATATGACCTCCTTACTTTCCATTACATTTAAACATTATTAATAACCCCTATCTCTCTAATCAACCATTTTTATGAATTATTATGTCACGCTGTTACACTGCCGAAATCACACCGATTTTCTAAACCAATGTCATTGTGTAGTGAATACCATGCCCATTTCTCCATAAAGGGTAATAACCTTTATTCAAATTTACTTATTTATTGTAAAGATTCATATATGAATTACACATTCCTTTATTGTGGAATAAATGATTATTTTTTATGACTCCATGTTTTATGATCCATGTGGCACACTTATGCATGAAATGAAATGTTTAAGAAGGGTGCACCCTTATAGCGCTCCAATGCTTTGGGTAAAGTATAGTATCATGATACGTCGTGTGCAGCAAGTGTTTAATCATGATAATTCAAGTGCAACAAGGGTTTAGTCGTGATTTATGTGCAATAAGGATTTACTCATGCTCCATGTCCAATGAGCATTGGCTCATGCTAATTCCATGTTAAGTGTTATTGCCACATTTCCATGTTATGATTATCATACTTTATCATGCATTTTTGTTCATGTTTTTATTATTCTCTATTGATATGCCTATTTTCTAACATGTATTGTACTCCTCATGGTATTCCATGTGTACTCCCTTACTGGGCTTTATAGCTCACCCTTTTCTTATGCATGTCCTCAGGTTATTCCAGGCAATGCTAAGTATGAAGGAATGTAGTGGTCATGTAAAGGAAGTTTTCCATAAAGATGTTGTAGTTCATTTTTAACGTTTTTATGTAATGATCCTAAGCCCCAAAGACACTAAACCTCTCGATCTTTTTTGTTGTATCAAGTGATGATTTATGTAATAAATCATGTTTAAGTTGTAATAAAAATCAGGGTTGTCATGCCCATTTCAGCATAGGAAGATGAGGAAACATGATCCCTTATAAGGAAAGAACTCCAACAACGGATAGTGGTGTCTCCCGCCCAGTAGGTTTAGTTCCCATGAAGTTCCTTTATTTGTTATAGAAATGTGTCTTGACTTATAAGGAATGATATCAGATATTTATGCAGGACACAATTCCATGCATTATTACTATGTTATGATTTTATAGATTATGTTCTTTATATCCTTATGATTCATATCTTATTAATTATCAATATTTATTCCATGATTCTTTTTTATGATCTTTTATATGTGAGGTATGATCTTCTATTCTCATGATCATGTTCTCATACCCTAATGCTCTTGTTTTTTTATTACAAATCTCTTTTGATTACCCCTACTGAGAAAATGAGCTCCCCCCTTTTTATGTTACTTTTCCCATGTTATGAACATATATATCATGTGTGATATGTCTAATATGGGTGATATTCTTGGAGAACCTACTGGGAACTAATGTATCTCACTTATATACCAGTGTTTATGTTTCCATGATTCAAAATTCACTAAACTAATATGGTCTATGGGAATTTATTTGTATAATGATTTTATTATTCCAAAAAGTTATTTAATATATATGTTCTTCAAGACTGATTCATTATATATGGTACCATATTGAATGTTTAG